>JAWNMG010000673.1:4345000-5545000 GCA_035044245.1 Drosophila nr. fundita
TTAGGAAATAATGTCTAATTTGTAAATTTCAGGACTGCTTTTATTCTGAGCATAAGACCGAATCCGATGACGTTTAGGGTGAAGGAAAATCCAAGGAAATGGTGGAAAATTTGGGCTCTTAAGAGTTCTTGACGTAAGTTTGTCCACAAAACATCGTTTTGACATACATATAGCCAGAATTTGTTTAAGTGGATTATCAGATCAACACTGCCGTTAATCATGTATATCTTAATATGATCATATATGCCCAGCAGAGTCGATTATATTGCTTGAGAACTACGTTCATAATTAATATAAAATGCCGACACTAATTACAATGTGAAAAGTAGGTTCATTAAAATATTGAAATTGGTTAAAATTAAATTATCTATCCCAGGGCATAAGCATAAATAAATGCAAACAGTTTATTAAATTAGCATCAAATATAGCTTGTTTATTCATGTTGACACATCGAAATTAATTGGCAGCAAAATACAAATGTTTAAATTGTCGCAGTGAAAACTAAATTATTTTGCTCACTTCGTCTTCGAGCTAAATCAAAAGTTCATTCAATTTGGATTTAAATGTCGTCTAGCTGTGTGGCATGCCACATAATTAATGTTAATATATTTATGAACTCGCCACATTCACAGATTCACATTGCAATTGTTTAGCTCTGCTGTTTGCATCCGCTCTTCCCTAATCATATGCAAATTCTAATTATAATATCCGCGTGTACCGTGAAATTTGGAAATAAACGTGAATTGTTTATTTTATGCAAATGCAAATGCAAATGGAAATGCAAATCATGCTCGATTGATACGAGTGCAAATTCCGAAGAATGTCTATGCTCAGAGCCAGTTGATTGTGCTTCCTATTGTTCCATATTTCATGAATGCGAAAACAGTGTTTTGGGTGCCATCAAACAATAATAATTCAATTTGATGAATGAGCGAATTTTCATGCACAAAATGAACCCTTTCCACACCAATGGGAAAACTGTTTAACAAGCAATATTTGTCAAATATTTTTTAATTTAACATAATCAAACATACAGTTAAACATTGTGAATAATGAATTGAAGTAAAGATAAAACAGTTATTTAATGCATGTTTTTTTATGCCATTCCTCTGCTGAAGCAATTTTAATTATTCGTTCGTTGCGGAAATTGAATTTTCCACTACAGCCGTGGGTCCTTCTCCAAAAGGGGAACTACAAAAAAAATAATGTGTTTTTGCTTTCTCCGAAATGAGCAGCTGTTTACAAATGCAACGTTTAGCCCCAGCCATTGGAGGTCTTCTCACGACCATGTCCAGACGGACCAAGTCTGCAGACTGCATTGCTGTGGGTAGACTCAAAGGGTTGCCTTCCAAGCTAAACTCAGTGCTTAAATTGTGTCAATTGTGCATATTTTGATTGAGTTTATAACTCTGACAATGTGGTTCAGCTTAAAGTGCAGCTCGACTGCAAGGACAGGCAACCACATTTGTCAGCTGCAGTCGGACATAATTTATGCACTTATCCACAATTATGTTAATTGGATTTGTATCAGTGCAAGAAGTATTTACATTTATGTAATGAATCTTTAAAATATCATTATAACCATTAACTTTTAGAGCTGTCTCTATTTGATAAATAAATATTTAATTTTTCATTCTTTTTATATGAGTAAAAATGGTGTCATGATTTTGTGCATAATTCCCGTAGCTGAGTCTCGTACTCATACGTGTGGATACGCAAATATGGATTTGAAAGGTAGATCTATAATATATATTGCCATATTATTAATCAACTAAAAAATAAAAGAAGCTAAAAAGTAAAGAAATACCGAAGTTATTTTAGTTTTTTTTATTTCTTCAGTTCAGGCTTCTAAATAAATATATTGGTTGCCTTAGTTTTTCCGACTAATGAATTCTTTCAAGTTTTATTTGTTCATCAGCAATTTAATTTTTATTCATTATGTATATGTTGTTCACTATAAATATTAATTAAAACAAAACACATATAATAATATTTGCCTTGTTGTTAATTACCTTTTTTTCCTACTCAAATTGTATAGTTATTGCAGCAAGGCACTCGGGCTGCAGCGCATGTACTGAGTGCCTTTTAAGTATATGTCCACATTATATTCTCATTTGTATTTATTTGCGCCACTTAAAGCATCAGTTGAGGTCCGATTAAAACACTTATGCGAGTCAACAACAACAACAACAACAACAATAAGAGCAACACTCCTGGCGACAATGGGGCATGGGGCATGGGGCAAGCGCCCGACTCTCGGCGAAACAACAAACAATTGTGGATGCCATCAAAAGTTACTCAAAAGTTAGCAAGTTGGTCAAGCATTTTGCAAATAGCCTGCCTCGACCAGTCACCGAGGCGATTTGAAGTATCCATCCGCCCGCCCACAACTGGCCCATCATCAGTTGGCAATGTTCTTTTTTTTTTTTTTTATCTTTATTTCTTTCTTCTATTTTTTACGCAGGCCAAGTGCTTTATTACTTATTCAAGTTCTCATTCAAAAGTTTTCATTAACTGTGCTGCGGATAGCTTGACTGCCTGGCTGGCTGACTGCCTGGCTGGCTGGTTGGCCCGGACATCCTGGGTTGACTGTCCCTGCTCCAGGTACAAGTGCTAATTGTTCAAGAGAAAATAGCAAATTTAATAAATTTTCAGCAGTAACTCGAGCCACTGGCTGGCTGAGTTATTCAAGAGATTTTTATTTTACATTTTGATGTGCACTTTTGAGTGCATTAAAGTGCAAAGCTATCTATGCAATTTGAATGCATTACGCCAACAGGCTCAAGTATCTCTTAAACTGCGAGAATCACATCAAAGATATTGTAATTTCAAATGTTTTCAATTCTCAGCTTTACAAAATGTTCACATATTTTTAAACGTCAGCTGGTGTTCGCTTAGCTTGTAACAATTTTTTTTGAATAAAGTTGAGCAATAAAAAGTTTGGAGTGAAATATATTTACAATTTGTATAATTTTAAGAGCGTTCATAATTAATGCAAATAATTAATTATGAGGCTGCACGTTTGCAATTTCATTAATTGCTCGTTTATTAATGTCAACAAAAAACAACAACAACAACAACAACACGAACAACAACAACAACAAAAACACGAACAACAAATGGAAAGCGCATAATTAATGCCAGGAAATGTGCATAAATTCAAAATGTGCTCCGCAAGCCAAACACAAATAATCCAAAGGCGTGGTGGGTGGTGGGTGGTGGGTGGCTGGTGGCTGAAGCACCTTGCCAAAAGGTCAGGTGAGGCGTGTCTCACTGGAAGTAATAAATACTGGCTGCCATATGTGCATAAAGGATTATGCTTATAAGCGCGTTGCTTTATTAATTTGAATGCTGCATATTTTAAGGCGGGCAATATGCGTAAATCAAGCGAAAACACACGCACACAAAAAGTGCGTAATTTAAACATTAAAATTAACAATAAACAATAAACTCCACTAAGTTGTCGAGCCAGTCAGGCCAACAGGTGCTGCCATAATAAATACCTTGCAAATATAATATTTTATATCGCACACACGAAAGCCAGTAAGCAACCCAAAGACAGACACAGTAACAGCCACAAAAGGCACATACAAAAAAAAATTGAGTAAAACAAAAGTTTGAAAAATAAAATCCAATCCTCAAGTACACATTTGAATACATGTACACATGTCAGCAAATCGAGTGTGCAAATAAAACATTTTATTGTACACAATTTAAGGGTAAGTAAATTTGATTTGTACATCGAAATGTATCTCAAATTTGAGATAAAAAAGTTAAATTAGACTATATCTTATATAAAATATATAAATTATATAAATAAATAAATAAATATATATATCTTAACATCCTTGAGTCATTTGACCTTTTGGTTTACTTTGTGATTATTTAAATCAATAAAAAATAAATTCTCATTAATTTAAAACAAATTCCAATTTTTAGCAGCAAATTAATCGGATATTTGATTTAAAATGTGCATTGCTCATGGGATGAAAGCTGCCTAAGTTATTTTATCTTAAAGTCAACCACAAAGTTCTCAGAAACTTGCCAGCAATTTGACGGAGGCAGCAGTTCCAAGTATTAGCTACAACCAATTTGCTTTCATTAGCCAAATGCTGAGCATTGAGCTTGCCATTTCTGTGTGGATGGTATTAAATTAGTACACCCCTAAGTACACCTAAGAAGTAATATAGATTTACGGTGTATAATAAAGCGCACACAATGGAGTGCTCATGACATCAAAAGAGATTGCACCCTAGATACAATTGCCACAGATGAGATGAAAGCTGGATCGGGCTTTATGCTAAGTTTTATGGACAGGACAGTTGACATTTGGACAGCTTGCTGTGGCATTAAGGTGTATCATAAAAAGTTCAGAGCAATGCGACGTGTGCTGACTGACTGTCAGGCAGAGATGGGCTAATTAAGAAGTGCTAATGAAAAATCCAGCATACATTTGAAGTTTGCCAGAAACTTTTGAGCCATGTCCATGCAAGATGTAGCATGTTTTCGTTGCACAGAAGCATTTTGCATGCGTGCGCCAAGTTTTTAATTAAATGAACTCTTTGCCCTTGTTTTCGTATTTTGCAAGTTTGCCCTTTGCATCCTTATATACATATATACATACATACATATATATTTTTTTTATATTCTTTTCGTCCTTTATGCAGCTGCAAAAACTTGCGTCAACTTAAATTAAGTCAAGAAACTTAAAGTTGTAACTTGATTTTTGCATTAAATGCATGACAGTTGGATGGGATGAAAGTATCCTTAAAGATATTCGCTGCGACAGCTGGATTAACTTCAGTTGATCAACATACAGAGATACATGAAACAGAGTAATGAAAATAAGAGAACAAAAATCCAAAAAAGCGAAATAAACAGAGAAAACTAATAACAAAATACAAACAATTTGCGGCCATCTAGGTGTGTGTGTGTGAGGGGGGAGGTGGGTCGTGCAGCGGAAGTGTGCAGGTGCCTGTGCACGCAGTTGGGCTTGAAAAGATAGGTAAACAAAATCACGTTGGGTAAATATTATTTCGTTTGCACCGACTCATGCGACAGAGTGACAGCCCCACTGTTGCTGGGGCTCTAACTTTGGGGATTTCTCGTTTTATTTTATTTTATTTTCATTTATTTTCATTTATTTTTTTTCATTCAGTCTGCCTTACGCTCTTGTTTTCCGCTTTGAAAAAACAAATTTCAATTTTAATATTTCGGCATTTTGTTGTTGATTGTTATTATACCCTGGACCCATTACAAAAATGTTTCAAAGGGGTATCATAAAGTTGTCTAAATGTATGTAACAGACAGAAGTCAGCATCTACGACTCCATAAGGCATATATACCCATCATCGGCAGCAAAAGTAGGACGTGTGTCCCCCAATATCCAATGGTTAAAGATTTGGTTGCAGGTTATCTTGGAGTCTGGTTGCCTCAAGTGGGGCAGTCTTAAGGTTTTTCGTAATATTTGTTTGGGTTACTTTGTTTCTATTGTTGCGACGTTGCGACATCAAAAGCGAACAATGATTAAATGGGATAAAAAAAAACATTGTTTTTGAATATCAAAATATTGTCGATAAATTTATAAAATTCAGCGATGGATGCCAAATGGAAAAGTTCTTGACCCGAAAACCACTGAAAGGGCTGACAGAGCGTAGCAAAAATAAATTTCAGTTTATTTATACATTTCCATATGGCTGCCTTAGCTTATGAAATGAATGAATATAATTCGATTTATTTTGCAGCATTTTTTTGAACATGATTTTGGCAATTATCTGCATCAAATAACATGGTAACAAATTGTGTTTTATTATTGCCAAGATTATCGTGAATTTAGCAAATAATTTCGCTGCTGTGTGTGCGTGTGTGTGTGTGTGTCTGGTGTCGCAAATCTGAAATCAAAACTCAAAAATATATATACACGACCAGTTCTGATGTCAATAACTTGCTTGATCACGTTTCCATTGACAATGCGTACAACGTACAATGTTTTGTCATATTGACAATTTTTGCACATCTTCGTGCTTCGCACGGATTACAGAGCCAGAGCATTTCCATGTGTTTATCGCATGTGTATCCTTATGTGTGGATATGGAAAGGACATCTTGCTGTCCGGTCATAAGTAATATTTTGGTTTGCCAGCTGGAATTCTGTCAGCCAGCTGTCAGACTGCACTGACACTCCACCCACCCACCCAGACCAACTGATGCACCTCCTGCTGCATTCAATTGTCACTTGGATTTTGAGCACACGTGTGCACTATCTTTACTGTTACAAGGCAGCAGACTGTGCACAACGAATGCATACCTAAATTTCCGACATGTCAACGTTGAAATCGTTTTTCTCTATTACATTTTGAATGTGAAATTTGTGTGCATAACACATTCGCAACTTAAGTTAGTTGAATATCATATATTTTAGCTAGTCTTTAACAGATAAATTTTGATTTAGTTTGAAATACTTGTTTGGCTGCTTATATGTTTAATAACCATTTATTATTTATTCAATTATAAAATATAAATAAGTATAAGTTCGGCAACATTTGGAATTCGATTAAATATTACATTCCTTGTCAGCTTAAGAGTTAATCATTTTCGGTTTAGTTATTGCCATCCGAGGGAGAAATATAATATTAATTTGAATAGAGATTACACTTAGTGAAATTGGTTTTAAAGCATTGCAAGGCAGTCAATAAGTATAAACATTAGTCGATTTACTTTGCACTGTTGGCTTGGCACTAAGCGCATTACACATACGCTCTGTGTGCCCAGGGGATATTTAGCACTGAGAAGAAGCTGAAGATGAAGTCCTGCAACTGGATTCGCTTAGCTCGTAAAGTAGAATCAGACAGAGCTAACGTCATGTAAAATGCTTTGAAATACGAAATGCAGCAAATAACAAGAGCAACACCAATAGAAACAACATTCATGTAAGCTGCTCAAGGTGGGGCAAAGTGAAAGGGGCAGAGGCAGCTGGAGAAGAGGCAAGCAAGCAATGTAACTGAGTAAAATCCTTTGGTGCTTTACTTTCATTTTGGTGGCCACGAATGCTGCTATTAGAGCCGTGTTGCCAAAGACTGTCGAAATGAAGTGCAAAAGTGTATAGTCGTAACTGAAACGGTTTTGCGGCTTAAAACGCATGTTGCTACAATTAAGGCAGACAGCTTTTGGCTTGGGATATTCTTTGGGTCTCAGTTGCACATGTTAAGGTTGCTTCGGTTTCTTTTGCTCTCCAAACTTGAGTAATTTAAAACTCGATAACATTTGACTGTTAATTTTCGGCTGCCGTTAATATTTTATTTGCGCAGCTCAAACCAGACCATGCCAGACCAAGGCTCTCGTGACTCTAATCATAAATCAGCTGCCAGCTGGTTTTCTAGTTCATTCTTGGCGCTGTTCACGGTCCAAACAGACAGCATAGTAACCAGCCAACGGTTGGCAACAGGCTACAAATTGCCGGTTTGCGGCTAGTTGATAAATATGCTCGACTTGCTTCACTTGTTAACCAACCTAACTGCCTCTATGCAGCATGGTAGCAGACAGCACGATGCTGGCTTTTCTGCTCTATCAGCTGCCTTAATTATAACGAACTTTGCTGCGACATCAAACATCAATTTTGGTCAACATAAATATGTCAAGCGTGAGTTGGTTACGCAACATTCAACGAGTTTTTCAATTTCGTAGGGTCGCAAAATTGAATTTCGCCTTAACTTTTAAACCTTGAGCTAAGAACGGGTGCCACAAATCGATCCATATCGATTTAATGGAATTGGTCAAAGTAAATGACTATAAAAAATAAATGTAAATAATTAATGCAACTTTTAATCTATATTTTTTGTCTATATTTTGTATGTGTAATTATAAAAATTGTATTATCAATAGAATTTATTTATTTGAATTTATTTAAATCAAATTTGGATATTAAAAAAAAAAACTAGCATTAGAATTGATAAACTTTAAAATAATAAATAATAAATAAATTAATTTGATAAATGTATTAACCGCATTTGCCCAATTTGATGATAGGTGGATAGGTTTTAGGTAAAAAATCGAAGGTAAATAAAATTAAAAAAATCTTTTATATTCTTAGTTCTAGAATATTTGTGTTTGCTCTTGCAATTAAAGTATGCTAATAATTAATTTGGTAACCTTTAATTAATCAAATATTTTCATGTGCTTCAAGTTTGCATATTTATTTGGTGACTTTGCCAATCAAGGAAGCTAGTCCCAAGCGAATTCGTTATCTTTACAGCAATCGGTTTTTGGTCTGCGATTGTAGCGAACTTATTCTAATGCCTGCGGATGTGGCAGAGACTGTGTGTCGAAACCGTTGCAGACCGCGACGGAAACATAAATTTGGTCAGGTTCGTTTGCGAAAACCCTGGCAGTTAGCGGCGAAGCAGCAAAGCAAAAAGTGGCTGCGGCCAGCGGAAATGCAGACTAACAGTTAAAATGTCCGTGCAATTTTGGGAGTTTGCTTTTGGGCCCATTAAGTGCTGGTAAGAAATTAAAAAACACACATAATGATAAAGATGAAAAATTCTTTAAATTAAACAAATAAGTTAATAAGTAGAAACTGCTGTTATTAATTAATAAGTATTATTAAGTATTGTCTGCAAAAATTCAAAATACACAAAAGTGTGCAAAAATGTCAGCATAACTTTGTCAAGTAAAGTTTATGTTGAATGCAAACACATATTTTATGTTCAAGTCATTTTACGATAGATTAAACAAAATATCAAATGAAGCACTTGCATGATACTCAGATTGAGGGCTAAGGGTATGAAGAATGAACAAATATATACTTAAATAAAATTTATTCTATAGTAATATGTAAATATTAATATTATTTGTAATTTTTTTTTTTTTATCTTGTTGAGCTAAATGTTAGAAAAACATTAGAAAATATCTAAGCAGACACGCTGTTAAAATCATAATACCCCATTTGGAGAGGTAATAATATTGCAGTTTTAAATCATCGTTAAAATGGATTTCGTCAGAAGCATACTTCAGTGGCTGCGTTAAGAGTACGTTTGCACTCTCAATTCAAGTGCTAATTGCCGGAAATAAATATAAAAATCACATCCGGCGCTTCAACTGCAGCGGAAACGAGAGTGGGAGTAACCAGAAGCTCTTGCTACAGTGAATAAATTTTCAACGCGTCTGGTTTGTAAACGAGTATTTTTCTTCGAAAACAGTCTATATATATATATGTATATATATATATATTTTTTTTCTTATTTATGTCATTCATTTATTGTGCAGTCTTCTGCCACGTTTGCTTTGCGCATTTGAGTTGCATCATAAAAATACTCACATAATAATGCAAAAGTTGCTCATTGCATTTCCCATTCCTCTAGATTTATTTTATTTCATTTTATTGTGGTGTTCATGTATATGGCCAACATTTCGGCTCGTTGCCAACAATTGTAAATCAACACGGCACTAATTAAATTTGCCCGTGTTGAATTCTCCCATAGTTTTGCAATGAGTGAAAACTATAGTTTCCGCCCGGCATTAATTGGACTGTGCATAAAATCCGTAATTAAATTATGCTGTTCGCACAAAGGCATTTCGAAATCAATTCGAAACAATTTGCTTATGGTGTTCTTCAACTATCCATCATAAAGTATTTAAAACCCTCCAAATTATTTATATTGAGTTGATGCAATTCCTCCACATTTTGTCACACCAATAAATCATTCTCGAAATTTGCCTAGGGCAACAATTCCATGACAATCCGTGTTAAATATTCACTGTACGATTTTAAAGTATTTATTTATTGAATATTCTGTCAATCATGTTTTCGACAAGCCCTTTTTCTACTTTGAACATTGGGTGTTTGTTGGGATCGCCGTTGTGTTTACTTATTGCCTAATTGCATGAATATTTTTGCATGAGCGCCGTTTATTTATTGTTGTTGATTTGTGGAATTCAAAAGGCACTGGCATAAATTGTGCACCCATTTATATACAAATTTGCCAAATATTTACACTTCATTTGGTTCTGCACATATTGTACAACAATTGAGCTCAATGTACGTTAATTAATTGAAGACACTGCTTTTCACATTATGTCACATAATGCTTCATAAGTACTGATTGCCATTCAAAGCTGTTCAAAACACTTCTAAGCATGCCAAAAGATGTTAATTTTCACAATCGTTCTACTACTTCATTTCCACATGGCATCTGCGGACTGCCTTTGACTGGCAGCAACTTCCAACGCATTCAACTCAACTCGACTGAAAATCTTAAAGGACAACCAATTGTCCTTCTAGCTGTCGACTGGCATTCTCGCATTGTGCTTTACGGATTACTGATTTGATGCATTTTTATACTGGTCTTAGTGATTTTGATTCTAACAATATTTTGAGACCCTACAAGAAATTTAAATTTATTTATTTTATTTTATTTATTTATTTTTATTTATTTACTGTCAACTAAAAATCAGTCGACACAAAAAAAGTACAAAAGCTTTAAGAATTTAATTTAACTTACATTAAAATAATGTAAAAATTATAAATATATTTAAAAATAAGAAATATTAAAATGATTAAAATGATTTCTGGGGGTATTTAAAAGCAAATTGGTCCAAACCCAATTAGACCAAACATAATTTGTAAGAATTAGTAAGAATTCAATACTGCTTTTTGCTAACTCTCCAAGCTCCAAAGAAAAATCATTGCTTTCAATCTTTAAAAAAAGATTTAATTCATCAAAATCGTTTTGTAAATAAAATTCTTGGTATTTAATGATATTTTTGATTCACATGCCTAAATCTGCTACTCATTAATGAATAAGCCTTTTTATAGAAGTTAAATGGATGATATCAATAATATACAATCATTAAATATTGGCGATAATAATTTCAAGATTATTTTCAGTCAAAGCCAAATCCTCTTCACTTCAGTTTCACTTAATTTAATCTAATTTTCAAATTCTTATCAATTATGTTTTTTGTTTGACATGTGCTTTAGTAAAAAATGTACATATTTTACAATAACAAAAATTCTTCTAATAAAATTCAGTTAAATCGTCGTCAAGAGTCTGCAGATATCTATATATATTTGCTGAAGCATTAAATTTAACCTGAGGCTGACATTTGATGTCTAAGGTGGCTACATTTGTATAAGGTGGCAACATTTGTGTACACGTATTTAGCAGCAAATTGTTTTTGATTTGTGTCAGAACTGTCAGTTGGCTGATTTAATTAATCTTTTTCTGTTTGCATTTCTGTGTTTGCTGTTTTCTTCATTCATTTAAATTAATGCCATTAAAGTGTTAAAAGCATCGCAAATGTGCGCACGTTCTGCCAAAAGCTTTTCTTCATTCTACCAAAACGGAATTTTCCAAGCCAAAAAAAAAGAAGAAGACTACAAAAAATTCCACACATATAGACAATATAAATAATTAGTTGTGCGTGAGACAATAATTCACTCATGCGAAATGCTGTAAATTGTTTTGAAAAAAATTCTCACGTACTTAGGCTAATTTATTGGCCCTCAGCATTATTAGTGAAACATGTCCGATTTGCAAATTAATTTCACTTCAAGCTCTTTTTTTAATGACTTAACTTTATTGAAGAAAAATGAGTTTCAGTGCCTAAATTCTGCAATTACTTGATTATTTATCTTACTTTACTTTCACTTTGCTCCAATAAAAATATTTCAATACAAATCTACAAATACAATTTCTTTATTTGCTCAGATACTTGCATACTTTATCTCGATGATAAATTTTATATTCTTTAAGTTTTGATTTACTTTTTCTTAATGTAAATTTAAATAATAAATATATTATGTGTAGTTTTGTAAATAAATAAAATAAAGCAGAGAAATGCTGCTATTATTATTATAATATTATCCACTTCGAGTTTGTATATTATTAATGATTCCTTATTCCATTTTTGAGCCTGCATAATTTATGAAGTTCAAAATATGTCATATTCATTTTTTATGCACACTGCGATTATATTGTATAACGTGCTGGTTACAACATATTCAAGTAATTATATAATAGGATTCGTAGAAGCTCACATATGATATACGGGCATTGCAAGACGTGATTTGCGGCTGTCGTCCTCGAAAACGTGTCAGCCATTTTCATCTCCGGCCCAGACGCCGACATTTTTTCCCGTCTCTGTCTGTGTGTGTGTGTGTGTGTGTGTTAAAGCCATGTCATGCATAAAATAAATGTACTACATGCACACATTTAAGTATACGTTATGTCACAAATGCAGCTCAATGTAAATATTTCATCATAAACTTCTTTATCTTCGTCTACCATTCAGCTGGCAGAACTCCTCTCTTTTTGTGCTGACAAACAGACTTCCAGAAAGTGCTAGATAAACATTCAATAATCTGTTCTAAAATACTTTTGGCCCAAAGAGCAGCTTATCTTATTAATGCTAAATTATTTAAAAATCTTTTTGCTTGTTAAATCAAGAATAGATGTTTCTAAAATGCGGACAAAGTTTTCTAAATACCACGGTGTTCTGATATGTTACTTAAGTGATTATTAATTAAGAGTATTTAAGATATGAAATATGTATTTCATTATTTGCTCATGCGTTTCTTGATTGGAACAAACTGCACATCTTATGACGTTTCGAACAAAATTCATATTTTATTTCTGAATTATTTCTAGGGACAAGGAGTTTGCATTTTTACCACTTTTACGCTTGTAATAAATAAATTTCTTAATATCAGAAATTATGTCTGAAAATTGGAAAAAAATCTATTAAATTTTAATTTATTTTTCTATTGATGTATATTTAGAAATATTTTAGTTTTCTGTGTGATTTAAATATTATGCGGATTTTTTAACATTCAGTGCGGTTTTTGTCTGAGTACCTTATCATTGCTCTTGCTTATAGTTGAATGTCAGTTTCATGTCAAAACAATGTTAACCCTCTTATATGTCTGGCTGTAAATAATATTTGTTACAAATATGTAGAAGGTAGACCAGATAATCTTTACTACGGGTTGAGCACTTTTGAACATTGGCCTCGATTTCATGCTTAAGTTGTACCTTTGCTGTTTTGGAATTCCTTGATGCGATTTCGCAGAACCGTAGGCAATGGTTGTCTTTTATCTAAGTTCTGTGCAATTGAGCTAAAGTAATTGGCGCCCGGGCAATCAAATAAAGCAAACTTTTGTTTCAATGTCAGCGCTTAATTTATCGGGCTTTGCTTTTGTGCTTGTTTACGGCTTAACTACATTTTGGGGCTTATTATGCTGCTAATTTAACAGCAGCCGCTTAATTGTATTTGACGGGCTCTACTGGGTGCTCAGCTGAACAATCGGGATATACAAGTGAAGGCGGGACTTGGAGTGGGAGTTCGTTGGAATTCTGGTGGAGGTGGGTGTGAGTGTGGTTGTGGGTGTGGGAGGTGCGTTGTGGTCTGGGTATTGGATGAGTCGGCTAATTGGCCATGAGAACAATACAATATCAAAGTTAGCTGCTCAATCGACAAGCCACACGCAGAGTAAATAATCATTGTCAATAGCATGCCATAGAAACGCCCACTTACGTTGAATGCCCCGCCCCCCTCCTTGCCCACTATCGACTTTGCCGGTGCTATTGTTGAAATCATCGCAGTTGAATGGAGAAAATTTAAATCGTTGTGTAAATAATCGAAATATGAGAGAAACATTTTAAGTGGTTTTGTGGGCACCACTTCTATGCCGCACCACCCGCCGCCATGCAAAAGTTTGTGTGGCATCGTTTGCGAAACTATTGCCTGAAGTGCAGCAAGTGCAAGATTGCTGAAAATTTCAACAATAGAATAAACTTTTATGGATGCGAATTAGTTGCCATGATTTGAATCCTCTCCGGCTCACTTCAGCCAACTTGCTCCGCTGATATCTCCAAGTGAAATTTGACAACAGTCGAGCTTGAATCTTATCTTAATATTTCGCAGTCAGCAGACGAAAATTAAATGAGAGAATAAAGTCGGGGATATCTACCATTTAATATTAAATGTATACAAAACCCCCTCGAAATTAAAGTGAGCATTAGATATGAATATAGAATAGAAAGCGACTAAGGGAATCGAATACAAACTGATTGCAGATGCCACAAGTAATTAAATATTAATTAATTAGTTAAATTCCGAATAGGTTTTTTTTTGTTTACAATGAGATTTATATTAATGTATAATAATGATGAACTGTCTGTTTATATGAGCTATGAATACTTGGAACTCTTCTGCCTTAGTTGGCTTCCTGCTTTTCCATTTTGCTTATGAACTCAACCTGCAACCCAAAATAGCTTTAAGGACATTTCTTGCAAATCCTTTAAATTCTTCTTGCTGCTTGGCAGTTGTTAAAAATAAAAGTTCACAAGTTTGTGACTATTTTTGTGACTAAAGTTGCCTTGCTAAAAACAAAATTAAAGCAGAGCTTAAATACAAAATTAAATCTTTTTTGTATTGTGTTTGGCCAACAAGAGTATCTCACTTTTGAAGGCTTATGGAATGCTTAACAAATTACAGAGCTTATGGCATGGCTGCTGTTGAGTCCTTATCAAATTGCTGGCAGTGCAGACATATTGCATGACATCAATTTGCATCAGTTCAATTAATAACCCAATTTGAGGCTTTATACATAAAAATGAAATGGCGAAAAAAGAGTCACCGAAACCACAGCCAAACAATGGGAATATGGCTCAATTACTAACCATTTGATACATTTGAATCTGCATTTGCGAGTTTCGCTTAGTTTCTGTTTCTGTGTGCACACAAGGAGTGTGAAAATGAAAAAAGAAAATCGAGTTTTAATATAGTCACAGTTTATTTTGTATTCATGCACTTTACAAATTTCATGTTTCATGTTGCTATATTATATGTTGACCACAGCTGCCTTTGCAACATGTGCAATTTCAGTATTTGCATTTGTTTTTGAGTGGACTTTAATTTGACTGCTGTCCGTTGGGGGCACTGCCCCTGGAAGCATCAACTCCTTTGATGGACAAACTTGAGCCACATGCCATCTGAGCTATGAATGCGACAAATAGGAGGCAACTTTCAGACAGCTCTGTCCACTGTGTGGCTTCATCATCTCCAGCAGCTGCTCTAATTTAATGGAATATTTAATGTTCAGAGCCATTTTTCAATTATTCAATGTTTTATGCTTCGAGTACTAATTGGAAATGGCTTTCAGCAAGAGGCTCAAATAAGATTTCAATTAAAGATTTATGTATTGGGGTGTGGTTTCCCCAACGTATGCAATAAATATTTGACAATGTTATTTTTGAATGAAGCATTTTTATTTTTTATTTTTAAATAACTTAAATTGTTTTAGTTGACAACATAAGCACTCTAATATCTTTTTATTTCTTTGATAATAAACAGTATTTTTAATTTGTATTTAATTTTGATTTTATCTTTATTTTCCACAATCCATTGTTATAGTTGTGCTTGTCTTGCATTGATTTATTGAAGTGTTTAAGCACGTTTCAAGCCTTTTCATTCGCATGCATGAAAAAAACATCAGTTCCGGGAACAATGCAATGGCAATGCAAATATCGAGGAGGAAACACGTGCAGATTTGCCAACGGAGGAAGAGAGGGGCCGAGTGACAATCATTACGACTACGATGAACATAAAAAAAAGAATAGCAGCAACAACTGCAACAACTGCAACAGAAACAATTGTATCTGAAATACGGAAGCGCAAACAGACACAAATGCAAACACAGCTTATGTGTGTATGTGTGTGTGTATGAGTGTGTGTGTGTGTATTTGTGAGTGCTATATTTACATACCACATCACGTGTTGTTTCAACACATTTAAAAAATAAAAAAGAAAGGCAAATCAAAAGTGGAACAAGAACGGATAAATACCCTGCGCACAAAGAGAATAATTCAATTTTATTCGAACTTTTTATTATTAATATTCTTTAAATTTATTATTTATTTATTTTTTATTTATTATTTACTGAATAATTATTTAATTATTTTCAATTATTTCACTACTTAGTACATCAAAGCTGTTTGGAAATATACCTCTTCAAGGCATTACTTAATAAATCATAGTGCCTTATGTGAGAGTAATGAAACCCAAATCTGATAAATATAATGTCAACTGATTTGTTTGTCTTCTGGTGCACGTCAACGCCTCTTGTTTAAAACTTGTTAATTTTAAATACAAAACAATAATATTGAAGCCAGTCATGTGTTGTGCAGGATTCCCAAGTGGCATTGGCCATTGAGCAACAAATAGAGCCCAAATCAATGGTTCAAGTCAGACACAAGATACGACAAAGCCTGGCGATTTAAGTTGCAAGGTGGTCGTGGCTTAACTTACCACAAGAAAAAGAGTCAAGATAGAGAGAGAGAGAGAACTAGGTCAATACACTCCAAAATTGTTCGACACAAAATTGGCCAAAGTCTTTGCTGCAACAAGACAAGGTAAATCAATCATAAATGATATGTACGTATGTGCTGTCTATAGATAGCTAGGAACTTTTGGTTTTTTTTTTTTGTGGCATATCCAGTTGCATGATGCATGTTGCATGCCTTACAGGCTTGTCTTCGGTTATTGCTAATTAGCAACTTGTGGCTGCGACATCAACTATTTCGAGAATGCAGCTCACAAACATTCAACACATAAGCCACATAAGCCGCTTACTGCCGTCTGTCTGTCCGTCTGTCTGTCTGTTTGTCTGTCTGTCTGTCTGTTCGTAACTGTATTACAACAGTGCACGAAATCTAATTGTGTTTGTGGCAAACGGAAAGTTCAATTATGTAAATGCTGATAACATAATATTACCCATTCGCAGGGCCTGACAAACTCGGCAAACTCGTTAACTGCATTCCTTCTAGTGCTGCAGCTTCCTGCAATTATTTGCAGACACAATTTGTGATTGGCAGCACACAAATTCCAAATAATGACTTATCAATCTGTGCAAATATGTACATCTGTATTCGTGTGTGTGTGTTTCTGGCAAATTAGTCAGAGTCAATAAAAGTCATTTCCTTGTTTTCAAATTACGATTATTACAGATTTACACATAACTTAAGTGAATGTTTTTAAGATTTCAAGGTGACTTTTTTACATATATACATATAATATATACATATATTTTTGATATGAGTACCTTAATAAGGCTTTTAATAACTGCCAGCAAACCGCAAATACTTGATGTAACTAATTAAGATTTGTCAAAAATATGCATGGCACTTCTGTGATACATTTTGAGTGCTTGGTTTTGTGTGACTTTGGGTGACCGCAACCGCAGGTCTTGTCAAACTTTAGCCAAGTACTGGCAATAAATCTAAGTTGCAAATTCTAAAAGCTTATTTATATTTCACCTGCTGTGCGACAGTCAAAATATAACATTAAGAGTTTGCTATAGAAACACATATATTTTCATTAGATTATTCTGCTATTAAGTTTCGAGCACTCACCACACACTCACAAGTTGCCATAATAACGCTGGCTGAGACAAGCCGCTAACACTAAATGATTGCCATCAAGAGCAGCGAACACAATTGTTTAAAGCAGTAATAAAATTTGCTACATTGTAGCAGAAAGAGGACCCAAAATATTGCTCTCCTAATACTACATAAGAGCAATAATCATTTTAATCATTTTAATCTTTCTTATTTTTAAATATATTTATAATTTTTATATTATTTTAAAGTAAATTAAATTAAATTCTTTAAGCTGCTGTATTTTTTATGTCAACTGACTTTTAGTTGACGATAAATAAATAAATAAATAAAAAGCAGATTATTGAAGTGACTTTTTGTGTGAAATGACTCTTTGACTCTACTTTGCCTAGTCATTTGGGACAAAAATAAAATATATATTATGCTTTTTGTAGTTGTAGTCATAACAGAAAAAGCGAGAGCATAAGCCTAGTTACTATGGGATCTGCTATTGGAGTTCCTATAATTTTTTTTTTATGGACACCTTTCTTAAATTTCTTTATGCTTTTTGGCACACAACTGAAATTGTAGCTTTGCGGTCATTGCATTTTCAGATTAAATGCGTATTTAGCAGCAAAGCAATGTAAATTGTGCGCTGTTGAGTTACAAATCGTAAGCCATGAAAAGATAAACAGCAACCAGCCAACACACACAGCCACTCACACACACTCACACACACACACACTCACACTCACACACACACACACAACCGGGTCCAATTATGCGAGCTAACAGCGCCAAAGTGCAGACCACAACAGAGACATCATTAGTATGCAGTTTGTTGTTTGTATTAACAACTTTTTGTGTGTGTGTGTGTGTACGCTGCTGTGGGCGTGGCTGGGCAAACTTTTGGCCATAAGTGACTGGCGTGTTGACTGTGAATCGTTACTGTTAGACAGAACATAAAAACATTCCACAAAAGCGGCTTAAAAACAAAACAAAAAACGATGCACGAATAGGGCATGTCCAGTTGTCGAAAGGTCACTTTTGAAAATTGTGTAAACAGACATTTTGGAAATTTACCAGACTGTTGGCGCCAAGGGAAATTATTATAAAGATATTATAAATCCAATAACGAGGGCCTTTCATTTCTTAGTCCATTTCTGAAATTTTTAAGAAATTTCTTCTTAAAATATTGATATGCAATTCGACTTCTTTAAACAAATCTGCAAAAAATGTTTTAATAATATCAAATATATATAGAAAAAAGTAAGAATGCTGTAGTCGAGTGAGATCGACTGCGATTTAACCTGAATCCAGCTGTTAAATATGTTTTAGTTTCATTGTAAAATTTCCAGATCTGCAAATTCTCTCATATTTTAAAGCAAGCAGAGGCACTGAAGAACTAAATAAACACGAAAAACTTGGATGTTTCTTATCCGATCTGGATGGAAGATGAAATTATGTTTTAATTGAAAGCCATGGGAAATTGCAATGTACCGAAATTCGGGAGACGGCGGTGGCTATCAATAAAACGAGCAAAGTAGACCTGCGGGGGATATACGTGAACCTATATTCCAAATTTGAAGTCTCTAACTCTTATAGTTTCCGAGATACGCGTGTTCAGACTCGCCTGTTTATCCTTGTCCAGAATATATATACTTTATGGGGTCAGAAATGCTTCCTTCTGCCTCTTACCTACATTTGCACAAAATCTTTTCCCCATTCAGGGTTCAGGGTATAAATAACAGTTTTAACATTCAGAAATTATTTTATTTTATTTTATTTTACTTAAATTTGGATTTATTTTAATTGCTCTAAGTTTAAAAGCCACTTTTTTTCCTGCATTTTCACAAATTGTGTACAAATTATGTGGGTTAAGTGTAGTAAACAATATGATCCACTAAATCCCAAATTTAAGTTAAGGCTTTAATTAAAATGGAGTGCTTTCAGCTTGTTGTTTTTAATCCTTGTGTTGAATCTATAGCAATAAATACTGTATATTGTATATAGTATGGTTTCGATGCGCTTTCTTCCCACTCATTCAGCCATAAACTGCACCATTTGGGCCATTCATGAATGTGCATTGCGAATTCAACGGGAATCTGCATAAAAGGCATCGCTTCAATCAATTTCAAAAGGTGCTTTCAGCATTCAATATGTGGGTAGTAGGTCAACAGTTTTTTTTCATTTTTTTTTTCATCTGTATTTAAGCCATTACAATCAAATATGCAATATCATATGTTATGTTAAGGCCAACAAAAAAACAGTTGATTACCGACAGGCACATTTGGCAGGCCATATATGTATGTAAATTGCTGGGAATGAAATGCAAATTGTTTACTCTCTGACGAGTAAGTAAATCATGAGTATATAAATTCAGTTTCTCGTGTTGGCTCGGCGTTCAACAAATTTTCTTAATTATAAATAAATATGGAGCACATTGTGTATTAGAATTATTGCGAGTCCTACTGGAATAAAAATAATAAATAAATAGTAAAGAGAAATACGAGATATGATTTTTCAGCAAGGTGTCAAATCGGATTGGGAATTTAACGATTGAAATTCAGAATAGGAATCAGAAAACATAGTTTTGCACAAATGCATTATTAGTAACAAGAAATAACGAGATCAATATGGAATCTCTACCAGAATTTTGATACTTTACTGACCAGAGACTAAATTCTTTTCGGATTGACACCCTGGATTTCAGTTTTCCTTACTTCCTGTTTGAAACAGATGACTTCGAAGTCTGTGCAGACTTCTGGGTGGCGTTTCAGCGTTTGAAATAGTGTAAATATTAGTAAAGCCAGAATAGAAAAAACTACAGCCCAATATCCGTAATGCTTCCTTTCATATCTGGGATTCCACGGCACATTGTCCATCGCTCTGGTAAATATCGTAAATTCAACTGTGGGAAACTATGACTACAATTTAGTGATGCTTAATTGATGCTTACTCACGTTACTTACACGCAATATTATTTTAATAACACTTCACGTCAAAGTCGGTGCATTCTCCAAAGTCCACTTGGATTGTATAAAAAATACCCGTAAGGATCAGGGACAATACAATCAGCACAATCAACCAGTAGATAATGCGATAAATGATCGGCGTGTTCCCAAATTGCTTGTCCTTATGCGTGTCAGCATAAGTTGAGGGACGTTGTCTCGAAATTTTGCTGCCCATGATCTCAATCTGGACTACAGTTGTATTTCAATCTAATTTTTTGATAGTGCTAGGTTTTCTAGAAATATTTGTGGCTTCAACGATTACTGGGTTTAAAAAGCCAACGCTTTTCGGAACAATAACTCAGTAGAACAATGAAATTTTATTGAAATTTGTTGCCATTAGTGGTGAAATGGCAGCTTAAGCGGAACCTGGCCCAATTTGGACAATAACTTGATTGTAACTGTAGAAACTTTGGCTAATTATTTAAGTTAATTGGCCTTTTCGGCCACAAAAAGTCAAAACAAACTCACACACAACACAACACAATACAACAAAGACGATGAAATAATGTGGGAAGTCTGCACAGGATCCCGTGTTGGCCTAAAATAGGTTAAATATTTGCACAAAAGGCCACAAATGTCTCGCAAATTTGTTAAAATTACTTACAAACAAAGTTACACAATTTCGACATCTTTCTCTCCTAGATGCTGGCAGTCAGGCGCCTGGCGCCAGAAGTCGTGTCAGGGTTTAGGGGTCAAACTGTGGGGGCCTGGTCAAGAGGGTCTCATAAATAAAGAGTTTGTGGCATGACTTTTGTTATGCTCAATCAGAATGTAAATGCGAGCGAAAGGACTCCTCTCTCAGTAAATCAGAGAATCAGTAAATGCCTGCGGTCCGCTCGACGAGTGCGAGATATTTTAAGCTCATTTCTGGCCATTATTTGCCCTAGTAATTGGTTGCACTCGCCCTGCATATTTTATTGAGTTGTTCAGATGCCTTCCAATCTACCCACACAAATTTCAAGGTGCCAAATGTTTGCACATCAACTTGCGGCCAATTAGATTTGTGTGCAGTCGCAGACCAACTGCAAATGGCCAAGGGCTAGACGATATCCAAAAATTGGCAGTAGAAACCGCACAATAGTTGAAAATGAACTCAAGTGAATTGCATCAGCTTCCCCTCTTTAATAGCTTGAAGCTTAGAGTAAATCAAACAATTAAAATAAATATTCTAGTTTTAAACTCCATTTATGCCGTTTACCTAATCCTCACTAAAGTCTTCTTATTCTCCGCTCATTTTATCGGAACACTTAATCGGCTTAAGTTTATATATGAGAGAGTTATTCAAACAATTGCATATTAAATATAATAATGTTATTCTCAATTTGATTAGTTATAAGGATTCAATTTGAATATACAATTTACAATTATAAAATGGATTTTATTCTGGTGTATCAAGAGATGCCCATTTCTGAGAAATGTGTCTAAATCAAACCAAATGCCAAAAAGTCCCTCGGAATGTATTGAGAAAATTAAATTTCGGAAAAGCACATAAGGAAAACCTTAAATTAGACAATGAGGAATTCGACTCAAACCAGATTTCAAAGTTGGTTTAACCCTCTAATGCCCAAGAGAGCTTTCAGTGGGCCTAATTTAATTCGTTCTCCATAATATGCCTTTTTCTCAACTATTTTTGTAGTAGTCTAATTTGGAGAGCCCCAAACATTGATCTTATGGCGCTTGCTATCTGATAGATCTAATTTGTTTTGTTTTGCGAAAAGGTGTACAGTTCAAAATATTCAAAAAGATAATGTCGAAAGGAAAGAATAATCAATAATATTCTTTGATTATTACAGGTCAGCTTTAATTAGAGTATAAAACGAATGCCACTCATTTGACCACAGATTTCAATTAGTTAAACGATTTAAATGGAGAATAACCTCAAATACACAGAGGAGAAATACAGAGGTGGAGCAAGATCCAATGAAAATAAAAATCAATATTTCACATGCGATCGCTTTTTTCTTCGAGTTTTCGTATTGTTCCCCCACTAAAGTAACAGGCGAACAGAAATGTTTAGATAAACGATTTAATTGTAGAATAACCTCAAATACACGACCTTCAAAGTATGCAACAATTTCTTTTCAATTTAGCATTTAAATCGACCCGCTTAAAAGTATGCAACACTTCGGCAGTAAGATGTTCGCAGCTATCATTCAACAACGGTTTCATTTAATATTAAGTTGGGCCGAATCCTGGCGGGACAGGAATACCAGGCCAACCCGCGACAGAGGTGGAGCAAGATCCAATGAAAATAATAATCAAAATTTTACATGTTAGCCCTTTTTTCTAAGAGTTTTCGTATTGTTCCCCCACTAAAGTAACAGGCGAACAGAAATGTTTAGTTAGACGATTTACCTAAAGTATACTAATACTAATTAACTAATGCTATGAAAATAAAAATCAATATTTCACATATGAGGCCTTTTTTCTTCTAGTTTTCGTATTGTTCCTCCACTCAAAATAACAGGCGAACAGAAATGTTAGTAAAACGATTTACCTGGAGAATAACCTCAAATACACAGAGGAGAAATTCAGAGGTGGAGCAAGATCCAATGAAAATAAAAATCAAAATTTTACATGTTAGCCCTTTTTTCTAAGAGTTTTCGTATTGTTCCCCCACTAAAGTAACAGGCGAACAGAAATGTTTAGTTAGACGATTTACCTAAAGTATACTAATACTAATTAACTAATGCTATGAAAATAAAAATCAATATTTCACATATGAGGTCTTTTTTCTTCTAGTTTTCGTATTGTTCCTCCACTCAAAATAACAGGCGAACAGAAATGTTAGTAAAACGATTTACCTGGAGAATAACCTCAAATACACAGAGGAGAAATTCAGAGGTGGAGCAAGATCCAATGAAAATAAAAATCAATATTTCACATGCGATCGCTTTTTTCTTCGAGTTTTCGTATTGTTCCCCCACTAAAGTAACAGGCGAACAGAAATGTTTAGTTAGACGATTTACCTAAAGTACACTAATACTAATTAACCAATGCTATGAAAATAAAAATCAATATTTCACATATGAGGCCTTTTTTCTTTGAGTTTTCGTATTGTTCCCCCACTCAAAATAACAGGCGAACAGAAATGTTAGTTAAACGATTTACCTGGAGATTAATCTCAAATACACAGAGGAGAAATACAGAGGTGGAGCAAGATCCAATGAAAATAAAAATCAATTTTTCACATGTGAACTCTTTTTTCTTCGAGTTTTCGTATTGTTCCCCCACTCAAAATAACAGGCGAACAGAAATGTTTAGTTAGACGATTTACCTGGAGATTAATCTCAAATACACAGAGGAGAAATACAGAGGTGGAGCAAGCAATAAAAATCAATATTTCACATGTGATCGCTTTTTTCTTCGAGTTTTCGTATTGTTCCCCACTGAAAATAACAGGCGAACAGAAATGTTTAGTTAGACGATTTACCTAAAGTACACTAATACTAATTAACCAATGCTATGAAAATAAAAATCAATATTTCACATATGAGGCCTTTTTTCTTTGAGTTTTCGTATTGTTCCCCCACTCAAAATAACAGGCGAACAGAAATGTTAGTTAAACGATTTACCTGGAGATTAATCTCAAATACACAGAGGAGAAATACAGAGGTGGAGCAAGATCCAATGAAAATAAAAATCAATTTTTCACATGTGAACTCTTTTTTCTTCGAGTTTTCGTATTGTTCCCCCACTCAAAATAACAGGCGAACAGAAATGTTTAGTTAGACGATTTACCTGGAGATTAATCTCAAATACACAGAGGAGAAATACAGAGGTGGAGCAAGCAATAAAAATCAATATTTCACATGTGATCGCTTTTTTCTTCGAGTTTTCGTATTGTTCCCCACTGAAAATAACAGGCGAACAGAAATGTTTAGTTAGACGATTTACCTAAAGTACACTAATACTAATTAACCAATGCTATGAAAATAAAAATCAATATTTCACATATGAGGCCTTTTTTCTTTGAGTTTTCGTATTGTTCCCCCACTCAAAATAACAGGCGAACAGAAATGTTAGTTAAACGATTTACCTGGAGAATAACCTCAAGTACACAGAGGAGAAATTCAGAGGTGGAGCAAGATCCAATGAAAATAAAAATTAATATTTCACATGTGAACGCATTTTTCTTCGAGTTTTCGCATTGTTCCCCCACTAAAGTAACAGGCGAACAGAAATGTTTAGTTAGATGATTTACCTAAAGTATACTAATACTAATTAACCAATGCTATGAAAATAAAAATCAATATTTCACATATGGGGCCTTTTTTCTTCTAGTTTTCGTATTGTTCCTCCACTCAAAATAACAGGCGAACAGAAATGTTTAGTTAGATGATTTATCTGGAGAATAACCTCAATTACACAGAGGAGAAATACAGAGGTGGAGCAAGATCCAATGAAAATAAAAATCAATTTTTCACATGTGAACTCTTTTTTCTTCGAGTTTTCGTATTGTTCCCCCACTCAAAATAACAGGCGAACAGAAATGTTTAGTTAGACGATTTACCTGGAGAATAACCTCAATTACACAGAGGAGAAATACAGAGGTGGAGCAAGATCCAATGAAAATAAAAATCAATATTTCACATGCGATCGCTTTTTTCTTCGAGTTTTCGCATTGTTCCCCCACTAAAGTAACAGGCGAACAGAAATGTTAGTAAAACGATTTACCTGGAGAATAACCTCAAATACACAGAGGAGAAATTCAGAGGTGGAGCAAGATCCAATGAAAATAAAAATCAATATTTCACATGCGATCGCTTTTTTCTTCGAGTTTTCGTATTGTTCCCCCACTAAAGTAACAGGCGAACAGAAATGTTTAGTTAGATGATTTACCTAAAGTATACTAATACTAATTAACCAATGCTATGAAAATAAAAATCAATATTTCACATATGGGGCCTTTTTTCTTCTAGTTTTCGTATTGTTCCTCCACTCAAAATAACAGGCGAACAGAAATGTTTAGTTAGATGATTTATCTGGAGAATAACCTCAAATACACAGAGGAGAAATTCAGAGGTGGAGCAAGATCCAATGAAAATAAAAATCAATATTTCACATGCGATCGCTTTTTTCTTCGAGTTTTCGTATTGTTCCCCCACTCAAAATAACAGGCGAACAGAAATGTTTAGTTAAACGATTTGCCTGGAGATTAATCTCAAATACACAGAGGAGAAATACAGAGGTGGAGCAAGATCCAATGAAAATAAAAATCAATTTTTCACATGCGATCGCTTTTTTCTTCGAGTTTTCGTATTGTTCCCCCACTCAAAATAACAGGCGAACAGAAATGTTTAGTTAGACGATTTACCTAAAGTATACTAATACTAATTAACCAATGCTATGAAAATAAAAATCAATATTTCACATATGAGGCCTTTTTTCTTCGAGTTTTCGTATTGTTCCCCCACTAAAATAACAGGCGAACAGAAATGTTTAGTTAGACGATTTACCTGGAGAATAACCTCAATTACACAGAGGAGAAATACAGAGGTGGAGCAAGATCCAATGAAAATAAAAATCAATATTTCACATGCGATCGCTTTTTTCTTCGAGTTTTCGTATTGTTCCCCCACTCAAAATAACAGGCGAACAGAAATGTTTAGTTAGACGATTTACCTGGAGAATAACCTCAATTACACAGAGGAGAAATACAGAGGTGGAGCAAGATCCAATGAAAATAAAAATCAATATTTCACATGCGATCGCTTTTTTCTTCGAGTTTTCGTATTGTTCCCCCACTAAAGTAACAGGCGAACAGAAATATTTAGTTAGACGATTTACCTAAAGTATACTAATACTAATTAACCAATGCTATGAAAATAAAAATCAATATTTCACATATGAGGCCTTTTTTCTTCTAGTTTTCGTATTGTTCCCCCACTAAAAATAACAGGCGAACAGAAATGTTTAGTTAGACGATTTAATTGTAGAATAACCTCAAATACACGACCTTCAAAGTATGCAACAACTTCTTTTCAATTTAGCATTTAAATCGACCCGCTTAAAAGTATGCAACACTTCGGCAGTAAGATGTTCGCAGCTATCATTCAACAACGGTTTCATTTAATATTAAGTTGGGCCGAATCCTGGCGGGACAGGAATACCAGGCCAACCCGCGACAGAGGTGGAGCAAGCTCCTATGAAAATAATAATCAATATTTCACATGTGAACGCTTTTTTCTTCGAGTTTTCGTATTGTTCCCCCACTAAAGTAACAGGCGAACAGAAATGTTTAGTTAAACGATTTAATTGTAGAATAACCTCAAATACATTTAAATCGAACTGCCTAAAAGTATGCAACACTTCGGCAGTCAGACTTGTTCATCATCTGCATCAATGAGAACAAGTCTCAGCACTGTACGTTTGCGCTTAGGAGTGGTAACTGTCCAAGCGTCCGTCTCAACAACACGATCTTACCTCAGGGGAATCATGTTCGCTACCTGGGTATGTATCTGGACAGGAAACTTACCTGGCGTAAACACATACAGGTCACGGCAGCAGCGTGTAGATCCAAGAGGGTGAAACTCAACTGGTTGCTGAAGTCATCCAGCAAACTCAGCTTGAGCAACAAGCTGCTGGTGTACAGGAGCATCATCGTGCCCACATGGACATATGGGATTCCATTTTGGGGCACAGCGGCAAAATCGTGGATTAATCAAATTCAAGTTTTGCAGAACAAGGTGCTAAGACACATCTCTGGTGCTCCATACTATGTGAGCAATTTGACACTGCACAACGATTTCAGTGTACCGACAGTCATTAGTCAAATAAACCGACATACAAGTCGTTACAATGACCGGTTGCATAACCATGTCAACCCATTGGCCTGCTCACTAGGGTCGAATTCAACCTGCAGACGCTTAAAGCGCCTCCACACCAGCGATCTCTGGACAGTTGGGCGTTAATATTTTCCAATTTTCTTATTAGTGTTCTGCAAATGTTACATTTAATGTTAAATTGATGTTACGTAATATTGTAATATGTTAATACCAATTATTTGTTTATGTTATTGATTTAAATCCGCTGTCATTTTGTATATTTTCAAAACAATATTTTATAACCTTTCAGTAGGTTGATTAATATTAAATTAAATTGCTACATCAAAAAAAAAAAAAAAAAGAAACCGCACAATAGTTGAAAATGAACTCAAGTGAATTGCATCAGCTTCCCCTCTTTAATCGCTTGAAGCTTAGAGTAAATCAAACAATTAAAATAAATATTCTAGTTTTAAACTCCATTTATGCCGTTTACCTAATCCTCACTGAAGTCTTCTTATTCTCTGCTCAATTTAAATTTATCGGAACAATTAATCGGTTTAAGTTTATATATGAGAGATAATAATGTTATTCTCTATTTGATTAGTTATATGGATTCAATTTGAATATACAATTTACAATTATAAAATGGATTTTATTCTGGTGTATCAAGAGATGCCCATTTCTGAGAAATGTGTCTAAATCAAACCAAATGCCAAAAAGTCCCTCGGAATGTATTGAGAAAATTAAATTTTGGAAAAGCACATAAGGAAAACCTTAAATTAGACAGTGAGGAATTGGACTCAAATCAGATTTCAAAGTTTGTTTAACCCTCTAATGCCCAAGAGAGCTTTCAGTGGGCCTAATTTAATTCGTTCTCCATAATATGCCTTTTTCTCAACTATTTTTGTAGTAGTCTAATTCGTAGAACCCCAAACATCGATCTTATGGCGCTTGCTATCTGATAGATCTAATTTGTTTTGTTTTGCGAAAAGGTGTACAGCTCAAAATATTCAAAAAGATAATGTCGAAAGGAAAGAATAATCAATAATATTCTTTGATTATTACAGGTCAGCTTTAATTAGAGTATAAAACGAATGCCACTCATTTGACCACAGATTTCAATTAGTTAAACGATTTAAATGGAGAATAACCTCAAATACACAGAGGAGAAATACAGAGGTGGAGCAAGCAATAAAAATCAATATTTCACATATGAGTCGTTTTTTCTTCGAGTTTTCGTATTGTTCCCCCACTAAAATAACAGGCGAACAGAAATGTTTAGTTAGACGATTTGCCTGGAGATTAATCTCAAATACACAGAGGAGAAATTCAGAGGTGGAGCAAGATCCAATGAAAATAAAAATCAATATTTCACATGCGATCGCTTTTTTCTTCGAGTTTTCGTATTGTTCCCCCACTAAAGTAACAGGCGAACAGAAATGTTTAGTTAAACGATTTAATTGTAGAATAACCTCAAATACATTTAAATCGAGCTGCCTAAAAGTATGCAACACTTCGGCAGTCAGATGATCGCAGCTATCATTCAACAACGGTTTCATTTAATATTAAGTTGGGCCGAATCCTGGCGGGACTGGAATACCAGGCCAACCCGCGACAGAGGTGGAGCTAGCTCCTATGAAAATAAAAATCAATATTTCACATGTGAACGCTTTTTTCTTCGAGTTTTCGTATTGTTCCCCCACTAAAGTAACAGGCGAACAGAAATGTTTAGTTAAACGATTTAATTGTAGAATAACCTCAAATACATTTAAATCGAACTGCCTAAAAGTATGCAACACTTCGGCAGTCAGACGTTTGCAGCTATCTTGTTCATCGTCTTTATTACAAGTCAGCTTTAATTAGAATATAAAACGAATGCCACTCATTTAACCACAGATTTCAATTAATTCACATTTCCACTTCATTTTGTTAACTTGTTTCTTTTGCCACTTTAAGCTAATGCCATTGGGTCATTGCGAATGCAGTTTGACATTGTGTGAGAGGGTTATATAAATTATAAATAATTGCATTAATGAGGAATGCCCGATGCTACTTAATCATGCCATTTGCAGCAATATACTGTGATATATTTGTTTGTTCATTACATCTTACAAAATGTGGCTGCTCGAAATGCTGCTGCTGTCTTTGGTTGCGTCTGCTTGATGTTAATGAAAGTTTCCGTCGTGCAAATAAGGCCAAAAGCATGGAAATCAGTAAAACAAATTGCAATCTGCTTTTTATCGTGTGCTGCACGACGCAAGAGCTTCGCTTTGCCCACCTCATCGATTGCCACCTCCTGCTGGGGTGTATGTGTGTGTGTGTGTCTATATGTGTGCTGTCCATGTTATTGACTTGCTCATTATGACTCTCCTCTGTTGGCAATGTCTGTCGTTCGCCAGCTGCTGGTTGAGTGTCGCCTTGGTTGCGATATTGCTTCGCTTTGCCGTGCTTCGCTTCAGTTTGGTTTGCTTTGGTTTGCTTTGCTTTGGTTTGGTTTTCATTTCGATTCATTTTCAATTTAGCAATGCCACAAAGCAAGGCACTTTCAATTCCTATCGTATCGTGGCATTTGCAATCAGTGCTCATTTTACCATAAATTGATAATTTTCTAACGGATATACAATTTCCGTAGCCAGCATTCAGAGCACTCTCACAGTCACACAATCGCAGAATCGCTGTCGTTGACCCACCGCAGGCGCAGCGTATTAAATTCCCAAGCCGCAACAAAAGTAAAATTATTCAAGTTAAGCATAGCCTTAATAAATAAAGAAGGCAGACATGAAAGAAAAAATGTAAAGTCCTTATAAAAAACGCAAAGTTTTAGCTGTCTGCAACAACATAAGTCAGGCAGTGTCCAACAGCCCAACCAGTAGACAACTATCCAACTATCTGACTGGGCAACTGTTTATTTTCAGTACACTTACTGCCTGATGCCTTATTACCAGTAGCTGGCCTGCAGCATCATTTCACGTTCTCTGGTTCTTGGCTGGCAAGTTTAGCCCCCAGCCTGACGTAAATTGTCAACAAAGTTTTGCAACAATAAACTTCCCTTTTGCCTTGCATCGCAACGTCGAGAAAAGTGAAATAACTGCAGCGAGCAGACAAAGCCCAGAAAACAATAAGTATTTTTTTGGGGTTACAACTGGGTGCATTTACACCAGAGCTCAAGCTGCATAAGCGGCGAATGAGTTTGAAAGCGTAGACACGCCCCCCTCGCATCCGCCCACAGCAGCTGCATAGATGCAAATGTGAATTCTTGATTTTCTCAGACAAGAGTCATGATTACTTTAGCTTCTGGATAAGCTGGCTCATTTTTTTTTTGCCAGTTTGATTAAGAAACACAATGTACTGCTCAAATCTGGCTGCTTTTTGATTTTTGGTAGCAGTTGTGCGCATTTTGCATCACTTTTGACACAATTCCTTTATTTATTTGAAGTTGTTGTCTTTCTCTCCTTATAATAGTATGTGCCTTTCAACCTTACCCTATACTTTAACAGTTATATTTCATTTACTTTCGACTCCTCTGTTTCTCAAAATAATAACTTAATTTGTAATAGCATTATCGAATGCAGAAATTAAATAATTAATTAGTATTAAAATTAAAACTTAATTTCAATTAAATTTAACTTTGAAATTTAATCAAATAATAAATAAATTAAAATATTTTCAACAATATTTGAATACTCGTAGTATCTATGATCGACTTTTGACGGAGTAGGTTGTGAGAGCTGTGTCTCACGAGAAGAAGGCCAGAGAGATAAACTATTAATTAAATTATGTTAACATTATATAAATAAATATTATGGTAAAGCCCACACATTTATAGCCATATTTAAATTTATGAAAACCTTTATCAATCAATTATAAATCTTGTTTGGCTTATTAAACTAGCTGTTGCACATTTAAAGCCCAATTCCATATTTCAAATATCTTTTTCTTTCAATTTATGTTCATGTGCGTTAATAAATGCAATTAACTTCAATTGCTGGCGAAATCAAAAAATAATTATTATTTATCTCCACGCGAAACGGGTTAATTAGGCCAACTGTGTGCAGTTCACATTTTGAAGTTTCACGTTAAATGCGTCTGAATAAAAGATAAAAGCTAAATTTAAATTTTAATTGAATTAAATATAATAAATTATTCAGCAAATCTAATTTGGACTGGCTAGTCGTATTATGTCATTATCCTCAATAGCAACAATAATTTGCCACATTTTTAGCACATGTGGAAAGTTTACGCTTACGCTGTCAAAACAGTTGGAAAAAGTCCTGCGTTAGGATATCTACTTAAGTACTTAAGCACGCATCCGTGTGTTTGTGTGTTTGTGTGTGTTTGTGTGTGTGTTTGACTAGAGTGCGAAGCATATGTAAATTTCTGGCTAATTAAAATTAGCATATTCCCTTTAGCGTCGCGCAACAGGATGTGGCCATGGTCTCGCCACACCACCAAAAGAAAAAAAAAACCAGGACTTGCCTCCTGGCTCGAGTTACCAGCTGATTAAAAGGGAAAGCTAACAAGCATTTGCTCTTTGCCGGCGGCTCTTCGTGTCATTTGTACGCCGCATTGGAATCGTAAAAGTTTATAGTTCTTTTTTTTTTTAAGGTCTGTTGTTGACTTCGCTTTTTGTTTAGGCCGAGTTTCTAGTTTGAGTATTTTTTAATTAAATTGTTGTTAGCTTTTTATGGCCTTGCTCTCAGATGTAATGTGAAATGTAAAATGTGAAAATCGCTTGCCATTAAATTTGTGCCGTAAATTAGAATTTAATTTAAGGCCGTCAAACATATCGATAGCATAGCAACGTTTAATTATAATAATTATGTTTAAGGACTGGTATACATATTTATTGGAGCATACAAATTTCTAAAAAGCACTTAAACATTTCTGCTGAAATTGTGCACATTTTTTGGCAAGTTTTGGCTGAGTTCACTCGAATTGCTGGACACCAATTCGGTTAACTAAAACTGCTGAATCGAAAAATGCAGCGAAATACATATACATTTACAAAGTCGCACAATCGGTGTACACTTTTCGATTTAGCTGACACAACTCACAACTCAGATAAAATACGTAAATTTACGCATTTCGAATTGAGTTTAGTAAGCAACTTAACTTATGATTTTCATACAAAGTTGGTTAAAAGCAAAAAACATTTCTTGAGTTGAGAGATTAGCAGTCCTCATGCTCCATATATTTCAGACCGTATACACTTAAAAAAAAAAAATTAGCTACCTTTCGCGTGGCTTATTATTAATTGCCGGAAGTGAGAAAGCAGAGCAGCCCAGACTCTGCGGTGCTTAGGACCACAGAAGCATGAATAGATTTGCATTTTAAATGCGCGCAGCATCAGCTCTCGGTTTTTATTTGTGCTCCTTTCACTTATTTAAGCGTTGGCCTTTGTAAATACTTTTATAAAAAAATACTTATATATTAAATAAAGGAAAAGGCAAAATGCGGAAGGTGAGTCTGAGGTTTGGGTCATTTCCTTTTGATTTTCTTTCGTTTTTTAGGCAGTTCACACTAAATTTGACTTTAAACGCAAGATGTTCTTAGGTTTAATGGTGCAGAAGCACTGTAAACTGTTTACCCAAGTTAAGTTAAAAAATAAGAAAAAGTATATATATATAGCTACGAATATATATATATATATATATATATGTTCGTCTGTGTGTGCATGTATAAATTTGTGTGGGCTTCATCAAGAGTCTCTTTCGCTAGCAACCCAAATGTCAAATGTTATTTGCTTATTTTAGTTTCCACAGCCAGCAAATAGACGTCAAGCGCATAACGAAAAATTGAAATCAAATAAGTATAAATTGAAATAAAAAAGCTATGCATATTTTTGCTCATTGTGGCTCTTTCGTCTCGGATGGCAGCCCTGCATTAGCCTGAAGTTTTGAGTGCGAAAGTGTCAACAAAATAAATGCATAAGTAAAGATCAGTGCGTCAATCTACAATCACATTTTGCCAATCCACCCAATTTATCCAGTCAAAAGTCAATGCTGAAAAATATTCAATATAAAATCCAAGCAGCAGCAACAGCAGGCAAGGCGAAAAAATGCGCACTTTTCCATTATTAAAGTGTGTGCTCTCATGCTTGATAAATTGCAGCTGAGCTTTTGCTTGAAGGATTTGCTGCAACTCTAGTGTGAATATGTCTTGTGCATATAAGACAGACCGCCAGACTGCCAGACTGCCAGATTGTCAGACTGTCAGACTGTCAGACTTGTCAAGCAGCCAGCTGGCATTGCGAAATGGAAATTCAGAGCTCAAGACTCGCGAAACTCCTCCCAATTGTGCAGTCTGCCAAAATGCATGCAAAAATCATAGCATACTTTCCGGCCAACATTTAACAGTTAATCATTTGAACTTTGTAGTTGACTCGCGGCAGCACTTAGACTCAAATTGGCTGCTCACTGCACAAGCCGGCCAAAGCAATAGCCACAACAACCAGCTACAGCTGTGCGCATTGTTGTCTGACTTGGCTTACAGATTTCTCAGTTGTCGCTTTCGTTGAGTTGCTGCCTTTGTTGGATCTGCTGCTGCGTGCATATATGCAGCCATAAATCTGCGCCATCAGCACTGCTCAGACAAGTACTGTTTGTTGTTGTTGTTATTGTTGTTCCAGCTGAAGTTGCTTTTGTTGTTGTCAACAATGACAACACTCGTGTGAGCCGCAGCAGTGCGTTGTCATGTTGCTCATATGCCAAGGATTTACGCGACTCTTTTTTGTTCCCTTTAAAGAGGATAATATTGTTGATCGAAAGAGTTTCTCAATACTCTGTTCATAGTGTGCACTGAATAAATCAATGAACAATTTTAAGCTGTTCTAGAACATGTCATACTCAAAATTAGTGCATCATTTAAAATATTTTCGATTACTCAAAATTTTAATTATTCGTTCGAATGCGTAACCAAACTCAGTCAAAATGATTTTCACCATCAAAAATTCTATTCAAATTTAATGATTGAGAACTCAAAAGAGATATAGATCGAATGGATTCAAGTTGATTTTATTTTTATATTATTGGTAGGGTATTTAGTGTTCGCCAAGCTGAAAATACTTCTACCAAATTGCTGGCTGAAGGTAACATTTTGCCAGTCACTGTGCGATAAGATATTGATGCAGCTGCCGAATCGTTAAATTTTACTGATGTTAAGAAAAATGTTGCAACAAAGAGAAAATTCACATCAATTCATTTATTGTAAAATACGCTGGCTGTGGCCAGTTTTTCTTTTGCGTCACTTAATACGTAAAGTACATAAAATTAATGTATACAAGTATATATGCTTACAGTTGTATATATGTATATATATATATTTATAAATATATAATACATATATATATTTATAGTTCTTGCTTGACCATTTATTGACTTATCGTAAGTTAGCTGCAATTTAATTATTATTTATAATTTATATATTTTTTGGTATATGCAAAACGGCAGAAAATAGTTTTTCTTTTTCTTTTTTCTTTTTTGTTTGTATTTTGTTTTTTGTTTTTTGTTTTTGTCGAGTATTTGATGTTGCTTTTATTGGTTTTTTATTGAGTTTGTGGTTGTTCTCGTTATCTTTGGCGTACACGTTGGTTGTTGCATAAGTTAACCAAAATGCGAGTGAAGCTGACAAATGGTTGTGCAGTTGTAGATTGGTGTCCGTTAGCAAGGACGATAGGGAGAGGATCTGCTGATAACATTCATAATAAATCAATTACACATACCAACTTTGAATTACCATTAGAACTATACTTAATGACTGTTTCAAGCCTTCACAATGTACTTGATATGGACGCTTAACATTTAAACACTAGCGCACAGAAGCACACAAAGTTTTCACATAAAAATTCACAAATTTCATTAAAAAGTTTGGACTTTATTTTTTTATATTTTATTTTTTTGGTTGCGTACTTTGTGTGTCTGAGTGTTGACATTTATGTATATTTATTATTTGTCTGAGATGCCTAAACTAGACTGGCGTTGACTTAGAGCTAACGTTATTATGGAAATAACTGCAGACATTCACGCACCGATTTGCTTTGCTCATGATATATGCCCAAATCGAATGGCGACAATATGTTTTCAGATATTTGCTTAACATCGGGGGGAGCGGCGAGTCCAAAACATTTGTGTCTGCGTGAACTTATGCCTCTAAGAGATCTGCTGAAAGACAAAACAAATGTATGTACGGGTTGCATATATCCGTGGACAGGTTGCATAGATCCGTGGACAGGTTGCATATATCCGTGGACAGGTTGCATATATCCGTGGACAGGTTGCATATATCCGTGGACAGGTTGCATATATCCGTGGACAGGTTGCATATATCCGTGGACAGGTTGCATATATCCGTGGACAGGTTGCATATATCCGTGGACAGGTTGCATATATCCGTGGACAGGTTGCATATATCCGTGGACAGGTTGCATATATCCGTGGACAGGTTGCTTGATTAAATAGATTACGCACTCTATTCTTAAGCACATTTCTTTACTTTCTTTTTTTTTTTATTTCGATTTTTTTTGTTTTTTGTCGAGGCTAGTAAGCTCTATTGAAATAGTATTAACTACAACTTAGACAAGGGTCAGCTATGTACATGAGACACACTTGAGGAAACACGCATCAAGACTACTTAATTAGCTAGAGCGAGTTTCTCTTTCATTTTCTTAGTTTTTCTTAGTTTTTCTTAGTTTTTGTATTTTTGTATCTTTTTACTTTACACTGAGCGTGTTTCACACGCACGCGCTCCAAACTATAGTAGGCATGGCTCTGGTGGTTCACTGTGGCTAGAGCAAGCTGGCTGTGGGCAGCTGCTTGCTTACGCCAGCGCAGAGGCAACGAGCTGCACCACAGTGGTTGGCCGTGTGCTCGTTGGCTCGTTGGCTGCTTTGGTTATTGTTGTTGTTGTTGCCACTTGAGGAGGCGCCTCATTGCCATTGCTTGGCGCACACTCGTCGCTGGGGCGGCGCTTGACCAGCATTTGGCTTGACCTGACCGCAATCCATTCGTTGCGGCCGGCATCAAACCAAGTCAGGCCGAGATTGTAGCGCCCATTGAGATTGGCGTGCTGGCAATGAGAGAACCACCAGCCACCCTCATAGTTAGCAGCACAGTGCGTCTGCGATATATCGCGATCGTCGTCAATCGCCGAGAACTGCATGCCCTGCTGATAATTAAGTGCATCCGATGCGTTACCACTGTACTCGCCAATATGCAGCCGATACCCATCCGACCTTGACGATATATAAAAGTGCTTGTACTCCGCCACCCAATTGTTGTCGTAGATGTCCTGCATTTGGATCCGCAGCTGCGTGCAGTTGTTCACCGTCAGATGATGCAGCTGTTCATTTCCAATCCAGTACTCGCCGCCCGGCGTTCCAAAGCCCTGGGCGTAGTCCGCCCACGAGCGATTGAAATCGGCGCTGCCATCAAAGCGACGCTGCACCGTCGTCCACCCATCGCCGCTGCAGTGCGTCATCATCGGATGGTGTTGGCCGGCGGGCGCTATCAGGTGCAGGCCATCCGCGTTTATCGACAGCTCGCTGCAGTCCTGCGGCAGCTTATTCACAATTGCCGCATACTGTGCCTCAACGTTCTCCAATTCGGCCACCAGCGTCTCGGCCAGCTCGCTGTCGGTTCTCAGGTCTGATTCCTGCTGTTGATTCTGGTCCGTCTGCTGATAATGTGGTCGCTTGTGCGGCTTGTTGAGGTGTGAAAGCTGTGTGTGAGAAAAGGCATGTTCTCAATACATTATATGCAAATAAAATTCTTTATTCATGTTTTTTAATATATTAAAAAATGTTAATATATTCCCCAAAAGTAAACCGAAGTGCTGTCACTGCTCAATCTTCACAGGGAAAACTGCTTAATTATGATGCCAAAAGTGATTTTGATCATCGCTTTTCCGAATATTAATTACCTACCTTATTGTGCAGCTCGTTATGGACAAGTGATTGAACGCGATCCACATTTGTTTGCAGCTGCTCCACCGTGCTGACCAGCTTCTTTACGCCATCGCGCTCGTCCTGGAGAGCGCTGACGCTGACAGCCATCGCCTGCAGCGAGCGAGCAGCGTTCTTGCCCTCCTCACGGACCAGATTCTGCTCGGAGCTAATTTGTGCATTCGCGAACTCCAGCTTGGAGATCTCGTGGCGCAGTTCGGGTATATTCTTGTCCATTTTGCTCTGCAGCCCCTCCACATCCTCCAGCAGCTCCAGCATCGAGGTGTGCAGCTTGTCCAGCGTTGCGATCTGCCTGCTCAAATTGAAGTTGGCATTGGCGATGCGATGCTGCTCCAGCTCAATGCTGCGCACCCTCTCGTCAATGTGGTGGTACTTCAGCTCGTTCATCTGGCGGCGCAGGTTGCGCTGCGTCAGCTGCAAGTTGTGTATCTGCTCCTGCTGGAAGCGGCAATGACGACGCCTATGATCGGCCAGCTCGCTGCTCGACAGCGACTGCAATTAGAGGGAAAATGCAACCAAAATGGATCAGTTAAAGATTCTAATTTAACGGGAAATCTTGTAATTAATTTCTCAAAATATGCATTTAAATAAATAAAAACACAAAATGTGAAATGAGTTTTCCGCAAATAAAAGTTGTGGTAAATATCTAAATTAATTTTTGAGTATTGTTGGCAACTGCAAACTCAATTTGCTGCGACCACTGTGTGCTTCAGCTGAGCGCTTAAGTTTTCCCAAAGCCTTAAAGCTGCTTTTAGCTTAGCGCTTTTATCGTCTGTCGTCTGTCGTCTGTCCTTGTCGTCTGTCCTCCTCACCGTAGTTGTCGTTGTCTTAGCGTGCTCGTAATATGCATGTGCAGTGGATTATGTGCGGGGAATTGAATCCTAAATCCATTTATTATAAATGCATTTTGTAACGCGCCACAGCAGCGCCAAACAACTTTGTCTCACACACAAACACAACACACACACGACACACAAACACAACACACACACACACACAAGCACACACAAGCACACACTCAAACACTTACTCAAACGCACTCTCACTCACACACACACACACACACACACACAGCAACAGATAGAGAAAATGCAAGGATGAAAGGCGTGTGCAACAATAATGTCAGCGGCAGCCACACGCTTAAGTCCCCGCTGATGGGAGTGTGCAGACACGCCCACCAGCACACCACACACACACACACTCGCACAAACCCATTTAGTTGGGCCAACTTGACAGTTTTCTCTGTTAGTTCATATATGGGTTTCGATGCCCTGTACATCGTTCAAATCCGAAAAAGGGTTATAAAAATGTCGCCAGAAGCAGAAAAATATATAAAAGAGAGCTGTAAATTTCAGGATATTTTTATATCTGCTCGGAGAGTTCTTATACTTCCGTTTTTGCTAGCTTAATTACCAGTGTAATTTAATTTGATTCGAGCTGGCGACACTCATTCATTATAGCCTTGGTCGAAATAGATCTCCTATTTACCAACATTAACAATAATATTTTTATAATTCAATACAATAACTCTAAAATATAAAATTATTTTTGTTTTTAGAAAATGCAGTTTTTTTTTATGTTTGGAAATGATTTCTAATAACAAGTAAAACTTGAAAGATTTTATTCATTAATATTACTAATTATTAGGCCAAATTTAGTACGAATTTTATTGGGTTGAGGTTAGTTTAGGATTATTTTCATATTGTGTAGTTATTTATTATCAGCTTTATTTAGCTTCTTCCCTCAGACTTCTCAAAATGAATTAATCAATAATGATCAGACAAGTAGCTTTTCTTATCTTATCTTATCTTTATCGCTTTCTCATTTGCAAGTCCTGGGTATGTTCTAGTCGGGACTTCGCGGCCGAACAAGTCTTACTTAAGTCTGACAAATGTGTACACATACATCAGGCTATACTAGTATAATTTAACTGAGTGACAAGCGTTAGCCAAGGTAATGGCATTTGGGTCACATTTGTGACTTGTGAATGCAAATGTAATGAATACGCCTGCAGCCCCTATGCAGCGACCCATCCCCTACTACCTCAAATTATACGTGAGCTTCTTCCATTGAAACAAATAATATTATTTCGCATTTCATCTGCGCTTTTGTATACACACAATGCTCATTCCGACGCCCCTTGTAATTGACTAATAAAGCATCTCGCAATGCGAAGTGAATGGAACATTCTGCTAATGAATATACACATGAAGAGAGGGGAATCAATGGGAGGGGCTGTAAGGGTGGTGGGTGTGGGGTGTTGCACTCGTAGCAACATTAAAGCTTGCTGTTTAATTATGCGACACACAAATGAAAGCAAATTAAAGCTATTGAGATGAAAGCAAGCGACAAGAATGTAGAGAGACCGAGAAAATAGAGAGAAAGATAGATAGAGACAGATAGGGAGAGAGAGAGGGAGAGTAGAGAGAAAAGAAAAGTCGTTTACAAGCTCATAAGTCAAAAGTTTTTATTCAACTTTTTCCAAGTAATGAGTATTTTTAAACAGAAAATTTGCTTTCTTTTATAAACACCATTAATTACTTGAATCTGTAATCAGTTTTCGTAAGTGGATAACTTAAATTATTTCACAAAGTCTTGAAAAAATAATTTATTTTCATGTTTTAAAGCAGCATTCATATAGAGAAAAAACTGCATTCAATTGAATATAACTTGGAAATCGGATCATTGAATGAATGGGAATTTTAACTATTATAAGAAAATTTCTTTACTCAATCCATAATCAAATTAATCAGCTGTATTGCCTCGATATTCATTGACGATGCAGCAATTATCAAATCTTAACTCTCAATCCCATCCATTGCAGTCAAGCTATATCTCTTTAGGATTATATTTCAAGCTGGGAGTTTCAAATAAGGTATTGAAACTGCTGCAAATCTGCCTTGGAATCGTTCCACCATTGAGATGCAGAGTGGAGCAGACATATATTGAATTATTTTATATTAACAAATCGATTGCTTGTTGACCTATTTTAATAATTTAAATATGTTTTTTCTCTGGCTCCAGATCAACAATTAACTCAAAGTATTTTCATATTTAAGACGATAAGGACACACAAGTCGGAACTCTTAACTTAAGTGAAATATGATTTATAAGAAAAAAAAGGATTATTCATTTAATAAAATACAGCTTGGAATTATGGATGAATGAAATTTTTCGATTATTAAATTATTAAAACTGAGTTAATCATTTATTTGAAGTAGGTTGAAAAGCTTAAGGCCTTCTTGCGATTAAAATGCCTTTTAAAGAAAAGTAAATATTCCGCAAATTTATATTAAAAAACATGAAAACAGAAAGAAATTGAAATTATTTGTTGATTTTGTGCGCCTTTTGATGGCTGTTTGCTTAATTATTCATGTCTCTGTTGGATTGTGAATTGTGCGGCTACGCAAAACTTGTGCTGCCAATTTTCAGTTGCCCCAACTCACGTCGCTATGCCTTGTGGCAAGAGCAGCGTTGCTGTTTTATGCGAATGGTCACGAACATTGCTAATACGCCATGTTCGACAACGCAGCCAATATACATGTATATACTAAGATATATATATAGTAATATATATATACATATAGTGAGCACAAGGCTGAGGCAGAGGTCCGGGCGAGGCTATCAAAATTCGGCGAGGTGATATACGGAGGAGATTCGCTGAGGGCGACGTCAACAATATAATTAAAAGTGATTTATGTGTTGGCCCTCACGTGTACCAATACCAATTAACAACAAGTCAAAGCGGAGCCCAAAAACCATTTTAAAGACATTTTGTGGCAAGTGACAGCGGCTCTAATTGAAATCGAAATTGAAGCATAAATATTTCATGTCTGGCAGCTCGTGTGTGTTATTACAATTAAGAAATGCTAATCGGGGAGGAAGAGCAGCCCGGCAGCTAGGCTAATTAATTTACAAAGCCACACACAAAAATAAAGTACACACACACACACACACACACACAGACACACACACACACACACACACAGACACACACAAATACAGACATACACTTGTATAAAATGCATAAAATGCTTGGTTCGTGGCGAAGATTAAAGTGATTTTCGACATGTTGTGCCCAAGTGAAGGCTAACACGGATTTGCTATTAGCGACAGCCATGCAGCAGCCACAACCAGGGACTGACTCTCTGTGTGTGTGTGTGTTTGGGGGGTGTGTGTGTGTGTGTGCAGTGGTGCTTAGTGTGTGCAGTAAAAATAGAAAAAAAATGCTGTCGTTGTTCCGCGCTGAATTGTCGTAAAAATGTAATAGGACTTTTGTGTGCCGCGAAAAAATTGCACACCCACACACGGATACAGACTACATATATATGTATATGTGTGCCACAAAATGCCATTAAGTTAATGCGCATTTAGGTGCCGCCATTTGTAGCAACGATGTCTGTTTCCTTATTTGCTGGCCAAATGGCAAACGTGTGCATAATTTGAAACTAAATATGCGCAAATATTGCGCATATATTCAAAAATGTTTAATCGAAAACAGCTCTTTAACTGAAGCAATTTGAAGTTAAGAAACAAATTTCAAGCAACTAAAAAAGAAGCAGCTAAAGCTGACATATATACATATGCAAGTGTGGCAAGTCTATGTGGCATGTTTGCAATCAACGTCGCTTGGGAAACTTGAAAGGCAACTTCGAATAATAGAAACATGACGAACACACACACACACACACACACTATCCAAGATTGATGTAAGTGGCACATATGAATCTCAAGATTATGCCAAGTTTCAATAAAGATAATTTCACTCATAAAATAAATATCAACTACGAGTACTACATATGTATATATGTATATGTATGCATGGAAATGAAGCTCACTCCCCCCTCCCCCCCCCCGCCTTGCCCAGCCACCCGAACAAGGAACGACCAGCAAATACAAGCACTCCAGCAATCAAACAAATTGCCAGCCGCAGCAGAGCAGCAGCAAGCAGGGCATTGGGGCAAGAACAACAAAAGCAACAGCAACTTGAGGGGGGAACTGTGGCAGGGAATGTAACATAAAACAAAAGCCAGCACAAATATCAACATAAATAAGGTAAAATGCTGGAGCCCACTCGAGTGCTCCAGGATACAACAAACCAATTCAAAGAAAAGACCAGCAACCAAAAAAAGCAACAAAAAAAGCAACAAAAAATGGGCTTCAGAGTGTTGAAGCTTGAATACCCTTGCGGACTTTCCTTTCCTTGTGAATAGATGCCGTTATAATCCTCTTTTCGAACATATTTGTAAAATTTATGCAGTATTTAAAGGTGAAACATTTGTTGAATGTATGTTTATGATGACCAATTTGTACACAGATTAACATATTGGAGGGAGATGTGGGGACTTGAACCACAACTATCGGAACAGAGTTATCAGCATCCTTTTCGACAGTCAAGCAGCACTAATCGCACTCAAGAAGACGAGAAATGGTCCGGAAGGTATGGACCAAGTTAGACCAACTTAAGAACACAATATGAAGGATGAAGCTGAATAGGAGTAGCAGCGAAATGTGGCATAGGAAAATACACAATGTGGCAAGAACTGAGAAATGAACAATGATATCTACGGCAATCATAAGACAGGCCAATTGTGTTGAAGGCGGCTTAAGTCAGAAACGATTCAAGCAGGAAATATCCATGGAAGGAACAGACTTGGCAGGGCTTAAACTAGGACTAGCTACAATCAGAATTGGCAGCTGTCGATTATCTGGCAATGGCAAGCAATCCTTAAGGCACATCATATCATATTAAGATGAGGATCTTAAGCTAGGAAAATTGTTGGAGGAGCTATAGGAATGGGGCACAATAGGTTTCCGAACAGTTAAAAATAATATTGTCTTTGAGAAGTCTGCTAACTAAAATGCTCTTTGCAAGGGTATAACAAAAAAAAACTTGAAAAACAAAATAAATTTTTCTTGTGGCCTCTGTTTTGCGTCAGAAACCGGATCCTGTTGCCTTTGCAGCTCCTCATGCTACTCCTTCTGCCACAGCTCCTGCTCCCGTTTATTCTCTGTGTATTTTGGTGTTTGTGTGTGTGTGTGTGTGTGATTCCCGCATTTGTTTGCCTGGCTAATTTAACAGCAAGTCTCTCATATGCACAATATATATTTTCCACTACTTGTCTGTCTGTCTGTCTGTCAGCCAGTCTGGCCGTCTTTGTTCGGCATTTGTCTGCTGCCGACATCAGTCGCATCACATCAATAACCAAAGATAAATATTTGCGTTCAACTGTTGCAAGTGACAGCTTCCAACATGCGATTTGTTTTCCCAGGTCTTGAGTCCTGCTTATGTCCTGCTATCTGCAGAGCATTCGCTTTGTTATGAATCTGCACACATTGCAATTAGAAGAACATATTTTTTTTTTGTTGGGTCGACTCGTGTTGCCAACTTGTCACTGGCAGCTGCTTCTCGATTTAGTTGTATATATTTATTTGGGACAATCTACTGAAAGGTCTTGCCATCAATTCGGGTTCAATTAGTAGAAGTAAATTTGACTAAGTGCCACCAGCATCAAATGTCAATTTCTCCACACACACACACACACACACACACACAAAAGGCAACCTGAAGAGCCTTTTAAAGTCAACCCCAACAGCTGTCAGAATGATGGCCAATTACCAGAGCAGTCAAATGTGTATTGGTAAATTATTCAATAGGGGAAAATCTGCTTCAGATAAAGAAGTTGGCAATACTTGAAGTGGCGGTGGCAGCTCACCTTATAATATTTTCATTTTTCTTTATTTTCCGAAGTTTAGAAAAGAGATTTCTAAATTACAGGGTATTCTTGTATTTGTACACAAAATTCTTACATTTTGATTTTTTTTTTTTAATTTCATGTCGTTATTTTTTACTTGAGTGTATAATTTTCCATTTATATGTGGAAAGCCTTTGTCAATATTAAATTGCTGCAATAAAACTGGTTGTGTGTGTTCTGGGAACTGACACCAATTTCGAGCATTTTTTTTTTTTAGCCAGTTTGTAACCATTTAAAGGGAATAAATTTTTAATTGTTTAGCGGTCTTGTTCTGCGCGGTTTGCTTTCACTGAAAATAGTACGGATTTAATTCTAGAATTCTACGGGAATGCTTCCTAGTTTCATTCACCCAAACATTCCATTGTGGTTTATTTGCCACATTGTAATTTATTTATTTTTATTGCAATTTTCTTCTGTTTCTGTTTCATTTTTATTTATTTTATTTGTATGTAATCTAATCAGACTCAGCAACAGAGATAGTATTTGTTTTTTTTGTAAATATATATTTATATATATATTTTTACACATTTTCACAGCCACCTGTGCAATTTCATCTTTTGTTCTAATTTAACCCAATTTCTGCTTTGCTGCGCTTTTATAATAACAATTTTTTAAAATTGCTTTTTGCCAATTTACTCCCATTGTTTTCATTTCTGTTTTTTTCTTCCAGCTAGATATGGCCACAACAAGAACAACAGGTTTTGCGTTTTGGGGCAACTGCTGTAGGGAACTTTGGTGGCAAATGCGAATACAACAAACAACAACAACAACAACAGCGAAAACCTAAAAAATAATGAAAAGGATCAAATTGTGCTGAAGCATTGCGCGCATCATAAACGTGGAGAGAGAAAACAAATACATATAACAAACTGATTATCAAGGCACTCAAGAGCATCTGCTGCTGCTGCTGCTGCTGCTGCTGTCCAAGACTGGAATTGGCAGGGCTAGCTGAGAGGAGAGGGAGGAGAGGGGTTGGGGCTGGCAAGACAAAAGACAGCAGCCGTCACTGGTCTCTGACAGCGCAGCTGAGCAGCTGGCGTTGTTTACCAATTCCGTCCACCCTTCTCTCTCTCTCTCCCTCCCTCTTTCTGTCTCTTGCTCTCTTTCTGTCTCTGGCACTCTTTTTCTCGCTGCCGCCCTCGCAGTGCTTCCAAAAATGCTCTGGGCGATTAAAAGGTGATTTCCTGCTTTTTGTTTGCAATTTTCAGCAATTTCATTCTATACAAAAAGTACGTGTATTTTGCGAGCAGACGTGCCCTTAAACATTAATATATATATATACATATATACATACATACATATATATATATATATATATATATATATATATGTGTGAGTGCGTGTATATGATTCAAGTCTGGCTGTTGTGAAAGCCGCTTATAGCGCCTGACTGCACGCCTTATCGTTTTCATCGGTTTTATTGGTTTTGTTTGCCCTTTTTTTAATTTTTTATTTTTAAAGCAATTTGTGGCCAACATTTTTAGTGGCTGATTGTGAATGTAATTGCTTTGTGTGTGCAGCGAGCTTCACTTTTCAATCGGGTAGCACAACAAAGAGAGACAGAGAGAGAGAGAGAGGGAGGTAGGGAAAGCCACTTTGCCACTAGAGCAACTACCAATCGTACCCCTGCCCTTAACAAGCAAATTTTCAGCTAAGCATCTTTGTGACGAGTCCAAATACTTCAAAGTAACGAGCAAGCATTTCTGCACAAGATACAAAAATACTAAAAAAGAGAAATAACATTCGAGTGGCAACATCAAAAAAAGGGGCAAGGCACAAAAGAGGGTTAACCACAAGCAGGTGGCTCTAAACCAGTTTGTATGTGTGCTTCTGGGTTATGCCACTGATATATCTTGTGTGGCAACCGCATGCATATGGAAGTCGCATAATCCCTTTAATGAAGTTTCCCCTTTTTTTCTCTCGTCTCTTTCGCAAAATTGTATTTTTACTTTATGCAACGCCCGCATTTTGCTCACCCTTTGATAGGTGTTGTGGCTTTACCTGTTGGTTGCACAGATCCACATAAAAGGATTGCAAAATAATGTTTTTCGGTTGCTTTTTGGGAAGACCTTTTAGAAATTGCAATTAGTTGTGGTTTGGGATTATTTTTTGTTGACTAGTTGAACAGATTTTAATGGATATTATAGTGCTAGGAATCTTTTGTATAATACCTGCATGAAATACTAACTAATTTGTGCTGAGAGTTGAAATATGAATCTAAATTAAAAAATCTTTGAATATTTTGTCGCATTTGTGGCACTTCAAGCTTGATTTGTATATTACAGGGTATTTTAGAATGCTTAACAACATTTTGCTTGCACTTCACGTTGCGCGCTTTATTGACTTTTATTATAATTAAAAGTTGTTAGCATGTTGTTGCTCAGTCAGTCTGCGCTGTCTGCGATTTGCCTGACCTTAATGTTAATGATTCTGTTAGGCACATTAGCTGGAGCAGGCAGTGGGAAACGGGGGAGCAGGCAGTAGGCAATGGGGGAGCAGACCTGAGCTCTGTGGGTCTGAGTGGTTGCCCGGGCGAGGCGTTCGCATTAAATATTAAATATGTTGACGTCCTGCGGTGCGTATGAGTAATTTAAGCAGCATACGAGCAGCCATTAAAAAATAAGGACCTCACCGAGTTGGAGTCGGGCTCAGGCTCAGGCTCGGGCATTCGGCTCGTTAGCACATCGTGCCTCAGATGGCGCCCACTCCAAAAAAAAAAAAAAAACAATGGTATAACAGTCAGGTATAAAATAAGGCATAAAATGGCCAGATAATGGATATGGGGCGGCCAGCAACTCGACCGGGGCGGTCGCTTTATGAGCGCACTTAAAACAGCAGCAGCAGAAATTCCAAAGCCATAAAACCTCGAGGACTCCACCTGAGTGTGTGCAACCGTGTGTGTGGTGTGTGCGGTGTGTGCGGTGTGTGTGTGTGTGTTGCGTGCTTATCTGATCATTAGCATAAAGTTAGCCGCCTGCCGGGCAGACCTCTCCAGCGTGTGTACTCACCTCCTGGCTGGCGTCCTGACTGCTGCTCTCCACCTCAACGCTGGCCGACTGATCCAAGGACTTGGGAATGACACGCTGCTTGGCATTTAGCTGCCTGTTTAGCTGGTGCTTGTGCTCCTGCTCCTGCTGCAGCAGCTCCTCGCGCAACTCCTGGACAATCACCTCGGTTTGTTGCTGCCGCTCGCGCTGAGCGGCCAGCTCCAGTTTCAGTTGCTGATAATCGTTGCGTATTGTGGCGAGATCCTCGTAGGCAGCCCCGCCATGCCGCACATCCCGGGCCACGTTGCCAGCGGTTCGCTGCAGCTCGACCAGTTGCTTGCGTATCTCCGATATCGACTGTTGCAGCCACTCGACAGTCAGCCGCTCCTTGGTGCCGCTGTGCGTTGCACGCAGCGTTTGCATTTCGATTCTGCAAAATTTAAAACAAACGGAAGAAAATAGACCAGATAAATTAGCATATTTTTTTCAGCTCGCTGTATGCAGTTTGTGGTTGAGCTGTTTAATTACACTCAGCAAAATAAATTGCCTTAAAATGAATTTCTAAAATGTTGAATTGAAAACCTTTTCTAAGATAAAATGAATTGCTTAAATTCAAATGAATATAATTTGCACACTTCACTGCTGTCTTAAATAATTATAATATAAAAAGCTTATGTAAGAAGAAGAAGAAGAAAATTGGATATTTTCTAAATTGAAGGGCGTATATTTTTGCGAGTGCAGCAAGGGCCGCGGCATGAATATGCTGCAAGAGTTCGCTCGAAAGCGTGGCAGTTTGCGGCACATTTTAATTGACTTTGAAATGGGCAACATGCGGTGCGGTGGGGGGGATCTAATTTAAATTGACATTTTCAGGCAAGCGAACGTCAGCGGGATAATGGGATTAGGGCGTGGGGTTTACATGAAAAAGCCACATAATTTTCATGCAGTTTTTCAATTAGGCACGTTTTGGATGGCATTGTTCGGGCGGCTTTCGGAATGATTTTACACTTGGGCAAAGCAACGCTCGCAACTCTTGGCAAATAACAGGCAAAACAAATGTGCACACACACACACACACACACACCAACAAATCACAACCAATGTCAACTGCAATTCAGAGAGTGGAAGAAGAAAAAATTGTACAGAGAACACAGTCGAAAAGTTTTCCACCACAAAAACAAGGAACAACAAGTGCCAGAGCAGCGAAAATATTGTTTAAGCGTAGCAAAATAAATATTTTTTGCTTTTCTCTGTTTTTTTGTTGTTTTTTGTTTGTTGTTTGTTGTAGCACTGCCCCAAAACGTAAAAATGAAAATGTTGTAGCACTTGTGGCTGTTGGCAGGAGCCAGTTTCAAAACTTGAGCGCATTTCTGTGGCATTTCAGACAATTAAAGCAGTCAGTCATGGAGCAGAGCGGGGTGTTGGAGTTGTTGTCTCAAGTACCCCAACCTCCCCCCCCTCGCCCCTAATCCGTCAAGTTTTGCTTGCGTTGGGAACTTTTGAATTTTGTTGTGGCTGTGCAGCTGCTGTTTTATTTTTCACTGTCAAAAGAGCAAAGCTACATGAAATTTTCATAAAGAAAACTTTTCTTCAAAAGCATGTTTCCTTGGAAATGTTACATATAAGTAATATTTCAATTTGCATGTGTTTGGTTTTCATTCAGAGTTCGTTTCTCTCTTTTTAAGTCGAAATAGGGTTGGATTTTGTATTGATTTAAGTTTATTTTATTTATTTAAAAAGTTGGCTTAAGTATGAACAATTTAACTTAAGATTTAGTTGTCATTTAAATAGTTTGATTTTCATTTACAGAACTCCAATTTGCTTGCCTGTCAATCGGATCAATTTGGAATTTGTTATAATTGTTACGTTGACTTTGGAATAAATCTGCACATATTAGGTTTGCAATTCTCAGCTCAGCTTATCGATCAAATTAAAAGAAAACACATCACTCAGAGTAAACTATTGTTGGCTTCACACACACAGCGCCAACACACACACACACACACACACACACACACACACGCGCACAGCGAAATTCCAGGTACTAGAAATTTGCACAATTTTACGCTTGACTGCAACAGTATATTTTATATTTTATATTTTGTATTTTGTATTTTGTTGCTGAAAGCAATAGACGTCAAGTAAAAATTGGAAATGCTGTCAATGACATGGAATCAAATTGAAAAATGCACAACAAAGCGCGCGACGCATGCTGGAGAAAATTTCACGTGTATTCTGGGTGAAAATTGTTTGAGCTGTGTGCACATTTTAATTATCGAAATGGAAGCTGGATAAGATTGGGAGTGGGAAGGGGAAGGGGAATCGTCTGAATGCGCCATTAAATTTAGGGCAAATCAGTAAAGGCAAATGGCAGTCAGCTTAATAGATCCCAGGAGCTCCGGTACTGCTGCACCCCTGCACTCCAATAAAATTGTATCTGTCCACAAAGCTTGGATGACTCGTGCCGCAATCAGATAACGGCTTGGAGGTGCGTGGGAGGAGGGGCAAGTGGCAGGGGCTGGGGGCAAAGGCAACCTCGAGTCACATAAACCACAGTTGACATGTCGTTTGACTGGCCCTGGCGAGTTCCTCTTAATGTCTGCCAGTGTGTGCACACACATGCGTTGTGTGTTGAATTATTTACGGTGTCACTGACAAAGTTTACGACGTTCACGACATGACCAAACAAACAAAAAACAGATACATACATACATACATACATACATATATATATATGTATATACAGCAGCGAAACTAACCAAAGCTATTTGTACAGTAAATTAAGTGAGCGCCATTTTTGTTGTCCTCTGCGCTGTGTGTGTTTCGATGAGACAATCATTATTAGTCAGCCAGTCGACAAATAAAACAAACAAATCACAAAAAAACAACAAAAAAAAAAACAAATAAAAGTGAAATAAAATAAAAATAATAATAAACTTTGGGCTTGGCCTAGGCCAGAAATCAGAAATCTTCTACGTGCTGCCGCCCAGCGATTTCTTCCTATCAATGCTAAGCTGCTTAAGGACCTGGATTTTTGGACGGTTTCTTATTTGTTTAAATTAACTTGTGCTGTCTCTAGAGCAAATACAAACAGGGAAAATACGAAAACGAGTAAGAATCGCTGGGTTCGTCTTAACGACAGTTAAATGCCCTTCCTGCCAGATGTTCTGTTTGACATGTCAACCTTTGTCAATGGCAATGGCACTACAGTAGGTCCTTCAAAATGTTTAGTTTCGGTAAGTAAGAAAGTTCAACTTATTCACTGCATAAATAATGAGAAAAGGGTTTTAAAAATTCAGTGCTCAAAATGTATACTAACTGAATATAATAAGAGAAATTTTAATTATTCTTATTGATTTATTTTTCGTTGTTTTTTTTTAATTTTAAATTTACATATTAAATTTGTTTTAATTGATTTTACTTGTTGCGTTTTTCTGGGTTCGACAAATGTTGGTCGACACTCAATAAATGAATACGTTATTCTTATTAATCTTATTATTATAATTATTATTATTAGAAATTATTTACTTTATTTGCAATTATTATTAATAGACAGTTTCAGTTTTTAAATAATATTAGTTGATTTTCAAAATATACCCACAGATTATATAAAAGTCATTTTAATTATTATTATTATAAGTTTTGTTATTTTATTATTATTATTATTATTATTACATTATTATCCATTTCGTGGGATAATAACATAATATAAAGTGTAAAATTCCCAAGAGGGAATCATGAAAAATTCAGCGAATCGCAAAAAGTGTTGCCTAATTCAGCGCGCTGCTAAATTGAGTGGAGGTGTCTCGGAAATGTGAGGCATGTGTGCTAGAATTAGTGGGGCGCCACGCGCACAAATTGAACGCACAGTGCTTGAAGCTAGTGTGGGGCACTCGCAGTGCTGCGAGTTGAAAAACTTGAACGAAACTTATCAGGCAAAGTTTCAAGTTGCAAGTTGAGCACAACGAATTGGTATTTGTGGGCCAATATGAGCTAATAATGCCATCAATTTGCGGACTCACCTCAACTGATCCAATTCGCTGCGCATATCCGCATCCACGCTGGCCGCACTCGTGGTGAACCTCAGGGATTTGCGTAAATTGTGCTCCAGCAGCTCGTAATCCTCGCGCCGACGCGTCATCAGCGCATTTAGTTGCTTCGTCAGCAGACGCACCTGGTCGCCCAGCTCCAGGCTCTGCTCACCCTTGTTGGCGCCGCCTCCGTTGCTGCTGCTCCGGCTGCTGCTGCGTGGCTGCAACACCTGGACGCCATTTGAGAGCAGGCCCAGCTCGGATTCCTCGGATTCGTTGTCGTTGTCCTCATCGTTGACAAAGCGCAGCAGCTCCACACTGGATGGGACAGTTGCAAGTGCTGGAGCAGAGCTGGTTGCCTGCGCATCGCGCAACATGTTGTTCACATCGCTGACGCCGCCGGTGGTGGCGCCACGCGCGCTTGCTACCGCCAACAGCAGCAGCAGCATCGATACAATTCCGCGCAACATTCTCGATGCCTAAATTCTAAATTCAAGTCAAGGTTTCTGGCTGGCTTTAAATGAGTTTCAATTTAGAATTGTTTTGGCATTTGGTATTTATGCAAATGTTGGCCACGTCTCATAGCGGACCGCAGCAAAACACCTTATAAAAAATGCGGCGCTAACAATATTTGAATTATGCGCGATTAATGCTTCTTCTTCTTCTTAATGCCTGCCGCACGTTTGTTTAGCATTTGCCACTTGGGGGCTGGCCTTTTATTCAACCGAAAGCACGCACTAAGACCCCAACACACACACACACTCGCACAAACACGTACGCTAAGAACTCGCCTCAACTTGCTTGAGAAAATAATTGTCTGACTTTCACTTCGTGGCTGCTGCAGCACTTCGCGTACGAGGTAGTTGGCGCGACAGTCTTCGTAGGACTAAAGCGGCGCGCAGCAGCAGCGTCCTTTATATACCCCAGTCTCGGCCGAGGCGTCACGTTGCTAAATTCGAAAGAGAGCCGATATGCGAGCGAGAGAGAGAGCGAACGAGTTGTGGTTGAAGAGCGTGCGAAACTGGAACTTAGTCGACACTAAGAGAGCGAGAGAGCATAAGGCTAAGAGCGCCATTTGCACTTCCTCGTGTCTTACTATGGTAACTAGAGTCTGCTTTGTGAGCAAAAGCCAACCATCATTAATTGATAATTATTTTTGTAATGATAAACAATTAAATTTAACTCAATTTGCAACAGAAATACACTTCATTTTTTTTGCTGCACCTTTTTAGCTTTGTTGGCTTCCTTGTATATTGAATATCCTCTTGCATATCGCCCTGGCACATGGCGCGCCTGCGATCAATTTGCAAACAAAAGAAGCAGATGTTTTCGCGTCTCTCTATATGAATACTAAATGACCGTTATAACAGTAAAAATTCTTTTTGAGAATATACCTCTAGGGAATAATTACTGTTAAGTACTATTGGAACTAATTTCAAAATATGTTAAATTGGAAATTGTTACCTTTGAAGTATTTTCGTCTATTTATGCCTTGTTCTTTTTAGTTAGTTCTTATTTGAGCGAGGAATAAAATGCATTTTTCTTAAAAGACAATTGTTATGCCTGCGTACTTATAAATTAAAAATAAACAATAGTTAATCCTAAGAGTATATACAAAATTTGTTCAACATTCAATTTTTGTACAACTGAAACGGTGCCACACGTTGATAAAATTAATGCTTCACATTTTGCAACGCTTAGAAAGTATTGTCTGTTGCCACCTTTGGGTGGGAGTGTTGCAAAGTGCAGTTTCCGAATGCCGCACAATAGCTGAGTGTTATTATGGCCAAAACTAAAAGCTGAAAATAAGCGAGCCAAAAAAATGGACTAGAGAATGAAATTTATTTAGCGGCATTGTTTTCAGGAGCTCGTGTTGAATGTGCAGCATTTTTGGTGGGCCAGCATGGAATATGCCAAAAATGGCGCACTTTGTAGCCATGTGAAGGGCTCCTTTAACCACCAAGGAGCAAGCAACCGTGCACTGGAGGGGGTGTGGAGGTAGGGCAACCCATTCGGGTGGTGCGCTTCACTGCACACATACAAACAAAAATGGGGTGAGCTGATGGCATGTGTTGGCCACTGCAACAGTTTGGTGGTCTAACTCTCCCTTTCTCTATTCCTGTGTCCCCCTCTCTTTCTATCTCTCTATCTCTCTGTCTCTATCTGTACCCTATAGTTGGCACTTTGTCTGCACTGTGTTTTGCAATTTGCAGAATTTTCGCTTTTATTTTGTAATGCAAACTGTGTTTGGCTGTGGAGGGAGGAAGTGAGGCACGAAAGGTGGCAAAGGTGAGGGGCAGAGCTGACCATCAACATCAATGGGTTTATAATCAACTGCCATTGCCAGTTGCCAGTTGAAACATGAGTTGCTGTTGTTGTTGTTGTTGTTGCTGTTGTTGTTGTTGTTGTTACACATATTCAGAGCGTTGCATGCTGTTTAGCTATTTGTGTATATCTTTAATTTTAGTTGCCTTTTGTTTTGTTGTCAATTTGCGGCGCGGTGTTCTAGCTTGTTGCACATTGCATTAATGCAGGCAACTCGTGCGGCTAACAGCGAATCCGGCTATTCCCCATACCCAAAAAACCCCTACTCCAGACCATTAACCCCTACACAATAGTGAGTGGTGCAGTGGTGCTGATGCACTCAGAAAAAAATGTAATAATTATGCGACAAAAAAAAATTTACTTTTCAAAAATATTTTCTTTTATTAAGATATATTTTTCCAAATAATATATCTAATAAAATGTAAAGATATCTTTCTGAAATTTAGAAAAACCTATGAAAATTGACCCGGTCGTAAGTTGGAATCTCCGGAAAATTGTAAGGCTTTTTTAATTGAATTATTTTGTGTCCAATTATGAAAAAACAGACTGGTTTTTAGAAATATAATTTATCAATAATATGGTGAGCTGCTCTTGGCGCATTTGTATGAAATTTGGCTGACTATTTTTCTGTGAGTGTAGTCTTTTTGATGGTGGTGGTTCTGCTGTTGCTTTCTGTTGCCCTTTCAACTCGGCGACTCGCAACCGTGCAACTTTGCTACTTGCTTCCATTTGCATTGCATTGCACTGCGTGCTTTTCTTTTTTGCCCATTCCATTGTCGCCTGGTTCCCATTGTTGTAGTTGTAGTTGTTGTTAATATTGCTATTGTTATTGCTGGTTTTTATGGTGTTGTCTCTCTGCCAGCCCGATGCGGTTCACGTTATGGCCAGACCATATTAAGCTAATGGCCTGTAAGTAAACCTTGCCGCCTGTCGTTATTGTCGCTGCATTTAAGCCGTTAACGCTCCACTTCGAGGTTGCGAGTACTTCTACAATCGAGTGCTTTAGAATTTTATGCCACAAATGCCATATTCTCAATATTGGTTTCGAAGTGCAGAAGGGAATACGTTCTGAGAATTAATTGGTATTGCCAGTGAAATGGTTATAAAATCTAAAAGAAAATAAAATAAAAATAGCCAATAAAATCTATAAATAATATTTATATTTGAGCACATGGGAAGAAGCAGCCTTAAAATATTAATAAACAAGTTTATACATGGATATGAATTCACTTATTAAAATGTGATTGCAACTTAGAAGTTTGAGAATTAAATAACTTGTTTCATTTCGAGAATTTTAGAAGTTGGCAATTAATAGAATATTTAATTAAACTAATATGAATAATCGCATAAATGAGTTCGCTTACTAAAATGTGATTGGTATCGCAGAAGTTTGACAATAATTTAATTATTGTATAGCTTAGGATTCAATTCAATTCATATTTATAATCTTCCTTAGCTACTCTTAAAACTAAATCAATTTCACAATATGGGATATACATAAAAATAAGATGTTTGGTTTCGCAGGTATCCGCGCCAAACAACAGTTAAAGCAGCTTCTCTGCTAATATTGTTCTCTTTGATAAGTTATGCTCTGCGCAGCATAAAGAGCAATAACGTATAGATCATAACTGTTATTTTGTACATGCTTATCGGCATTTCGTTTATTGCACTTGTTTTCGCTTTGCTTGCGCTTTGCCTTCGCTGAGCGCAAGCAGCAGCTGCAATTCGGCAGCTAATTAGTTCTAATTCATCTTTCGAGAATTCAAGTCGAGTTCTATTTCGTATATTTGGGTACTCAAGTCGCGGCACTGTGTTCGACACCGCAAGTCGGCGGATCGGTTCCAAAATTAACAGTGCACAGCTCAAATCGGAGCTTAGAATAAATAATTATAAATAGTTCAATTATCGCCACGAAGGCAAATAAACTTAAATTAAATTAAAAAGCAAATTTCGTGCGTTTCGATAGCTATTGAAAAAGCTCAATAGCTCAACATAAGATATAATTAAATTCTTCAAATGAAGTAAGCTAATGAAGTTTCTAGCCAATTCAATATTTATATTTTAATCTATTTAAAAACGAAAATGATTCTTATATGAAAAATGCAAAAACACTCTTGACTTTGGCCCAGCGAAAAAACTAATTTAAATAATTTAGTTATACTAATATTTTGTTAAGTAATAAGCAAGCAAAAAATCATATTTAAATGAAGTCACATTTAAGCCGCTTTTCCGTGTTGTGTCTGAATATATAATTTGCAAAACAAATATTTAAGTGCCACTGAACCCAATTAAAATAACAATCAATGCCGTCGCCGAGGTGCACACAAATTAGAGCAGGTGTTTTGTGAGCTGTTCGCAGCAGCTTAGCGTGCTTGTTGTGATACGAGTAGAATGCACCAAAGACTGTTGACTGTTTGCATAAGCATGCAGGCTCACTCACACTCTGACGCACATCAAACAACACACAACACACAACGCTCACAGCGGAACACGCGCACTGTCTGCAACAGAAAGCTGCAATGTGCGTGAGCCGGTTTCTGGTTTGTTTGCCACACAGTGCCGCAAAGACGCACGCGATGCGGCGGGCAACAGTTACCCAAAAAAGTATCTGCGCAGTCGCAGCTTGAAGCCTGCGCACTAATCATCTGAGTGACAACAACAGCAAGAACAACAACAAGAACAGCAACAGCAACTGCAACCGCAGCAACAACAACAACAACAACAATAGCTGAGCAATGCCAACCGGCTGCTGGCTAACGGCAGGTGCAAAAACATTTACCACTTAAACGAAAATTTCCTACCTGATTTAATCTTTTTTGCCTCGCCGCCAGCCTTGCTGCTCCTCGCTCTTCCCCTCCCTCTATTTCATTTTCGTGTTGCCTGGTTCTTGTCTGCGTTTCTTTTTGTTTCTTTTTTTGGTTGCCAAGGTTTTATGTCGCTGACGCTGCTGTTGTTGCTGCTGCTGCTGCTGCTGTTGCCGCTGCTGTTGCAGTTTCTGGGTTTCATCGCTTGCTCCTTGCCATGGCATATTGCCAGCATGCTTCGCTGCTCAGACAGATATAGAGCAAGAGCGAGAGAGATAGAGAGAGAGAGGGAGAGAGGGAGAGCGAGGGAGAGGAAGAGCAAACACATGATGATGTTATCACTCAAGGCTGTTGCCGCATGGCTGATTCCATTCCGAGCTGGTGTGTGCATGTGTCCTTTGTACTTATGTTAGTGCTTTTGTATTGCATGCAGCAGCAGCAGCAGCAGCAGCACCAACACCAATAAAAACTAAGCGGCAACGAGTCGAGTTCTGCTTTTTGCCAGAATTTCATGCTGCGCTCCCCTAATGAATGACCCACGCGAATGCGAAACGCTGCCAACAACGCCCGACAGCTGTCTTTGCTGTGATACACAAGGAAAAAAAAAAAAAACTAAATACAAAATGCCTAAGCCAAAGAAAAACAACAAAGAACCGAAAAAAAAAAAATGAACCAATTGAAAAACCATAAAAATCCCATAGCTATGGCCCAGACCTTAGCTATGTGTGGCCGTCGTTCTGTGTGTGTGTTGGTGTGTGTGTTGGCGTGTGTGTGTTGGTGTGTGTGTCGGCGTGTGTGTGTGTCCATATTCAGAGGCAAAACAACAGCTGCATCTACAACGCACATCCTACGCAAGAGCAAAAAATCAAGTTATCCGTATGAAAAACGATGCAATTTAGTGCAAAAGTCATTTTAATTAATCGGTTTTCTTAAGTACAAATATCAAAATATGCAAATAAATATAGAGATTAGCAAAACATGTTTTAACCATAGTTTACCTTTGCCATAACTCTGTACCACTGTGCGCTCGCTTGGAAATAATCCTAGTTCGAGTAGTATTCAAAAATTCAGAACGTACGGAAACTTCTGCTACTTTTTCGCTTTTTTCGATGAAAGCATAGATACAATAAAAAGTCATACGAATACGATATATAATAAACAAAACTTTTTTATATTTTATATATTTGAAAGCACAAAAAAGTAAAAATGAACAAATTTGGTATACCAGCTCCAAAAGCTAGCACAGAGAGCATAGAAGGAAACTCAAAATATGTCCGCAATGAGCTTATCTACAGTCAGCCCAATATTTATTCGTACGCTTTTCATTTCATACTTATATATGTTATATAAGTACTTTCATGACATCTGGATAGTTATTAGTTTTTTTTTTTTTTGCTTATAATTGCAGTTTACTTAGATTTGATGTCAGTTCCGTAGAGGTTTCCATTAAGTTGAAAAAAATTGGACAAGGTCAAGCATTTATTTTTGCTACAATTAAATTCGATATTTTCGAATTATTTGTTTTAAGAATATTTGATTTTAATCTCGTACTTTGTTATGAAATTATTATATTTTTTTAAATAAGCTTTAGATGAAAGTCGTTGTCAGACAGGAGTGTACGTATAATTATTAGTTTGAGTACTTTAACTGTAGACTGAAACATGCACTTCTACCACCTGCAACTACCCGGCTTAAGGCACTGGCATTTTTACTGGGTATAAAAAGGATGTTTTTCAAGTCTGGCCTCGTCTCTAAAAATTCAAGCAGCTGTCGAGCACTCGATTGTTCGTCCAACAGATTTTCAACAGCAGTTAATGGACAAGCCGAAAGACAGCTAGCAGGTGGAGAAGTACCAGCAGCAGTAGCAGCCGCAGCAGCATGACTTTTATTAATACACACACACACACACACACACACACACACACACACTCAAACACACACTCAAACACGTTATGTGTGTTTGCTTATGTAGACATCCATACGTCTAGGCTCAGTGTTAACAATGCAAATGCAAAGCGGCTTGTTGGGTTTGCAGTTTGCAGCTGCTCTTAAGCGTGGCCTAGAGAATATCAATCTCCTCTTCCTGGGGATAATCCCAGTGCAGTTATAGTTTCTGATAGTTAAGTCAAGTCAAGTGAACAGTCCATAAACTGCTCCTTATGCCTTTCTATGCATCCATCATCGTCTCGCAAATGATAGACTGACGAAGGGAATGCATTAAAGGGTTAACTGTCTGGATTTATGGAATATTTGATGAAAAGTAGTTCACAGTTTGAAGAATGCCTTTTTCTAGTACATAATGTCGACTTTCAATTTCTAAAATTCGTTCGTAAAATATAATTATAATATATTTTGTACAATTTATTAAAAACATATTCATCTTAAAATTAGTTTCAAATATATTGGATTGTGTTGCGAACAAGGGGTTATATGTAACTAATTAAACAGATAAAAATAAGTCGATTATATATTTTATTTAAAGCTGTTATTTTTCCACTCACACGTTGACGACAACTCAGATAATGGAATCGTGAAATGTTAAGAACTTGAATTTTATAAATGTTGAGCATAATAAATTCAAATCGATTACACTCACTTTTGCCCAGATTCAAGTCTTCTCTGAAGGAATTTAAGTGTTGCCACACATTCTCATCTATTTTAATGTTCTTATCGCTTATTACTATATATAATACACGTATTAATGCTACGTAATCATGCGTGACTTACATTTAATCCCACGAAAATGGGGCACTGCAGCTATTCACAAATTTACAGCTCTCCATTTGAATCACGTGGCAGACGGCGACAAAAAACTGAATTCGTATTCGAAAGAGTTAATAAAAGGCTGTAGAAGGCTTTGGGGTGTTGTCCATCCAAAAAGAAAGAAGAAAGAAAAACTGATGAAACGCACCATAATGAAACAGTCGACGATACATTGGAAAAACACTGCAAATTGAAAAATCTGTGCTGTTGTTGTTGTTGTTATTGGTGATAATGCAACTTCGAATGCATCACATATGTCGCCCAGATTACGAACTTAATTGCCCAGTGCAGGATATGAAACCGTTGCACATGCGACAAAAAGCGCTTCACTGAAAAAATTTCACAGTAAAAGGAAAAAAATGGAAATGGGGCAGTGTTTGCTTGCTGCAACTGCGGCTCATGCCAAAAACCTACAGAAAAAACAAAAATATGCGAAATCATGTTGGAATGCCCCTGGAGAGAGTAGAGAGTACTCTATTGGGAGATACCCCTTCTACAAATAACTTTACCCATCTTAAGTCATGGGTTTCATCTATAGATATGTGTTTATGAATATATATTTCTATGATAATAATAAAAATACCAAATCTATATATACACATATGATTATTTTCCAGTCAGTCTCAACGAAATTAATAATAAAGCAATTAATTTTAGCATAAGACAGACCATGCCCACATTTCTGCAAACGATGTTATAGATAAAAAAATAATTTATAATAATTATTCAGCATAAAATGTTTATATATCATTAAAAATACAATAATTTTATTTGATTATATATTTTATTTGGAAATAGGCGCTTATCTGTTTTGAAATTGGTATTGAAATTGATTTAGTTTTGAGAACATCGATATGAAATTCGATAAATGATCGATAAAATTCACAGCATTCTTTATGAATGTTGAATGTGCTGAGTTTCTGTAGAAAATCAAGTAAAATGTGATAAATGTTGATAATGCAAATAGTCAATAGCTCTTATTGCAATCGGAAATTTATTTGGATCGGGTTTCGCAAACTCGAAAAATGATTTAATAATGTAGTGGCCAGATCGGCATTTTCATACAGAAGAACAGCATTTAGCCTGACTCGCCTTTTGATGCCGATCAAGAATATATATCGGTCAAGAATATTACGTGGCTGGATTCCATTCCCAGCCTTTACCTGTTACATACTGCCTAAAGCTTCGTCATACCCTATTAACCTACTCCCAATGAGCACACGGCTTCAAAACAAAAACAATGAAAACCGTCTGCGGGTAAACGTTGAATGCAAAATACGAGAAATTCGGACGGCATTTTCGAAATGGCCGAATGCGATTTGAGGTCTCGTGGAAGAGACGCCGCTTTAGGCGAATTTATATGAAAGCAGCTTTTGAATTTTTTATGTGCCAGCGGGCTAAAAGCGCTGCCCAAAATATTATGGCAGCTGATATGTGTAGATTTAACCGGGAGTGCATATTTCATTTTTGCATGCTTTATATTAAAGTAAACCAGAACTGCACATATAAACTCGCTCTTTACTCTTTCAAAAATGAATTGGAATGATTTAGTTTGTAGGGATCTAATAGAATATTTCCTTAATTCAAATTTTCATCTATCTTAAATCACGTCAGATTCAGAAATTTCACAAATTGTTCAAATTGTATGACTAGTTTGGGGTTCTCTCAGTCGCAGTTTCAATTTAAAGTCTTTATCAAATAGTACTCAAATTTTGAAAACTGCTTTTTAAGCACTATTTTTTTTTTCTTTTTTTCCATGGATTCAGTTGTAGCTGATTTGCTTCCATAACACCTTTTCTAACTTACATATAGAAAAAGAAACTAAAATAATTATTAACGCCTTTTTATTTATATTGAAACTTGAATTTAAAATCCAGTCATTTTCGAGGTTTTATTATTGTGTATAGAAATGAATTCGACTGGTTTTTGGCGGGTTACGGGCTAATGCGCAGAGCCTACGCAATCTTAACTCCAGTGCATACAAGTGCTGGTACTTATTTTCCAGCACAATACCCTTTACCGTATGCATTGTAAATCTTTCCAATTTAAATCAACCTAAAGCGTTTGTCATTTTGACTAATGGCTTATCAAAACCAGCCCAATAAAAAAAAAACGGAGAACCAAAAAAAAAAAGCATCTGACGGCAATGCCAAAGGAAACTCCTTTGGGTTTTGGCCGCTTTACAACTTCGAGTGTTTGACAAAATTTATTGTATCGTAAATTTCGAATAACACAGAAGACTACAAGAAAAGAAAACGAAACGAAAAATATAAATAAAGGGAGCAGAAACTTTACACAGCTCGCAGCTCGTAAATTTTCACGAAAATTTATGCAAACTTTTGTGAGAAATTCGTGATGTTTTCGGTGCGAAGGTGATTTGCTGTGAGACATGCACAAATGGTGCGATTGGTGCGGGGGTGCAATGGACTATAATGAGCCGGACATGCACAAGTGGCCATGTCCTGGAGCGAAAAGTCCATCGAGCGCATCGCCTTTTTTGGGCGCATTATAAATTAAGGAGCAGCAACATAAATATTTCAACGTGCAACGGCACCAATTCGATGCCGTCCGTTGGAAACCCAATCGTAGCCCATCCCATAACGAGGGGCCAGAAGGAAGAGAATAAACAAAATGAAAACTGTGCGCAATGATGAAGCGTTTAGTGGTGGGCCAAGCTTAAGAACAATAAAAGCCGGAAATGCTTAACAGCAGCACAGCCAACGGCCGAAGATGGAGCCACAGAACAACCTAACAATGACAAAGTTTTCGTTTCTTTTTCATTTTATTTTTGGGGCAGCTACAGCTTGAGCTGCTGCTCGGCATCTTTCTACGCCCACCTTGTTGTGCATTGTGTCAAACTGGCGTACAATAAATGCCAGCAACAACATTAACAACAACGCCAACAATCCAACTATGGAGAGCACGGCAACAATAAGCCACCTCCCATCATATGAAGGCGTCTGCCTCCAAAAAAAAATATGAATCGCGTGCTCACGGAAAAGGGACGCTCAAGAACAAAAGCTCATGACAACTAAAAGTTTACCGTTATTGTTTGGTGCCATTTATTCGCAGTCAACGATAAAACGAATAAAAAAAGTAGACAAAGCCTATACCCTATAAAGTGAAAGCATATTTATGGAGTCGTCCTATTGGCTGCTTTGACGGCGCAACTGTAAAACAAATATCGAAAATAAATAGATAAATCTGCTGGCTGATTGGCTTGCAAACTCTAATATCCAATATATTTATCTGATTGATTATCTGACTATATATATATTTATAATATAATATAAGATAAGTTACATCTTATATAAGGCCTAGGGTATTTGGTAGCCAGTCATTCAAGTTTTCTTCATTTGTTCTTTTATATTTTGTTTTCCGTTTTGTTGTGCGTGCTCTTTTGTGCGTGTGTGTGTGTGTTTGTAGGTGTTGAGTGAGCGTATGTGTGTGTGTGTGTGTGTCTGTCTACTTTTGTTGTGATTTATTTATTTTGTTCAGTGGCGCTTTGTTGTCACTTTATGCTTTTATTGTGCGCTCGTACCCAGAAATATCAACAAACAAGCATACGCCTCGTGGCCTGCCTCCACTAGTCCCATTGTAGTTGTTGTTGTTGTTGTTGTTGTTGTTCTGGTTTTCTTGTTGCCACTCGCTGCTGCTAAGCAAGAAATCATAAAGTTAAACTTTTCTTATTACCTTTACAACGGCTCGAACTCTGTGCGCTCAAGAGTCATTAGAGTTATTAGCAATTGGGCCTCATAAATTTCAGGAGCACAGGGCGAACAGGTCAATGGCTTCAATTAATAACTCTGGAGCAATGATTGTGTGTGTGGGTGTGTGTGTAGTTGTGTGTGTGCCAATTTGATTGGCATGATGTATGAGGCAGCTTAAGCTGCAAATATGGAAAGTAAGAGCAGCAGCTGAGGCTGCCACATTGCTGCTACTGCTGCTGCTGCCAATACCCCATAAGTGATAGCTGAGTGGGGGCGGAGCAAGAGGCCAGGAATAAAGTCAAATCATAAGCCGGAAATCGTTAGGTATATCACCTGCTGCTCAGTTACAGCTAAAGGAAACAAATGCCAAGCCAAAAGATGAATCGAAATTGAGGGTAAGCTGCCTCCGAGTGCTTGTGTGTGTGTGTTGATATTATTCTGTCCGTGCATGTGTATGTGTTTGAGGTTTCCTGCGCATATCCGTTCGATTTGCAGCTCGAAAAAGAAATGTGTGAGGATAAATACTGTCAGCTGCCAGGCTGAACAAGCAGGAGTCTTGTTTCCGTTTGCGAATAACATATGCGTCGTCTCAACTGTTATCCTTTTGAATTCGTTCATTCATTCATTTCATTCATTTATTCATTCGTCCATTGTGCTGCCTCCATGCATTAAGTTTGTTTTTTTTATCATTAGCATTTTGCTGTTGCTTGGGATTTTTTTTTATTATGTTTTTTTTTCTTAATTATGAACGAACATTCTTGTGCACACGAAAAATCACATTTGTTGACACTGAACTTTTCGATGATTGCACCGGGTGACGCGTATGTGAATGGTGGTTTCTATGGTTAGGGATTGGGAGTTCGGATCGGTCAACAGTCGGTGTCTGTTGTTGGAGATAAACAGTGCCGCATGGCACATGCCGTATGCGCCCTGGCAACCGCACATAAAACGCCAACTTCATCAGTTGGAATCTGTGCAGGGCAAGCGACGTCCACACACAACGCACACGCACGACACACACACACAAATGGGTTGCAGCATGCAAAACGACTCACTCTCACACACTCACGCACACTCATTGATAGATTGGGGCACGTAGCCAGGAGTCGCAGCCTCGGGCTCGCTTACCGCATTGTCCTGTCAGCGTCATGGAGAATGAAATATGAACAGGACAAATGTGGAAAGTGTGGGCATTGAACGGCCAGAGGACGTTGTCCATTTGTAGGAGTGGTCAACGTGGCGGCTGTCAGAGTGACCCTGTGTGTATCCTGTGCGTTCAACTGATGCGTGGAAAATTGCATGCGGTAGCTAGTTGCATGCAACAGCAGCGGCGGCATCAGCATGGTACATGCAAATCATTTAAAAAATTGTTGCATCCGAAACGTCGTGTGTCCACTTATTCATTTTTGTTCGCTGCAACCGCAATTTAAACGTTGACAGTCAGCTTGCCACGCCCACAACAACAACGACAACCACACCACCGCCTACACTCGCCCCCCCCACAACGGTTTAATTATGGTCAACAGTGTACGAGTCTGTAAATCTGTTGTAAGCCCTGCCATTTAATTTCTGGCCACCATTCCAAGCGCTTTAATGAGTTTGGACTTGTTAGCCCAAAAGCCATGAAATTAACTTCACATTTAGGGGAAACTCGACAGCATCGCTCAGTCCGGGCTGAACCCCGACTTTACAGCTTGTAGTTAGTGCCATTGTCGAGCGCACATCAAATTCAGCAAAAAATTAACGTAATTTGTTGTATTGCGATACCCTTCACTCACTAAATGACCAAACGCGAAATAATTCTGTAGAAAATAAAATATAGTCAGAGACAGATATCTATAAATCAAGCCTAAACATTCATATCAAAATCAATTCAAGTACAACTCCTATTTTCTTCCATATTTTTAATAAATGTCTTTTAAAAATATAAAGAAATCAAGTTATCAGTACTCACTTCACAACTATTTAATCTGGAAATGGTGCATCCTCCAGATTAATTAAACATTTTAAATTTACCTTAATTTTCCATTTCTTAAATGTTAATTTGAAATTAAACCTAAATTTGCAAATAGCATCAAACCGTCCATTATATTTCAAATTAAAAGGGATACGGATTTGTGGCTTGGTGACCTCTTTTTATAATTTAAATTGAATCCGAGTTCTAAATGTAGTATTTGTGAAAAAACACAGTTGACCTGTTTTAAACAATTTTCGAACTTTATAAAGACGAAATTGAATAAGCAAATAAATTAGAATACTGTATGGGAAAATACAAATATATCTTCTCTGTTTTGTATAAATACATATTTATAATTCAAAGAACTGTCTCCATCTCCAAAATCGAAAATGACTTAAATTTGTGAAATTTGCATGGCAGCGCGCTAAGTGAAAGAGTAATGAAGCTTACAGAGTATCTCCTCTGTCCAACACTCTCGACTAGAAGCGTTGTACTTATTTTTTATGACTTGCCACAACCGAGTTCCACTTCGTTAAACATGAAAAAAATGGCCAAGCGAATATTTTATTGGGGTGCGTGTTCAGCTCTGCAAATAAAGTATGAACTGAAGCCGTGAAACTAAAGTTAAGGACCAAAAAATAGCTGAGTCGAAACTAAGAATGAAAGGGATTACATCAAATTTAAATTAAACTCCTTTTAACAAAAATATGAAAAGCTATAGGCATTAAATGGCTTAAAGCAATGAAAGAATTATTAACCAATTACTTTGTTGTAGCAACAAAATATTTTATTTAGTATTGTCTTCAGTTGTTGTTGATTTTGATTGCCGTAAAATAAATAAATAATCAAAAATGCAAACATTAAGTTAAGCATTGAATATGCTTAAATAATTTCTGCTAAAATAAAAGATTGTTTTATTTATTAAAGGTTTTCAATTCTCGTAATTTAGTCATTTAATTGCAAACATTTTAATCCCAACAGTAACAAAATTCAGGTTAAGAGTGGGTTAAAAAAAAACTTTAGTATTAATTCGATTCCTAGCATAAAATTTTTCAAAGCTGGACTAATATATGAATCAAAAATTTAAATTAAATTATTTAAAATGAAATCAAGTGTTAAACTGAAGTTAATTCAAATAAATTTGACAGAACTATTTAAATACGCTGCTTTTGGTGAGCATGGGCATTTATTTTATTCATTGTGCGGATGAGTCGATATTAATAATTTTTTAAAAAATGTAATTTATAATTTATGTCACCTTTTGCATGATGATCATATCTGCAGAGTGTTATCGCGCGAAACCATAATTCAGACCTCAACGTTTGACAGCGAACAGAAGCTGTGCATTATTAAATGTTGCACAAAAACTACAGACGAAGGTGTGGCATGGTGTGGGAGGAGTCTTGGGCGGGTGGTTGTGGGAGGGGGGCAATGCAGGCCACAGACAAATAGCTGGCACCAGGAAATGGCTAAAACCAAACTGCTAACGGCTACTCTTGTGCTGCGGCATGTGTATGTGTTGTGTCCACTCGAAAGTTGCTTGTCATTGAACCATGAATTGTACACGAGAGCAGTGTGCGTGTGTGGGAGAGAGAGAGGGGGGAAGGCAGTCATCAGCAGCTCAACAACAGAAGTGCAGTTGTCGCTCCGCAGTCGTTACTCATGCAGACAGTCTCTCGGCCAACAAGAACAACAGGGAGAACCTCACGTGTTGGCGAACTGCGCGTATTTTGTTATGCAAGGGACAGACGACGCGACGACTGGGTCGCGACGACTGGGGCAAGTGGCAAGTCCATTGCACGCGACTCTTGCAGTCAAAAAAAACGTCAACCTCAAATTTAACAATCTCGTCAAACTTTTGGCGACAAAGCGTAGCTCAACTTATCAAACAGAAAGTATATTCCCGAAAGCCAAGTTTGTCTTCTTCTTTTCTTAGTTTCAGGTTCGAATTAAAATTTAGTTATATATCAGACAACAACTAACAAAAACTCTTATATATCAGTCGAAATAGTAACTTTTATAAATTATTTCTAAATTTCAGAAGAAATTTTATGCTACTTTTTAGAAACAGTTTCTCTTAATAAAAAATGAGAATTTCTGTAAATAAAAAGGATTCTTTCTATATTTCGAATTTATTTCTAAAACCCAAACATTTTCCAATGGATTTTTGAGGTATATTTTCTAAATTTAAGGCCGATTTGTTTTTCTGAGTGTACACTGTTTGATTTGCAGGGGGGTTGGTTGCCAGAGACATAGGAAATGCTGCGGTTGGTGCTGCTGGCAATCGACTGCTGCAGGTGCTGTAAAAAATGAGCATGTGGCAAATACTTAAATATTTATATTGAATTTACATGAAATCGTCAGAGCGGACTCGACATCAACATCAGCGACAACCTCGTGCATTGGAATTTAATTAAAAAAAAAGTTATCGCTCTATAGGGGACTCTTTAGATGGGTTAATGTAGGGTTTTTGTTTTTGTTTTTTTTTTGTATATGTAGTCTGTAGTGAGCACTTCAAATGTGCTGCGGCTGCATGATAAATGCCAATTTAATGGACATTAATTGCAGTTTCGCTGCATTGATTGATGCGGACAAAAATAATTTAAATGAAGAACTAAATCGATAAAAAAAAAAACAAATAGCTTTAGAATTAATATCGAAGTCTTTGTACTCTTGCACATTTACGGCAAATGTGCAATTTGATTGATTGTTTTTGTTCTAATTCATTCCGATTCCATTAGAGGAGGAGGACTATCTGGTCTCCAAAAGATGCAATCAACATTTTTCGTGAGTCTCCAACACACAGATATTACACACTCAATACAAAAACGTTGCAAGAATCAAAAAACAAATATAATCTATTTGGATTCTTTGGAATAATCGGTAAATTTATTTAAATACATTCATGAAATATGACAGACAATTATTTATTGTAATATTTCCATTTTCAGCTCTTTGCCAACAGGTATTGAGGAGTGAGCAAAAAGAAATAAAACGAAATTTTTCTACAAGTATTGAATTTTAATAAAGTAAATTATTTTTATTGAACTTCTGCCCCTCTTATTTGGAGCCACTCTACGCTCTTGTATTTTAGTAATCCCATAACATAAATTTAAACAGCGTAGTTGACATAATGCTCCGAGCTGACTGGCGGCGTCTGATGATCTGCTTGCAGCAAAACTCAAGATATTTATTGACTCGGTTCCTTGAGATGTGAGGAATGGAACTCGCAACAAAGCGTGCCAAAATCACCCTCAAAACCCTTCGAAATTGCTTCAGTTTGGGAAAAGATGCAGCTGCAAAATTCAGCAACAGTTTTGGTTTAATTAGTTGGCGCTGCTGCGGATAGCATCGTGGTATCAATATCTGTGGCTGCAATCTTAACTACACTGGCTTAACGCAGACTCATTCGCAATTATGGCAAATGCAAATACACCCTAGGCACACACATACACACACACACACACACACACACACACACGAAGCTGCAGTTGGGTGTATGCTATTATTAAAAGCGCATTTATGTAATGGGCGCCTGAGAGTCCTGCAGCGGGTAGGACCCCAGCACTTGTGGCACTTCAAATTGGTCACGCAGCAGCAGCAACAGGAAATAACGCAGCAAACGGGGCTAGCAGCCAGCAGAAAGAAGCTAGCAGCCAGCAGCTGCCCCGGCAAGGATAACGGCGCACGCAACAACGGGGCGTATAAGCTATCAACTTTTTTCATTTATCTGCAGCTCGCTCCTTCAACTTGTTGTTGGGCATTAAAATACGCGCACTCGAGCGATAAATGCTGGCTCTGTCGCTGGCTCTGTCGCTGGCTCTGTCGCTGGCTCTGTCGATGGCTCTGTCGCTGGCTCTCTCTCTGTGTCTGGCTCTCTCTCTGTCGCTGGCTCTGTCGCTGGCTCTGTCTCTGTCACTGGCTCTGTCGCTGGTTCTTATTATTGCCATCGACGTCGATGCACTGCGCATTAATGCGAAAATTATGCCCAAAATATGAACAATTGTGTAACTCTGGCAGCCAGCCAACATCTCTCGTTGTGTGTGTGTGCGTGTGTGGTCCTTCTTTTTATCATCATTATGCACTTCGCTGCGTTTGCCCCTCAAGCAGTGTCTGTTTGTAATCGGAAACCTTTGGCTTTGAAATTTGATCGCTCATACGCACATTGCCTGTCGTCGCACAACTGCCGCCATTTATTGGGGCACACTTCAAACAACTGGCGCAGAAATGCACACGCCTCCAACAGATGATACCACAAACCACAAGCACTACACACAAACACAAACACACACACACTCTCTCTCTCTCTCTCTCTCTCTCTGTCTCTCTCTGTCTCTGTCTCTCGCTCGCTCTAGCTCACTATCTGCAGCTGAATATGGTCAACTATCTGGCCACAAGCCTCATGCCGCACCGGCTGGCCACAATTTATGAATTTAACACCGCCCGCTGTCAGCGTTTGTTGACTGCTGTCCTGCAATTAATTGCAAAGTTGGCCAAAATTGATATTCGGTTTTGGACACTTTAATACCCTCATAGGGAATATTGTAATTATCCCACGAAGGCAACTACGAACATTCAATATGAACACTCTGCTCGCTTCCCAAATATAACTTTCAAAATTTGGAAGAGCTTTGCAACTAAAATTTAGGTAGTCAAACTTTCTCTACATACTTTGGTTAATTCTTTTTTTAATTGTAAAATTCTCAAAACAGGCTACAATTTGCAAAACGGAAATGAATTCGCTTTTGAAAAGGAAAGTTTCCGCTTACAAAGTAACTTGCAATTTTCATATGAAAAAATTGTATTATTTTTAAAATGTTTTGAATTGTTTTGAAAATCTTGAGTAAATCTGAAATACTCATATTTTGTGAGTACACCTCAAAGTTAACATGTAAAACAACTCTTACAAGTTTTGCTCATGCCAAACACCGATTAGCTCAGTGCGACATTAATTTTCCCGTTATATTAAGTAAAAAAAAATCAAACTTATGCAAACTATTAGCGACTTAGTATCACCTTTGAGAATAAAGAGTTTTGATTTAAAGGTAAACACTGCTTTAATAATATTTTTAGTAGAGATCGATCAGCAACCGTCATTAATTTAATATATATTATTTGTGTAGAGACACCTTTATAAATAAGTTGTAGTTCTTGATAAATCAGGTGCAGAAATTCAATGATTGTACTTGGTCTAAGGGACCTCTGGCTGAGAGAGTCCCAGTTTCAGATTCTCAGCAACCTTGATCAAATATTTCTCTATATTTATTTTCGATGACAGAATAGATCGTAGCTTGTCAAAATTTCATAAGCCACAGGTAATAAGGTCTTAAATCTTTTTATATTATATATATGTATATATATCTATTTAAATTAAGATCTTTATTATTATCACTATATTTATTTTTATTTTATTTTATTTTCATGTGAAGTTCTTTACCATATTCTACATTCACTGCAAATCGGCAAGGGCATTAAGTGGTTTGTCAAACTGATGATGATAAAAGTCTTTTATGTTTTTCCGGGCACAAATTGCCCGTGCATTGTGGCAGGTGATGGAATGCTGCCACAAAATTGAATTGATGCGAACGACCTTTGTTCAACTCTCTGGGCGGCGAGGGGGTGGTAATTGCAGTTTGCGGATATTGTCGGTTGCAGGCTCTAGCAGTGGCTCTGGCTTGAGTTCAGCTGCGGCCATTGCATGCAAATGTCAATGAAAGTAAAGCGCTTAACGTAATTTCTGATGTGGCATGTGGCAAAGTTTGGCAGCAAGTTGGCCTAAACCGATTGGGCAAGTTACAAGCCATTGACAGGCCAAATGGTTTAAGTTGAGTTGAGGAAAGTTCCATGCCGGCAGCGTGTTGGGGCAGCAGTTGAAATTGTCAACGACCGTTGCACGCAACGTTTCAACTTCATTTCGTTTCCAGTTCGAATGTTGCACGTTCGCTTGTTGCCTTTTGTCTGTTGCCTTGCACTAATCCTTTTTGCAGCTGCAATCTGCGACTGTTCACAGGATCACACGGAGTATCCTGCCAGCCAGCCAGACAGCCTACTTAAAACAGCGAACGCAATACATCAAAATTTGGCAGCCTGGCTGCCTGGCTGCCTGCCACATCGCGATCGGTGGCAGCGGTGGCAGGCAGGTGCGTCTCTCCCTATTCGACAATCGCTCTGTGCTCTGCGATGTGTGCTGTGTGCTGATTGTAGGGGCCATCAAACAGATTGCAAAGCACATTTGCAACATGCTACGTGCCCCGTAAGCTGCAATTAAGTTTTGTTAATTTTAATGAAGCTTTGTCGCATCTGCTGCCTTCAGCCTTCTGCTTTTTGGCTTTCTGTTCGCCACTGCGGCTGCTGCTCCTGGGGTAACGGCAAAAAAAAAAAAACAAAAACCAAGAACAACGAGAGGACTTGCCACAGCCGCTGGCCAACATATTGTAGGGATTCAGCGTTTTGGTTTCCATGCGATGCGGTTGTGGTGCGCTCCTCGTTTCCTTGCCCCAAAGCAATGCAACAGCTGCTGTCCACTTTTAAGGGTTGTTTCTGTGCTTGTGTTGCTTTTTTGCTGTTTTGGTTTTTTAGCCATGATTGCAGGCATTGGCTTTACTTGTTTTTTTAATTATATAATTAAGAATATCTGGCTTAAGATCATTATCTTAATTTTGTGTTGAGAAGATGAAATACTTAATAATTTCCAAAGACTAATACTTTAAGCATAACGTGTCTTAAAGCATTTATTCTAATTGCAAAACTTAAATAGTTTATTACTACTTATAGAACAGAAAATAATTTATTTTATTTATTTATTTTGTTTTTATTTTTTTTTCTTAAGATTCAAAACTCGCCTGATAATCTTTGTCAAGTAAATCTAAATTTGAGAAATTTTTTTTTTTTTTTGATGTAGCAATTTAATTTAATATTAATCAACCTACTGAAAGGTTATAAAATATTGTTTTGAATATATACATAATGACAGCGGATTTAAATCAATAACATAAACAAATAATTGGTATTAACATGTTACAATATTACGTAACATCAATTTAACATTAAATGTAACATTTGCAGAACACTAATAAGAAAATTGGAAAATATTAACGCCCAACTGTCCAGAGATCGCTGGTGTGGAGGCGCTTTAAGCGTCTGCATGTTGAATTCGACCCTAGTGAGCAGGCCAATGGGTTGACATGGTTATGCAGTTATGTCATTGTAACGACTTGTATGTCGGTTTATTTGACTAATGACTGTCGGTACACTGAAATCGTTGTGCAGTGTCAAATTGCTCACATGTATGGAGCACCAGAGATGTGTCTTAGCACCTTGTTCTGCAAAACTTGAATTTGGTTAATCCACGATTTTGCCGCTGTGCCCCAAAATGGAATCCCATATGTCCATGTGGGCACGATGATGCTCCTGTACACCAGCAGCTTGTTGCTCAAGCTGAGTTTGCTGGATGACTTCAGCAACCAGTTGAGTTTCACCCTTTTGGATCTACACGCTGCTGCCGTGACCTGTATGTGTTTACGCCAGGTAAGTTTCCTGTCCAGATACATACCCAGGTAGCGAACATGATTCCCCTGAGGTAAGATCGTGTTGTTGAGACGGACGCTTGGACAGCTACCACTCCTAAGCGCAAACGTACAGTGCTGAGACTTGTTCTCATTGATGCAGATGATGAACAAGATAGCTGCAAACGTCTGACTGCCGAAGTGTTGCATACTTTTAGGCAGTTCGTTTTAAATGTATTTGAGGTTATTCTACAATTAAATCGTTTAACTAAACATTTCTGTTCGCCTGTTACTTTAGTGGGGGAACAATACGAAAACTCGAAGAAAAAAGAGTTCACATGTGAAATAGTGATTTTTATTGCTTGCTCCACCTCAGTATTTCTCCTCTGTGTATTTGAGGTTATTCTCCAGGTAAATCGTTTAACTAAATATTTCTGTTCGCCTGTTATTTTAAGTGGGGGAACAATACGAAAACTCGAAGAAAAAAGAGTTCACATATGAAAATTAAAATTAAATATTAAAATTAAGAACAGACTTGTTTTAATTGTTGTTTATTCGATTTACTTATTTGTGTAAAAATTAGAATTACATGTTTTTAGTTTGTAATTTTTACATACAGCGTTTGGTTATTTATTAGCACATATTACTGCATATTTTTATTTTAGACTTTCTCAAAAATATGTGCATTTTTGTACATGCGCTTAATTTGTTATTTGTTATGCTTATATATAGATTTTCATGTTTTTTAAATGAATTTTTATTGCAGATACTTTTTTCATTTTTTTTTTAAGCAAAAAAGAGCTCTTTGAGCATCTTCACTTGACTTGATTATGGTTTGTTCACATTGTTTTCTAAACAATTTCTAAATGTGTTCCTTCGACCGTAAACAATTTTTGCAAGGATTCTCGAGCCATTTCACCTTGTGGCAGTGTTTGCCGCTTGACTGCAGCATTAATATAAATTGATGCTTACCTTTTGCATATGTGTGGGTGGTGTGTGGTGCAGTTTCTGTTAACGTTCGCAGTTTGGCCAACATTTGCCGGCAACTTTTGCGGCGTGCAACACAAACTTTTATCCAAATGCAGCAAATACGAAAAGCCAAAAGCCGTTGCCGTAGCCGCCATAAGGAAGTCCAGGGCCATCACCAGCAACCGGGCCAACATAAAATTGCAAGCGACTACAAAGTGGTTATTTTGTTTGAAGTAATCCGCAAGAAGTCGTTAAAACTGTCGTTGCCTGCAGATTGATGATGGTTTCACGTGTCCAACGCAGATACGCAAGTTGCATCCCAGCGCATAACCTGAGGCCCACTTCCATCCCTGCAGCAAGGCAGAGCTCTCTTTGTGATGGAAGGAGCTGCTTCAGATGCGCTTCAGATGAGCATCTCCTCGACGTGTTTTTGTATGTATCTTTGTATGGGGATATAATGAGGCATGCCACTATACGATCGACTTTAATATCGGCACATGATTTACATCTCAATGATTTTCTAGAGCTTTGACATGCAAATACAGCAAGTTCATACCCATAAGTGTGCTCTGAGGTATGTGGAGTGCACAAGATATTCTCGCCATAATATGTGTGCTGGCTGAAAGAAATGCTGAGAATGCTGAGAATGCTAAAAATGCTGCCTGCCTTGCCTCACACATGCTGCACTCGTATCGCAGTCGCCCTTTGACACCTGATAAGTGTCGCTCTCAAAGCGTTGCCAACCAAATGCCTTCCACAAGCAATGCTCACCTGTAATCAAATATGCAAACCGAATAAAATTTGAAGAAAAACCCTTGATCAAATTTGAGGAAAATATGTAGGCGGCAGCATGAGCACATCTAAGCAGATTCCTTTTTTAACTTTCGACAAATTTTCAATTAACTTTGCCTCCCCAGGCATGCGGCTTGAATCCTTTTTGTGTTGCTTGGGCTCAGCAGCAGCTGAGAAAACAATAACAAGAACTCGGCTGAAATGACACACAGGTTATGGGTACTTAAAGGTCGCCCATTTGCAACATGCACCTTCGCCCACCAAATTACCATAAGTAGAATGGCAGCCTGGCGTAGAGCGTGAAAGTGTTATGATCATTGCCACATCGTATTTAGTGCTCTTTTATGCATAATTTGTGCCCTTAATACCCTATAATTGTGTCACGAAATGTGTAACTCAAGATTGGGGGCACATTTGTAATCCCATCGAGTGGAGCCGAATCCTTATAGAGCCTTACCTGTCCTGCTTGTCAATTCCAGTCAAATGGCATAAACATTCGCACAGAATACACTGAATTATCCTAAATTTCAATTTCAAGACATTTTTCCATCATACTCATATATATTTTTTTTTAATGTATGTCATTCTTAAGAAATATTACAATATACTGAGTTAAAGAACATGCAAATGAGACTGCAAGAGTATTTAATCTTCGGCATTTTCTGGAGAACCCAACTATTGTAAATTTCTTTGTTTTTCGCTCGTGGCAAATGCGTGAGACGTGACCAAGAAAATGAAATCAATAAAAATCAAGTTACACTCGCACACCTGGCGTGACTCGCTCAGCTTAAGCAGTAATGCTGATTTGTCCGATAGGAGGCCACACTCCTTAGCATTAATATTGTGTAGCGATAAGGTGGCTTGACCCAAGCGACTTAAGTACATGTAATGCAGGCAAGCCATCTACTTAAGTGTGTTCCTTAATTAAAGCTTATTGATTATAATACTTTGCACTGCAATAAGTGAGCTCATAATTGTGTGTGAAAGATAAGAGAGGAACTTTGGAATATGCCCGAAAGGCACGCGAAATAGTAAGGGGCTATTCTTGAGAAATGTGATGAAATCCATGTTACATTGCTTGCTGACTAAAGATTACAAACAGTTCTACTTAAATCTACAGATAATGGCTATCTCTATTATTATTATCATGTTTTAACCAAATCAAGAAAGCGTTTTAGGCACTTCGTAAGTTGGTAAGGTTCTTCGAAAGCATAATAGTGGGTTTTGTCGGGATACGTTGGAAATCAACAAAATGGGATAATCATGAAAGAATATAATATAATTATATTTCAAATAAAAGTGAATGCCTAAATCTGAGGGTAAAATTAATTGTTAACAATATCAGGAATATAATTTAATTGATTTTACTAAATAACAAATCTTTATGATGAATGAGTTTATATCATTTAGAAATTTGTTTAGCAGTAATTTGCAATGCGTTACGCTGCTCGAGAATATTTTTAATTTATTTATATTCTATTAATTAAGCAGAATAAATTATTAATATTTATTTCCAAATTCATACTCCTATAATTATTAACTAGTTTTGCTAAATAATATTAAAATACAATATTTATATAACGGTTTTTTGCTTATGTTAGCAACTTCTTCACTTGTGTACAAATTACCTTAACATTTTGAAGACTTTGGCGCTCTGTTAACCTTGTTACCAGTTCCTGCAAAGCTATTAGTCAGGACTCAAAAGGAGTAATAGCTAAATATGCAGGAGCAAGCAGTTTATATTTACCGTTTACATTTAGCCGAGCACTAAACCTGAATGCGAACTGCTTGCCACGCTCATTGCAAGCAGTACATTCCAGGCTTCCAATACGCAGTGCAAGCAGTCGCGTCATAGCCAGACAAGCAGTGCAAAAATAACGTATACGCCGCGTAGTCAGATTTGGAATGCTCATTATATTAATATATATGTATGTGTGTATTTGTCTATTATTTATACGTAATTTCAAATGCTTCAACCGTCAATCCACTTGACCGATTTCAATCGAAAATGCCTTCATCGGCTGCTTTGTCAACGAGCGATTTGAGCCCCTCGGTGACCTCGACGCCGACTTCCGTAATTTGATTGGATGGCAAGAAGAAACCGAATGTGCCCTTGTCACGCAGCTCCACCGTGCAAGTGAATGGAATATTCTTAACACCATACGCCCAGTCCTTGGCTGCCCCCGAAACAGGATCTGCAAAGGTTCAATGACATTTTAAATGCGACTCGATTTACGCAGCAAGCAGCGTTAGCAGAGACTCCTTACAGTTCAACAAGCCGCTGGCGCCATAGGTAAACTCTGAGCCATAGGCATCCTCGGCACCATCCGCGAAGGCGGCAGCAATGCGCATCATTTGATCGTAGTTGGGGGGGAAATCGGTATTTGAATGGCCGTAGGGCAGCAGGACGTACTGGCCATAGGCATGGAAGGCCATGTAGGCACGGATGTAGCCATCGTCGAAGGAGCTAACGAAATCCTGCAGAGCGAGTATTTCGCGCTCGGTGTTTGGCTCATCGCCGCCAAACCAATGGTCGCACGGGTCCTCAATATTCCAGCCAGCGCCGCTCCAGTGAAAGTCGAAATTGCGATTCATGTCGATGCCGTAGCAAGGACCCGTTGCGTTCGCATAGCCATTTGGGCGGCGATTCTTGCGCCACAGTCGCGCCACCTCGTGCGTGTAGACAAAGCCATCGGGATTGACCATGGGCACCACGATCCAGTCGTACTCCTCGGACAGGCGCTGCATCGCCGCATTGTCCGAGTTAATCAGCTGATCGAGAATGAAGGTGACTGTGGCGGACGATATCCATTCCATGGCATGAATGTTGCCCTCAATGAAAATGGCCTTGTTGCCCTCGCGCTTAGAGAGTCGCACGCTCTTGATGGGGCGACCTTCGTAGGAGTGACCTATGACCTTACACTCGAGAAAGTCATGAGCGTCGCACTGCTCATCGACCCAGTCGTAGATTTTGTCCAACGGATGATATGTTTCCCAGTCCATATCCGCATCCTCATCAACTGCCGAACTATCTAGTAGCCTAAACCAAAGTTCATCGAAAGTAAAAAAAAAGTTATATTTTTCTCCTCTTCATTCGCTTTTCCTTACTCCTGCAAGTCCTCAATGATTATCTTGTACTCCACCTCCAAGTCGTGCAGTATTTGCTCAAAGGCCTTCTGGAACAACGGACCCACAATAACATCATAGCTGCGATTTGGGCCTTGAATATCGTGCAGTATGTGAATCTAAAAGTACCAAAGCTAAATTTAGATACAATCCGATTCTGTTCGCAGGACCTACTTCTATGTGATTATGAATTTTTTTGAACTCCGCCAGCTGCTCGTCATCCTCGATAAAAGTCCTGTACACTTTGAAGTGGTCGTAGCGGGCTGCAAACTGTTTCCTGGCTGCGGCGTTGGCCAACGCTGCCAAGGACAATAACGCTAAAGCTAGCAGCACTTTCATCCTTTCTGCTCCTTTATTCCCTTATTTGTTTTGTGTGTTGAACGTTGCTGATTCAACGTTCACTGTACTCTGTGCACTCCGGCCTTGCACTGGCTTTTATATGGAGCACTTGGCTCTCGTGTCGATTAGCTGTTAAGTGCATACTTCGAGTGTTGCAGACGGCGAGTGTTGCAGACGGCGAGTGCAGCAGGAAAAAGGCAGACGATGATGTGTTATCTAATAAGTTATTGATAGGGCAAACTTCTGATCAATCATCTGTCATTCTTGTGTATTTGGAGTGACTGTACGCGTGTGTGTGGGTGTGCTTGCCACACTTGGCGTTTGCTTATCTCAATTCAGCACTTAACCTACCACAAAGTAGCAGACAACAAAGTGTCAACAAAGAAACTTTCGACTACTCGTGTCATGCTAATTGCGAAAACCTGAGTATAGATAAGAGAAAATGATTTCTTACGAATAGTTTTGTTATCTCAGTTAATCAACACAACTCACACCTGTTTGAAAGATAAGAAAAAATTATTGGTTACGAACAAAAAATTGAAAATTCTCCTCAGCAGTGCAATTTTAACGTGTTAAATAAATTACTGCATTTAATCTGGCAAATATTTGGATGATTGCAAACAAAGCCCATTCATACGTATTCTAAGACAAATATTTGCCAAAGTAATTGATGAGATCTGCTTCTGACATTGTTGCACTTGCCACTAAAGAAGCACTTGGCTCAGTGGCAAATACGGCTGCGCTTGACAAAGAAAAACAGGAAATGTGCACACAATTGAAGGGCTTTTGTGGCGGCCACCGCATCTTGCAAGGAGTGGAAGCAAAGTTTGAAAATTCCACTTAATTGTCTGCTTTTGTCAATCAAGTTTGAATTGTTTGAATTGAACACATAACATTTAACTTGTGGACGTAACACATTTATCAATTATCAGAGCTCAAAATACATGCAGACATTCCACGAATTCAATTAGTCATGCAAATGCATGTAATTAAGGGCTAAACAATAGATTAGCGGGCATTACTGTTATGTTAGGCAATTACAAGCTTAATTCAAACGAAATTGACATTTTAATTGAAAGTAGTCACTTAAAGTCTTTTCGGCATGTGAATAATTTATAAGGTAACAGCGGTCGCTTAACATAAGCGCTTAATAACAGGCGAACAGAGCCACAAAGCAGGTGGCCCAACGTAACAGAGTCCGTAACAGAGTTTGAGCGAGTTGAGTTGATAGCGGCAGAAGAGAGCGTAGATTAACAGCGAGAGAGCATAACAGAGGTAAACGTATAAAAATGTTAGACTGTTGTTGACTTATTGTTGATGGCAAAACGCTGATTGCAAATTGAAAATTGTATCAGGATTTATATAGCCAGATATGCGGCATTAAGCGCTCTACGCTGCAATGTCCTATTAAAACCTGTCTACTAATTTAGCGCTAGACTTTTATGTGTAATTAAGCAGCGCTATGATTACACAAATGAGATCCGAGGCATTTGTTAATTAAAAGTAAGCAACAAATATGCCATGCCCACCCACCCACTCACACACACACACCCAAACACCCCTGCCCCATGACCCCTGACTCGGCCAGAAAACACGTGCTAAATAAATACAAAAAGTTGTTAACAGCAGCAGCAGCAGCAGACTGTCTTTTCCGCTCCGCCGAGGAGCGAGGAGTGTGTCGTAAATTTACGAGCGATTTTCTTTTCTTTTTTTATACCCCTACATAAAGCAGGAAATTGAGGACAGAGTTAAAACAAGCTTCTCCTGTTTATTATCTGCTCGTTCTCGTAAGTTGATGTCTCGTAAAAGCGCCGTTAATTAGCTTTCTCGGGCAATAAAATGCGGTTTCCTCTGCATGCATTTCACAATATTCAAGTTAAAATTTTTCGCAATTCGCTATCACTCATACGCTGTCTGTCTGGCTGTCCAGGACATGCACACATACGTATATCATAAGGTTTGTAGTCGTCGCATAAATTGACTTTCTTGTTTGGCTTTGGCTCAACGACGCATTGAGGTGCCAGGAATAGCTAAACGTGTCCCAGCCAACTCAAATACTTAGGGTCGTCTGCTGCTGCGAGTGGTTGAGATGTTTGCACTGCCGGCTTTGCCTTGCCACAAAGGCAAATATTTACAGCTGCCGGCAGCCAGCTCATCTTGGGCGCAACAGCCAAACTTTGTGGCCCTCGTGTGCATAGTTTCTGAGGCCTCTGGCAAATACACATGCACAGATGTGCGTACGCTAAGATCCCACATATACGCCAGACCGTGGGGCGCCCCACGGGTGCGACAAACAACGTGTGTTGAGGACTGCCAGCAGTGAGTCGGAAATTTTCATAAAAAGCGCACACAACTACAAAAACTCAGCAGCAGCAGCAGCAGCAGCAGCAGGGACAAAAAATAGTTTGTCTTTTAGCGCATTTATGAAATGTGCACCAAAATACATATGTGTGTGTATGTGTGTAAGCGTGTGTGTGTGTATCTGTGTCTGGGTCTGTTGTTGTTGTCAACACATAATAACTTTCACTTCGGTTGCTCTCTAAGCGGCTTAAAAAACTGTTGAGCTGGCGCAACTGAGTCAAACTGGCAACTGCCAAATATTTGTTCAGATAATGAAAGCAATACAATCTGTGTGGCTGTGTGTGTGTGTGTGTATGCTAGTTGGGAGTGTGTGGCATCATCAGTTAACAGTTTGTTACCAACTTTTGATTTTATTGTCAATTCACTTAGCAGCGGTAATTGACCCGAATGCCTGCTTGTCTCCTGAGTTGCTTGCCTTGCAAGCTGCCTGCCATTAAATCAATACAGCGAAATTCAATTTGCTAACACACACGTGCCTCCCACATACACACACACACACACCCACACACACCCACACACACACACACACAATGGCAAATATGAAAAAGGCACGTTTCGGTGTTTTTGGACTTTGTTTTTGCATGTCATGTGGCTCCAACTTTGAACTCTGCTCAGTTCCGTTTGCTTTTTTGTCTTCGGATTCGATGGCGCTTTATTCCCGACTGTCGTCGTGGAAGTATAATAGTAGAAACTACGTGACTATCATCATACATTTACTATTCGCAATAAATGCCAATGGTTTCAGCCAAATATATGTATATAACAATCGTAACAATCAAATGAATGTCAACTGAGGCAGTTCTTCCTGCACTTCGCCAGTCTCACAAAAGTTATGCCATTTCTGTTCATAAGAGTGTAATGATATTATCTGGAATTGCAATTTGAGTATCGTTAGATATATGTTTATTTGGTAATTGAATATATTTACATTTATACATACGCATTTACTAAAATGCCAAGCTTACTAAAACAAAATTGATAAATAAAACATTTCCATTTAATGACATTATTGATTCTATAGAAAACAATAAATATTTGTAATATAAATCAAATAAATAAATACTGCATATTGCGCAGTAATCTGCAAAAATTGTTAAGATAATAGTTATTTTTGCCTATATCCTTTTTGCAACGTTCTCTCTTGTTAATTTGTATACCCTGAACAGGCAGAAGGAAGCATCTTCGACCCCATAGTATTACACGCCTATCAGACAAACACCTCTTTAAAAAAGACAAGTGCTAATGATTCCAAGCCACAGGTCATAGTCTCTTCATTAAAACAACAAACAATAAATCAAATGAAATAATAAAACGATTTACAGTCAAAAACAATAAACCACTTCCTGTCATCGAATCCCCATTTCCATTTCGAACTCAATCGTCGACTGCATTCGTACTTCAACTTGCGGACAGTTCTTAGACAACATTAAATAAACAAACAAATAAATAACATTAAATAAACCAACAAATAAATGATAACATGAAATAAACAAACAAATAAATGATAACATGAAATAAACAAACAAATAAATGATAAAGTATGCTAAACCAAGAAACAAGTTATTCAAATCCCATTTTTCTTTTATTTACATAGAAGCTTTCCGCATTCAGAGCATATTTACATAAATAAATGTTTTCGCATTTTGTTATTTATGCTCTTGATATGCAGTAATGTAGAAATAATATTATTATCCCAGTTGGAGCTGCTGTGATTTTCAACGGATTCATTGCTGTTCCGTTGAAGTACTTAACTATCTCCTAGTCTGCCATAACAGCTTTGCGCAATTAAAATTACTCAAAGAAGGTTTAAATTTCATTTGCAGAGAATAGATAACGATTTCAGATGTCGGATTGGTTGGATATACATATCTATATATATTTCAAGCCACTCGCATTTGCAATTAGCTCTTTATTGCATTGCTGTTCAAGTGCTTGAGCCGCCCATTCAACGAACATTGATCTGACGAATCCAATTATGCAAATCAATTTGCAGTTTTAGCCAGTTTGTAAAATATATAAAAGTGCTTTAACATGCACAAATCGATTTGAATGGCAAACATAACATACTTAGTAGAACAAATCCCACAAAATGGCCAAAAATCGCTGCCGTTCCGACGAATCCAGTTTTCTGCATGCTGCATTGTTTCAGTGCAATCGTCTGTGGCTAATCTGATGCCATTTGCTCTGCCTGCCTGGGGCTCTCTGTCCCAGCCCAATCCCTAACCCAGTCCCTGTCTGTCTGTGCCTGTCCGTGTGTCCCTGTGTCTCTGTGCTTTCAGACAGGCCCATAATTTAGGCAGCTTCACAGCCAAGGCTAAGAGCTTTCGGTGTTTTGGGCTGTGATTGCCAAAGCGGCGATGGCTTTGTCTCCATCTCTAACTTTTACTCTCCTGCCTGGGCCATTGTGCTTGCCAAGATTTATGTCCGGCAATTCGCACACAGTTCACATGCTGCTGCCCCATTGAGGTGGTTTTTAAAATGCCGCACCACGTCTCTTACCCGTTGTGTGCAATTCCTATTCATTCCGTTTTATTTCACACTGCCATTCGAAAGTCTGTTTGGAATTCATATATATATATATTGAAATTAACGCATGGCCATAAAAACTGCCATCAATTCAATAATAATAATACGACTTTGTATGTATGTATATTTATATACATTTCATAAATATGACTGAAATTGATTTGATCATTTTATCACACTTATCTTACTCTGATACCAAGAGTCAATTTTTGTTGACACTCGGAGTTGAAATCTGAAAAATTCACTCGTCTGTGTGCGCGCCAAAAAGTTGTTAAAAGAAATCGGAAATCGAGAGTCTGCCAAACTCCACATCGCAATTTGATGGCGGGAATCATAAAAAGAGACATATATTTTTCTACATTTTAAAAATCATTTATATTGTTTGTAAATACATATCAAAAACCCAGAATGAATATCTCTGAAAACAGATTATTTCACAGTCGTCTACGCTCTTGCTGCAACATTTTATTTTTATTATTTCAACTGAAAATATGTTGATAATATTTCTTAACAAATGTTTTGATTTTTCATGCATAATTGCTGTTGGTTTATTTGAGGCGTTGTTTGAAGTGCAATAAGTAAAATGAGTTCAGTCTCGTGTCCTTGTTGAGTTTATTGAATAGCGTAAAACTCAATTATCACATATTCAGAGCAAGTGCACTTCACCTGTGAAATTTGCGAAATAATTTGCGAAAACAATATGACAAGCGAGACAGGAGATGAATGTTGGTTGTTCGTCGACAATTTCTCTCTGCTTCGTTTTATGTTGGCCAAATGTTAATTAAAACGACCAGATGTGTGCCTGGCGACTGGCAACCTGGCTGGCTGGCTGACTGGCTGGCTGGCTGACTGGCTGACTGACAGCCTGCCCAGAGACACTGAGCAGTGCCATTATGGCAAATTCTATTTTACTTGCCTGGCCGTTTCCCATTTTAGATAACTAAGTCAGTGCTTGTGCCGCTGACCGGCTTATAGTGCTTAAAAGGGCCGCCAGCCAGCAGCAATCAAAAAGCCGGCATACGAGTAAAACAGCAGATAGTTCATATTTCTGCAAATTACCCACATTGGTAAAACTGAGCTCACACAAGCAGCGAAGTCAAGGCAGCAACAGTGCCCAAGTCGAGAGTGCCCAACTATGCGATGCTCTGCACTCAGAAAAACTTTTCTAATTCGCGGAACTCAATATTAGTTGTCACACTCATGTGCATTTGTTGCTATTTTCAAAATATTGAATAAAAAATGTAAATTGGCTGCAGTTGCAAATAAATGTTGTAGTCATGTTGTAGGTAGTGCTGAAAGTACTTTAGATCTTACAACACAAGCGAATATGCGAAAAAATAGAACTGGAAAAATATACTAGAAGGTTAATTACTGTATGTAAACATACACAATATTTCTGGGATAGCATCAATTTTTTTTTTTTTTTTTTTGAAATGTTTCCTTATGCTTGTGACAGAAAATTTGAAAAAATTCCCTTTTCATTTTCTTGGTGGTAGCAGGGCATAAAAACTGGCAGCACAAAAACTAATGTAATAAAATTGTTCTCACGTTGAAATACCCACTCATATACTGATGGAATTTGTTAAAAGTTTATAAAATGATATTAAATTTCAAAAATTTCAAATTTTAAACGGTTATTTATTTAACTGAAGAGATGTTTTGAAGAGAAATAAATTAGTATTTATTCTCTTCCACCAAAGAAGTTTGAGCCAAGGTCAATGGGAATATATGTATGTATATGAGAGATAGCTTCCTCAGAGTTGCTTCAACAAGATAATTTCCAAATATTCCCCAAATTTTCTGAGATATTGAGTAAGTTAACAAAGTAGCTTGATCCTTGATACGGATATCATTTGTCCAGCGCACACAGACAGGGTATTTGTAGCACATACATTTAAGGCTGACATATAAGCCAAAGTTCTATATATTTTTTTTTGGCCATCATATTTTTTGTCATTTCTGTTTTCAATTGCTGTGGTGCTTGTGCACACCTGTACACACGAGTGCACACACACACGCACACACACGCACACCTACACAAATTCTAGTACACGGTTTGTAAGCAAACACACACACACACACACACACACACTCTTAATTACACTGCACATTTGCACTTCGAGTGCAGGCCAACCAGCTTGACAGTTGCTGATGGGTGGACACGGCAGTCTAACATTCATGCCACGTTGCACAAACACAAAACGACCACAAGCAAAGTGTGCACAACATGTCGTCCTCATCCTCATTCAAATCCTTGAGCCGAAACCTTGAATTGCCATTGCGAGTATTTCAAAATTGCCAATTTTTGATATATTTGTGCATGATTCCATTCGCCATAGCTTAAAGTAAGCTGCCCTCAGAGCAGTTTCAACTGTTGCCGCTGTTGCTGCCACAAAGAAAAAAGGAGAAGGAAAAAAAAAACCAATTTGTTTGTGAGCGTGGCTTAATGCTCGCACCTGCGACTCGCTTTAAATTCATTTGCTTCTTTATTTATTTACTTTTTTTTTCCTAAAGTCATTTTTTTTTTTTTTTGTTTTTTTTTGGCTATCCACGACTTGTCCGGCTGCTGTCCGCTGTCTGCGCGCATTTTTCTTAATATTCAACGTTTTATTTTGATGAGCATTCATTTATTTTCATTGCTCTCCCTCGTGTGCCCTGTGCTTTACTTAAATGAATTTGGCAACAAATTTGAAATTCAGCATTAAAGCAGCCGCTAAACTTAACTAACTTATTTCTGTGCACGCTTTTGTTTTATTAATTAAATGCGGCCCATAAGCTGGAGTTCGGCCAATTAACAACAATAGCTGCTGATAGCTTAACAAACACTTGTCGGACAGGTGCAAATTTGAAGGTAAACACACACACACTAAACACACACACACAACTGATTAACTCAAGTGATTAGAGAGAGAAACCAAAACTTGGTCATATGTGTCAAGGGAATTGCAAGCATTTCACACGAGTCAATAACGCATTCTGTTGAAATCAGTCAAAATCAAACATGTTACGTAATTTGATTCAGTATTTTCTCTTTAATTGATGCAGCACAAACTCCCAAAAACACAAAAAAGGCTGCCTCACAAATGTGTGTACGCGTTGCACAGCGACAGATGCCACAACGCAGAGCAGAGCACTTATCACAATGCCCGAGAGGTACAAGAGCACGCTCGATATGCGTGCAACAATAGCTCTGTGCAGAAAATGAGCGACGGAAATAAGACACACTTAAAGATGCGGCAAGTGGGGTGTGCTAAGCTAGTAGATATCCTGTAATTGCTGTACAACTTTGTAAAACATTTTCTTAATTTATGAATATTTTAAATCAGATTTTTGTGGACATTTTTCAAATATCGATTATGATGATAAAGTCTATCTATCAAACTGAACTGTGTTCCAGCAGCTGTTCACTGCACTTTAAATAATTAATATATATGTTATAACACTCATCTGAAATCATTCTAATATAATATACAGAAAGTTTCCTAAACTATTTTTGGCTATTTTGATAATTGAATAAGATTAAATTTGGATGTTTTATTCATACACCGATTTGATTATAGTATATATTTATCAAACTGAGCTCTTTTCCAGCATTTTGAAGAGCTTACTTTCCCACAACAATTATTATACAGATAGAACAATACCCTAACTTTAATAGTAATAGTGTAATAGTAGAAATGACTTCAATTAATTGCTGTCTGATTAATGATTAGAATCTTTAGATAAAGCAGATTGAGCTAAGTACATTTATTTAAGCTTCTAGAAATAAATCTTATTTCTTCACATTATTTCGAATGTTTTGCATAAGACAACATTCGAATGGAAACTCTTCAGTGATTTGGCAAATGCAGAGTATAAGAAAGGGATCAAAAGGTTGATTTGACATACGAAGAAAAAATGGAAGAAAAGAAAAGAAAAGAGGAGAAAAATGGAAAACACATCTTCATCATTGAGTGTTCTGGCAGCCAGTCAACCTTTGGCCTTTGGCTTTTGGCTTTTGGCGTGGCAGCATTGGTGCATTAGTAAATTGAAAGCAAAGTACGTTGCCATTAAGCAGACGACGGCGAACAACAATTTGTATTCGTGCATTGAAGACACTACCATAAATACGCACACAAACATAACTCTTGCCATATCTATATATATATATATGTATGTGTGTGTGTGTGCGTCTAGGTAGACATCAAGTTAAGTATTCGAGTTGAAGAAGCTTTTCAGCTCACTCGCTATTCAATCAAATCAAGTCCTGAATGCCACTTGAACTTTGCCATTTGCTTTAGAGAATCACCTAAGCCCAATGATGTGCTCATTGACCGGATTTCCATGCAGGTTATGTATCTGATATATATATATATATAAATATGAACTTCTAATGCAGCTGCCTCCATGGGAATCGGTCCAAATGCTTACCGAACTTTAACCTGAATTAATTACCAATCACTTGACAGCACTGAAAGAAATGTTTATAAATTTACATAACGAGCTCAATTTGAAACTTGCCGGCTCACGCTTTTTGGGTCATATTTAATCAAGTGTGCATAATGTGCTTCCAACAGAAAAATAAAAAAAAAATGAAAAACTGAAGCCGAACAGTAAAACTTAACACTTTGGCATTAAAAAAAAAAAAGGAGTGAACATTGCAGTCGCGTCGGCGTAACCGACTATGAAATACTTTGATACCATAACTAATACCAACTTAACTTAACAGCCAAGCAAATAGCAGGTAGCAAATGCCGCCCAAGTTTGCCTTTCAAATTGCGGTAGATATGGGCTTTAGTGAATCTTGGGTCTGGAGAGCGTGTGGCCCAAAAAATTGTTGGAAGAGTTTCCTAGTAACATTCCTTCCAAGTTTGGTATTTGTAGATCCTATAGTTTTTTGGAAAGGGAGTGGGCGTGATCAAAAACTTTTTTTTTTTGCATTTTTGAAGGGTCTTAGTAGCAATATGCCTTTCAAATTTGGATACTCTGGCCTTCAAATAGTCTAAGATATATGGCTTACAAACAGATGTAACGGCTTTGCAATCCACTTTTTATCGATCTCTTAGAAGAGTTCCCAATAAAATTCTATTAAAATATGGTGACTATAGCTTGCAAAGAAATGTACATTTAAGATTTCTACTTCCGAAGATCATGGGGGACTGAAAATGTACCTAACAAATTTGGGGACAGTATTATTTTTTACTTTATCGATTTGCAATTATCGATTTTATCGACGAAGCACATCAATTTTTACACATTGTCTGTCGTGTTCATACGGACGGACATTGCACAAAACCAATAAACAATGTTATTTTTGGTATCAGTGTATAATGAATGCTTTTGAAATGAAGGAAATAAAAAGGCGGCCAGCAACAAGAATTAATCAAGCGCGAAAAAAAACCCTTGGCTAAAAGTTTTGCAGCGTCATTTCTTTTGCTCCCTTTTTACACTCTGTTGCCAACTGGACGTAGCGAATGGTTGGGAGGGGGAGGGGAGTCCGAATCTACAGAACATAAATAAGATACCTTTTAAGTTTCAATTACAGTTTTCGACTTACTAACTGCATAATCCAGGATCTGTGTCCACCTTTCTGTAGCTCTTTTGTTTCACTGGGAACAGAGTATCGGGCGGCTACGTGTTTACTTGGATATGCATGAAAATTAGTGCCTATCGGTGTGCTCTTAGTATACCATTTTCATTTTCATTTTCATTCTCATTTTCATTTTCGGTGCCATTTGCTGAAATGAAAATGGTTTGCTTGATACTGGCAATTAGGCGCTCGAGTCAGCAAAAAGCGCGCGTCGCAAAAGAAAATGCTGCAAAACAGAAGGAAAAAAAAGTGGGAAAACTAAATGGAAAAGCCTCCTCCAGTCCCCCGTCCACCGAAAAGCTGTTGGCTGGCTGAGCATAAAGCAAATTGGAAATTTACAAGGCTTACAAACGTGTAAGGTACTTCGCATTATGGAAATTGTTCGCTGCACTTAGATGCGTATTAGGAAAGGATTTCAATCCGCATTTACACGTTACGTCTTCAAATGGAAAAATAATTAAATGAAACAAGGGGTTGGCAACCAGTTGAATCCCCCTTGGCGATAACAAGCCGAACTGTCCAATTTCAGGTCATTTCGTAAATGCGAAATGGAATTGTCAAACATAAAATAAACCTGAAATTGAGATAAAAGGGTCACACAGCAGGGCAGTTGGATAGCAGAATAGCTGGGCAGCTGGGCAGCTGGGCAGCCGGGCAGCCAGGCAGGAAGCCATTCAGTTATTTTGGCAGCTTTGCAGCTAACAATAAATTGAACCTTATGGCCACTGACAGCTGACGTTCGGTCCACACACCAAGTACGCACACAGCCCAAGCCAATCATTTGGAAAACCCAATTCATAAGCTCTGACACGGCATTCCTAATATATTGACTGTGTGTGTGTGTGTGTGTGTGTGTGTGCTAAAAAGCTGCGAATGACACAAGCTAAACGCAAGAGCTTTCGATTAATCCGGCACACGATGTGTGTGTATATATTACTATTTTTCTTATGTTTTTTGGCACATGTTTTTTGCTGGCAGGTCAAGCGTTTTTTAGGTTTTACATACTTCAATATAGCGTCAAATTCTTGCCAGCAAAAAACATATTTTAATTATAAAAAATAACAAACAAAATACTCTCTGTTTTTATTTGTTTAATTCAATATAAAATGTCACCGTAATTCTAATTCAAATTTTAACATTTATATTTACAAATGTTTTTTATTTCATTTTAATTCTTTTTCGGTCCATATTAAAATTAAATAGAATATTAATAAGACTTCAGCTTTTAAGACAAAATCTTTTAATATTTATAAATAAGTTAATTTATAATTTTTAAAATATATGCCTGAAAATAGATGTTGCTTAAATTTATATAATTAATTAATTAATTACGTATCGCAGTGAAAAAGACGTATGCAAATCGGATGAAAATTACGATATATCTATACATCTTTAAATTAAATCTACATTTTATTTGACTATTATCAACCGTACTAAAGATTTAAATTTAAATTTAAATTTAAATTTATTGCATTTTCCTCGTCGTATTATTGCCTTTGGCCGTTGCTTTGTCTTATTTTCATGAACTCTTGGCTGGTGTCATTGAGCTCGGAGCTTTAACATTGCAAATTTAAAATTGAATGTGGGCGAGTAAATGAATACAATTTTCAGGCACTCAAGTCGGAAATGAAGTGCCTGAAATTTAACATAATTTGCAATGTGATTTCGCAGCAAACTGTAATGATGTTGATGGAAGGCAATGCGAAGGAAAAAGCCACAGCCACAGCCACAGCCAAAGCCACATGGCCACATGGCCACAAAACTAACAACGAGAAACTAATAATAAAAATGTTAAGATAAATCTTTTTGGCTTTAGCCTTTTATTTTATTATTTTTATTCTTCTTTTTTTTCTGCGGTGCAGTGAAGTTTCAATTTCTCGCCTTTTTCGGGCTGTCTCTTTCGCTCTTGCTGCCTGTCTCCGTTTGTGGGTTATAAAGCATCTCAGATTTATGCTGTGGCTGTGTGCATCAGGCGCTGATTCTATTGTGTCTTGGATATGAACAACCCTCTTATATTTTATGCGCATAATGGCCAACTACAGCAACAACAGCAAGAACCACAGCAAAAAACCACTACGACAACGCACTCATAAAAAGGCAAAGCAAAATGTTGCCCGTAAGTGGTTTTGGGTGGCTCGGGCGGGTTCTGAACTAACAACGTGGCCATCAAGCTGACGCCTGTGCCTGGCCTGGCCTGAGGTTATTTTTGTTATTTTCATGTTATTTATACAAAAATTGCGCCAGGGGTCATTCTCGGTAGCTGTCATTGAAGGTGTTAAAGTTCAAATTGTTGCGTTTTATGATTGCCTCTCACTCCCACTGGCAGTCCACATTTTCCCTCTCTGTGAGTGTGCCATGATTACTAAACACCACAAAGAGAACCCAATAAAGTGCAGACTTCGACTACTCACTCCATGAAAATTGTTTTTAATATGCACCACATTTTCATCAAGAATGATTCACTAATACACATACTTTACCATATTACAAGCTTTCATTCAAAGTAAACCTCTAAATCAATTTTGCAGCAGTTCATTAAATCCACAAATCTTATACAGCTGCTTGCCAAATACGCTCATACATTAAATATATATGTTTCCACATAAATACTGATGCGGTTCGTTCTCCAATTTATCAAATATAACAAGCTTAATATTTTCAAAATGCCACAAACACTTTTCCTTTAAGACCTCTTAGCCTTTAAGTGCTTTAAGGGATATTAATGAGCTGTGAAAATCGATTTAATGTTGCAGAACAGCAAGACTTTAGTCTCTTGACATCATTTATTCATTTTACATTTTAATTTAATTACTCATTTTTAATTTAATATAATTGAATTTTAACTTTAAATTTAAGTCGTATAAATTGTGCTCTGTTTTTAGCAAACATTAAATAAATAAAATAAAATAAACTACTTAAAAATTAATAATGATAAATAAAAGTAAATTATTATTGGGTATCTATTGCATTATTACATTTATGACATTAATTTATTAATTTTTAATTTTAATTTTTTTAAACATTTCTTTAATATTTTGGACTATTGAGTCAACAAAAAAAACTATTTAAATAAAAAACAAAAATATTGTTAATGGGTTAATGGGTTAATGGCACTCTGGAACTCAATAAAGGATATCTGTACAGCAATTACGCAACTATTGCTTTCACAGCTGTTTTTATTTATGTATTCATTTGCTCAGTTTATAATCTTGCAAAAATATCTGAAACATTCGCAGTTCGCAGCACATAATTCCTTCCGCAGTTGCTGATTCAGCTTTTCTATCCGTGCACAAATTTATATATACATATATCTCTATTTACATGCATGTGTGTGCGTGTGTATCTGTGTGTGCGTGTGTATCTGCGTGCAACTGGCGAATCGTATGTTAAAGGCCAATTAACGTGTCCGGTCATGAAGCTAATTGAATTTTTACGCACATGAACGCATCAGCTCATCCATGCAGATGCATGCAAATACATTCACATTCGACACATCTGCAAAACGCTTTATCTGTCTGTAAAAAATTGAATACAACCGATATCGTTACATTATATTCAGTTATCGTAGGTACAAATGATCCATGAGAATGCTGTGAGTTGATTCCATGAACTATCTACGTGTAAACCCAGTGATAGTCCAGCAGCTTGTCGAAGGTATTAAGCATGTAGCAGCAACATTTAATCTGGTTGAATGCTGCAAGTATCTTAAAGTATCTGAATTGTTGCAGGTTTTTTCCTTGTCGAAGCCAGGACAATTTGTTGCATACACTGTACACCAAATGGGTAAAACAGGATATAATAGTGCTGTCATCATGTATGTTCCAGATTGTTTTTGATTACTTTTTGATTGTACATGTTGACCATATATACATCAAGCTTGATATGATCCAAAACTATTTCGACCAAAATCAACTCAAGTTCAAAAAGTCCTTTAAAACAATTCGGTTCAAATAACGTACTCATTTTATTATTTCATAATTCTTAAGAAAGAATTCCTCTTACAAATCGATTTGAGGAGTGAGCATAGTCAAATTAGGTCCCCAGTTCATCCAAAGGTTTGTAAAGCAGAGTGCATTATAATCCATCAGGATTATCCATTCATGACTTCCCTCTCTCGAGGATTCATAATGCAGCAGCTGAAGTTCTTGTTTAATTCCTCATGCTACTTTTTTCTGCGTATTTGTTACACAGCAAAATTAACAATAAGTATTTTTTATTATAAAATGAGTTTCATTAAGCTATTTTTTTTATATGCACATTAGCTGAGGATAATATATAATTTTGACATAGGGTATAACTCAAGTCGTGTAGGTTTCAGGGCAATTCTTTTGCGTCGTCAGCCTATCAATATGTATTTACTTTCAATTTTTGGCTAAAAAATCATTTATAACAAGCTAAAGCAAAGACTCAAACAGGCACCGCACACACACACACACACACACACACATACATATATGTAAGTCTATATATATAAATATATTATATACATTTACACATGTATGTATGAGGAGAGAGAACAAACAGAGGACTCCCACACAGAGCTCTGTCGCTTATCACTTAGGCAGCATTCGTGTTTTCATTTGCAATAAGGAGACCGATGGGAAGCAAGACAGAGAGAGAGAGAGAGAGGGAGAGAGAGAGAGAGCGTAGAATGAGACAGAGAGGGTGGTATAAGGGACAGAGATAGAAAGAGAGACAGGGGCTAACCAATATTGTTGTATACAAGAAATGAAACAGCGGCGCAAACAATGTAAACAAGCTGGGGCAAAAAACCAGGCGGCTGCAAACAAGACCAAGACGCAGAAAAGCGAAGAAATTTTCTTGTTAACAAATTGCTGAACATTTGCTTTTGAAGACAAATTACTCGGTGGCGAAACAAATTGCTTTGCAGCTGCAGCAGCTGCTGTTGTTGCCGCTTTTGAAAAGGCGTTCGGGCCAACGAGATGGGCACATTTAAATTTTTGATAAATCGGGCGGCACAATTGATGAACTTGAACTTGAATAAGCTGCTAATGCGCTGCCTGATCCGATCACACAGTTAACTATTACATATTGCACTTCCGCTCGAATGCTCCCACACACAGTGTGCACTGAAAGAACACAAAACATCCACGAATTGATGTGTCCACAAATTCAAGCCAAACCTGTGAGCCAAATCAGTGAGCTCACAATTACTACCAGCCATAATTGGGATATAGTGATTCCACATTGTGGCAAGCTGGCAGCAAATTGCCAACCAATAACTAAAAATTTCAATGAATCCTCCTTTAGTTATCAGCAAATTGACAACTTGCAACTGGCAACTCTAACTGCAATTCTCGCATAATTTGTTTGTGGAAATATTGTGGCTCAAAACGCACACTGTGAAAAAAATTGCGGAGAATTTTAGAAAGAGGCCAAATTGTTGGCAGCTTACCTTAATAATTTGGAATGACACTTCTGAAAACCAGTGTGTTTCTTGCCCTAATTTAAGGGTACATTTTTCTAAAATTTATTTCAGAAACGAAAGGGTCTATTTATTGACCCTGCGTGGAGTTTTTAGAATTTGACAATTACAAACTTGAACGGAAAACAGGTGAGTTATAGTATAGCAATCGACATAGCAAATTTCTTTGCTTGTTTTTTAATATTATAATGAATATTATGATATTTTATAATGGTTTTCCATTTCTACTTAAACTTTTCTTAATCACTCAAAATAATTCAGAAAATTAGACAAATGCCTTTCTAATTTATTTTCGTATATTTGATATATTTTTCCACAAAAACATTTTTTTGTTTTCATGCCTATTTTCATTTAAAGCTGTCATTCGAAATTTTAAGTCATTTTTTCTCAGTGCACGAGCATTAATTGTATTTTGGTGGCTTATGAGCTATTTGTGATTGTGGCAACCGAATTTGCTGCTCCTTTTTAGGTTGTGGTGCCCAAAATTGAGTAATTCTGGTGGTTGCCACTGCTCGTCTCACCCACTACGCATTTACATACCCGTCGTGCACACGTTCCATGCACACTGCAAAACCGCATCGACTGCAATTTCCGAGCGTAAACTCCCTGTGTTGCCCTGGCGACAAGTGTGGTTTACCGTTTTGCAATACTTGTTAGTTATGACCACACAAAGTTGCAACACGGCCAAAATTTGGATTTCCGATGGTGGACCGATTTTATAAACACCAAAAGTAATTAACTCTATAATCACATTTTTAACGATAATTTATAATTATATATTTGAACTTCATTAAAACTGTATTTAATTTAATTGAAGGGTTTTAATATGATTTTAAAATTACTTTGTTTTAGAGAAGCTTATTACATAACTCATAATCTACTGGTAAGAGCACTGGCTAATAGGGCTTTAATTCTGTCATGATCCTGCCCAATTTGTGTATATGAATGCCAAGTTTACTCTACCCTCCGCTTGGCAGGACAACTTTTCGCTCTATGAAGATTTCATCGACTACCTTTTGAGTAACCTCAACTATATATTCCCATGGCGACAATTGTTTTCCTTTAGTTTCCAAAGCTGACTGGTTATTGCCATGCGCCGTTGCACAACATCCAACTGGCAATTGGCAATTCATGACAATTATTCGCATTAAGGTATTCAAATTGCTGATTTGAATTTGATAGTTTTGACACAGATAGGAGAGGTGCACACACATGTAAATTGCGGTTTTATATCAGTGGCAACAGGCGATAATAAATCAGATATCAAAAAATTTAAAATAACTGCTAAAAGCAAGGGGTCTGAAACCGAATCATATTAATGTTCAAATTCCGATTCCGATGTTCGAAAAGTATAAGAATTCCGGAAGCGAAATCGCAATCTTTTCAAGGAATATTTTAAATTTATGATAAAGTTGTGGTTTCATCAGGATGCTCTGATGTCTTCAAGGGTATTTTACCTAGGGAAGAAATCAAGATTTGGAAACCCTCAACCCCACAAAGATTCTTACATTTGTGCAGGAGTTGGGGTTGATGGAATCAATCTGCTAGGTCGCAGTGCGTAAGTCCCGATAATAATAGTAAGCATTAAAATTTCAAGATTAGTTTCAAACATTATGATATATATACATACGTATGTGTATATATATATATTCAGCCTTCTATCATATTTTCATTTTATTTATTTTCATAAAATATTGCTCAACTTGAAGAATCAAAGAATGGTTTATGGAGTGGCATATGCCTGCTGTAAAAGTTGCACATCGCATTGAGCCTGATAGAAATGTTCATTTTCTATGGCAGATAGTCTGCACAGGTGTGTCAATTCGCAGCCACGTTAAATGGCCAAAACTAACACAACAGGTAAAATCATCTTCCGCCTGCCTGATTCTCAAAATGCACATAAATTTACCGTCCAAGTGACCAATTATGTGTGTGTGTGCGTGTGTTGGTTGGTGTGTGTAAATAATCTTGTTTGGCATCATTATGGCCACAAATCGGGCCCAGTCACGAACTGGACCACGTTAACGGAAACTCATCTATAATAAACAGCTGAGCAGCGAATCGATGGAATATTTTGAATAGAGCCACGTTATGAGAGACCTTAAAGCGATGCCTTGTCAGCTGTCATTTTGAACACTTTGGCAAGGAGTTGAACCTTTGAAAAGCAGGACATTAATAAGTCAAACTATGGCTGACTGGCTGACTGGCTGATTGAGTGGGTGGATCGAGTGCAGAGAGTGAAAATATAATATGGCTGAGCGCATAACTTGGCCGTTGGTTGCGTCTTGCATAATAATAAACAAAGCGTGCCTTTCTTGCCTCAAATACCCCTATCGTTGCCGCAATTTGTGGCAAACAATGCGGCCTCAATATGCAAATGAGGAATATTGATTGAATTGGCCGCTCAATTTGCATAATTTTACGTGTTGCAAAAGTGTTTTTCTTGCTGAAAAATGATTCACACGATTCCCCCAAACGGATACTCGTATTACATATCTAGACACATATATATATATATATATATATATATATTTGAATTTGATGATCCAGCTAGTTAGTTGATTTGCTGGCGCACTTATAGATGCACATTAACACCCATCAACAACAACAACAAACCAAAGAATTTACATTCAAGGCAGCACATAATCTAAAATATATATATATATATAGCACATCCATAAATATAATTCCTTTTGGAGGGGCTGCCAACTCGAATCGATTTATGCAGCGCACGTGCACCCAGCTGGCAAGCCCCTTTTGCATTGGAGTCGTCCTGCTGCACCGAGTCACGATCCGCACGCTTATTGGCATTCTGTTGCACTTTATAAAATCCGCTTAACGGGTTTGCTGCTGTTCAAAGTTATAAACGCAATCAAAGTAAAAATACATCGACATTAAAGCTGCAGCACTATTGTTGCATCACATAATAAATATTCCATAGCAGTACACAGCTGCCACAGCGGAAGCAACCTGCTCTGCAGCGTTGCTATTGAAATATCAATTAAAACATGCAACATGGAGAGCAAGTCGAGCATCAAGCTGATGCTTAATTGTGTTGCATGCTCGAGATAAATGTATAAATGCCCACACTCACCCACAAACAGGCACAAATGTTGCACGTTGCATGTAATGTAATGTAATGGAAGTCGAAAAAACTTGAAAAATAGAAAAAGATTATAAAGAAGTTGTGGGAAAAACTAAAAACATAAATTTCTCATCAGCCATATGCAGATGTAGCTTGCTAAATAATATATATCTGCCTCTTAAATATATCAGCATATATCGATACAAATCGATTTACGATAACAATAAAATTAATATTTGCTGAGACATAGCTTTCCAATTCACATTATGTGTACACACACAGTTTTTTTATTTTTATTTTTTGATACTTGTTTTTTTATAATCAAAATACCAGTTGCAGGGATTGAGACAAATATGACTCTCAGGTAGATAATTCGAGAAAAAAAACAGACAAATTAAGCACCTCGGAGTCACATTTGACAGTAGATTAAACTTTTCCGCACATGTCCCGAATACGAAATGAATGTAGCATAGCAGGGAAGGTGCAGGGGTTCATCATCAAAGGTAATGAGATGGGTTCATCTGATGGCCGTAATTCCCATGCTCTCACATGCAGCTAGTCAGTGAGTAGGCAAATGCAAAAGTGAAAGAGCTTCGACCATCGCTCCAGCAAAAAGCAAATCTCTGTTGATGTCGACGGAAGGGGTTGGAAGTAAACGTATCGTTGGCCAAAGGGATTCCAAAATTCTGTCGGGCGAACCCACAGTGGACACAATTTAGGTGTGAAATCTGAACACCTACTTAGGCAAAGTTTCGAAATTCACATATGTGGCAGGAAGGAATAGGAATCACTAGATGATATCCATCATAAGAAAACAATCACCAGGGTAAGCTCACCGGTCTCTTGAAGGGACTCAGCAGAGCAATCAGTTGGGGAATCTACGGATTCCGTGAGGAGGAATCCTCAAGGCACATCAAAGCTGAATTTGTCATCTAAGCCAAAAGAAGATGATGTGGTATCTTAGGGAAACATGTTTTTTTACTCAGGAGGCATAGAAACCCTCAACCCAACAAAGATTACTGCACTCGAGCATGAACTATGATTAATTTTAGGGGAAATTAAAACTATTTACACAAACCAAGTGAGAAATATAATTATTTAAATTTGCATTGCTTACTGATGGGTGACAACAAGTACATACAACTCTCATTAAGTCAATGCATACAGCTGAAACTTGCAATGAGGGCAAGAGGAACTGTTTGCCTTGGTCTAAAGGACCAAAGATGCAAAACGAAAGGGGAAAAAAAAGGGAATTCAATTCTGAGAAATGCCGATGTCTCTGCTTGTGTTGCAATTTTAAAGTTCACTTTGTGGCACGCACAGTGTAATTGGAAAATGAACAATTACTGATTGATGGGCAACATTTAATTATTTGCTACTTTTATCTAATTTCTTGATTAAAGTTACTCAAATAAAGCTATCATTGGAGGCATTTAAGTCAGTTTAAATATTGTAGTTGCTTTTTGCTCTATTAAATTATTTATTTTATTTAGAGTGAGAAATAAATTATGTTAATATATAAGCTCAGATTTAAGAAATCACATTTAATTTATTGTGACAACTAGTGATTTTAAATTCAATTATTGTATTGACATGGAATATTTAAATAAATTGAATTGCCATTATCAACCGAACAGATTGCAATCAATTGTGAAGTGATGATTGCATCAAATCAATTTGTCATAATTATGCTGCTGCCCAACAAAGGTGCCAGAAGCAAAATTCATAAATAATTCTATATATACATTGTTGATCTGCGACTTTATGCTATACACTTAATCAGCACATTTAATAACTGCCACGTGCAGTGTCACAGACTTCGACTTGGAGCCAAGCATGAATTCAATATAAAATCGCATCGTCAATCACAGCCAGGACGAAGGGTCTGAGTTCGGCCGTGGACGGATCGAAGTCAGACAAAATAAAAGCCCAACAATGGCGTCGCCACTTGACGGGCATTATTCAAATATGGGAGAGAACTGTGGAAATTGTGTGAAACAGGGACCGGAACGGCTGGGAGGCGGGGCGCGGGGGAACCCGTCACATCCGCCGAATGTCACGCGCACTCTTCAAGTGGTTGTTCTTGTCAACGAAGGGGTGACAGTTGCAGCGGTGTGGCAATGGTGTCTGGGTCCTAGTACCCTTATGAGTACTAGTACCCCACAAGTATGAAGATATGCTTGGCGTCCCTCCATTTGGTGCATCTTTTTCAAGGTACACTCCCAAAAAAATTCAACTGATATTTGGAAAATCCCATTTTAATTAAAAAGTCTTACAACTTTTTTCTGTTTAAATAAATATTTTAAATAATTTCTAATTATACGAATACAATAAAATTATTAGTAGCAAAACTTAAATGGGTACACTCCCAAAAATACAAGCAGCCTGGAAATAATCAATATGTTTTCTTCTTTTTTTTTTTTTTTGATGTAGCAATTTAATTTAATATTAATCAACCTACTGAAAGGTTATAAAATATTGTTTTGAAAATATACATAATGACAGCGGATTTAAATCAATAACATAAACAAATAATTGGTATTAACATATTACAATATTACGTAACATCAATTTAACATTAAATGTAACATTTGCAGAACACTAATAAGAAAATTTGAAAATATTAAACTGTCCAGAGATCGCTGGTGTGGAGGCGCTTTAAGCGTCTGCATGTTGAATTCGACCCTAGTGAGCAGGCCAATGGGTTGACATGGTTATGCAACCGGTCATTGTAACGACTTGTATGTCGGTTTATTTGACTAATGACTGTCGGTACACTGAAATCGTTGTGCAGTGTCAAATTGCTCACATAGTATGGAGCACCAGAGATGTGTCTTAGCACCTTGTTCTGCAAAACTTGAATTTGATTAATCCACGATTTTGCCGCTGTGCCCCAAAATGGAATCCCATATGTCCATGTGGGCACGATGATGCTCCTGTACACCAGCAGCTTGTTGCTCAAGCTGAGTTTGCTGGATGACTTCAGCAACCAGTTGAGTTTCACCCTCTTGGATCTACACGCTGCTGCCGTGACCTGTATGTGTTTACGCCAGGTAAGTTTCCTGTCCAGATACATACCCAGGTAGCGAACATGATTCCCCTGAGGTAAGATCGTGTTGTTGAGAAGGACGCTTGGACAGTTACCACTCCTAAGCGCAAACGTACAGTGCTGAGACTTGTTCTCATTGATGCAGATGATGAACAAGATAGCTGCAAACGTCTGACTGCCGAAGTGTTGCATACTTTTAGGCAGTTCGATTTAAATGTATTTGAGGTTATTCTACAATTAAATCGTTTAACTAAACATTTCTGTTCGCCTGTTACTTTAGTGGGGGAACAATACGAAAACTCGAAGAAAAAAGAGTTCACATGTGAAATATTGATTTTTATTTTCATAGGAGCTTGCTCCACCTCTGTCGCGGGTTGGCCTGGTATTCCAGTCCCGCCAGGATTCGGCCCAACTTAATATTAAATGAAACCGTTGTTGAATGATAGCTGCGAACATCTTACTGCCGAAGTGTTGCATACTTTTAAGCGGTTCGATTTAAATGCTAAATTGAAAAGAAATTGTTGCATACTTTGAAGGTCGTGTATTTGAGGTTATTCTACAATTAAATCGTTTATCTAAACATTTCTGTTCGCCTGTTACTTTAGTGGGGGAACAATACGAAAACTCGAAGAAAAAAGCGATCGCATGTGAAATATTGATTTTTATTTTTTTATTTTTTCTAAATTTAAGAAAAAAAATACATTTGAGTTACGAAAAGATACACCTTTTTTGTTCGAAATAAAATGTTTGAGCTGCGTTCAAAATATGGCGATTTGAAAAATTTCAGAGAGTGTATGAAATGCAAATTCCGTTGCAAAATTTCCATTGCGTGTGATATATGTGTATATATGTATATGTTTTCCCCCTTTTCCCAAAGGTCATTAAAATTATGACTGCTTTGGCAATTTCACTGCGCAAATGAGCAAAACTCGTTTAGAGTTAAGCAATTTATGGCACTTTTTAAATGCTTTATTAAAAGACATAAGTTAAGCACAAAAGCGAGCTGCTTATGAAAGATGCGACACACATTTGGTTGGGAAAAATGGCGAAAAACTAAAATAAAAATAAAACCACGACCAACAAATACCCTATATGAAGTACTCTAAAATTTTAAATAGATGGAAATTATGTATCTGCTTTAATCTGGGAACTCTCCCAATAGTCCGCAGTTGTTTTGCTTTTTGGGATAAATGGCTACTTGACATGCAGTTCGCACTGAGACAAATAGACACAAACTCAGACGCATTAAATACATATATACATAAATATGTATATATATATGTATATAGACATGCATACGTGCAGCGAAGGCCATTTTAAATGAGTTTTCAGCTGACTGCTGGAATTTACAGCTGGCTAAAAAAATGAGGGAATAGGAACAAATATCTGTTTCCAAACACTTCTGGCAAGCGCTGAGCTCCGTAAACGTTTTTTATGGCCCGTTATTTAATTTATGGTTGAAAATATATTTCAACAACAAAATGCCCAGGCGCACCTGTTACACATTTACAGTAAGCAGCGAGCAGCAGGCAGCAGGCAGTAAGCAAGTAGCAAGCAGCAAGTGGCAAGTGGCAAATGGCAGCAGCAACACTGGCTACAACAATGGCAATTAGACGGGGCACACAGGCAACAATATTGTATTCATGGCATATTGAGTGTGTGCGTATGTTTGTGTGTGTGTGTGTGTGTGTGTGTGTGTGTATTTGAAAATTGCTTTTAACCTTTTCGTTGTTATCAGCTGAAATATGAGCTGCGGGTTTTTAGCAACTTTTGTGCGTTTGCCACACGCATTTTCTTTCATTACTCACATGTGTAATTAATTGCTGAAAATGCCCTGCTTTTTATTATTTTGTTGTACTTGCTGTGTTTGCTGTGTTTGCTGCCAATGCCACACACTGCCACAAGTGGCATGCAATTAAACTTTTGCTCAGCTGCTGCAGCTGCGAGAAAGGTTTAAAATTTGTGCCAGAAATGGACAAATATGAAAGTTGGATATGATTCACAAGCACACACACACACACACCCACACACACATGCGAGTGGCACACACAAAGCAGCAGCAGACACTTTTGGCCAAGCACTACTTTGACGTTGAAAATGTCACGAAGCACGTTTAACACAACAGCAGCAACAGCAGCAGCAGCAGCATCAACAGCAGCAGCAACAGCAACAGCAGCAGCAGCAGCAACACCAGCAACAATTCAGCACTTACACATACACACACACACACACCCCCACACACACACACTCATAAAGTTGTCAACTGCACATGCAATGTGCAAACGAAAACTTTTCGCTTTTACTGTGCGCAGCAAAACAAAATTTAATAAATGCCAGCGTTTTCATATCAAATCCATGCTGCGAATATTCAGGCAAAAGCTTGACTTTGAGGCATGCACGTAAATCAAATAAATAAAAATATGAAAAGAAAAAAAAACCGGAACAAGAATTAATACAAAATTCAATAAAGTTTGTTCTCGGGAATTTCATATGACAGACAAGCCACAAAAAACTCAGGTATAATCCCTTTACATGGATGTGCACATACATATACATGCATACATATATCAAGAGTCTTGCAACCGACAACCAACACTCGAGATAATCAAAGCGAAAACTTTTGCAATTTGTTTGGTGTTTGTTAACTCCTTGATACGCTTCCCAAGCACATGTTTGGCTGTGCAATAATTAAATTATATTGATTACTTTTTAACCCTGAATCTTTAAAATGATCCGCTACAGTTCGTTCGATCAGCTACAATATCATTTTTGAAGGCCAATAAGTATTTCATTAAGCAATTTTTATTTTTTCGTTATTGCATCTGCATTTAAACATATCAATTGCTATGAACTTCCTTAGAAGATATTTTCATTTGGCTACATCGCCTGGCCTCTGCAACATGTCGCATTAGACTTCCTCACGTTGCATGTTTGAAAGTGCATGCCCCGAAAATCATCGTGCTCTGTGCGCTTCAGGTGCTCACCCTGCCACTTGCCACCTACTCGATTTTGCTATCACATCGAATTGAAGCTGACAGAATTGCTGAAATTTCATTGTGCGCTGCGCGATTTATGTTATTATTGATTTAGCATAACACGACGCTCACAATCATTGATGGTCTATGTCGATGTGTGCATGTTGGTGTGTGTGTGTGTGTATGTGTGTGTTACCAGCTCAATTGATTCAAGCAATTTAATATTCATTTGTGCGTGTAAATCAGATTTGCACATGCAAACAGCCAAAATCGACAGCAAATAATTGATTTGTCCTGAGCAATGTAATCAGTGCAAAAATAATTTTGAAATGCGTTAAGCGATGACAGATTTTGGGCATTTGAGTTAAGGTTGTCAAGTCAAGTGTTGGACACGTTTTGTTCATGTGTGCCAATTTTAATGCGTGTTGCCTCATGTTGTTGCTACTAGGTACCTGCCTCTTGCTACTTGTGCTGCTGCTGCTGCTGCTGATTTATTATAGCCATCTAATTTATTAATCAACTTCATGCGCCAGCTTCAGCATAATCAGATCCAGGGACTAATTTGATTATGATTTATGACCTGATTATCCTGACACTTTCTGCCTCCGTTGACAAAATGTGGCAGCCGTGGCAAATGGGAATGGGGCATAGTTATATGAAACTACATAACTAATTGAAGCTGCTGCTAATAAACTACAATTATCTGGTTTTAATGAATACAAGTTGTGGGAGCGCTGTTAAGCCGCTGTTAACTGTCTAACATTGCTGTTATCTCACTGTTAACCCACAGCTGGGGCCAGATGCCAAGCATCAATATGCATTCTAATCAGCTGCTGGCCGACTGCCAGCATAACTTATCTGCATAACAGTAATATCAAGCATACGACGCGTCGTCTCGGCCAGTGGCACGTTGCTTATTGAAAATTATGAGCTCAATGTGCTCATCATAATGCCGCACAGATATGAGCGAATATGAGCTAATGTATGTATATTACACCCGCCCACCCTCCACCCTAGACCCTCTTCCGCATCTATGGCTGTGGCAATTTATGGGCTCTGCCACAGATACTAAAACTCCACTAATTTACCATGTTCCATGCTGCAAGGCAGTTGCCACTTTGTATACACAACGACTCGTCGCCTTTATTTTCGGCTTTATTTATTTGCTAGTATTAAATGTGTCAGCCTACACAGCCTCTGTCCTGCCTACACAAGCTGCCACCTACACGCCCCTCTTCCTGTACACACTTCCTGTTCAATCATTTGCAGGACAGCGACTCTGACAAGCAGACGAAAAATCCATTTGAATTTGTACATAAATGTTCATTCGCCAGCTTTCGCTCGTCGTTGGCACAAATGTCAGTGTCTTGGCCAACAGCCAGTGCTTGTGTGGTTAATAGTTCGACAAGGTCTACACATGTAAGAGTTCCCATATATATACGCATGTATTTGCCACAGTCAGATCAGAGCCATTGAATTTGTAGTCGCTTGCGAGCATCATTGTAGCTTCAGAGCGCATTAATTCACTCAACCAAATCGGTCGACAAAATACTTGAAATAAGCAAAAACTGAAGCTGTCAATAGCAGATGAACCACATGTTATCCTGCACTGCGCTTTTCGATATCCTGATGGTTCTGTCAATCCTGATTCGATATGCATATTCATAACCCATATTAAGATTTAGATCCACTTAAAATGTTTGCTTAAAGGAAAATTCAACTTCCGGCGTGGACTGACTTTGTTATACGGCGCATTTTCATTTTTGAAATTTATTTTTATGAGTATATTAATATTTTAGTTACCATAAATAAAAATGTTTGTAATTTTAAAATGTAATTTTAGTCAAATGTTTGCGCAAATAGCATAAAATATTTATATAAATATATTAATAATGGCATGACTGATTCCCAAAATATATATAAATAAAGAACAGATTAAAAATAATGCCAGTGGCATGCATTTTGCCATTTCAAATGAAAATTGACAATTACTTTTGAAAGCGGTGGCTCAAAACGTCTGTGTTCCAAATGGAAAGCTTTGCGTTTCCGTAAATTGGAGCACGTCTGAGAATTCTTTTGTACGTTCGTCTGCCACTGGACTGCTCCTGGGCCGAATTCGAAGAAAATCTTTGAAGGGATTAAATAAGATTCGAGAGGTGTCGTTGCGTTACAGATTTTTACTTTTTCATGGTTTGATGAAGCGAAAAGATTGAATGCCAAATGTCACTTAGAATGTAGTTAATAATAAATTCGAAATTTAATGTACAGCTTGAACAGACAGAATAAAATTCTGATTCTAAGTTAAGTCGTATAACGTTGTTCACCAAAATTGATTCCTTACTCACAATCAAAGAGAGGAGCTTAATCTGACCACTTCGAAGCTAGCTAGGGTATACAAATAGAGAATTAAATTTGGCTCAGTGAGCGCTGCTAAGAGCAAAGCCCAAGGACATCGTCAACAGCCCGCATCTTCAAAGCGAACGTTTTAGGCCCCTTCAAGCTGAAACGGTACATTCAACTTGAGTTGTGGCTGAGAGTGGCTAAGAGAGAGGCCCGCATCAATATGCATTTTTCGTTGTTTCAATTTCAGTTTGAATTGCTGCGGTTGTTGGCAAGAGAAAAGTAAAAAGTTTGCTCATTTTGCTTGATGACATTTTTGTGGCATTATCTTTTGATTACTTCATTTCCTTTCATGCGCCTAATGTGGCACACGTGTCCAAGGACAATTTATGTTTACTGTTGCCTTGGCCTCTAAATCAAGAGTGCCATTCACAGTTTTTGAACTTCTTGTGGTTTATGGCTGTTGTTGTTGCCTTCGCATATTATGAAAAGCCTAAGTAACATAAGACTGACCGACTCAAGTCGAGGCAGTTGACTCACAGTCCGTCCCACATTTTTCCTTTCGTTTACCCGCCAATAAACTTTTGGGCAACTCTTTCAATTTGTCGAATGTCGAATGTCGGTGTGTGTGTGTGTGTGTGTGTGTGTGTGTCTGCGTATATTTATGTGATTGTGTGTGTGCTTGGGTTCTGAAATGACTTCTTGTTTAGTTGGCAGTTCTCGGAACCAACTCGTATCGACTGCCTGCTCAAAAGCACCTTTTGCACAAATTGCTTACAAAGTGTTCTGTTGTTGTGGGGCATTCACCAAAAAATAAACTAAAATAAAAAGACAAAAAAAAAATATATAAATAAATGGTTGAGCAGTAAATCTTTGTCGGCTTAGGTTATTGAATATTTCATGCTTCGGCTGATTTATTATTTATTTCTTTTTAATGCCCTCCCGAAGGTCAAGCCCAACGATTTCCGATGAACCTAAAAGCGGGTTCGATGAAGCCCACCAAAAAGAGGCCCGACCGGCTGACTGTGTCGGATTTGCTACATAAACGTGGTCATTGCTCGAAATGTTTATCCAGGTCAGCCAGTCACATATCCATACCCAGATCCAGCTTGCATCCGGAGTGTCGTGTACGCTGTGCCGCTTCCTGCCTGCAGCGGAAATGCCAGCTACGATTTCCGCCTCGCTGCTGTTAATGCCCCCGCCGACAACAAAAGTCACTTCACACCCCCACCCGCCCAGCCTCCCCCTCTGACTTTAAGTAGCTTTCGGTCGCATAATTAGAGCGCGTCCAGCGCCGACGCATGCCTAATGAGCACTTGGATGGCTGTTGGCGCTGCATTTGATGGACCAAAAAACCCTCGCTCCACTCAGAAAAAAAGCGCTATGAAATGTTCAATATATATATTAAAAATGTATATTTCTAAAATACCGAATTTTGGCTTTCTTAATTCAATGTTCCAATATTTCTTTTAATGAAAATGTTATGCCACCATAATTATTTTCTACAGTAGATTAAATTCGATATTTCTAATTTTTGTTTCTTATATTCAAGATAATATATTAATTTTACTAAGTAAAAATCCTCTCATTTTTGTGCATATTTTTTCTAGGTGTACGTCTGCTCTGCTGATTGGGGGCGTTTCTCAAAATTACAAGCCAAACAAATACGCCCAAATACCCTCTGGCACCGATCCTTTTGCCCTGATTCTGCTCAATAATGCAAGCGTCCTGCCGGCGAATATTCTGTCTCCAGCTTACCCCTTCATCAGCTCATCCACACCCTCAACAGCAGCGACCGTTTATTGTTTGCCCCTGTGGCCGTGGAAGCTATAAAGTACATAAAAACGCCGATTTCCGGCCAGAGGCGGGCAACATTCGTGGCATTTGCATGGCCACAAAGTGCAGCTCATTGCACACCCCTGGCAAACACTCACATTGCCACGTCCGCATCCGTGCGACGTTGTCCATGATTCGCACCTCCGCCCACATATATTGAGGTCTTGCCACAAGGCCTGTCGGCACTTTATTTCTACCTTCCGCACACAACTATTTTCCACGGGGCCAACACTTAATGAAGTCAAATAACTACTCTGCATTGCAATACGCATCGAACCTTATCAAGACGAATGGGAGGGTAAAAGTATATATATAATTTATGGATTGTACTTCAATGGAAAACATCTAACATTATATTTAAGATAAGTTTGAATCGATTGAGACTTCTATTAACATCGATATGTAAGAAATGAGTCTGTGAGACAGCTCCACGTTCTCCTCAAGTGTCCTCTTTGTAAGTAATCTGGTCGAGGACTTTTTCTGCACTGCTATGTTTTTTGGAGCCAACAGTTTCTCAAGGCCAACAATAAGCTGTGCCTGCGCAGTAAAATACTAATCCACTTTATGGCATACAGGTCAATAGCATTGCAGCCAAAACGCACTTAGAAGCCGCCAGGACTCAATGGCGCAGAAGCTGGATTAGTCGAGGATATTCTAAATGACAACCGTCAAAGTAAATTACCAAAGTTGTACACCAACCAAAGGTCCCTGCCAGGAGTCATGTGAGGGGATGAATTTTGAGTTGAAAAATTAGTTTTAATATATAAAATTATGTCTTAAAAACAAACACTTGAAATTCATAATTTGTAAACACTAAATTTAGATGTTTCAGAGAATAAAGAGTGGGGGGGGGGGGGGGTGGCTAGCCAACTGCAACTAAAACTATTTCGTTTTCAAATTTGTAATTTTTAAGCTTGCGCAATTTAGAAATAGTTTTTCCATGAATTATTAACAAATCTTTCAGCCAAAGTTTCCGCCTATAAAACTGTTTATTTTAAGCGCAAGTAAAACTTGTTGTTATTGTTCAACAATAGTTTGCAGGACCTTCACTTGTGTGTGTGTGTGTGTGTGTGTGTGTGAGGGTGTGTGTGTGTGTGTGTGTGTGTGGGTACATGTGTATATGTAAATCGGTCGTTGCGCTTTTCGACGTTTACTGCCACTCCAAGCAACACACACACACACACCCCACCCACCCACACCTTGCCTGCCACCGTTCTGTGGCTGTTGCAGAAAGTGCTGAGTGTTTTGTTATTGAAACATATGAGCATTTTTACATTTGCTTACATTGTGCCCCCCCCATATCAGCCTCACCCTGCAACATTGAGGTGGTGTACCCTGTATCGAAACAGCGGTCTGAGAGTGTGTGTGCCTGTGTGTGTGTAGCTAGTAATAAGTGCTGAACTAAAACTTAATGTGGATACATGCTGAAAACGTGGCTGTTCTAGTGAGAATCTAAGCTGCAATAATTTTAGTTTAAAATTAATTATTAAATTTATAACCTAACTTATATGTATTATTATGTATTATGTATTCTACTGAAGTATAAGCAAATGTAAATCAATTGCCTCTCGAAATTAAGATTATCAAATATATTGACATATGTTTCGCTTGTCTTTCTTCAATACTCATAATGCATTACCATATTATATTTTCACTTTTAAGATATTAAATTGAATTATTTTAAGGCATTTTCTTTTAGTTTTATACAATCAATCAGACTGTTTTATACTTACTTTATCTTTAACTTTATCAATCAGTCTTATTATCTGTTGGTGTCAATCAATTTCCCTAGCGCACAATCGAGTATTGCTTCGCTTTTCCATTGTGATATTTTAATCGATTCCATTTCATACTCGCTTGAGAACTTTATTCCCATTGACTAGTTCTGATATGAATCAATTTCTTGACATAATACTTGTCTCTTCTAATCGGATTCGAACTCTATTCAAATCGCTACATTGGCAGTCCAGTTGCACAGCGAATTTCAGGGGTGACTTCAAGTCGAGTGAATGATAGCCAACTTCTTAGTTGGTTGTTGTACTTCAACTTGAGCGGCAAACCAACGAGAATTGTTAGCCAAACAACAACAATAACATCAAAAAGAAAACGAAACACAAAACACTGCCAAGATGTGTGCTCAACTTTTGCCGGCCGTATAACGACTTGAGGAAACAGAAAGAGAGACTTAAGGCTGGGATGGGTGGGGAGGAGCCGGTGAGGTCCTAATGTATGCGCTAAAAGCCTCAGCAGCTGCTCGCACACCAATTGTTAGGCGGTGTATTAAAAGTTTCGAGGCTTAAAGTTTATCGCAAAAAGTCGTCGGCGTCGCGACTGCTGCTGCTGCGGGGACCCAAAAACTTTATAGTATGCCCCCTTCAGTGGCATATAAAATGTATTTACCTCTTTCGCGCAGCCCAAAAGTATGCAACAGCAGATACACAAACACACAGCCCACACACACACAACAACACACACAACAACACACACAGCTTAACACACAATTGCGCTTTTGCATATTCGTAAACAAAAACCAGCAACAACCGAGCAACTGAACAACCGAGCAACTGAACAACCGACCAACCGAGTTGCCTAAAAAAAACCAAACCCAACTGTGCCAGGCTGTCGTGAGCCAGCGGGTAAGCTGCCAGCCAAACCAGGTCAAGAGCTGTTAACTTGAAAATTACACAATTTTTGCATTTTGCAATGTGTTGCTCGTTTTGTGTTGAGCTCAACTCCAACTGCCTCCCTCTCAATAGCGGGCTATGAAATTGAATATTTAAAGCCAAATCATTGCCAGCAAAGCAATTGGCATACACATAACGAAAGATGAGCTATTTTAGGCAATATCCCATTTGATATAGTAACCACATCCATCCGACTCCGATATGTGTTATCTGATAAAGTCTTATTTACTTTACTCTAATTTTGAATTCAAACATAGCTCCACGAAATCTCTGAGTGTGCTTAACTTGCTGCAAAGTTTCAGAGATTTAAGTTTCGGTGCCTTATCGCCCTCTTTTCCCCTTCTTCCTACTATGCAAATAAAGTTTAACAAAATGTGGTCTGATTTGGTTTTTTCGGTGTTTATTCAATCCTTTTAAGAAATGCTGAGCCTTTAAATCATTTGTTTTTGTTTTTGCTTTTCAATTTTATTTCAAGTATTCACTTTCTGTTTAACATCATTTAATTTGTAACTGTCATTTACATATTAAAGTTGATTTTGAGTTATTTATTTTTTAAAAATTATTTAAGTTAATTTTAAATTAATAATTTAATAATGCCTGACGCAATATTTACTTCTTTTTTTTTTGTTGAATGTCGACTAATGTTAAAATAACATAGTTACAGACTCGACTCGTGATGCTGATCAACCATAAATATACCTTATGGGATCGGCGAAGTCAGTGAGTTACAATATTCACTTTAAAATAATATAAAAATAAATTCCGCAGAGTATTAAAATAGGGCAAATTCCCAATAAATAAAACTACAAAACATGCTACACTAAAGTCACTATGCAACATGCTGCATTAGCTGCTCTTTTACTCTTTCGCATGCACAGCTGCCACACAAATTGCACAATTCAACAAAAAGCATCCACTTTGCCTAAATGGATAGTTTGTAATTGGATTATTTTACAGCAGTTAAACTGGCAATTGTCATCGACTTCTCGAGCACCCTCTGCTCTTAGTCAAGCACGATTTTCTTTTAAGTTCAAATTCGTTTTTTAAATCGAAGTTTAAATTAAATTGGGCACCCTGAAAAAAGGGCTCTGGAATTTTGAATATCGGCAAACTATTTAGAAATATTATTACTAAAACGCAGTCATTATTATAATGCAAAGAAATTTGTTTCCATGTATTTATTTGTTAATTTTAATATAGAGAAAATCTTTCTAGTTTTCAGGAGGATGTTCATTTTATGCGATTTCCTAAACTACAGGACTATTTTCTTAACTGCATTTATGCATTTATTGAACAAATCAAAAATCTTTCGTTATGGGCTGTTTTAACAAAAAATAAATTTATTCGTTTGTATCTAATGATTGTTATGCAAATATTACTAAGATCTTTGCTAAGATATAGTTAGCTCTTGCATTAATATTATTTTATTTAAATTAAGAGCATTTTATAATCAAAGAAGATTATTTATCTTAAACTAATTTATGCAACATTCTGACTTGCGCAATAAATTATTAGTGTATATTTGTAGCACAAGGAAGAAATATTATAAATAAAGTAAGTAAATAAATAAAATAACTATTTCATTATTACCAATTTCAAAAGCCAATTTTTGATCTACTTCATTACTTCAAATTTTTGTTAATATGTTTTAATATTAACTTGTACTTTAGTTATCTTCAGTATTGATTGGTTTTGCTATTAAAAATATTATCTGAATTGTTAAGGTATATTTGAACTATTCTTTGAACTATATTGCAAAATATATGGTTGTACTACTATATGTACTATATGAATCCGATACTTTAGTTCTAGCAAAGCATATAATGCGATTCAAGGACTATACTCAAGATGAACATAGCTCATTTCTTTGGTAGTATATAATGTGCTTAATTGTCGCCCCAGACCTGTTTAAAGGTGTGCCACATTCTGCTTCCAGGTTGCCGGTTGCATTTAAGTAAGTGCCAAACAAATGGCAAACTTGAGTTGCGCCCGAGGCCAGTGTGTGCAGATGTAGATGGAGATGAAGATTAATTTGTATGCTAAAGCAACTCGAGAGCAGCAATTCAGGAGACTCATTTGCGAAAAACACACTGGCCCAAGGTACGAAGCACACCCAACTCCCAATCACTCCCATACTCTGGCCTGGACCAGAACAATGCCGCAAATATTTGTGGAACATTTTTTTTGATACGTGACGAGAAGGGGGATGAAAGCGGGAGTGTCTGTGGGCGGGTCAGGCAGACATTGGGCCAAATGAATGATGTATGCTTATAAATGAGCGAAAGGGCAACAAGCGACCTTTCAGTGTTGCCACTTTTAGCACTGCTGGCACTGCTGCCGCTGGGCCCAGCTCCAGGACATTGCCACATTTGCAGCAGTGGCTGGGTGCGAGTGCGATTTGTGGCTGCTGCGCATATTTATGACTCAATGGGGCACTTCAATATGTGTTAAGTGTTGAGTAGCTCAAGCGGATCACTCAAATTTTATGTTATTAAAGTGTAACCACAACAGAGCTGACCCACGGGTCGAATGGGTAATGAGTCTGCTTATTAATTAAATCGTCACTTGCAAACTGTTCAAGGGAAGGGTGTTACACATACGCTGATAGTTCTCGGCACATATCTCAATATACATACATATTCACGTATATATGTATGTATATTCTGACCCAAATTGAGGAGTGGCATCTTGGCGTGTGCCTGCGGAAATCTTCATTTGATTTTCGCGAGTGCTTGGCGCTTACTAATTAATGTCGCCCGAAATGTGGGAAACTGCCACGCCCCCAGTCACGTTTTCATTTTTCATTTGGGCACACAAAAAAAAAACATGCAAAAAACTAACTAGAAACTTTTAACAATTTTGTAGGCGGCAAATTTTCAATTTGTAGCCAAAAACTTTCGCAGGCACTATCATTAGCCGCCAGCAGCGGCTGCTGTTAGCCGTCATTAAAAACAGTTTAAACAAGCAGCAGCTAAAAGCCCTTTTTAGAGGCTGGTGCCAGCGTGGGCCTACCGTGGGTAACCAAAATAAATGTTGGCTCAAATGCAGCTTGACTTTACACCGGCAGCAGTAGGCTATGAAATAATCCCACACACAATAAATACAAACAAAAACGTAATTTTCCACATTTCCTTCCGATTTATTCCTTTTTCTAGTTAAGCTGAAAATTGAAGACAACATTTGAGGTGAATTATTCAGTCGGAAATATTGATTCAAAATGAGTAAATGTATATAGCAGGCAGTAGAACGCATCTGCCACCTTCTGAAATATGGTTGTAGTATGGATTATGTCCTTTTTTTTATTAATATTATATTTATAAGTATATTACAGCGAAATATGAGTATTGGAATTACAACGTTATGTTCGACTTTATAAAACAACGACTTATTTCCGCGATGCGACGACAACCCTACAACTTATGGAAGTCGGGACTTTGTCGACTTCTCCTTGACGATCTTAACGCTGCGCTTTACGAACTCGGCTCCATCGTTCTACTGTTCTTCCACGACTTTGCTTCTTCCATTACTGCTGATGCTGCTGTTAGATCTGTTAGCCAGCGTTGCCACCCATCAGCACTGTAATCCTACTGATACTATTGGTTACATGTACGTTCTTGACAGGGATCTGACTCTGACTCTGACTCTTACTACTTAGTATAAGCGGTTCGATTTAAATGCTAAATTAAAAAGAAATTGTTGCATACTTTGAAGGTCGTGTATTTGAGGTTATTCTACAATTAAATCGTTTAACTAAACATTTCTGTTCGCCTGTTATGAGTGAGGGAACAATACGAAAACTCAAAGAAAAAAGCGATCACATGTGAAATATTGATTTTTATTTTCATAGGAGCTTGCTCCACCTCTGTCGCGGGTTGGCCTGGTATTCCTGTCCCGCCAGGATTCGGCCCAACTTAATATTAAATGAAACCGTTGTTGAATGATAGCTGCGAACATCTTACTGCCGAATTGTAGCATACTTTTAAGCGGGTCGATTTGAATGCTAACTTTAAAAGAAATTGTTGCATACTTTGAAGGTCGTGTATTTGAGATAATTTTACAATTAAATCGTTTAACTAAACATTTCTGTTCGCCTGTTATTTTGAGTGGGGAACAATACGAAAACTCGAAGAAAAAAGGGATCACATGAGAAATATTGATTTTTATTGCTTGCTCCACCTCTGTATTTCTGCTCTGTGTATTTGAGGTTATTCTCTAGGTAAATCGTTTATCTAAACATTTCTGTTCGCCTGTTATTTTGAGTGGGGGAACAAGACGATCCAGTAAACGGTCGTTACAGAGTCGAATATGGTTAACTTGAGACAGTGACAACTCATGAAAACCATCAATAAACTCATTAGAACTAAGTGGCACCAATATATTTGGCGGAGACAAAACTTTGAATCACTGCAAACAACAACACGTGCAAACACAGTTACGAGAGCACACGAAAGTAGAGAGAGTACTAAAGCGTTGTTAGAGCACACTACAGTATAGAGAGCGAGAGTAATAAAGCGCACACAAACACCACTATAACAACAACGAAGCAAAACGATCTAGCGTGCAATGTGAAACAATGAGAGCAAGAGCACCAAGCGCACTCAATATTGAGCGTGCATTTGATGTTATTCTCCAGGTAAATCGTTTAACTAAACATTTCTGTTCGCCTGTTATTTTGAGAGGGGGAACAATACGAAAACTCGAAGAAAAAAGAGTTCACATGTGAAATATTGATTTTTATTTTCATAGCATTAGTTAATTAGTATTAGTATATTTTAGGCAAATCGTCTAACTAAACATTTCTGTTCGCCTGTTATTTTGAGAGGGGGAACAATACGAAAACTCGAAGAAAAAAGAGTTCACATGTGAAATATTGATTTTTATTGCTTGCTCCACCTCTGTATTTCTCCTCTGTGTACTTGATGTTATTCTCCAGGTAAATCGTCTAACTAAACATTTCTGTTCGCCTGTTAATTTGAATGGGGGAACAATACGAAAACTCAAAGAAAAAAGAGTTCACATGTGAAATATTGATTTTTATTTTCATAGCATTAGTTAATTAGTATTAGTATATTTTAGGCAAATCGTCTAACTAAACATTTCTGTTCGCCTGTTATTTTGAGAGGGGGAACAATACGAAAACTCGAAGAAAAAAGAGTTCACATGTGAAATATTGATTTTTATTGCTTGCTCCACCTCTGTATTTCTCCTCTGTGTATTTGAGGTTATTCTCCAGGTAAATCGTTTAACTAAACATTTCTGTTCGCCTGTTATTTTAGTGGGGGAACAATACGAAAACTCGAAGAAAAAAGCGATCACATGTGAAATATTGATTTTTATTTTCATAGCATTAGTTAATTAGTATTAGTATACTTTAGGTAAATCGTCTAACTAAACATTTCTGTTCGCCTGTTATTTTGAGTGGGGGAACAATACGAAAACTCGAAGAAAAAAGAGTTCACATGTGAAATAGTGATTTTTATTGCTTGCTCCACCTCAGTATTTCTCCTCTGTGTATTTGAGGTTATTCTCTAGGTAAATCGTTTATCTAAACATTTCTGTTCGCCTGTTATTTTGAGTGGGTGAACAGGACGATCCAGTAAACGGTCGTTACAGAGTCGAATATGGTTAACTTGAGACAGTGACAACTCATGAAAACCATCAATAAACTCATTAGAACTAAGTGGCACCAATATATTTGGCGGAGACAAAACTTTGAATCACTGCAAACAACAACACGTGCAAACACAGTTACGAGAGCACACGAAAGTAGAGAGAGTACTAAAGCGTTGTTAGAGCACACTACAGTATAGAGAGCGAGAGTAATAAAGCGCACACAAACACCACTATAACAACAACGAAGCAAAACGATCTAGCGTGCAATGTGAAACAATGAGAGCAAGAGCACCAAGCGCACTCAATATTGAGCGTGCATTTGATGTTATTCTCCAGGTAAATCGTTTAACTAAACATTTCTGTTCGCCTGTTATTTTGAGAGGGGGAACAATACGAAAACTCGAAGAAAAAAGAGTTCACATGTGAAATATTGATTTTTATTGCTTGCTCCACCTCTGTATTTCTCCTCTGTGTATTTGAGGTTAATCTCCAGGTAAATCGTTTAACTAAACATTTCTGTTCGCCTGTTATTTTGAGAGGGGGAACAATACGAAAACTCGAAGAAAAAAGAGTTCACATGTGAAATATTGATTTTTATTGCTTGCTCCACCTCTGTATTTCTCCTCTGTGTACTTGATGTTATTCTCCAGGTAAATCGTCTAACTAAACATTTCTGTTCGCCTGTTAATTTGAATGGGGGAACAATACGAAAACTCAAAGAAAAAAGAGTTCACATGTGAAATATTGACTTTTATTTTCATAGCATTAGTTAATTAGTATTAGTATATTTTAGGTAAATCGTCTTACTAAACATTTCTGTTCGCCTGTTATTTTGAGCGGGGGAACAATACGAAAACTCGAAGAAAAAAGAGTTCACATGTGAAATATTGATTTTTATTGCTTGCTCCACCTCTGTATTTCTCCTCTGTGTATTTGAGGTTATTCTCCAGGTAAATCGTTTAACTAAACATTTCTGTTCGCCTGTTATTTTAGTGGGGGAACAATACGAAAACTCGAAGAAAAAAGAGTTCACATGTGAAATATTGATTTTTATTGCTTGCTCCACCTCTGTATTTCTCCTCTGTGTACTTGATGTTATTCTCCAGGTAAATCGTCTAACTAAACATTTCTGTTCGCCTGTTAATTTGAATGGGGGAACAATACGAAAACTCAAAGAAAAAAGAGTTCACATGTGAAATATTGACTTTTATTGCTTGCTCCACCTCAGTATTTCTCCTCTGTGTATTTGAGGTTATTCTCCAGGTAAATCGTTTAACTAAACATTTCTGTTCGCCTGTTATTTTGAGTGGGGGAACAATACGAAAACTCGAAGAAAAAAGAGTTCACATGTGAAATAGTGATTTTTATTGCTTGCTCCACCTCAGTATTTCTCCTCTGTGTACTTGATGTTATTCTCCAGGTAAATCGTCTAACTAAACATTTCTGTTCGCCTGTTAATTTGAATGGGGGAACAATACGAAAACTCAAAGAAAAAAGAGTTCACATGTGAAATATTGATTTTTATTTTCATAGCATTAGTTAATTAGTATTAGTATATTTTAGGTAAATCGTCTAACTAAACATTTCTGTTCGCCTGTTATTTTGAGAGGGGGAACAATACGAAAACTCGAAGAAAAAAGAGTTCACATGTGAAATATTGATTTTTATTGCTTGCTCCACCTCTGTATTTCTCCTCTGTGTATTTGAGGTTATTCTCCAGGTAAATCGTTTAACTAAACATTTCTGTTCGCCTGTTATTTTGAGAGGGGGAACAATACGAAAACTCGAAGAAAAAAGAGTTCACATGTGAAATATTGATTTTTATTGCTTGCTCCACCTCTGTATTTCTCCTCTGTGTATTTGAGGTTAATCTCCAGGTAAATCGTTTAACTAAACATTTCTGTTCGCCTGTTATTTTGAGAGGGGGAACAATACGAAAACTCGAAGAAAAAAGAGTTCACATGTGAAATATTGATTTTTATTGCTTGCTCCACCTCTGTATTTCTCCTCTGTGTACTTGATGTTATTCTCCAGGTAAATCGTCTAACTAAACATTTCTGTTCGCCTGTTAATTTGAATGGGGGAACAATACGAAAACTCAAAGAAAAAAGAGTTCACATGTGAAATATTGATTTTTATTTTCATAGCATTAGTTAATTAGTATTAGTATATTTTAGGTAAATCGTTTAACTAAACATTTCTGTTCGCCTGTTATTTTAGTGAGGGAACAATACGAAAACTCGAAGAAAAAAGCGATCACATGTGAAATATTGATTTTTATTTTCATAGGAGCTTGCTCCACCTCTGTCGCGGGTTGGCCTGGTATTCGAGTCCCGCCAGGATTCGGCCCAACTTAATATTAAATGAAACCGTTGTTGAATGATAGCTGCGAACATCTGACTGCCGAAGAGTTGCATACTTTTAGGCGGGTCGGTTTAAATGCTAAATTAAAAAGAAATTGTTGCATACTTTGAAGGTCGTGTATTTGAGGTTATTCTACAATTAAATCGTTTATCTAAACATTTCTGTTCGCCTGTTAGCTCAATCGACCTAGCCGGACTGACACGATCTGGATGGACGCCGTTTTCGCGACGCGAATTTTAAAGACCAAGAGTAGTAGACCAAGAGCATATCAAATTTATTTAATTTTATCGACAGGTCTTCAAGTTTCGCGTTTATCGAATGTTTCATAATTTCCTGAGTAATCAATTGCACCAATTTCCTAAAGGATGTATTTAAATTCTGAGTTCAGATTATCTCGTAGCTGACACAACACTCTGACTTGCTTTTCTTCCTGATTATTTACATTTAAACTAAGCCTTTTTGCATGCCAGCACATAATACTAAACGCTTTTAATGAGGATCTAATTCAACATACAATCAGTCAGAAAGTTATCGTGTGGTTGGAGAGAGTTGAGAATCTAAAGCGAGATTTTCTTCGATGCAAGGATGCAAAGGATGCAACCGAAAAGCTTTCAAGACTTGTGTGTTTGTCCTTCTGTTTTGTTTTCCTTTGACTGCCAGTGTTAAGGTCTAAATTTTTATGTAATAAGATGTGCTTATGGCCAGCGGGTGTCTAACTTTGAACACGCTTGTGTGCTTGTATGTTTGTATCCATGTATAAATGTTTGTATGTATTTGTGTAGGGCAAATAAAATTCTTGTTCTCTTTTGTTCTGTGACTTTCGCTTTTCGTTTGCTTTCAGCTGTCTGCAGCTGGAAAATGCATTTTTCTCGAGTGCCCACAAAAGTATGCAATGGATAAGGCAATGGCTATGGGCAATGCGATTTCAAAAGCACACACACACACTCACACACACGCACGCACAAATGGCTATGTATGGGTATGTTTGCTGTGTTTCATAACGAGGTCACTGCCTTGGTACAAAAGTTGTCAACTTGAAAATAACACGTTCTGCAAATCAGTGAAAATACACATACATTTTAATGGTAAGCGAATGTGTGTGTGTGTGTGTGTGTGTGTAGGTCGAGTGTGTGTGTGCTTTTTGTGTGTATGTGATGTGTGTCTTTGGCTGCAGCTCGCTCAACTATTGCCCTTTATTTGCGCTTATCAGCGTGTAAAATGCGCATTTCAAATTCAAATGTGCAGCGTAATTAAAATTGTGCAAATGCGTGCAAAGTTTTTCCCATTGACTTTTGTGCCCAGCCTTCTCATTTATTTCATTTTTTATTTTTTACTGCCACAATGTTGAGCTAATTTAAGACCGAATCCACATTTCATAAATATTACATATATGCCACTATTTTAGTGCAAATTGCTGCCTCGGAATTATGTATTTTTCTTCTAAACATATAAATTTTAAATAGCTTTTAGTTAGGAGTCGCTAGAGATGAGATGCAAGCTTCCTCGATTTGGGAGCAAGCTGGGCGTGGCAACGAGATTTTCTTACCCAACTTCGGAGGATATTTCTAGAAGAAAAAATGTAATGAAATTAAATTTAAATTTTAAATTATTCATAAATTAAAAAATAAGAAATATTTCTGGGGTTATTTAAATGCAAAATGGTCCAACAATATTAATATAGTGTAAAAAATATTAATGTCAAAATGAAAATATTAAATATCTCAAAACAACTGACATTTTCATAGACGAAAAACACATTTCGTGGTCAGCGGATTGACATCAACGAGCAGACTGGCTATGCTCAGCCAGCTTCATTGATTTGGCGGTATTAAGTTTGGCGAGTTTCAGCCCACAATTGGTGAGAGTTTGATTACAATATGAATTTTGTACAAATCGCTTGGGTTTTAAATCGAGGACTCAGTGCTGACCAGTTGCCACAAATAAAGTCGTAGATAAATTTTGAAATAAAGCTGCTGTTATCACAAATTGACCTCAGAAGCATTGGGCTGTGTTCGACTGTGTGGCAATGTGGCGCGCAGCATTATGAGGCAATAATTTGAGCCAGCTGTGCTTGGTCAATGGTTGCGTTTGGATTTTTGCTATGGTCTGTGCACTGTTATGGACTACGGACGATGCACGATAGTCCACGGGCAATAGGCAATGGGCAGTGGGCAGTGGGCAGTGGGCAATGGCTTCGTGCGGTCTCTCAACCAGGCTGAACATTTTACAGGCTTTGCCTCGCTTCCGGACACACACACACCCAGCAGCACACACACACACCCAGCAGCACACACACACACACACACAGCAGTTAAGTGGTTTGTGGTTGCTGGCAGCGCGTTGATTGCGCTCTGGTCCAAAAATCTAATAAAGCGCCAGCATATGAAATGATGTGAATAGTTTCGGTTATTTTATTATTTTTTTTTGTATTTTTTCTTTTTTTTTTTTGGTGTGCCAAGTGGACCGCCAGCACATGTCGATTTATGCTTTATTAAACCATATTAGCAGGCAATCTGGCAAAACCGAATGTTGATTTCCGGGCATTGCTTTTCCACTCAAAACACATTTTGTGTGCCATTCAGTAGAAACTAGTCAATTTCGATACATATACAAATTCTAAAAACGCAACTGAATTGCACTATGGATGGTGGTGGCGATAATCAGCTGACGGTTTACCACAACGAGCGACCGATCAATCACAGGCTGATAAGGATACTGCACCGGCTGCGCATCTTGCAGCCCCAATGGGAATATTACATTCCAATCGAGAGCCGGCAGGACGAACCCAATGACAATGGCCTGATGAATCCAGAAGGTGTACTGCCTGCTCATGCGAATACGGATGCTGATTCCGGCTTTGAATCGGGCAGCGAGAGCGACATGCTATAGCCAAGCTGTGGATATGCCAAATGATGCGTGTGTCTCCCTGCCAGTCAAGTTGTGCACATAACAAATTGATTGAACCAGTGCCAGCGACTTACCTTAAATCAATAAATGTCAAAGCTTAACTAAAATTGCAGACTCATTTATTATATGTTGGTTTATTCATGTCAATTTGATTTGTTCTCGAACACAAAATACATTTTACACATACACATACAATATGTGATACGCAATTTGCATGTGTGTCGTGTTGAGTGTGTCTCTGTGTGTCTGTGTGTGTGTGTGTGTGTGTGTGTGTGTGTGTTTGTTTGTGTGTGAATCCTGTAAATATGCATACATATATATATGTAAATAGATTACTTATAGATTTTGCAGATACAATTACTTTACACATACAATATTCGATATATTCGCAAATATTTATTTTGTATACATTGATAATACGGATAACGAGTATACGAATTCAATTTCTTCTTCTGACATATTATTTTCATTGATTTTCTGTTTTTTTTTTTGTGTTTTATTTTATGTTTTTTTTTATGCTTTTATTATGCTTTTCTGGGGGTTCGTTTCGTTTTTATAAATATACAAGTTTTCATTTTGATTTTAAGTGAATTTTAAACGCTGGTTTTTTTTTTTTTGTTTAAATAAGTTTTTTTTTCTGGCTGTTACTTTGCAGCATTTTCATATATAAAATTGGAGTTCTTATTCCCGATTTGATTTTTTTTTTATCTAGTATCGATAATTGGGCCTACTTTTCAAGTATTTCTTCTTAAATTACAATTAATTTTTAAAGTGAATTAATTATTATCACGACTAATATAGTTGGTTTCTTCATTTCGGTTCTCTTTTTTTTTTTTAAATAAATAACAGGCTTCGGGTTCAATTCAAGTAGCCTCGCATAGCTGCAAATGAATGCTGAATTATAACTAAATTACATAAATGATTGTTAGTTCTTGTCTAAATTTTAATTTCATTTCGTAAAAGTTGTATTCCTACAAGATATGGTGTTTTTCTCAGCCCCTTGGGCAGCTAAAACCGATATATCTAACCATAATATATGATACTCGTAAATATGTTATTTTTAAATTATTACGTATTTTTATCAATAATTAATTATATAGTATTCAAGAAGCATTATTTCCGTAAACAATAAATACTGGGCGATAATTAGTTAAAAGTAAATTATAAATAGTCGTATTCCCTTAAACTAATGGCAACTGATTATAAATATACATAATTCATTATTTGTCATTGCTCAGTTTATACGTTGTGGATTTGGATTTGGTTGCTTAAATTAGACCACGTTCGGCATATTTTTTTCTCGTATATAAATATATCGTAAATCATATTTATGAAATAAAATAAAAAATAGTGTTGTAGTCGGGCGAGGTCGACTAGACAATATCCTGTATCCAGCTGAAGTTGTCTAGATCCTACAAAAGGATCTATCGAAAATAACGAATTGTTTTCCGTCTTGAGATAGAAAACAAAAGAATTTTCTCAAAAAGTGTAGAAAATGTATTTCTACGTGTTTGGAATGGATACAGGGTAAAAAAATACTAATGTTAGTTTAAATATATATATATCGATTGGTATTTGAATATTATGTATATGTATGTAGATGTATATGTATATATATATGTATGTATATGTATTTGTAGGTATTTTATGTTGCTCAATTTGTGGGCTTTAAGTACATCTATAAATTCTTTAAAATTTCTAATGGTGTATACATTCATTTAGATTCGAAGGAGAGGAGTGGGTGTGTCGGTGCGGAGAGGGGAGCTGGATGGCTTGCAACTTGCGATAAGTTTTGTTGCACGTTGTTTGTAAAATGCATAAACATTTATCTTATAAACTAGACATTGCTCTCAGCAATTTGATTTGTTTCACTCAACGCACACACACACACACACACACATATATGAGACATAGTTATGTATGTGTGTGTGTGTGTGTGCATGTGTGTGTGTTTATGAGTATATACTAAGTATGTACGTTTGTATAACTGCTGATAGGTTGTGGGTACTCAACGCACTCATGATAGGGAGGGCTTTACATTGAAATCCATAAATTGAACACAGCGGCTGCTGGGTAATGTTGTTGTTGTTGTTGTTGTTGTTGTTGTTGAGTATACGAGTGTGTGTGTGTGTGTGTGTGTGTGTGTGTAATTAGTTTCATACGAGTTACTTGCTGCAGTTGAAATGCAAATTAATACAAATTTTCTCTTGAAATCCAATTAAAATTTAATTAATTTGTAATTATTTCCTTTTTATAATTGTTTTTTTTTCCTTTTTGTTGTTTCTTTTTGTTGTTTCAATTTTGATTTTAATTTGAATCGCTGGGCAGTTGCAACTTACAGCACAAACCCGTAACCTCAGTAACCGGTCGCATCGAACAGGTCGGGCAGCACCAGGGGCGGGCAGTTGTGCGGACTGCAGGTGACGCTGGGCAGCTCGTCAGGTGTCACAGCATCCGTGCAGATGCACTGCAAACAGTTGCCGGTGTCCTGTGGCAGAACTTCGCCGATTTTATACAATTTACCTGCAATGGCAGACGAGACGAGGAATGCACAGTTAAAACGGGGGATGAGACTACTCTATTGTTCAATATTATTGTTGTTGTTGTTGTTGTTGTTGTTGTTGTGTTTTGGCAACTTACCCAGCACGTTGCACATACGCCCCGTTGTCAGTGGCGTTGTTGTTATAATCGTTGTCAGCGTGAACGGCGGCAAGTTATACTGATTGCTGCTGCTGTTATTGTTGCTGCTGCTGCTGCTGCTGCTTGTGATGGGCATTGTTGTTGTTATTGATTTTGCTGTGGTTGTTGGTGCTGTAGCTGGTATTGGTGCTGTTGTGGCCGTTGGTTGCATTGTTGCTGGTTGTCTTCCAGCGGCGTTTACATCTGACGTTTGGTTGTCATTTGCAATTAAATCCGTTTGCGTGCTGGCTTTGGGTAACATCTGCTGCTGCTGCTGATGCTGCTGATGGGGATGCACATCCACAGCAGTTAGTGTAATGTCAATATTGACAACGCTCCCATTGAATTCGCTGCTGTAATCATTGTAAGAGCTACGGAAGAACACAGCATCGGCATTGTCAGCTATGTTGTTGCCGTGTCTGTTGCCATTGTCTTTACTATTGCTGGTGCTGGTGCTACCGTTTCTGCTGCTGCTGTTGTTGCCAACATCATCGATTATTGTTGATGCTGATGTTTCCTGCTCAACTGCAGCTGCAGCTGCTGCTGCTGCCATGTTATCGTCAAAAATATTTGTGCTGTCGACATTGAGTTCCGTCGATGTCAGCCAACGATGAAATGCATCATCAGCTTCCTCAGTTTCCTGATCCTGTTGCACTCGCTGCAGTCACACGGAACATACAGTTAAATGTGATTATTTTAATATGCATAATAAATGCAATTTAATGGACCCTCAACCCACTGCAATGTTTGCCAAATTGTGTTGAGGAACTTGCTTTTAATTTCATTTCCAACATTAAACTCGACTAAATAATAAAACAGTTGTGCCATGAAAAATGTAATTGCACAAAGCTGCAACAAATGTCTACAAAATGAGAGATCCTTAAAAACTTAATTCGCCGCACTTTAGGGGCACTTGGGTCACTGCTGCAACAGCCAACAAGGGCTGAAATATGCTGTGGCTTGTTGGGTTTTATTACACTCTGTGGAAGTGGGCATTATATATTTTCTTATTATATATGCACCAAATTGAAACGGACCACTCCAACCCCAAAAAGTGTAAGTGTCTAGCGGATGTCAAGCTGAGCTAAGAGGGTATTATGAACTTGATATTAAGCGGCAACCAAAATAAAAATAAATAGCTATTAAATAAATAAATATTAAATAAAATCGTGCAACATAACACCAATTTTTTCTTACATTTTGGCAACTTTCATCAATATTCTTAATACTGCTTTTGATAACTGATATTAATTATTTATCTAATAAATAATAATACAAATAAATAAAATGAAATTAACTATCAACATATAAATCCATAAATTAATAAAATACTTAAAAAAAATACTTAGAAAAAAAATAAAAATAAATATAAATTAAAAATTATATTTAAATTTAAATTATAGAACTAAAACAATTTTATATTAAAAATAAATAATTATATTAAATTAATATAAAAATAAAATGAAATATTAATGGGTTTAAAATCAAAACAATAGAAAATTGTACAAGCTACAAATTAATTTAATTAAATTTAAGAAATTTAATATGTTTGATTTTTTAAAATAAATTTTAGTTAAATAAATTGAATTAATAATTGCTTACAAATGATATTTAATATTAATGCTAAATGACTTTAAAATAAAATAAAAACTTTTCAAATTTCAAGTCGTATTTAAAAAAAATCAAATTTGATGACAATTTCTTTGGGCACTAAATTGTTTCAACTTTTCTTGCATGGATTGTGCAAAAAAACAGAAAAAAAACCAATCAAGCCAAAAGCAAAAAGAGTTAATGAAAATTGTATTCCCGAGATAAAAAGCTGAAAATGTTCTTAATGTTTGGAATAGAGCAATCATGCTTCTGCAAGAGTATTTAGTATTCGAGAGTTGGTCGTAAACATTTCTTTCTTGTCTGTACTTAATGTTATTTGCCCACTCACATTTGTATTGGCCATGACAAACGGTGTGGCAGCTTGTTGGCTGCGGGGCGTTGTCTCCATTTTTGTTGTTGTTGCTCTTGCTGTCGGCTTGGCAATGTTGTTGCTGACACTGCTGCTGCTGCTGCTGCTGACCGTTGTTGTTGCGGTCATTGCAGGCCGTTTGGTTGGTGGCTCGGGCAAAATATCGCTGTCGGTTTCCGCCTCATCAAAGTTTTTATCAACGACCAAGTCTGTGCCAAGAGTTGTCTTTTGCTGTTTCTTTCGCTGTGGCTGTCGCAGTTGCTGCTTCTGTTGCAGTTGCCGTTGTTGCTGTTGTTGTTGTTGCAGTCGTTGCTTTTCGTGCAGCAAATGCTGCTGATGATGCTGATGCTGATGATGTTCATGCTCCTCCGTTTTGTAGTCGTAATAAAGCAGAGCTGGCAAGTTTTCAGGAAAATTTAATATTTTACTGGACGAATGCGGCTGATGGGCGTGTAAATGTTGCTGTTGCTGGTGTTGGTGTTGGTGTTGCTGCTGAGGCGTTGGCAATTGCTGCTGATAATGTGTTTCCTTTGCCGCTTGATTAACAGTCATTGCTGTCACATGGAACCCCTGCTGCTGCTGCTGCTGCTGCTTAGTAGGTTTCTTATGTTGTTGCTGTTGTTGCTGGGTTGTTGTCGACTTTTGCTGCTGCTCATGTTTGTGTTGCTTGTTTGTATTGTAGTTGCTGCTTTCGCTGCTGCCGCTGCTGCTGCTGCTGCTGCTGCTGCTGTGGTTGGCAGCACTGTCGCTCTTTTGTTTTTGTTGCATTATGTCTGGCTTTTTATAATCCGGCGCCTGCTTGCGGCTATGGTAAACTTCGTAGTCATTAAAATTCTTTTGATTCTTGTGATGCTTGTGTCGCTTGCCGGCCTTCCTCGTCGTTTTGTGCGCTTTTGTTGATTTTCTCGTTGTGGTCTCATACCGATACGGATCCGAATAGTCGCCGCCAGTGGTCCCCATCGCCGTGGCCATTGCCATAGCCGTTGCAGTCGCCTCCTCGCTGTTTACATTCGCCTTATCTGCGCAGAAAGCGAAAAGTTTCATCTACATTTCGTGCTTTAAAGCACATAAAACTCAATCCAAACTAACCGCATTTCTCCCACCAGCAAAAGATCTCGCCGTCCATACACAGGCAGACCTCACAGGCATCCGAGCGCGGCACCTGCCACAGAGTACAAAAATAGTTAAAAATCAACACAAAACAAGGGTTAACTATATTCCACAAAAAATAAATACAACCAGAATACCAAATACAAAAAACATGGTTTTGGTTGATTTGTTTTTAGTTCGCATACCAAAATCTGCGTAACTGCAACGAAAGATAAAACTGTGTGTAAAAGTTCCAAATCCATTTTAAAACCTTAAAATGAATTTGCCACTGGCAGCAGCTGCGTAAATGTAGCAGATTTCATTTTTGAATGAGATACAACAAGAACAACAATTATGCTTTGAGTCCGTTAACGTTAAATGACATATGGCTATAATTAAATGCATTAAAGTAGCTGCAACTAAAGCTGAAGCTGGGTGAAAATGTTTAAAATCCCTTTTAAAACCCTTAACTGAATTTGCCAAAGTCAGTAGCTTAGTTCATTTAGCAGATTTAAATTTTGGAATGGCTATAATTTATTAAATTTTAATTACATCCCTAATGCATATTATTATTCGAAGCTTTCTGCTGCAAACGTTGTACACATCAAATCATATACCACGTTAAAAACAATAACGCTCATAAGCAGGCCAACTCCCTCAACGTAGAAGTATTCTCCAATGTATCAAATCCCACACCTTGCTTAAAAGAGCAAAATCTTTTCACATGTATCACCAACCACGTGCAAATTCTATACTACTCTACTTATATATGTACTTCTATGATTGCAAGTCGGGCTTTGTCAAGGATATGCCACATTATAACCACATATACCCTAGCCACATTATTAAAATCATTAGAAAAATGGTCAATGTATGAATTGTTATTGGCTTGGGTTATATTCCTCATTTGAATGATCAGCTTCCCCCAAAACGGAGTACTTAAAATCAATTACAAGAGATAAAAACTTGCATGAATGTAAGCTTGAAAATTATGCTTACCAAAATTTAATAAATAAAAAAAAATTTTGGCACCAAGTGCAGTTCAGCTTATTATTAAGAAATTAAATTTCAAGGTTATATTTTTTTAAACTTTAGAAAAAACCATTTTATATGACACATTATTACATTATTCATTCATACATCAGATTTTTGGTTAGTCTTCTTAGTATATGACGAAATTTACGAGAAAAACTTTCCAGTTTTCATTTTTTCTGAGTGTACTTATGTTCATTGCAATTACACAGCTATAAGAACATCTTTCCCTATAGGCTTAAACGCAAACTGTAAATGAGTCATTTAATGCGCCAGCTGAAAGAGAATCCTGCGAAAAGCACCGCAGCCGCAAATGAAAATTCGCTCAGAAAGTGACGAAAGTGGAGTTAAAAACGCAGATGTGTGGCAAAGGTGTGCATAAGCCAGTTGTGTGTGGGTGTGTGTGTGTGTGTGTATATGTGTGTGCTGGGGCTTACCTTCTGTCCATGTGTGTACTTATGTCCATTTGTGAAACAAGCCGCTGCTCGGCTATGCGGCTCCAAGTCATCCTCAGTAGCAGAGCTGACAGCAGCAGCTGGCAACTTCGCTCCGCTGTCAGCCGCCGAGTTGGAGTTGGGGTTGAAATTGAAATTGGAGTTGGAGTTGATGTTAGCGTTGGAATTGGAGCTGATGCGGGACTCGGAGTCTGCTCTTTGCTGGAGCTCAGCATCGCTCAGCATTTGCTCGGATAGCAGACGTGCATCGTATTTGGCCTGGGATTGGGCCTCGTCCAGGTCGTAGTTGAAGTCGTCCAGGTGCTCGTCCAAGTACTCAAAGGGCAGGGCTGTGAAAGTGTAGTGGTAGGGGGGCGGTGCAGAGAGGGCGAAAAGGGAGCAAAAAGAGGAAGAAAGCAAATAGGCGAAATAAGACGCTGTTGATTTGGCTTATCTGTCTGGTGTTATTGTTGTTGTTGTTGTTGTTGTTTCGGTTGCTTGAAGTTTGTTTAAAGCCCCGCTTACGGGTCTAAAGGCCTTTTGTGGTCTATTATTAGGACTAAGCTGCAATCAGCCGGCTGTTGCCACCTTTCAGCAAAGCCATAAACTACCAACTGTTAACTCGGGTTTCCTTCGTCCTTCTTATGTTTTATTTTGGCTTTTTTATGCAGCTCACATATTTGATAAATTATCATAAAAAAATAATGAAACGCATAACATTTGCGAGCAGCCGGATATAAATCAAAGCGCGCATAAGGCACAAATACACATAAACGGGCAGAGATTTATGTTGTGCATGTGTGTGTGTGCCGGCGTGTTTTATGGCATCTGTCATTAAATCAAAAGGCTGTGCTCATAATGACATAAAATGGAACCCGCAAAGCAAATCAAAAATGCCATATATAAAAAACACAATTGGAGCGTGCGCCCATAAAATCCATCACAATTTGTTTGCCACAGATTTTCAATACAACTCGCTTAGAAATCTTGGCCTTGGAGTAATAATAATATTTGTTAATAAATATAAATTGCTCGTTAAATTTTGCATTATCACTTCCCAGTTTGTTTATTAATAAAATAAATTGTTAAATAGAAAAAAATTGTAAAGAAAAATCAATTATTGCATTTTCAAACACTCATTCGCATTATTTAAAAATCAATATAAATACTTGACCTGGAACCAGTGAGATCATCAAAGAATAATTAATCGGAGATCGGACCAAAAATGTTTCATTCAAGTAATTAATAATTTATTTAATTAATCATGGATAATTATAATTAGTAGTATTAATTTGACTTCTCTTTTAATATATATTTATTTAGTCCAAGATTTCTGAGCGTTTATGATTTAAAGCTGACTGTGAAACACCTTTATAAAATTTGTGTGGCTTGAGGCTAAGGTGGTTGGAACTCTTTGAGACTTACCCTCGGCCAGGTGCTGTTCGAGACGCAGTAATCCAAAAATGTTGCAGCTGTGGCAGAGCAGCAGCGAGAACCACAAGTAATTGATGCTAGTCATGCTGATGCTGCTGCCACTGCCTCTGCCTCTGCCATAGCTAATAATCCCAGACATGTTGTTCTCACTTCCGTTTCCGCTGCCACTGCCTTCACTTTTGCCTTTGCTCGTGGATTTCATGCACTTAGTGGCACATTCTGTCGCACTGTGCTCACAAAATAGACACGCAACCTTCGCACAAAACCGTTTTCGTTTCTCGCTTTTCGTCGTTTGTTTGCAGTTGGTTCTTCAATTTGTTTATTTCGTTTTGTTGCCGTCTATTTTTGGACAAGTGTTGCAGCTAGTAGTTGCTTGCTGCAAGTATGTCTTGTTATTTTTATCAAGCCAACACACGACACACTTTACACAAACACGTACAAATATAGAGCACACTTGAACATACACACATATAAAGCAGATAGCTGCCCGCTTAAGTAGGCAACACTTTTTTTGGTCCTGCTTACGCAACATCCATTCACAAAAATCTATTTATTGGTATTAGCACTGGTTATGCTCAATTCATTTACTTAATTGGTAATCGCACAACTGTGATTCGACTGTGATTCGACTGTGCTACGTGCCATGCACCAACAACTAACTACCGCCATCTAAACCAATTCAATCCAACTCAATCCAGCCAACAAGTGTTTCCTCCCTTTCACGCTACGTGCTTTATGTAACTCAAGAAAAGCTTGGCCAATAAACTCTCAAAGGAGGCAACAGCGTGGGGCTGCTGCGGCGTGTGTAAACCGATTTGAAATCAAATAAACGCCATTAACTAATCAAAAGATATCGCTAATGGCTCATATTTCAAGTTGCTCTCAAGTAGAAATAGAAAAACATTTCAAAAGATAATTAAAATATGCAAAAAAAAAAAAGAGAAAATTGTCTTTAATAGGGACAATCCTCTATCATAGCAATAGTAAAGAAGCCATAGTTAGTGAACAGTTGAAAGAGCTACTGACCAAGAAGGTTCCCAAATTTGAAATTAATAACAATAATCAAAATAATAATAAACGCCTGGAAAATTTCCCATATGAGCAAGAGGTTTTTTTTTGTTAAGAAATAATTTCTAAACAAACGAAGAAAAAATTGCAATTGTTGAGAAATATTTTTTATTATTACCAATTATATTTCTAGCAAGCGTATAGAATTTAGAAATTCAAAATATAAATTCCCAAACGATCTAAAACAGTTACTCATTTATATAAAAAACTTAAGTATTAATAATAACAATAATAATAGTAAGAAAAAATGCCATTTATGAGTCAGTGTGCGCATCTAAATAAATTAGCTGGAATTTCGATTATTTTATTGAAGAATATTTACCTTCAAATTAATAAAAGAATATAATTTTCTGAAACTAAGTTAAGCTACTCTTGGAGCCAAATGTAAGGCGATTTTTTAAAAGGAATAATAAGAAGAAAAAATATATTTTGTCAAGTCAGTTTTCGCAACCAAAAAAAATAAACTGGAATTTCGATTTTTCTTTAAGAATATAATTTTCTGGTAATAAGTTAAGCTGCTCTTGGAGCCAAATGTAAGGCGATTTGCGAAATTGATTTTCCGAGTGTAGTGAAGGAGGCATAAGAGCTACTAAGCAAAAAAGGATGAGAAAGCTGGAGCAAGAAGGAAAGAAGGATGTTGATAACAATAATCATAATAAAATCCGTAGAACCACTTTTAATAATAACAATCTGATAAATTGTAAGATACCCAAATTTCAAATGTGTAATTCTTATTTAAATGCAGATAATTTTGCTTGTTAGTTGTTTTAACAAAATAACTTACAGCAAATTTAAAATAGTAGAATATTAATTACATAAGATTGTAATGTGCTTGGATTAGAAGCCATTTAATAGCCACATAAACTGAACACATCACTAATACCCGACTTTACTCTGCCAAGGGAGGATGAAGGATTGAAAGGATTGCGAGAGTAGAACAGGCGCTAATGCAGAGCTCAAATTCGCATAAAGTGTTTACCGGCAAACAATGCGAAGGTAAACTAACTGTCAGAGTGCTTAATTTATGGCACAAAAGGATGGAGGTGTGGCTGGGGAAGAGGATGCGAATTGAGAAGCACATAGAACTGAGGCAAACAAAACACTTGAGCTAAACAATTCGCTTCAGGCGAATGCGGAAGTGAAAAGCCAAAGGCAGAGAAAGGCAAAAAAAAAAACAAAAAGAAAATGAAAATAAAAGGAGCAGGAAATCAGAATGTGGAACGTGAAGTGCGAGGCAGCGGTCCTGAGAGGCAAACGGAAATTCATTGCCAGACGTTTGAAGTGTGAGAAATTAGCGCAACACACACACACACCCAAACACACACACACACACATACAGACTCCACGTCTGGGCGTATGCGCAATATGTGAGTTACATTTCATTTGTAATAACTTTCGCTGCACATGTTCAGCCACTGATTGAATTCCAACTGCAATATCAGTTCACTCACACATATAAATATTTAATTATTTTATATCATGTTTGCTAAATACACAAATTAAATATGTTGCTTATCAAATGCAGGTCAGGCAAATGATGCACTCAGTATTCACGTCGTCTGTCCGTCTGATTGAGTGACTGACGAATTGTATGCTTGATAGATTGACACACGCGGCGTCTGTGTGTTTATTCTGTTGCCGTGGCTCAGGTTCAACGCTGCGTTGCCCACTGTGCTCGCCAGATGCTGTGCACTGAGTATTTAAGCAACAGCAAAGCGACAGCATCCAACAACTCAATCTGTTACGCTCTTACGCTCTTTCGCTCTCTCTCTCTCCCGAGCGAGCGCGAGCGCGCTCTCTCTCCGTTTTATGAATGAGTTTGTGTCCGCTAAACATAGCTCAGCTGAGCGCGACAGTTTGAGTAGCATTTTAACAGTGAGTGCGCTGTTAAGGCGCTGTTAACTAAAGTATGCTTGTGTGTGTGTGCCCTGTATGCAAATTGCATTTAAATGAATCAGTTTTGTGCAGGCATTTCTCAGCACTGCCGCTTTATGCAAATTACATTTTGACAGCCATTGGACAAACTGCTCTTATTGCTTTTGTTGCTGTTGTTGTTGCTCTTGTTGTTGCCGTTGCCATCCATTAAACAATTTCAACTTTACGCACAAAAGCATGCAGGTTTTTATTTTCGTAAAGTGTAAATACGTATGTAAATGGGCCGACGCACAAAACTTGACTGAGGCTGACTGACAGGCGATGTGAAGCCTGAAACTGAGGCTGATGCTGACGCTTGTTAGACATGACAATGCGTGTTTGTGTCAGGATAACTGTCAACAGTTCCCTCAATCTATCCCTCTCTCTCTCTCTCTCACACACACACACTTCCATGCCCCCTCTCTGTTTGTTTTGAATCTGCTTGTTTCTCTTACGCTTTCAACTGCTAATTTCTTTTATAAATTTCATGTGCTGCATATTTACATAAAACTCGCATAACAATCATTTTCATATTCATCAAGTGTCGCTGTCACACTTCACTTCCCACACACACACACACACACACATATATACACATATTTATATATGTGTCAGTTTTATGCATGAGCATTAATTCCGATCTACGAGCAACAGTTGGCCCATGTCGCATGGGTGATATTCGATATACGTTTTCCACACATGATATCCTGATATATGGCATAGATATCTCAGCAATGGCAACGCAATCGATATGTTTCCGGTCCCAAAGTCAGCCCAGCTAAGCGAAAATCAATATGGGCTGACATCTGAAAAATGTCAATTGCCTGCAATATTTTCACAACAACAACAACGACAACCAAAGCAGCAGCAACCATTTTCCTATGTGGAAATTATGAGCCATAACATCTTGATAGCATTGACATTGTTGTGCTTATTGTTGTTGTTGTTGTTGTTGGGCATATTTGATTGCCATCATAATTCAGCTTAGGCCAAGCATTTGTTAACAACATATATTATGTAATTATAATTCATGAACATTTCCATCCGGCAATTAAATAAGCAATTAATCAGAATGCTCATTATTCGTAACATAACGAGCATATCAAATGAATATCCTTTTCATATTAATTAAATAAACAATAAATAATAATAAAGTAAATAATTATATGTACATCCCATCCTTAATCCCAATTTTCATGAGTCTTGAAACCAAAATTTGTTATTATTATAATACGGCACCAAAATGAAAATCTCCATGAAAACCAAAAATACAAATTTTAGAAATAATTTATAAACATACGAAAAAACCAACTTTGGAAAATTAGATAGGCATATTTGAATTTTTAACAAGTATTTTTCATGATCAAGACATGTATAAAAAGAGAAATGCACAAGATCAAAATTTAAATAAAATTCATTCTAAAATTCTATAATGCTATGCTTATTTGAGTAAAGTCTTCAAATTCCAATATTAATCACTTCATTTAGCTCCAAAATAAATAATTAAATTTGCCTATTTTTCTTTCTTAAACGTAATGTTTTATTACTTAATTATTTTAGCATTGAATTGATTTGCAATCTGTAAAACATTATTTTGTCACAAACTTTCCCGGAAATCAAAAAGAAAATCATACTGGAATTTAGAACTCATAAACACTTTTGATTCCCGTTAAATATTGCTGATAGATACAAGAATAAAATATAGGTTCAGATATCTATCATATCACACTGATTTCTGCGTTTTCGGACTCAAAGTTGCGACTCGAAATGAATCCTGACAAATTTCTTGAATATGCAAATTGGCCTTTGACGTTGGAACTGTCTTGAAAGTGAAATCGCTTGAGTAATTGTGTTTAGGCCTAACCCCTTTACCACCAAACCACCCCAAGCCACCACATTCCCCCCCACTGTGTATATAAATCCATTCAGAGAAGTGCGCACAGGCTGGGTCAAAATTTAATAAAAGTGTCAAACGCTTTTGTTTGATTTTATTAGGCATAATTCTCGGTATTTATGATTATATTTTGCTCAAATCCTTGAAATCCTTTTGCCGGCAAGAAAAACGCACAAAGTTATGCCATAAATATTAAAATAAATTGTTCTAAATTTTTAAGTAGACCGAAAGATTTATAAATTAGCCAAGTCAGCTCAGCGGGCAGCCGGCCATAAAAATGATTCATTTCATTGGACATGTGTTTCCTTTTAGTCAAAGCCAAGACAAGTGAGGGTCAGGCTAATGGTGGGATTGGGGGCGGGGTCGGAGCAAGGCTGTGTCTTAAGTTTATGCAAATTAAATAACAATTATAAATTCTAAAGGACTGCTTTCTGTGAGACCCTTTTGGTGGCGAGGTCAGCAAGTAGAACAAAGCTCAGGGCCTGTAAATGCAGATGGCCGTATGTAAATATTTAAAATGGTAAGATGCGGACACCACACCCAACCCTCACCCACCCACCGCCCACTTCCGTAGAAAGTGCCGTTATGTAAATTGCCGAGCAAAATTTTGCTCCAAGCTGCTGCCGGCACTCGTCGATGGCATTGTGAGCACTAAAGCCGGATTTGGATGCAGCAGCAAAAATTGTTATTGCATGCTGCATTTATTGGTTGTGTCTATGTGTGCTTTAGGCCAATTTACTTTTGGACAGCTTATCGCATAAAGTGATTTTAATTTAATTACCATGTCATAAGCGAAATATTCGCTAAGCAGACATGCCACACAAGCAAAACGTAAATCTGCCACAAATATCAAATTGTTTGAAATTCCCAGTTTTAGACAGGAATGCCACCAGGAATGTGGCCAGTTTGATGTTATTTGCTGCTTACTGCACTTTATGGCATTTAAAATGATTTAGATTCCATTGCTGCATGCCACTTTAAATAATAAAACAAATGTATTCACTTTTCGCATAAAAAATTGTTTGTCGCGATAAAGGCGCATAAATGGAGTGTTGGAATTGCACAAAGTTTTTGTACAGTTGCCAAGAAAAGTTGACAAACTTTATCACACACACAAACACACACACACACATACACACACACACACACATACTCGTGCATATACAGAAAGTTGTCGGAAAGGAACTACAAAATGAAACCTAGTTGTATCACAAAAATGAACTCGCAAAACTTTTCATTCTCCACAAAAGGCATTTTTATCGCACATTGTTCTTGCTTCCGTTTGGAAAGTTGGCTGGCTGCCTCTGGCTAAAATGACCCACAACGAGGCCGCTGGAAGGCGAAGTGTGCAATATTAAAAACGTAAACTTGAAATCAAATCATTTGCGCATTTCAATTACAAAGAAAAACTCTAATTGCAATCGCAAGTTGAAAGGAGCAGAAACAAAAGAGAAAAAGCTTATTTCAAGAACCTGCAATTAAGAATCGCGTTGAGGAATTACAAAAACCAAAAAGGGATTCAGGCAACAAAAAAAAAAACGTTAGATGAGGAAGGTATAAAAGATTACGAGAAAAGAAATTTGAAAACAACAGCAGTAGCAACGAGAGATAAAATGCTAAAGTTACCCAGCTTCAAGGTGCAAGTTACAAGTTGCGAGTTGCCAGTTGCCAGTTGCCAGTTGTCGGTTGCTATAGCAATTCTGCCACAGCGTGCAGCAAAGTGGCCAACTTGACGGCCAAGTCATTGGCAGCGTCATATCAGTCAATCCAGCTGCGGGCCAGCAATTCCAATGTGTCTGCCGGAGAGCTGCTTATGAACTACCTACAGCCAAAATAAATAAATACATTTATTGATTTATTTATTTATTATTATGAAATTTAAAAAAAATTAAATTTAAATTTGAACTTACAATTTAATGATGTTAAATTAAATTAATCTTATTTTGAGGCTTATTTAACAATCGACATTAAAATAAAATTGAAAAGTTATTCGAAAGTTGTCTTACTGATATTCACATGAAGAAATTAGATAATATATTCCTTTCCATTTCGATTCGTAAAATATTTAAACGCAAAATGTTTTCCAATTTGAACAATTTTGTTTTCGAATTTGTTTCTAAAAGGGAGAAGATTTTGTTAGCTTCAGTTTTTTTGTGAGCCTTGACAAAAGAGTGGAGAGCAGATTTCGCACACATTTTAAGTTAAGTTAACTCTTCCTACTATCTCCACTGTCTTTTTCACTCTCTCTAATGTTGTTTAGGGAACTGAAGGAACAACCCTCGCTGTTTGCTTAGCGCAAGACAATGCGCCACTTGGCGTTCTTTTAAGGACTTGATTAAAGTGCATGATAAACGCACCTGCGGCTGCAGAAGTCTTAAGACATGGTATGATATGCAAGAAGTGGCATGCCACTGTGGCTGTGGCATTTGCATGTTCTCGTAGAGAGTATCCAATTTGGCTTAGCTGTCGCATAGGCTTAAACTCTTAGTGCTCGGCCTTTGAATTATGCATTGAGCACAGTAAAAATGTCGTCAGCATAATAATAATAATTAGGAAAAAACACGCACAAACGCAAATTGACCAAATGACCTGCAGCAAGCCCTTTTGCACGTGGTGAAAGGGTCCGTAAGCAAATAAGCAAATGTTTTGCAAGTTCCCCACCTGAACGCAATTAACTTGGATAAACAAGAGGGTTTGAGTTTTCATTGGACTGTTTTGTTTACTTTGCATTAACGGGTTTCCCATTAAAATTAACCAAAATGCGCAATGTTAGGGACCCACTTGCCAGCTTCCTCCCGCAAATATTGACGGCTGTACAACAAACACTCGTTACTTGACTAAACAAATGTCCGACTTGTGCTCTTTTTATTGGTAGACATAAAAGAAACATATATCTAAAATGCTGTATCAAAAGAAAAAAAAAACAAGAATGCTGTATTCAAGTGAACCCGACTACAAAATACCCTTTATACATTCTAATTTTAATGCCAAAATCTCAAGTATGCAGTTTTTTTTAGCATATTAATGAAGTTTTTTCAGTTATCATTGGATATATCAATTGGAAGTCTCTGCCTTAAAAACTGATATTTTTGTTGTTATCGGAAATCGATATTCGCAAAAGGTGGCAGCTATCGATAAAAATGCAATTAACTTGATCTGGGTTATTCCAATTTTCTTGGTCTAAAGCTCTTAATTTCTTAGACGGACATGGCTATATCGATTCAACTGTTGATCCTGATCGAGAATATTACATATATATTATATATAGTATGTATTATATATGTACATATATACAGTTACATTACATTTTAACATTTTTACTATTTTACTCAATATTATATATAATATATTTATTTGCAGATATATTCAGATGCCGTCTATATTTGTATATATACAAGTCTTATATACATGTATATAAGGTATATTTATCTTATGGCTGTAGGGTATAGGAAGAGCAAGCATGCCGATGTTTATGGTCGAATACATCCTTATCTGTGCGCTGCAGTTTTTTGTACCTGTTTATTACTCGTTTTATGCACGCAGGGTATTAAAAAAGGCAGCTATTGAGCACAGTCAAAGCTCTCTTGTTTTTTATGGCGCATAAATCAGAGTTAATGTGACAGGTACAATTGCAATCGAATTGCCAGACAAGTTATAGACCAGTACATGAATTGCCAGAGACCAAAGAAGAGCTGGCCTCGTTGTATTAACAAACCCGATAAGTCTTGGCCCAAAGGTGCACAACTCAGCCGCTTTGTATGGGGATTTAATTAATGAATAGCTGCGAGCGTGTCTCGAATTGTTACAATTTTAATTAAGTCGACAACAAATCAACAATTCAACAATTCAAAATGATGTGCTGCCAATTAAATACAATAAATTCCCCAATATTACGCATACCACATGTGTGACAATAGCCGCCAGCGATTGTTTGAATGTGTGTGTGTGTGTTTGTGTGTGTGTGTGAGTGTGTGTGTGTGTGTGTCTTTTGCTCACTTGTTGTTTGAGTGCTGAGCAAGACATGACACAAATTGAATTTATGTACTTATTAATGCATGACGAGCAACAATAATGAATCCTTCCGGGAGCAGCGCCTGGAGGTATCCCGTAAAAAACTCGCTGAGTCAATTAATCGCACTGCAAATAGTGAAAGCTGCTTCCCCTCATCTCTCCCATCTCTGTCGGATTGGTGGCTTGTTTCAACTTTTGACAATGCAGTAATTGGGAGCTGCAACTTGGAATTGCAACAGCAGCAGCAGCAGTGAAAACATTTGCAACTGTGACATTCGCCGTCTCCAAACAGCTTTAATATATAATAAAAACCCAAGTAAACCAAATAAACTGCAGCAGCAGAAATCACAAAAGCAATCACTGTGCGAAATTGTGTCAACAGCAGTTTTCCTGCAGCGATGAAAAATACTTTACACGTGCCATGATATATGCAATTTGTGTGGTACACAACTGCAACACACTGCACACTGGGCCAGTTCCTCATTTTTTTGTGGCATATATTCGAAAATTTTAATTACAGAATGATAAACCAAGCGATTAATTAAACAATAAAAAAAACGGTTATTAAATTATTATAAATAAAATCAACTAATAGCATAAAGTTTTCTGGTCATATCATATAAACAGCAAGAAAGGTTTATGTATTAAGAAATAAGTTTTATAATTAAAAAAAAATAAGATATAATAATTAAGTTTACTAATCTACTAAAGTATAAATCAGTCCGTTATATCATACTACACCAGCAGAAAAATCAAGAATTCGCTATATTTGCACATTTATCAAAAAAAAAATATATACAAAAATCAGAATACAATTTGAGGATTGCAATGTTAATGATCTGATTTAAATTTATTTATTTATTATTTATTTTTATTTATTTATTATATTTAATGTATGCTCCTCATTTAAAATATTTAATTAAAATTATGATAAATTGAACAAAAAATGGCCACTGGCCCAGTGTGCACTGTTTGGTAAATACATCCATTTCTCGCTCGGAAAACCAATTTTCCAGTTCGCATTTAAGTATCGCCACTGCGTTATAATGATGTGGCGGCCACTGCAACTGTTGCAACTGTGGCAACTGTTGCAACTGTGGCAACTGTGGCTCTTAGCCATTTGCCTGCAATAACTTTGGCGGCACTGATAAAACACCATACGAAGTTCCTTTGCGAGAGTGCTTGACAAATATCCTGAATATCCTGGGCCATTGAGACTTTCTAATAATGTGTACCAAATGCTCATAAGATTTATGCTAAGCAGATAAATGCTAGCAAATTTATGTTTAAGCTAGAAAATAATTATTTAAAACTTAAATGTATTAGGTAAACTAAGAAAATGCACTTCAATTAATCAGATTAAAATTGGAAATTTGAAATTCAACGATGAGTTTGAGAATTAAACAAATTTTAACACTTTTCGTTATTGAAGTAACACATAACTGATTGCATACATATCACAGATGAATTTAAATACATGGCTGACATAAATAACGTTAACAAATCTTAACAATTTCATATTATTCTTCACATTTTCGAAGAAGGATAAAACCATTTCACCCAGACCAACTCACTTTACGGACGGAAGATCTCGAACTGCTCCTTCTGTTTCATAAATTTAATATTATTCTTTGTGTTTTTCATTTAATATTAACTTTAAAAAACACATCACAGCAGCAGCGATTGGTGTTTACATTGTAAATTACCGCTTTATATTAATTAATTTAATTAATGTCATTATATAAAAAAATAAACAAAAACAGAAGCAAGGAACCAATATATTTTCATCATTTAATAATTATATATATACAATACACCCAACAAACCCTGGGTGTAAATATTTTGAACTTGGAATAACTCAAAAGATTTATCAATTTCCTTAACAAAAGATTGTATATATAAGAAAAGTTAGATTTTTCGCTGCATAGTTTCGGAAGCATATTATTTCGCTTTTAATAAACTGACTTAATTAAATTACATTTAAAAAAATACAACATTAAAGAAAGTCCTATATTATATAGCGAATGTGGTTTAAATATTCCTTTAATTTGAATACAATATCAATTGTTGTTTTTCCTGCAGTGAAGAGACAGTCAAGTGTCAGGCTTATACAAAATCTAAATTGTGTTCTGTGTTGATTTTCGTTTAAAATGTTTGTCCTTATTCCTTTTGTCATGTGCTTTATGCAGGACATGCTCTCTGGCTGACAATATAAAACAATTTTCACTCGACCATTCAGTTAAATAATTGCTTTGCAGCTTAGTTGAATTTACGGCAACAACGTGGCAGACACAAGCCGCACAAGCAGCAGCAGCAGCAGCAGCATGCGAGTTGAGTGAATGCAAACTGTAAATAATAAATGTTTTAAATATTGTCTAACATCCAATAAATATTGCAGATTTTGATCGAGGCACAAATTACTGTTGATTAAAAAGCCAAATCAAACAAATACAAAATAAATGTTCAAAATATAAAAGTTAATCAACAAAAGCAAAATCCGACAAAGTAGATAACAAATCGCAGCTAACAGAAACTAAACAAAAAATAAAACTAATTGCAAATGTCAACCAATCGTTTTTTTTTTTTTTTTTTTGATGTAGCAGTTTAATTTAATATTAATTAACCTACTGAAAGGTTATAAAATATTGTTTTGAAAATATATATATATATATATACATAATGACAGCGGATTTAAATCAATAACATAAACAAATAATTGGTATTAACATGTTAAAATATTACGTAACATCAATTTAACATTAAATGTAACATTTGCAGAACACTAATAAGAAAATTGGAAAATATTAACGCCCAACTGTCCAGAGATCGCTGGTGTGGAGGCGCTTTAAGCGTCTGCATGTTGATAGCTGCAAACGTCTGACTGCCGAAGTGTTGCATACTTTTAGGCAGTTCGATTTAAATGTATTTGAGGTTATTCTACAATTAAATCGTTTACCTAAACATTTCTGTTCGCCTGTTACTTTAGTGGGGGAACAATACGAAAACTCGAAGAAAAAAGCGTTCACATGTGAAATATTGATTTTTATTTTCATAGGAGCTTGCTCCACCTCTGTCGCGGGTTGGCCTGGTATTCCAGTCCCGCCAGGATTCGGCCCAACTTAATATTAAATGAAACCGTTGTTGAATGATAGCTGCGAACATCTTACTGCCGAAGTGTTGCATACTTTTAAGCGGGTCGATTTAAATGCTAAATTTAAAAGAAGTTGTTGCATACTTTGAAGGTCGTGTATTTGAGGTTATTCTACAATTAAATCGTTTAACTAAACATTTCTGTTCGCCTGTTACTTTAGTGGGGGAACAATACGAAAACTCGAAGAAAAAAGAGTTCACATGTGAAATATTGATTTTTATTGCTTGCTCCACCTCTGAATTTCTCCTCTGTGTATTTGAGGTTAATCTCCAGGTAAATCGTTTAACTAATTGAAATCTGTGGTCAAATGAGTGGCATTCGTTTTATACTCTAATTAAAGCTGACCTGTAATCGATGTTTGGGGTTCTACAAATTAGACTACTACAAAAATAGTTCAGAAAAAGGCATATTATGGAGAACGAATTAAATTAGGCCCACTGAAAGCTCTCTTGGGCATTAGAGGGTTAAACACACTTTGAAATCTGATTTAAGTCCAATTCCTCATTGTCTAATTTAAGGTTTTCCTTATGTGCTTTTCCGAAATTTAATTTTCTCAATACATTCCGTTTCGTATATTCAACCAATCGTTAGCTAAGATTATAAATTTAATTTAATTTAATTTGTGAACAGTGATTAGCTGATTTTTGTTGATGTGCTACAAATTGAATACTATTACAAAAATAATATTTTTATTACTGTGTGAATTGATTGTGCTGATGAAGGACATTTGTCGATGGGGAATGAAAGTCCCTAAAAGCTTCATGCTGGCTAAGATGCATACATACACTCAGAAAAAAATCTCCTCTAAATAAGTGAAATTCGGGTATATTGAAAATCGCCTTGAAAACTAGAAAACATTACGAAAAAAAAAGATTTGAAAATTAGAAAGATTTCTTTTTGATTTTTCTAAATAATGTCAAATATTTATAATAAGTAGAAATGCAAGCCGTGAGTTCGAATCGCGAATAGTAAGTTTTTCCTATTAAATTAAATTAATAAATATTTAAAAAGCAATTTGTAAAACTTTAAATTACTAATGTTTAATTTATAATAAAGAGTAAGTAATTATGACAAGTTCTTTTTTATATTGCAGAAAAATGTACTCAATAATTAACAAAATATTAATCCTGATTTTCAGAAATATACTTTCTGAAGAAGTATCGTAATTCATGGCGATTATTTTTTATTTTTTCCAGAGTGTACATACGTATACGTATATTTTTTGATTTTTTATTTTTGTTTTGAGGGAGGTGTGGCTAAGAGCTCTTAGAGCGTTATATTTCAATTCATTCTTGTTAGCAAAGTTGGTCGTAAAATTCGCTGACAAAAACATAAGTTGAGGCACGTTTCATAGCCATTCCCTTAAGCTCTGACGCACTTGTGAGCGTAATTGATTGATTGATATTTGGACGAATGCTTGCATTGACCAAGCAGCTGCTTAAAGGCCAAAAAAAAAGAAGAAAAAGTAAATTAAAGTAAGAGAAGTGAAGTGAAAAGAAACTACAATCGGCAAGAACATTAAATCCAACTTTTACTTCCAAATGCTGCACAATTTAGCACATTTTATCTTTAATTAAGAGAGAGGCATAGATAAACCACACAGCCCACCTCCCCCTCGCCTTGGCAGCTGGCCCGCTTTGGTTGTCAGCAGCTTTAATGATGCGTTAAGGCTGGCCGGCCCTAAACTGACATGCGGCTTGTGACTTTAACCGCAACGAACTTTAATACTCTGACCCCAAAAATAGATGAAACACCAAAGGCGAAATACCCCAAAAATCTTTTCACTTCCACGCTTCAAATTTGCGAGCATTGCAAATAAATTGAATTACGAGCACACAAAATAAAAGCCAGTGCCAAAGGGGCCCAAATTGAAACGACAAATATGCAAATGGACACTTGGCAATCGACCGCCAAAGCATATGGCTCCGAGGAGTTGCAAGGCAAGGCAACTCTTAACTTGGGCCAAAGCGAGCATTCTTGGGCCAAAAGCGAAATCCCATTAAAATTCAATTGCCTGTAAATGAACTGAGTTTCTGAGTAACGGAGCCAAACATCGTGGACTGAAAAGCGGAGCGTACGTTTCTTGTTTGTCACTTAATTAAGGTTAATGTGAGTGACTGACTAACTGACTGACTGACTGACTGACTGACTGACGGAATGACTGACTGAGCAACTGACTGACTAAATAACTAAATGACTGGCAGCAAGGATTAACTTTGGATTTGCAAACAAGTTTCATGCGCAATTTAATTTCCAATGAATACATCCTGTCAGCCAGCCAGCTGTGGGCAACATTTATTGCATTTGACTACGGCTCTCAAGCCTCGGCCCCCTAGAAGATGGGGGCGGGGGGCGAGGAGGACAACAAACGTGCCACATGCTTGTTTCATTATGGCCACAAAACAAACAGATTTGCGACTCATGCGAGCCACAAATGTCAGCCAATATGACACAAAATCAATTTTCAACTTTTTTTCTTCCGGTTTAACACAGCTTAACGGCCTGTAAAATTATTGTAAAGTTAGCAACAGCAAATTTAATTACAGTCACAACTCAAACAAATGGCTCTAACTAAGCATAGCCGACTTTCGTCACTCCCACACACACACACACACATATACAGAACCGCAAACTCACACACACACAAGTACTCACACACAAAGTAAGATACTTGAATTTTGAAAAGTTTTACGCATATCTAATGTTCGTTTGTTGCACGTCTCTTCACTGTGCGGCTCAAAAATGACACAAAAATAGCCAAAAGTTTCAGTTTCATCTATTAGTTTCAGCCAAGAACTGGTCACAGCAATTACCTTGATCATTTATGTAATTTACTATTACCATTTGTTCCAAAGAAAATGGCTGATGACGATCTCAGCCCGGTTGCTCGCTACCGTAGAATATAATATGGATCTGACGGAGAATGAGATTTCTAAATTGTGCCACATGGCGTACGACATCTTTCTCCAGCATCTGATGCTGCTGAAGTTGATCTGTGGGGATATACACGGGTAATACGCGGATCTGTTGCGAATACTTCAGACTGGAGGCGTACCGTCGGATACGAACTATCTATTCCTTGGCGATCTGCTTCATGAAATGATAGATGTTTTGTTGTCATGGCGGACTGAGTCCGGATCTGAAATCCATGAAGTACATACGTCCTACAGATGTGCCCAATCAAGCCATGTTTTGTGATTTACTTTGGTCCTATCCGGATAGTCGTCTTTGGCGCTGATGTTGGTTGTTAGCAAGTTTCTGCGCAAGCACAATCTCGATATGATTTGTAGCGCCCATGAGGTGGTACCGGATGGTTACGAGTTCTTTGCCAACGGGAAGCTGATCACAATATCTTCGGCGCCAAACTATGCTATTTAATTTCTTAATCTAAATTCTATATCAATATCTACATAGGTTAGCAATTGGATCTTTAACCAGGTTTCAGAAAGGGCACCAACATGAGAATGCAATTTTAGGCTATTTAGGTATAAAATACTAAGAGAGTCCTTTTGCTATCAGAGACCAGAAGAGGTTGATTGAAACTAACTGCTGAAGAGGAAAGTGCAATCGGGGATTTAGCGTATCAATGGGTAAACTGAATAAATTCCGTAAGAGTTTTGCATGTAGCACGAGGCAGACAATATAAGCACAAAGAAGCTGAGACGCGTGCCGATGTTGCTGCTGCTGTTGAATCCCCAAATTGAACTCAAGTTCCAGCTGGAGTTCCCCAAATGCGCATAAAGGTCGTTGGCAATGTTCTTGCCCCATATTCTTATTGGAAATACTTGGCCAAAGTATTTCGCATTATAAGCGCCTTCAATGCTTATCAGCTACTTGAGCTGAAGTTGTGTCAAACTTTGAGATTTTCTATGCCAAGATAAGTGGCGACGGAGCCGGACGGGGGAGCAGAGACGAGGCAATGAACTATGTAATGATTTCAATGTTTTGGCCAACTCGCTTTATGGCTCGCACACTTTCTGTTTTCGCAAGTTGTGTGTTTGTGCTTGAGCCCAAAGGCCAACAAATTCAATACAGCAGAGAGCAAAAAAGATAAGAAAAAAACAAAAATGGAGAAGAAAATAAAATAAAAGTTGGACGAACTTAAAAAGGCAGTTTTATTTTTTAATGCCGCTGCTTGAAACTTTTCTCATTAGTCACTATTTTTTAACGCCTGTTTAATTGTTACACACTCACACACACACACACACACACTCACACACACACACACACTCACACACACACTCGCACAGCAAAACTTTCTGAGTAGTTAAAGTTGTTTTCAATTTTTTCATTTTGTTTCATTTTATTTTATATTTTGCTATATTTGTACACTTTTGAGCGCAAGTCAAACAAATGCGGCTTTCGCTGCGCAAGATTTATGTAAACAAATTAAACGTGCTACAAACCTGCCCCAGGTAAAAAAAAAACACAAAAAACAACAAAAAACGAATCGGGTCGCAGCACAGGTCTAATGAGGCCCAAATAAATAACGCAGCAAAAAGTTAAATTTTTCTTTTAGCCTCTTTTCACTAAATATATTGGCCATTCCCCCTAGCCCTGGCTGACTGCTGTCTGCAATAAAAATGTTGCAGGAATGTGCAACGACTGCCGACTGCTGTAATCTAGTAATTAACGAAACACATCAGGATGTCTTCAACTACCGACTCGAGATGACAGCTAATCCTTTTTTTTATCTTATTTTTTTTTATTTTATAAAATACTCACGACTTGAAAATTGAGATAAAATGGGATTTCATGTTGAGCTTGGCACGAACCTAATACGTATCAAAAATATAAAGTATATAAAAAAAATATTAAGTATATATAGTGCCACATAATGTGTAGTAATTGTTGCAAATAAATACGACACGAGCGCATCTCTAACAGGAATCGGGAACACGGGGGCGCGTTCCTTGACTCCACGCTAGTGGGCCACAGCACTTTGACTCGCAGCCAGCTGGAATAGCTGTCGACAAGTTTAAACACTGCAATTTCATCTATTTTACAAGCGTTTCCTTGGCTCAGAATGTTGCAAGCAGTTAGTCAGTCAAGTTTCGGGAGTTTGCCAGGCGGCAGCGGCTTTTAATTAAGTGCGTGCCTGGCCTGGCTCGCAGATAAGAACTCCTTTGGCAGCTCCGCATTAATTTATATGAGGTTATTTTGAATATTTATATATATATATACATATGTTGTATAAGATTTGCTGTCGTCTCGTCTGCAGCATGGCAGCATGGCAGCATTAATTTGGCCAAGTGGCAAGCTGTCAGATAACAATCTGCACATGTGCAACAAATTAAATTGAATTGCCTGAATGCCTGTCGGGCCATTGTCTCGGAGTGGAGCACATTTATAATTGCAATGCCGGCAAGCTCTCAATGAGCTGTAGCAATATGTTGCCAGCCAACTTGAAATTATTATTTTAATAATTAATTTCAATATACAGTAATAATAATAATAATAATAATAGTTTTAACTACAATTAGTTTCAGCAATGTGTGCAACGCATTTATTTAATATTGTTGAAACATAAGCAAAGAAACGGTAAACGGGACATTAAGTTTGTACTTAAAAGTAGCAACAAAAGTTAAATATTTTATTAATTATTTGTTAATAAGCTAGTAACTATTTTTGGACTCATTTTCTAAGCATATTTTGAACGTATTCATGTCAACTTTATTTCGAGATATGTAAACTCCTATCAAAAGTACAGATTTATTCTTTAACCAGATGAGTTAACGAATTTCATGATTCTCAGTTTTATTGCAGACATTTTGGATAAGTTTTCAATTTCAATTTCAATTCCATTTTTCTATGGCATTTACAATTATTTCGTGAGCTTAAAATAAACTTAATAATAGCTTAAGATCAGTATACAATATATAGCAAGCATATGGCTCAATTAAGTTAGTTATACGCCTATGACTATTAAGTTGATAACGTTCTCAAAATGGCAAACAATTTAAAATTAGCTTGGTTCTCTCAGTGTTGCATCATTCATTGTAGACTCTCTTGCAACAAATTGTAGATTCTCTCCAACTAAATCAGAATAAATATTATAGGACAACTGCACTGTGGACACATCTAACTTAGCTTAGCTAAACAATTAAGGTATATACAAAATCTGCTTACAGTTTACACTTAAAAAAAACACTTACGAACTATAGCCTAACTTTTTGTATTGTGTTAGTTTGTAGATTTTGTAAGTAGTTGTTTGTTGTTATTGTTGTTGTTGTTGTTGTTGTTGTAGAGTCTCCTTTTTAAGGCACTGAAATTATGTACACTGAACTTTTAGTTAGATTTAGGTCCTTGATCCCTGAGCACACTATGTGCTTGGCGGCTTGCCGTGCACCCGAAACCGATATAGACACGTGTAGTCCGGCTGGCCATGGTTCGTCTCGATGCGCAGCTCGACAATCTCGAATGGACACTTGATGTCCACGTTTTGTACGGCAAAGTATTGTAGCGATGCCTCAATATCCTGATACTCATACTCACCGAACAGCACCGGATCCTGATCCTTCTCGTGCTCCAGACCCTGTAAGGCACGCCGATTAACAACGTTTACAAACTGTTAACTGTTGCCGAGTTGGCTGCCACTCACCCAAACGGTAAAGTTGCGCGGTGCGGAATCAATGCGTCCCGTTGGCGACAGGCTCTTGGGGATGTGCTCCAGCGTGAAGCCCATGACGTAGACCAAGGAGTTCAGCTTGAGGACTGTGTATTGAGCAGAGTTGGAGATAATCATTCAGTTCATTGACCACATTTACGTACCCAGAAAACCGGGAAAGCCCTGAAAGGCCCAGCACTCGCCCGGCTGAACATTGGGCGAAATGGCCACGCGGGGCGTGTTGGTGGGATACCAGAGCGGTATGCCGAATACGGAGATTTGCGCCGACTTGGTCTGATAGCTTTCCGTGCAGCGTGTCGACAGTATTTGCCCGCCCGCCGACTCCAGAGCAAAATCCACCAGACCCGTTTTATCCGCATCGTAGACGGCCAGGACGGCCTTCACAATGCTGCGCACCTCATCCTCGTGCAATTCCGATTTCGTCACCTGACTGCTCCCATTGTACTTGGCCTCCACGGTGAGGAGTATCTCCCGCTTGAGCCTCTCGCTAATGTCGCCCATCAGCACAAGGCTGGAGCGTTCGATCTCCGCGCGTAAGTTGCTGTCGCTACGCTTGCTCAGCTCGAGCAGCCGCTGCTCCAGATACTCCTTGGCCACGAACATGTTGCGCACCCAGCTCTGCAGATCAACATCATTCAGCTGGCCACCTGCTGCCCCCGGCTGCTGCTTGAAGCCCAGAATCTCGACAAGCGTCAGCTTCACCTGCTTGTTGAGCAACGCAAACTGCGAATCATTTAGCGATGCCAGTTTGGCCTCGATTTCGGCGAGTAAGCCGCTAAAGCGCTGATCCTGCGCCAGCTCGTGCTGCTGCAGGCGTTCCAAAAGATCATCCTGGCTGATCTTCAGACTGCTTAACGACTGCTGCAGTTCCGCATTCTCCGCTTGCTTGTCCGACAGCGTCAGCTTAATAAACGCTATCTCCCTGTTCAGCTGATCGACTGCTGCATGACCAGATCCCTCCTCCGCCTGCCCCCGCATTTTCAGCGCCAGATTGATGCGCTCATCCACAAGGGCTGCCAAGCCGGGTGTGCTCAGCATGCGCTGCAGCAACTGTGGCACATCGATGTGCTCCAGCAGCATTGTGTAATGGGTTTTCTCCAGCTTGAACTCCGCCTTGATTAGGCGCGTAATCTCCACTAACTGCTCGGGACTCAAGCGTAGATTCGCCGCCTGCCACTCGCCCGACTGTTGCAGTTGCAACTTCAAGCGCAACGCCAAATCGGCCAGCTGCTGTTCGCTGAACTGCGTCTTCTGCTGGGCCAATTGTTCCAGATTCTCGCGCATCAACTTGACAATAATTTGGATTTGCTGCGGAGACAGTTGTTGTTGTTCTTGCGGTTTCTGTTGTTGTTGCAACTTCAGCTCGACAAGCTGTTGCACGTAGCTGTTGACATGATTCAGAATGTTCTCATACTCTTCCGGCGTTAGAGTTCGCTTCAAGTTCTGCTGCACTTGCTCCATTTGCAGCTTGATGGCCGCCGACTCCTGCTGTGGCAGCCACATTTTGACAGCAGCGCCAGCCTGCGACCAGTGGCCACGCAGTGTGGCAAGCAGGCTCAGTGGCAACAGCGCCTCAGTGCGCTGCAAGTGCTCCAAGCGACGCTCCTCAGGCAGCTGCAGCCAGGCTGTAAAAACAGAGCAACATTAGTTGGCAACAGTTGCACACAGAATAACCACCACAATCAGAATCCATCCTTCCACATTTGCAACCCACCCTTCAGCTGGGGGACAAAGTTAGGCAACCGTTTTTTCGAAAGGGGGGGTTGTTAAACGCGATCAAACGAGATGAGCACAACAAATGCAGAAGGATAGATAGAAGGATTGCTCTGTTCTATGGCCAACCAATGTTGGTCTATTCTTGGCGTGTACTTTGTGGATTTACTTACCATTTCAAGTCGCAATCGAGCGGCGATTTTTGAAGTGCAATAAAATGGCAAATAAAACAACTATTTTCATTTTGAAATATATAATATGAGAATGTTTGCGTTTTTCTTTTCTTTTTCTTTTTATTATTATCATGTATGTATCGAGAGGAGTTTATGAACAATTACGAAAGCAAACAATCCAAAGATTACAAACTGAACGTTGTTTGACAACAAAAATGATTCTTAATTCTGGGCTGCGATTTAACAGCAGCTTCAACTTGAGTCATCTGACTATTATTCGAAAATAATGGCAAATAACTGAAATCAGAATTGACTATTAAAGGGCGACCCAAAAATATATACAAATGAATGCAACAATTTGATTTTGACAAATAGAAATGAATTAAAATTAATTGATTTTTCTTAATTTGGGATTAATTTCTGCACATTTGAACAGCGGTGCCTCTCTCTCTCTCTCTCTCTCTTTCTATCCTTCTCCATGTTGCGTCATTAAGTGGGTGAGGGGAGGATTAGGGGATTGGGGGATGTAGGGTAGTGTGTGATGTGACGTGTGGCAGGTGGGTTGGTCATATTTAAACAACGAAAAATTTATGGCATACGATCGATAGATCATACATACATATAATATATGTATGTAACGTGAAATGACAGAAATGTCTAAAAGGAAAATGCTTGAATTTGTACTTGAATTGATCTTGGCCGTTAAAATTGAGGATTAACGAATGTTAATTTAACAAAAACAAAAGTAGGCAAAAACTTTAAATGAGCAACTGTTGCAGCAGCTCGAAGCCAAAGCGATAGCAGAATTGCTGGAAGTGTGCATTAGACTCGCTCGTAATAGACCGGATCGCTGTCGAACTTCTGAAACAATTGACGGCCCTTGTTGGCCACATTCTGACCGATTGTTTTCAAATACAACAGATAATCATCGGCCCAGTCACGCACGCGCACCGCCTGCTCAACCGTCTGCGCGCGCAGCGACTCGTATTGCTCGGCTTGCAAGAAGGCGCCAACATCGATCTTGGGCAACTCGGGAAGTGTGAATGTGTTAAGCGTTAGGGATTTGGGCGGGAAACTCTCATTCGGATGCAGATAATAGAACACACCTGAAAAGTCGAAAGTCGCAATTAGGCTAGAGTATACTACTCCATGAGATTATTATTATGCTTAAATTGTTCTGCTGGCGTGACACTTTGATCATTCTCTTCTTATCGGAGTCGGACAACGTTATCTATATTCTTTGTAATTTTCCATATCTTTAGAATATGCTTATCAGGTTTGCTCCAATTAACGCAAAACTAAATTACAATTTGATTAGCTATGTGAATTTCAATTGAATTCATAATAAAAACAACGATTTAATGAAGAAAAAAAAGGAGTTAAAAAACTGACAAATTTTGTACGAATAAAATTTAAATAACTACTTAAAATAAAAAACAATATACAAAAGATACAAAAAATTCTTCTTTTTGCTATTTACTTTTAAAAAACTCTAATTTCAAAATGGAAATATTTTTCGAATTAAGCAAAAGCTTTTACTTTTCACAAATTGGATCACGCGTGCATATTTTAAATAACTTCCAACTGATAAATTCTTGAAGAACTCGCAGGTGTCATTCCAGCATAAAGTGAAACATATAAACGTGTCTTTCTTGAGCATTTCGTACAAATTATGCACACATTTTTCATAATAATAACAAGAACAACAGCAACAAGAACAACAGTTGCTGACGTCATGCGCTGTCATTGACCAGTTTCTTATGTGAGCACCGATCACAAGGTGAACTATGAATGTGGCATTAGTTGTAGACATGATCCAAGGTCAGTTAGCCTTTGGCAGCCGTTCAATGCCGGTGCGCAAACGTTTATAGATTCAATTTTACATATACAGCAATGGACAGATAAATAGGCACAAATGGAAAACATATTTTTATAATACACAAGTTTTGGCTGGTTTTTCAACTTTAACTACATTCGCTAGAATTTGAATCGCGAACAAAAAAAAACTCCGTTTTTGTGTTATTTCTCTGAATATTTGAGATTGATTTTGGCTAAGTCTGATTTAGTTTGTGTTAAGTTGAGTATAGGAAATCATTGCAAGCATTAAAAATATTAATTATTCTCAAGATTAATTGTATGCAATGCATTTGCATAAACAAAAACAAGTAATTTGTATTTAATTAAAAACAAGACTCGAAAAAACAAGACTCGAAAGAGATTCAAATTACTCATAAATGCCAAAAGATAGTGAATACTACGAGTCGAAGATGTGAAACAGATATTAAATATGCAGAAATAGTATCAAGTACTAAATTATCTATCCATATTAATATCCTTATATATTTATTTTTAGTGTGCTATTTATTTGACCAACCTGTTTCAATTAATTTATTATTTTTTAAATATTATAATTTTCACTGGTGCTACATTTACATGTCCATGGCTGTACGTATTTTAATCTAAAATATCACTCACCCGTCAATAGCAGCAGGGGCAGCAGTATGAGTAGAAGGAGCAGAAAGCGCTTCTTGGACTTGTTCTCTGTGCTGCTGGATCGGAGCAGCCATGTGTCCAGACTGAGCACCGATGCAATTCCCAGGTAAACATAGCGCATCAGGCTCAACAAGCTGCCAGCGATGAAACCGTGTTGCGTCTGCTGCTGCCTTCTGCTGGCGTAGTAGTTGTGATATGCTGATGTCTCCGATGTTGCCGATGCGTTGCCGACTGTTGTGATCCGCGTCCACATGTTGCTCATGCCGCCGACAATGATGCTGATGAAGCGGACAAGCCACCAGCTTTGCTGCTGCTGGCCAAAATAGTGAATGTTGTCCGCCTCATCGCCGGAGTCGTAGTTGAGGCGTGAGGTGGTTGTCTGCGTCTGATAGCGACGACGGATGAACTCCTCCTGGGCGGGATTCTGACGCACCATGAAATCGACACGCTCATCATGATGCGCCAGGCTGCGACGCGACATATTCGGCATCGCCACAATCCCTGGCGCCAATTGGCGCCGATGCGACGACAGCTCCGAGTACGTATAATCCGTTTTCGGTGTTTTGCTGCGAAACATAACAAAGATTAGTAAACCCAAAAGATATTAAGTCAAAATTGCACTTGAACTGACACTTTTTTAAAAGTTAAGCAGCTGAAGTTTCTCACTTGACATTTTTCATTGCTTGAAAACCAGAATTGTTCAGTTCGATTATTATTATTATCATTAGGCTAGTACTTGCAATAATTTAAACTGTAGAATATGCGAAATTGATTAAATTATTTACAATAGTTTTTTAGATTTTTGAAAATTCTAAATTAAAATTGAATGCATATCAATTCTGATCAGCTTTAACTATTTTTATAGATAAATAGTTACAAACATTTATGATTGTTTGTAAGCAAATTCATTAATATCTTTACAACAGATTTTAATAGTTAATTGCAATAATTTATAATTTTACATGTGAAATTCACCAACTGATTTACTATAGCTTTCTTTTCTATATACATAGATATTCTGATTAACTTTGAGTCAAGTCAAGTGCAATTTGAATGATCTTTGCTTTAGCTACTCACTTCCAGTACTCGCCCGCATCTCTGTACTCAATGTAGGCCAGATGATCGCCGCTTAAATTAGCCGGGGCATTACCATTGAAGCGTCGGCTACGCTGCTGATATTGCTGCTGCTGATGCTGCTTCTGCTGTTGTTGCAACTCGTGCGTTGAGTTGAGCACATTTTGTGTAGTCTCCAGTTGGCTGCGTGGCGTGGAAGTGACAGCTGTGATGCTGTTTAAGGCATCGCCCAATCGCTTGCTGGTGCTGGCGAACATGCTGGCCACCGGGGACTTAGAGGTGGACGTGGATGTTGCCGTGCTGCCTGAGGCTACATTGGCGGACAACTGTTTGCGTGTGGCATACGGCGATGTTTCATCGCTTGAATAGTCGGAGGTTAGATGGGTAAATGCTTTTGAGCGCGTGGCTTTGTTGTTGCTACTGCGACTGTTGATGCTGCTGTTGCCGCTGCTATTGCCGCTGCTGCTGGTGCCGCCTTTGGTGGTTGTTGTACGGGTCTCCACCACGTGCTCCTCCACAATGGTTCTGCAAATATGTAAACAGGTTAGAAAAGTTGGCGGAAATCAAACAAAGCATAATTAACGCACAACATGTAAATCAAAACAAACTACAAAGAAATAAGCTCGTAAAATGCTTTACAAACAGAAACGCGGCTGACCTTCAGACAAGCCCAGCCAACCAGCCGATGGCTTTGAGCAATGATAGCAATAATAATACATACGAATCTCTCATGGTCAAGTTGCCCCGCCTCCCTCTACGCGCATGATGTCGTCATCAGCCAAACAAGTAGAAAAAAGCAAGCTACAACGCTAACGTTTCAATTTATTTGCGCGCCCAAAAAAAAAAACATTCGAACTTAACTGAACAACAAGCGGCAGACGACAAAGCACCCTGTATGGCAGTTTGAATTCAAACACCTTTGCATCAGTGCTGAGCGTGCATTTATTTGTATTACGAATTATATCTGCTAGATATGAGTCACTGCTAAGCTGAATACACATTTCAATTTCATAATAATTTCAATAAATTAATAACCTCATTATCTGTGCTAATTAGAATGCATATTTGCTATTTATTTAATATTTATTTATTTTAATTAGCTGTCTTGTCACCTTTTGCTTGATTCACGAACAGTCACAGTGACCAGCGCGCTCATCACTGACTTCAAAATATATTTCAGTTGCTCATTTGCTCGTTTCGAAATTAAACTGTAGCGTCGAGTGTGAAATAACAAACACATGACGTCATGGTCACACACACACCCAAACACACACACAGAGCTTGCCATGTGCTTGTGTTGTGTGCTTTATATTTATGACGCTTGGGCAGCGTTTGTTTTTATGTATTGCGAGAGTAACCGTTATTTATTTATTCTTTTCAAATGATAAAGCAACATGATTTGATTGGTATATATTTTTAGATGCTTGTCCTCGATTTATGTATGTTTGTATATATGCTGTATGTGTGTAAATACTCACTGCACATTTGGAGCCATTGAGGATTTCTTCTTCTTATGAAGAACATGCCCCTCTTCCCCTGCATGCTCACAATTTTCACGATCGCAGCTGGAGCTGAGGAATGGCGTCTTGGAGCGCGAACGTCGACGCGTTTCGATCTGGTAAAGTTCGTCGCTCATCTCTTCTGCTGCTGCAAACAAACAACAAAAAATAAACATTTGAAGAGATTTCTATGTGTGTGTGTGTATGTTTAAAGGGCGTGGGTTGTTTACATTAAGTGCACAAGTAAGACGGTAAATTCACTTCCAATGAGATTTCGTGTGAGTGCGTGCGTGTGTGTGTAGAGTTCCCATTTCTTGAATGCTTTTAATGCTTGAGTGCGCCCCTTAAAAACATTAACATTAGAAATTATGCAATGCGTGTGGAAATGAGCGCAATTGCTTGAGTTTTAATTAGACTGCAACGCGATGCTAAAAATAAATAAAAACAAGCAGCGGCAGCTGCAACCAGGCAGCGCGTATTTTTCTTTTTTTGCCGGTGCGAAAAAGTCGGCAAATGCGAAGCACTTAAAAATGCAGAAAGGCAACACTCCATGTGAACATAAATGACGAAAAAGAGAGGGAGAGCGAGACGCAGGCAGAGAGAGAGTAAATATGCCAAGCGGGGTGGGTGGCAACGCCATAAACAAACCCAAACACGTTCAATGTTAATCAATAAAATGCGACGCGACTCGCTGGCAAAAAAAAAACATATATATAAATTTTCTATAATTGCGGGTTGAAAATGTGTGAAAATCCAAAACAAGTTTTCCGGCTAGGCATCTGCGTCATCAATCGACGGCGTCTAACACAACACACGCACACACATTGGCTTTAGAATGAAAATGTGAGAAACCGCTTACATTTATTTTTTCACATTCACGTTGTTAAGCACAGAAATACAGTTTTCTTCCAAAAGTGCTTTTGCACAATTTGTTTTTAGCTGGCGGACGCTACGCTTTATAAATAGACTTTGCGCACCGAGAAATAAAACACGTCTACATCAAGCGAAAATCTATTTCGAATGAGTCGAAATTCGAGGAATGAATCCGATACTTGCCGATAAGTCTCTAATGATTTAACAGCGATGATTCTGATTTCATATTTTGCTGAGTGAACGAACAGAACGAATGGGTTTTCCATTTGAGACAGAAACTGGTTAATTTTCATTTTATACAGCATTTGCCTTGTGCCTGAAATTGTTGAAAAAAAGGATAGATTTTCGGGCAGCGATGGTCTGTTAATTTTTCTGGCCTCTGGAAAAAGGCCAAAAGGGCAACACTGTGCAGCAGCAGTGATGCCAACTATCGATAACGAAATCAGGCCATAAAAAAAGCTAGTCATGAATAAAAAATAAACGTTGCTTAATTTGTATATTAAATTTATTACAACTTACTGAATTAACAATTTTATGTATGAATTTTTTTTTTAGCTATATGCTAATGAAAGGAAAAATACATTGTATTTAATATAAATGTATAACGTTGTGTATTTTAGGAGAATGAAGCATCCGATATAATCCTCATTAATGAAAAATGTAGTTGTTTACGTATATATATTTATTTTATATTTTAATAGTGGACAGTAAAAAAGATTTAGTTATGAATTCATTTGGGCCAGCGCATTATTGGTAATACAGCTCCAAGTTCATTCCGTCGTGGATTTCATCTGTAAATGAAATGAGTTTTTAATGCCAATAACAAGAATATAAATATATCTACTGACAATCAGATAGGCGAATTGGATCCTTGTAAATTGTATACCATTTTTTCAGAACAATCTTCTCGTGTTTTGTGCCCGTCTGCGCCGCAATCAGTTTTTTGAGGTCGCCAACTGTGTCGTCGGGGTTGCATTTAACACGCACCTGCATGGCGAGTGGCAGGCGTTAATAATTAACTAGTTTAGTGCAAGCACAAATATACTACCTTTTTGCCCAGACGATCGTTGCACGTGATTTCAATCATATTTTTTGTTTTCTCACTTCTACTTTCAGTGCGACAACAAAATACATATGTTTCGATAATTGCATGCCGAACCCTGCTAAATTTATCGATATATGTAACCATATGTTAAACACGTTACCAGACTGTCGCAAAGACTAACTAATCAAACGCCGAATCGCATTTGACAAAAGTAATTAAAAATTGCAAATATGTCCATGATTCCATTCTTTCCCAATCTCAAGCCATCGGTGGCTAATCGGTTATGGTTCGATGTGACCTCCGATGAAGAGATTCAAACGAGGCGATACGAGGACGAGCGCAGGAATTGGGTATGCTTGATGTACATAAAAAATCCAATCCTCTACAAAAAACGACCCCATTTTGCAATTAATTTTAGCGAGATTCGTTGAAAACAGCCGCAACGGACTTGCAGCCGCTGGGCAAGGTGCACACAATAACCGGCGTCGAGACGGATGACGAGGACGGTAAGTGAAATGAATAACTTAAAATAAAAAGCAATTTTACATTTTTAATTTGCCAAAAGCCAACGACGACAGCGAGGACACCGATAGCCACGATGAGGAGGACGACGAGACGAACGATCGTGTTATTCCAGTTACACAGGACTTTTACTCGGCCGACGATATACAGATGAATGAGGAGACGTCGCCCACAGTTCCATACACCATTTAGTTAATTATTCATTAATGTTGCGTTTACAGAGTTCCCTTTACAAACTGTATTAACAAGTTTCGTTTACTTTAATCTTAAATAAATTATAAACATATTAAGCAAAATAAGTAAATAGTTGTTATATAGCCGAAGGATTGGTCGGTCAATCGAGGGAGCGGATTCACAAACAAAGCAGCTAAGGAAGGATTAACAATTTATCTACTTGTGCAGCGCAGCCGTCTCCAGTTTGGGTGCCGGCTTCGATGCCAGGCCGGAGAGCAATTTCTTGATTTCGGCAATGGCACGACCCGGATTCAAGCCCTTGGGGCAGGTGCGCGTGCAGTTCATGATGGTGTGGCAACGATAGACGCTGAACGGATCCTTCAGCTTGCTCAGACGCTCCACGGTCATCTCGTCACGCGAATCGATGATCCAGCGATAGGCCTGCATCAGCACAGCCGGACCCAAATACTTCTCCGCATTCCACCAGTACGATGGACACGATGTTGAGCAGCAGGCGCACAGAATGCACTCGTAGAGGCCATCCAGCTTGGAGCGATCCTCGACGGACTGCAGATACTGGGCTTTGCCCTTCTTCTCGCCGGCTTCGTTTCTAAACGAATTAAATTCATCAATTACATAATATGCACTTCAAATAATAATACTAGACTAGGAAATACCCTGTTCCCAAAGTACCATAATTCGCTCTGTCTCTTCATCTTTTTCCTTGTGAGTGTCTTAAATTTTATCTCGACAGATCTTATCAGATATCAGATCAAAGACATCCCCAAATTCCAGTTCTAATCTACGGCACAGGGTATTAACTAGTCGGTCAAGTGCGCATTACTCACTTGCGCTGAAGCCAGGGCTGGATATTCTTGTACTGCTCGTAGAAGTTGTTCATGTCCGGGACCAGATCCCGCACCACATACATATGGGGAAGGGGATACACCTTCAACGGCTTTGAGCTGGTCGCATCGATCTTGCTGATGCAGGCCAGGGTGTTGGTGCCGCCAATGTTCATGGCACACGAGCCGCAGATGCCCTCGCGACACGAGCGTCTAAACGTCAGTGTCGGATCCATCTCGTTCTTGATCTTGATGAGGGCATCCAGCACCATTGGGCCGCATTCGCGCATGTTGACCTCGTAGGTCTGCATGTAGGGCTTCTCGCCGGCATTGTCCGGATTCCAGCGGTAGATCTCGAACTTCTTGATTTGCGGTTCCTGCGACTCCTTTGGCTGCGCCTGCTGCTCCAACTGGCTGCTGTTGCTAATCGCGCGCAGCTAGAAAAATAACCATAATTATTTCAACATTTTGTTCGCTTTTTGTTTTTTAGTCACGCGATTCTAATTTGCCCAGTGCTCAATGCGCAAATGTTTACATAATCGCCACCAATTGCAATAGCTTTAATAATTGATTCCATTGTGATTTTAGTGAGTTTGATGATGTTTTCGTTTGTGCTTATATAATAATATTGTTTAATAATCCCCTCTTTTCACCTGGTGACGTGCCGCCAAGGAGCTGGCGCGGCTCAGGATTTGCCTAGCTTCGTTGACCAACATTTTAAGCGATGTTTTTGTGGTGGAATTGAAACGGCACTGCGCTTGCAATTGTTAATTATTCAGACAAACAATACGTTGTTTTCCCGTGAGGAAAACTTCAATTTGCAATCTAGAAGTGGCACGACTGTAACCGTGCACAGCGTTGCCAGATCAAAGTTATCGATTGCGAGTTGCAAAAATCATTAAAAAAAATATAAATAAGTTAAGCCAGCTGACTTTAATTTGTAGATTAACGCACATTAAGTATTTTTCTATTTTATTTAAAGAAAAAGCTTTACTTGGAAAGCAATGAAAATGGTAATTCAATGCAAATAGTTAAGTTGACTTGGCAACTCTGCGGCGTTAGTATCGATTAAGCATACTATCGATGGCCAAACCAAGTGAGACCATTTAACGCGCTGTTATCTCGGTTAAATTGATTACAAATTTAAATTCTTAATTTTTGCTGTTAATTTATATTTGCTACCACAATTAAGACAGCTTAACTAAATGTAACTGTGAACATCACTTGCAATGTTTTCTCTTTTAAATTCTTGAATTTTTAATTAATATACATATACAAAGGAACGCAATTCACCTGGCCTAAATTAATAATAAATATGAAAATCGTCTAAATCATCTTTAGGCTTGACTAGCTGATTCGACTTGCTGACTGACGGGTTTCTCGACATTTGCTTGGAGAAGTGTGGGTTCCGCCCCAGGCATCGCTCCAGGCGGATTCAAATCACGCTGCTGCATGGCCGGATAAGGCTGCATGCTGCATGCCACACATTAAAAATGGAGATATAAATATATTATTAGATATTGGAGTGAATTTCAATTTCAATTAAACCTACCTTGGCATTGGTGCTGGCATTCCCGACATTTGCATGGGCAGCTGCACTTGAACATGGCTACAAACAGAATAATATGAATATTAAATAAATGAATAAATATTAATGCTAAATATTAGAACAAACCTGTAGGTCTGGCCTGGATATGCGTAGTTTACTGGCTGCATACTGTGCTGATATGCCGGAGGCGGGTACTGATGAGGGTGAGGGGAAATGCTGGGTGGTGCTGCAGAGCAAACAAAGAAGTCCAAAAACAACGCAATAAAACCAAATCATTCTTGCAGAGATCTTGAGAATGATTTTGACTCACCGCCATCGTTGATCACGTAGCCAACATTTCGCTGTGATTTCTGCTTGCGTCTAATTGCGACTATTACTGAGGTTGTGACGAATATCGAGACTGCGATTAAGAATCCGATAAAAAATGCTTCCATTGTGGAAACTTAGCGCAATTGCACCAAAACAAATGCCCAATTTGAGCTGACGGAACAAACTGAGTGTTAGTTCGTCAATCGCGCCAAGTTGGTCCCCGTTCAAGTCTTATCAATATCAATAACCAGTATTGATAAAGATAAGCTTATCTGTCTCTGGATAGACCGCACTTGATTGGCAGTCGGTCATAAATATTTTGAGAAAATAAATACTTATATATATATATTAATATTAATATCACTTCGATCTACATCATTAACCCTATTTTTGTCGTGAAGTAACGCATATATAATCTTGATCCGTATCACTTTGCGAGTCCATCTGTCTATTTCTATGAAACTTGCTCTTTTCCTTTAAAAAGTTTTACGTTTTTTTTAAACTATTCTATTCATGCACTTGGAAAAAATACCATCTGAAATTCAGCTCATCTTATTATTAAGAAATTATATATGTAAAAACAACAATTTTTTTCTTACTTCTCTAATTTTAAGACTTTTATTTTATTGTGCTAATTTTTTATTATTAAACATTAGTATTTTAAGAATTTATTTTTATTATTTTATTATTTATTTCAACAAATTTACGACAATTTTCATTACTTGTTTTTGGATTGTGCATTTCTAAATTCTATAACTTTTTTATAAATATTTTTTAGAATTGGAAGTATTTCTGATAAACAGAAAAAATATTTTTAATTTTGAAATTTTTTTTCGAATATTAAATAATTTTTTATTGAAACATGACAAATTTTCTAGTTTTCAAGGCGATTTCAACATTTCTAAGAACTGTAAACATTTCCGAAACATCGAAAAAAGCCTTTTTAATTTTCACCAGCTTTTGGGGTAATTTTCCAAATTTCTGAGCTATTTTTATACTCAGTGCACATTGTGAGTGCAATCAACTAACTTAACTTAACTTAACAACTTGTAAAATGCCAAGTTTTAATTGAGCGTGTAGTGATAAAATGCGCGAGAGAGGAGAGAGGGAGAGAGAGAGAGAGAGAGAGATAGAGAGGGAGTCTCTAAAAGAATCAAATGAATCGGCGACATTTTAATGGCACTTGCCAAGTGCTCTCAAACTATAATAGAAAACTTTTGAAAAGGTATTAATGCTGGCAAGGCAAGAAGAACGCGACTTTGTCAAATGGTTATCGACCTTTTGTCGGCTCTAGCATAATGTTTGCATGAACAATATGGAGATAGTCATATTTACATATATATATATACAAGTGAAGGGAAAGTGAGCTGAAAACTTTGAGGCTCATTCTCACCTAGGCAAAGGCAATGTTTAAACTGACAAAGGCAAAAAAATAGCACTTGAAAAGTTGAAAAGTGCAAACCAAAGAAAAAACCCAAGTTTTACAATGCGAAGGCGAACAGAAGAGTGAGCACAAAAGTTGGGGGTGGAAACAACAACAACAACAACAACAACAACAACCACAATTGTGGTAGTAAGTAAACACCATGCCACAAAATATAGAAGTAAAAATAAAAAATGAAACCCTACTCCGCCGGCATCGCACTCCAGGCAAATGTACATAAGTCGAAACAATGCGAAAACTTAAATAAAATGTTCGGCCAGGTGTGCCCCTAGCCCCACCACCTGCCTCATGCCACCCTAAGATCCCAAAGCACACACAGGAAACGGCAACAAAGCGCTATAAGAACTTGGCTAACAAAAGGATCAAAACTTTGGCCAAAATGGGAGCCGGCCTGGGCGGCTTGTTGTGTAAATTGTTTTGATTGAAATTCGAGTGCCGTTAGTGCATGCAAATGACGTCAATGATGAGCGCAGCTAATTAGTCGAGCGTGCCACACAGCCTTTAAAATTAACGGTACAAATGGAATTGTTTGCGTTGGGGACAGCCGCAAAAAAAAAAGGATGATTGCCCTGCAAATCACTAGAATACTTTCGAGGGCCACTTGGGCGAGCCCAAAAATCCAGCAACGGTAAAAAAAATTATTATTTTCCTAGGCACACCGTCGATTAGATACCCTTACAGAAGAAATATTATTATTATTATTTTGTAAGTTTTAAGAACTTTTCAATTATAGTTGTTTAAATATTTCTAAAAATTAGATCTTTTTAACAAATACTTTTCAATTGATACCTCTTGAAGGTCCTGGCTCTTAACTGCCTATTTTATATTAGTTAGTTCCATTTTGGCATTGTAAAGCTCATCTTTCGACAGATTGTTCTAATGCCAACTATTTGATATCGATATATTTTTAATTATTTATTTATTGTCGACTAATATCAATCGATACAAAAAATATAAATATAAAAATATAAATATTAAAAAATATAAATATCAGAGGATAATCAGAACATTTTCATAAATGCAATGATTACGACATGTTAGTTAACTAATTTGACACAATTAGCAACTTTTTAGTCAAGTCAAAAATAAACAAAATAAAATGAAAAATAAAATTGAATATTCGTGCTTTTTAAGAGAAGAGAAAAAGACATTAAAAATAATATTATAATATATAAACATACAAACTGAATCACAAAATCAAAATAACCGAAATGAGGGCATAAAAAAGGTTGGCCAAATCAATACGAAACTGCTGAAAGAGAGTCAAATGAATGGGCTTCGATAGATGCTTAGATCTGCCAAATTGAGCGAACCACTTGATAAATGTTTGTGGTGCTTACATACAAATATATATTTATACTTGCGTCTGCCACATTCAGTTTATTTCCGTTTTTTATCGTTCTGCTGTCTTGTCTGCCACACTCTGAGAAAAAAATGTACTTTAAGCTAATTTTCGAATATAACAAACCAGACTTATGAACATACGTATATATATATATATATAATTCTACTAAATTATATACTTAATGTTATTAACAATTAATTTTTATAATTAAACTATAAGTAAAGTAACAATAAATAAATAAATAAACAAAGCAAGCAACAACCCAAAAAATATATTTTTAATTACGAAACAAATTTTCTATAAATAAAAAAAAAATACTTTTTTAAAAGAAGATTTTTACATTTACAGAAATTTAGAATTGACAAGTTTTTAAGAAAATTCTACATTATTTAATTAATATATATTAATGTAATAATAAATAAATAAATTAATTAAGAATTAAAAGTGCCTCAAATCCAATTTTTTTTTAAATTCACTTTAAAATATATTTAAAAAAATGTGCATAATTTTTCTATTAATTTTAAGCTCAGTTTTTTTTAGCGTGTAAATGAATAACAGTTGTTGTGTGTGTTATGACGCACGCACACACCCATTTAAATATATAAGTGCATGTGTATCATTTCAGATATATGTATATGTATGTATGTATATCCATGCATTGTATACATATTATATGTGGCAACAGCTTGAATAACTTTGTGTCTATCAATGGGGAGACAAACGCCACAAAAATACCATTTGGATTTCGCCCAATGACTAACTGCCAGACAATATTGTCAAAGTTGTTGTGTACTATATTAAAATGACACTCATAAGGCGTCACTTCCCTGGAGTGTCATAAAAACCAATACATATACAAGGATATAGCTGTGTAATTCGATAGGCTGCCGCCGTTATCTAAATGAATTATTTATGCCAGCTTAGTGGCTGTGGGTCAATTCTGTAGACGTCGATTTCTGCTCGTTGTGCGTTTTGTGACATTTAATATGTCATTAAATATATCATTGAGAGTGCAGACGTCAACCGCCCACTCTGTGTGCAGCACTCGTAACTATCGTGCAACATGCTCATTTAGTGCTTGTCAATTGCCACAAATTGGCTACAAATTTGTTTGTCCCTCAATTATTACGCATACGACGCGTGCAACAGCCGACTGTCTGACAGTCGAGTGGTTTGGTGGTGCATTTGTTGCCGCGTATTTAACTGGCAGTTAAATTGATTAAGTGGCATTAGAACTAGCTGACAGTGATACTTGCAGCAGCGTGGAAAGCTGCCCCACTCTGTGAATGAATTAGCGCAGTTGCAAGCCTCGAGATTAAATGCCATCTGAATAAATATTGATATATTTTTCAAGTGTCGCTCGGATTTTAAAATCATAATTGACTGCAGTTCGCCTCGCCCTTAAATAAAATATTAAGTAAAAAGTATTTATTAATTTATTTATAATGTTTATATTTCAATTTACAATTTGAATAAAAAAAAAAACATTTGACTGGGCTTTTAGTGTGCTACCCAATTGTGTACTAATCTCTGCATTCACTTCACCGTCCCGATGATTTCTTCAAGTCACTCCAAGAAAAAGCCGCATCCGGTTTCATCATGACCGAATCATTAGAATCGCGGCAGGAACGCAGCTGCCGCAATTGCAATTCCCCGACGCTGGAGTCGCCCAGGTAACGCCAATAATGAAAAGGCAATTACCTACAAAAATGTGTCCATTAGCAAAAACACGTGTAAGCAAAAATTAACCAAGTAATAATTACTTGGGAGGTCTAACGGTATTTCGAAAGACCTACTGAGGCAGGTCAACAAGAGCCATGTCAGTTGCTCGCAGCTAGAACCGTTTGGGAATTACAACTACCACATCGCAAAGCAAGAAGTTTTATGCAACACTTTTATACTTTGAGAGCGAAGGTATCGTAATGGCTAGGAAATCGATAAAATCGATATTCGCAAATCGATAAATTCACATATTTCACACAATTTTAGAAAACTTGAATTGTGGTTTGGAAGTCAAATGAAATCAATTACTTCATTCATCTCATCAAGTGACAAGAATTGCAAATGTTCTTAAAGAAAGAGAGTATTCCACAACTTAAAAAAATAAATTCATATTTTCCTTAACTGGATTTAATGTAGTGAAGTTTGTCTAAAGCTGAAAGATTAATGAAACCTTCCTCAGACTTAAGTAACTTTAAAAAGCTTCATCAGCCAATTAGATTGATTTAATATATACTCGGAAAAAATAGACCTGAAAAAATTAAATTATATTAAAAAATTAATGCGTAATTTGAGAGTAGATTTTTCCAAGATGTACAAAAAGTTTTTCTATATTTCAAGTTGTTTGTGTACTCAGACATAGCTAAACTTTAATATAGCTTTCGTTTCAGAATTTTTGAAATGTTTCTTCAGATAAAAGTTGGACTTTTCTTAGCTTTAAAATTGATATATATAAAAAATATTTAATTTATGAAGAGCTTGACCTGTCTACAGTGTCTCAGTAAGCCGCATTCGCTTGAGTTAGTGTCAAATATTTGCAACCGATAGGCATGAGTGAATGTGGCATGCGGCACTTGCAGCTCGTGTTGCCGTGTCGCTTGAAAAGTCTGTACTTATTTCTATTGCGACAGGTGTCCACCTCGTAAATGTCCATCAAGGGTGTTGAGTGTAAAATCTTGTTGTAATTCCAGCAAGACAATTTTATGTTCGCTGTTTGTTTGATGTACATTTTCATTACATACTTTCGAGTGCATCAAAATTTTATGTGGCGCCACCGAAGCGAAATAAAAAACTTAAACAGCGCGCACAGCAAAATTTTAAAGCTCTGGCGCAAAAAAAATGTACAATAAAAAAATGGTTGGCATAAAAAATGCTTGTGAAATGTTACACCTGTGTGTTATGATGGTGTGTGTGTGTGTGTGTGTGTGTGTGTGTGTGTGTGGGTGCTTTTCAGCTAAAAAATACTGAGGCAGATCCTGTGACAGCGTTTTAAGTACTATGTGCCAGTGAAATCGCTGAGCTTGTTTGTAATTTCAATCAACTTATGGCTGCCAAGCTGCGTCCTTGTGCCTGAGCGTGTGTGTGGGTGTGCCATTCAAGGATATCTCATTTTCTTATTCATAACAGCTGAGAAACTATTTCTCAAGCTGATGGCGGCAACTTGTCGTCGCATGGAGCGACAACGGCAACAATGGCTTACAACACAAAGTTGTCAGTTAGCAGCGCACAAACAAGTTATCAAAAGCGCATCAGCAGGCCCAAAGGACCCGGAAGGATGGCACAGTCAGCCAGAGTCAGTCACGCAGCCAGAGCTCAGATAGCATCACGTACCAAACTCAATACGGGACTTCAACTAGCCACAGTCCGGACACGAACGGCATAACGGAATCTATCCGGTGACAACTTTAATATTGTCCGCATAGATGGCAACTGGAAGTCCGCAGATATCCTTGGAATCTGAATAATTTCTGATATTTTGGGTGTGTCCATTGCGGCTGTGGCAACAATGCGCTCGAATTGTTTGGCGCAAGTCCTTTTGACCGTTTAAATGGTTTCGAGTCTTTGACTTAACTTGGCTTAAGCTAAGTTCAGGTTGCGTACGTAAAAGCCGTTTACAGCTCAATTTCCCCAACAAGTTTCGTGATTAAACTCTAAATTTGTGAGCATCATAAACTCCATATGGCTTTATGAATGTAAGTCTGCCGCACCCAAAGGCATAAAAGGCTTAAATGAATATTGCTTGAATATATTAGGCAGAAAATGCGAATGCCATTCGGACAAAAGGCAAGATTTTATTATACGAATAAATCGGAGTTCAAAGTTTCCAATTTGTGCTGCTTTTTGATAATTCTTGAAGCTTTATTCTTCGGCGACCCTTTTTTGAATGAAATACTTGCCTGCAAATTTGAATGTTCAGCTCGGAGAGCTTAAAGGAACACGCTGCGAGTGGCATTTATTCTTGTCATTTTGCATTTTATTCGTAATTTAAAAAGTGGAACCCAAAAAAAAAAACATATTCAAATGTTATTTACTTGTTTCTACATTTGTTTACAACATGGTTGTCATGTATGCCCAAAGATATGACCGATGAGCATGATTTTTCTGACGGATGCCAAAAAACGAACATTTTAAAATGTTAATTATACAAACTGATAAGACACAAGAACAGATGTGATTAGCTTCATATATATATATATATATATATATTTATAGAATATTTTTTCATTTTAAACTCAATTATTTATTTGTAAGATACCCAATAGAATCCACTTTAAATTTATTTATTTATTTATTTTATTTTGAGGCAATTTAAAAATTGGAAGCTAAAGTTGCGGCATGCAAATAAAAGTGCTGCATTTAAGTGCAACATATTGTGAGTAAACGGTTTGCAAGTGCAACACTTACACTTTTCAAATGTACACATTTTTCTTACCTAAAATAATGTTTTGAATCTCAAAAATTGATGGACCTTTAAAGGTTTCATTTGAAGCCAATATCTTTGCGTAGCGACAAACCTTTGCTTCGAATCTAATCTTGACGAGAAATGTTGCTCCACATTAATGGATGTAAGTCCCATAATCATGCTCTGCACTTTCTTTACATGTATATTTTATATTTGTAATTTAATGAGGAAAAAAGCATGTGCATTTAATGAAATTTTTCAAAGCGTCTACTTTATGAAGCCGGAGGCGTCTCCGTCTCTTCTCCGTTTGCAAATTCATTATACAAGGCTATAAAAATGATTTAGTACGAGTAGACGAAATAAATTGATGCTAGAATTTTGAAATGAGTTTTTGGATGAATTTGTTATGACATTTCTGCTCCATGGTCTTTTTATTCGCTGTGTCTGCCCAGCTGCAGAAGCTATGGTGCTATGGACCACGGTCCTCCATGGTCACCCCATCTGCAGTGCAATGGTTTCTGCTGCACAGCCAACTGAACAGACTTCGAGAAAAGATTACTAAGAACTTCTATCAAAGATTGGTAGTTCTTGGCTTGGTGTTACTTATTGGTATCAGGGTAATTCTCAGTTGCTTCTACATCTTCAGTTAGTTTTATTTTTGGTAGAAAGTTGATTTTTGCTAAACAATCAACTGTCAAAGGAAACACAACACCCAAAGTAAACAGGTGGCAAATATGCATATATGCAAATCAATTCAAATCAATCAATATCAAATTTATTTTCCACAAGCCTTGAACTATATTTTCCACTTAAAAATGTTTTCTTTTGCCAACAAGCAACTGACCAAATATTAAACTATATACTTTATGTTCAAAAATGAACACCCTATATAAATATAATACACATGACGCTCTTTGATGAACTCATGCAGGCCAGCCTTGTTCATCGTTGTGCCTGACTCTGATGTTGGATTCGCAACTGCAGTTCTTGCTGGCGACGAGTTGTCGCGACGGTCGCCGCGACGGTCGCCGCGATCAGCTCGCTCTTATCCCGTTATCCAGCCTTTTTTACGCGCCGATGCGGACGCCTTCGCAGCAGTCACCCTTATCCAGCCGCTCTTAGGCGCCGATGCTTATGCCTCCGCAACATTCTTCGCAACAATCGCCGTTACCCAGCCGCTGTTAGGCGCCGAAGCAGTCGCCTTACAGCAGCGTATTATTATACATGAATTAGTCGTAAGCAATTTTGTATAAATAAAGAGCCTGCTCGTCAGAGCAGTCAGTTTGAACTTACAACTCAACTCGCACACATTTATTGACTGCAGAAGAAGGCTGCGGTAGAGTGAGTCTGAATTTACAACTCAGCTCATAAACATTTGGTCCTTCGAGACTCTCTATTGTTTTCCCCCACCAGTGGTAAGAGACATAGAGTTAAACCAGCACCTTAAAGTCTGATATTCAGCTACAGGTTGCAAAAATAATTTACTTTGCTCTCCCCCACCAGTGGTAAGAGGCACTGTATAAAAGATTTTGTTTAAACAAATAAAAAATCGTTTAAAACAAATAACACAGACAAGTGTTGGGCGTTTTCGAGGCCAAAAAACATCGAAAGTGAAGTGAAGTGGAAATCGATAGTCGTCGAAGAAATCGTCGCTGGACAATCTTCGTCGTGGGAGAAATAGTCGTCGAAGAAATCGTCGCTGGACAATCTTCGTCGTGGAAGAAATCGTCGCTGTCTTCGTCGTCGTGGGAGAAATCGTCGTGGAACGATAGTCGTCGAAGAAAACGTCGCTGGACAATCTTCGTCGTCGTGGGAGAAATCGTCGTGGAACGATAGTCGTCGAAGAAAACGTCGCTGGACAATCTTCGTCGTCGTGGGAGAAATCGTCGTGGAACGATAGTCGTCGGAGGAAACGTCGCTGGACAATCTTCGTCGTCGTGGTAAAAAACGTCGCTGGACAATCTTCGTCGTCGTGGTAAAAATCGTCGCTGGACAATCTTCGTCGTGGGAGAAGTCGTCATAGTAATCTTCGTCGTCGTAGAAGGATAAGTCATAATTTAATATAAGCTAAACCTTAAATAATTATAAGATGGCAAAAATGTTTTCGGATAGGAAAGTCGACGCACTGAAGAAGCAGGCAGTTTTGATTAATAGGCTTAATGCTATAGAGCAGGATTTTAGTCAGTTCAACCCAGACGAGGTAGAAAAGATAAAAATTAAGTTAACGTCTAATAATGGGGACTTGGTCAAGATGGGAGTAATCGACGATGATTACTTCAATGCAAAGCATTTTGATCAAGCCATGCTGACAATCACTCGGCTGCAGAAGAAGGCTGCGGTAGATGTAGAATCATCAATAAAAAAGCCATTAGAAAAAGAATTGAGGGATATAATAAACCCATTGCAACAATATCTAAGGGAAGTAATGGAGGAATTAAAAAATACTAGTAATGATAAAATCCTAACGTTGCACAAGAATAAAATTTATTTTCTTTGGGAAAGAGTTTTACAAAATACTAAACAATTTGAGAACAACTCGCGTATTATGAATCAAATTGAAGAATTGAGGTTCGATGTAGAAAACATGCTCAGTATATGTGAGCAAGAAAGAAGCGGTAATGCTGTGGTTGCAGAAGAACTACCAGCATTACCTAAAATTGAGGTACCCACATTCTCGGGAGAAGAGAAAGACTGGGACATATTTTCAGAATTATTCTCTGAAATAATTCATAAAAGAGAAGACATCAGTCTATCTCTTAAATTCAATTATTTAAAAACTGCTTTAAGAGCAGAAGCAAGGAGCATGGTGTCGCACTTGCTGACAGGAAGCGCTGAGAATTATAATATAGTTTGGGAGTTACTAGCCAAACGATATGAAAACAAACGCAAAATATTTTCACAGCAGTTGAATCGTCTAATTGAGCTGTCTTGTCCAAATAACGAATCAGCCAGACATTTGAAATTTTTTATTGATTCCATTAATGAATCAATACACATTGTTAAGTTGAAGTCAAATTTAACTGATGAAGTGGATTGCATATTTTGCACAAATAATACTAAGGAAATTTAGTAAAGAATCGTTGCAAGATTTTGAAAATCATGTCAAGAAGACAAAAGACATTCAACAATTAAGCGACGTCTTAGATTACCTAGAGCAGAGGCTCAGCTCGTTAAGTTCTGTACAAGAAGTTACAAGAACAACAATTAAAATACCTACTAACAATTTTAAAGAATATTGTCCCATATGCAAAGGAGCGGGACATAATATATTTAATTGTTTTAAGTTTAAAAATATGACTTCGGCAAATAGGCTCGAAAAAGTTAAGAAGGAGCACATTTGCATAAGATGCTTAAAACATACGATAAACAAGCGATGCGATAGCGAAGATATTTGTGCTTTATGCAAAAGGAAGCATAACACAATGCTTCATATAAATTGTGAAAGCTCAAATTCATGTGTGACCAAAGAAAGAGCACTATTAGCTACAGCAATAATAAAAGTAAAATCGTCAAATGGAGGTTACGAAAAATTAAGAGCACTGGTTGATAGTGGGTCGCAAAGCACGATCATTTCGGAAAAAGCACTCCAAATCCTAAAGCTACCTAGAATAAAGAATATCACTGAAATTAGGGGCATAGGTGCAGAGAGTAGCATATCTAAATATAGGGTAAAATTGGATATAAAAACTCCAAATTTAGATAAAAAACCTTACAAAATTGAAGCAATTGTATTGCCTAAGTTAATGAGGGCCCTACCAGTGAAATCACTTAATATTAATCTCAAAGATTGGGATAGCTATAATTTAGCTGACCCCAAATTTAATAAATCAAGCCGTATAGATGTCATTATTGGAGCAGATTTATATACACATATTCTAAAAAAAGGATTGGTAAAAATGGGTGGACTGCTAGGTCAAAATACAGATTTTGGGTGGATAATATCTGGTTGTGGAAAGACCGAAAATAAATCAGTTGTCGCAAGAGCCATTCGAAACATTGATTTAAAAAGAGTTAGCACTACACCAGGCCAACGACGGCGGCCATGGCGGCAGACGCCAGTCGCAGTGGAAAGTGTTGAAACTCCATGCGCACTGGAAACTCCTCTTAATGAAAGAATAGCAAACTCGACAAGTTGCCGTAGCCTGGGCTTATCAAGTAAGCGAAAGGATCTCAACAAGAAGAAACTGGAATTTCTAGACACAGCAAACGAGCCTAAATCTGAGAAAGTCGCTAAAAAGAAGTCGGAAGAAACGCCAATTAACAATTGGAGACAAAGATATAAATGGAAGCAGGATATAAAAAATATAAATGAAGGCCAGATAGTTTTAGTCAAAGATGAAAACTGCCACCCAGCCAGGTGGCCATTAGAAAAAGTTGAACAAGTACACAAAGGAAAGGACGAGAAAGTAAGGGTGGTTAAAATAAAAGTTCAGGAAGGGTCAATAACAAGACCAATTCACAAAATATGTCCTCTAGAGGGAATCCGTTAGATTGAAAGAAAAGAATTCATGCGTCGTTAGGAATAAGAGTAATTTTAGCTGTAATTATGATAATATATATGATAAGAAAAATCACTGTAAGAAGAAGATTATAAGCCATACAATTTGTCGGGCCTAATAATTAAATAAAAATATAACGCCGACTCTCGGCCGGCCCTTGGCAGAATGTTCAAAAATGAACACCCTATATAAATATAATACACATGACGCTCTTTGATGACTCATGCAGGCCAGCCTTGTTCATCGTTGTGCCTGACTCTGATGTTGGATTCGCAACTGCAGTTCTTGCTGGCGACGAGTTGTCGCGACGGTCGCCGCGACGGTCGCCGCGATCAGCTCGCTCTTATCCCGTTATCCAGCCTTTTTTACGCGCCGATGCGGACGCCTTCGCAGCAGTCACCCTTATCCAGCCGCTCTTAGGCGCCGATGCTTATGCCTCCGCAACATTCTTCGCAACAATCGCCGTTACCCAGCCGCTGTTAGGCGCCGAAGCAGTCGCCTTACAGCAGCGTATTATTATACATGAATTAGTCGTAAGCAATTTTGTATAAATAAAGAGCCTGCTCGTCAGAGCAGTCAGTTTGAACTTACAACTCAACTCGCACACATTTATTGACTGCAGAAGAAGGCTGCGGTAGAGTGAGTCTGAATTTACAACTCAGCTCGCAAACAATATTTTCCACTTAAAAATGTTTTCTTTTGCCAACAAGCAACTGACCAAATATTAAACTATATACTTTATGAATATATATGTAGATCAAATTAATTTGCTATAGTAAAAAGTGTAATCAAACTTGCCAATATTACGACTACTAACACTGCCCTATCAACGGAAACACTTATTTAAAGAGCCCTTACTTTAATGGCCCTCAATCATATTTTTGTGGTCGTAAAAGGAGCATAAAAGCGGTTTTATGGCTGCCCTACTTCAAATGAAATAGTGAACAAATTAAAGCCAACTTCAGCAGGAAAACTTTTGCAGCAACAGTTTTGAAAATGTTTTTCAACAATTAATTATCTATTTTCTGATCGTAAACTTTTCATCTAAATTATATAAATAATTTCAATTATTCTGACTGACCATAAGCTGAGCATATGTAGCTTTTGGTATTATTATTATTTATGTAGGAATTTAAGAAAGACTTTCATTTAAAGTTTATGCAAATAATAAAATTTGGAAACTGGGTTCATGCTATCTGCAACAGTTGCCGCTGCTCAGTAAATTATTCAAATTAATTTACATATTTTAGCCAGAATGTTTTCATTAAATCCTCATAAATAAATGATGCGATAAGTAGGTCAAGCAGACAATCGCCAACCAAAACGTCAACTGAACTTATGCAAATATGAGCCAAGGCAAACTAACCTTGAGTGTCCCGGGATAAGAATAGACTTGATGCATGGGTTCATATATAGGGTGGGAGGGCAGGCAGGCAGGGAGGGAGTGAGAACAAGCCCTAGGCAAATATTTACACATTTAACGGACGCTGACGGCCTTGATTAAATGGCCAAACAAAACAAACCACACCAAATCTGGCCTACACCAGAACTAAATGCGAGGGTCGATTAAGCAGTTAATAAAAAATAAAATAAGCCAAAAAAAAATCACAGAAAGCAAATGAAATTTATTTTTTTTTTTTTTTTATATTTTTAATGGACTACATAGAACTAAAAATCAGATTGCAAGGATGGGGGAAATAAAAAAAAAAGGACAATCACAGGAAAAAAATTGTTAGATTTCAATTGCTTGGTACGAGAGAAAGTAAGAGCCAGAGAAAGAAAGCCATAAAGAGTGAGAGAGTACATAAAGATGAGCCTGCAGATTAAGATAAGTTTGGCACAGTCTAAAAAATAATAATATTAAAAGTGTGATTACAGCAAGATGGAGACTAAGGCATAAATCACATTAATTTTTGTCTAAAAATAAATGAAAAAATGATTATATATAAAAATGGTGAATGGGTCTTGGTTGGGCAGCCCTCGAATGAATATTTACTTATGTGATGTGGCAGAGCGGGCTAATCAAACAGTTGCCGACAAAACAGTTAGGCAAAGCCAACACAAGGCGCCCACACAAAGCGCTAAGCAAACAGCCAAAAAGCGCCAAGAAAATCAAAGATATGCCACACTTCCCCTTGCAACAGGCTTCTGTTTTATGTGCGTTAAGGGGAGTGGGGGGGGGATGGAGGCGGCCTGGGCCCCCTACTTGAAGCGTCTTAATGCGATTTTCATGCGAATGCGATAAGCGTAGCATAAACGCAATAAGCTGCAAATAATCAGCAGCAAGACAAGAAATCTACACATTATATATTCACACACACTTGCACACACACACGCACACCCACACGCACACACGCGCACACACAGACACCTGCCCAAAGTGGCTATAAAAGTTGGGCACGCAGAAAAGTATGCTACGATTTTGGCTCGACGCTTTAATGGCCCAAACGCTTCAGTTATGCCAGATACGGTTTCAGTTAAGGCACTACCTAATAGAAAGAGAGACAGGGAGAGAGAGGGAGAGAGAGAGGGAGAGAGAGAGGGGGAGAGAGAGAGAGATAGAGAAGGGGGGCTGTCAGCGGAGTCGTTTATTAAAACGTTGACTTGAGTTGCTGTTTTAGTTGTTGCTACAATGCAAATGTACGCAAAGTGTTGAAGCGATGCCAAACATTTTAGCCGGAGACCCCAAATGAAGTGAGAAATATAAAATTAAGGCCCGCTGGGCACATATACACACACATAAACTAGCTACATACATATGCATATACTTTGGCTGCTAGAGATGCGGCTGAAACTGCTTCTTGACGTAAAGGCAGCTGAGCAGCTGGGCAGCTGGGCAGATGGGTAGCTAGGCAGCTGGGTAGCTGAGCAGCTGGGCAGCTGGGCATCTGGCTAGCTGGGCATCTGGCTAGCTAGCAAACAAATGCAAATGGGGGCAGGTATGGGCGTCAAAGGTAAACAGAATGTAAATTGCTTTGGCCAATGCCAATAGCTGATAAAGCGGCAGCGTCCAATGCACCCGCTGTGAATTGTTTGGTTTTTCTTTCATTTTTTTTTTTATGGGAGAGTCGAAGAACCCATTAAGAGCAACGTCGAACGATATTGAACCTGCCAGCAGATTTTTGGCTGCTAAATTAGATTGAACAAACATGCGGCGTATACGCAATTTAGCTGCGGCAGATGAGGGACTGAGATACGGTTTTCCATTCGGCAGCGCACATTTAGTGCCTTTTTATGCGTAACGCAAATTATTTAAATTTCTATAAATTATGTAATTTATGCACAGATGTGCCTACATTTAACACAGGTTATTGCTCCGACTTCGGTTTTGGGTTAACAGAACCGAAAGTAAATTTTACATAGATAAACTAAATATTTATTTATTTATTTATTTATTTATTCTTGTCAGCCTTTTGTGCAGTGTATGCGAAGGAGCAACTCTTTCATCTGCTGCTTATCAGCTAAGAATCGCAAGCCTTGCAAATCAAAAGTAAATAAACCAAATGCTTTCAGTGATTTGAATAAGCCGGAAGTTGGGACACTGGTTAATGAGCTTAGTGAAATGTGTTTTAAAATTAACTCTTGGCCAGCAACGACAACAGCAACGACAACAGCAACGACAACAGCAACAGCAACAGCAACATTTGTTGCAAGTTGTCAGCGATGTTGTCCTTGGTTGGCAGCTGTTTTCCAGACAAGCTCATAATTGCGCATATAATTTGGCTAGCAGCTTAAGATGGGCAAAGAGTGAAAGTTAGAAAGTAGAAGGGAATTTGGATTGCTTCAATAATTAAGGCACTCAAATCAAGAAGCAGCAGCAGACGAAGATGTAGTCAGGCAGCCAGACAACATGGCACAAAGAAAATGTTAGCCAAGCGGGCCATGAAATTCACCAGAGCATTATCCACTCACACACACATGCACACACACACAAACACACACATACACACGCACACACACACACACACACACACACAGATACCCACAAGGGGCGAAAGCCGCACGCTTCTTGGCCAAATGGCAAATGTTGTCAGCTGCATGCTGCAGAGAATTTCTTTGCAACGCCTGTCGCTTTCAGTTTATGCCAAGCAAAGAGCTGCTAGAGTGGGTTTCCTTGAATGGGGGGGGGGGGGGGAGCGTGGCACCGCCTGGCGACACTTGACACGTTGACAGCGCCAATGTTGCTACTAAAAAACTAATTTCTCGCTCTGTTGCGCATAATTTGATGCAATTGTTTTAGATTGAAGCGCGCAGACTGCAAATGGTCAGATGACCACTTTGGGTGCCACTGCAACATCAGTGTTGCACTTGATGCTTTTTTTAATTGAATTTGCATATTTGGAATGCTGCCAGTGAGTGCATAAATATCACTCTTGATTACATCACATTCGCCATTTCTTATTGGCATTTCTTGCAATTAACTTTGGTTAATTATGGCCGGCTGTGCACAAGCGGTAACTGCACCATATGTCGTATACGTAATGATTAATACTTGTGCATTATTTAATTATTATAATTAATGAACGGATCGACGCTATTTAGAGCAGACTTGCTTAATGGTTCTTAAAGTATGCGTATTACATTTTTTTTTTTTAATTTATTTAATGTAGACTCAAAAAAGTTTATATATCAAAAAAGTCTGACAAAATAAAAAATCTAATATAATTTTAAAATTGTCATTTAAATTATCTAAAATTTAAATTAAGTAATTATAAAAAGTAGAAATCATTATAATAATAATTAAAATTGAAAATGAAAAAAATAAAAATAAGGAGAAACCCAGGAAAAAACCCAATCAATCCAGAAATGCTTTAAAGTAAGTAAAATGTTGAGAAGGGACATAAGTCAGGGAACGGACATAGTCAAATCTCAGCATACGCCACTAGTTAGTAACTAGCATAGAAAGATAACAAGTCTAAAATGGATTCCGATGAGAGCCCTCCAGGCACACATGCTTCCACATGATAAATTGGCATGCTTGACGTTGAGAGCCAGAGTTGCCAGAGCTGCTTGAAATTTCATACGAAATTGAACTTTAAACACACTTTTAGTACTTTGCTGCAAGCCAGCGAGCAAATTTACTATAAATTTTATACAAAATAATCAATACGAAATCTTGAAAGTCAGAATACTGTCTGAGATAAGCGGAATTTAATATTCCAAAGACTTTCCGCTAACAGCAAACAAGATGTTTCTGCATACTTTTGGCAAGCACTCAAGTATTTGGCCAAATATTTGCCACTCTCAAAGTCAGTTTAATACCAGCAATAATTCAATTTAGGAAATGTTGGGAAACCAATTTACTTGGGCAATAGAACTTGATCCCTGTTATATATCAGCTATTTAAAGCTTCAATTATATTGGGCACACACACCCACACACACACACATACACAAAAAAGCTTTGCGAATATTTGTTTGTGTGCGAATTGTGGCAGGTGCAACTGAAAATTGAGCCTGCAGATGAAAATTAAATGGCTTTTCTATTGCTGCGTTTTATGGCACTTGTGCAAATGAATATAAGGAAGAATTCTGTTCCCGACTTGAATTGTATTTTTAAAGTAATATCTTTAATTTACTTTTATTTTCATTATTTTATTTTTAATAAAAATTAAAAACAAACAAAATTAACAAAAGATTTTTTATAATCACGACAAATTTTTCACAGTATCGAAAAGAAAGCTATTAAAAATATGACAAACTCTCCGAGAATCGTTTAATATTGTTGTAGTTGCTGAGTGTATGTATTTGTGTATTAGCATTTGTGTATTAGTATTTGTGTATTAGTATTTGTGTATTAGTATTTGTGTCGATTATGGCCTAATCAAATTACATGGCCATAATTCGCTTGCTCGCATAGATATTCGGGCTCAGTTTAAGAGGCAATTTGCGTTAAACGTTGATTGAATAAGCGTTAATGCAACTCGAATTAAGTAAAGTATTCCGTTCAACTTACACACACACACACACACACACACGTTCACACACTGATGCACACACTCTCCCACACACACACACACTTACACACACACACAAGCAGAATGACATCAACTGGCAATCAGGCTATGAACACGTGCGCAGTCAAACTGACTCATCGATTTACTACACTCAGAAAAAAGATGAAACTTATTAAGAAATTATACTACAAAAAAAAAACAGATTCTTTCATTTCTAAGCTCATGTGTAGATTTTTCTAAAATACAGAAAAAATTTCATCTGATTTTTTTTCTGAGTATCTTGACAAATACTTTTTAATTTTTCTATAGATTCTCATTTGAATGCGATTTGTTTTTGAGTGTATTTACTTGACTAAGCTAAGCAGGATTGCTGCTACCTGGACACGCGCACAGCTGCAGCACAGCTCAACTGCCATCACGCCAACAATGTCATGCGACCAATGTGCAACAGCAACATAAAAAGTGAAAAGTGAAAAGGAAAGCAACAACAAGTTAAGCAGCTAACGCCGTTTGCCGTGCTAATGGCGACCTGTGCAGGAAATGCCATTAGCACAGTTTTCCCGATAAGAAAATGCATTAATGTGACTTGGATGTTGGCCTAGACGGGCAGTTAACAAACATTGCGGTCTTATGACACCGTCAAGTTTATTAAGGCCACATTTATCATAATTAACAGCCAGTCGGCCAGGTGGGCAGGCGGGCAGGCCAACACATCATCTATGCTGATCCCAGGCTGCATGCGAACCAGCCAAAAGACGGCAATTCAACCGGCCAAAATTCATGGCCTGAAATGGTTGGAATTGCTTTTGCTTAAAGCTGCCCAAATGACGAAATGCCGCAACGCCAAGCAAAATGCCGAGAAGGGGCCATCAAATACCAGAGAACAACGGCGGCAGCTCATAAAAAATGCGACAGGACTCTCACGCCCAGGGGCAGGTCCACCAAACCAGCCTACGAGTGTGAAAAAACAAAAACAAAACAAAAATAGAAGAAAAACCAAATGAAAAATAAAAACAAGGAATTTATGTGCACAGCGCCAAATGATTCATGCGGAAGTAAAGGCACTCGTGAGTGCCGTAAATGTTGTTGCACCAACCAAAATGTGGCAAGCAAAAAAGAGACGATGGAATCTTTGCTTCATTGCTGGCTGTTTCAGTATTTCGGGCATGAGTCCAGTTTCAACTCTTAACAACTGCCAACGGAAGAAACAGTGGCCAGATAAAAGACACACGCTTCTGTTGCCGTCCCTGTTGATGGTCTTCTTGTTGTTGTTGTTGTTTTGCATATTAAAATTGACATTTTGATTGTTTCGCAGAGCGTTTCCATTTCGTGTGCAACTCACGGGAATGACTGCCTCTTAGGCAGCTGAAGTAGTAGTAGCAGTAGTGATAGTAGTAGTAGTAGGGGAATGGGAGAGGCAAGCAACTGTTGAAGTGCTGCCCCAATGCGTCGACTCACCAAATGAGTGCTCAACAAGTTTGTTGCACGGCATCATTAAGAGAAAGCAATGAGGCAATTGCGAGTGAAAAGCGCAGTCAGAGAAAAATAATCGAATGTTGCGGCAACATGTTGCCACAGATTCTTGAAAACGTCTTGTAAATAAATTCATTGTATTTAATGTATATAACAAATACAAATGAGAAAGCAAAGAAAACATTAAGGAAAAGTCTACAATTATGCAGTTAGTTTTATAAATTTATTTCTTAGATTTAATCTCTTAACGTAAATATAAGAAAAACAAGTCAAATTCGCTCTTAAAATGTATATATGATGAATAAAATGAGATTAAAATGCAGATTAAAAAATCACCAATAAATAATTAAATTCGAATTAAAAATATAAAAATAAAATACATTTTAAGATATATAATGCCTAGTGATCTTAAAATATAAAATTGTTCAACCTTTATTGATGAAATTGTAAAATTCAGGGGGAAACCAATCAGAGCAAAAACTGTTAATGATTTTACAAGCCAATCTAAAATTAATTCGTATATTCAACATTATTCTGGAGCGTTTATATGTCTACAAAGAAGAGATAGGCAAATCTCTAAGCCTGTCGAAATATATAAGTTTACCTTATTCAAACATGGCTAAAGATTTCAGAGAAATATGTTAAGTTTGAAAAATTAAAATGTCGATTTTTTTTCTGTCGTGTTTAAGGTAAAGATTTTGATAGGACTATTAGTAATGTCGATGACATATATAGGAAGAAAATACAGGCAAGTGTTCAATAGTTGTCCAACGACGGAGGATCGATAAAAAGAAGCAGAGTGGGATTAGAGATTAATGCAAAGTGAATGAATTCAAAAAAAGAATAGCAAAGTTCTGACTAATAAAATCTAAAAACTCAGCTTTATATTGACTCATTTACAGCTAATTATATTTGACTCATTTACTGAAAAGCATTTAGTGTTCTGTAGACTTATTTACAGTTGTGGTTTGGTTCCTTTACTCAACGCCGCCAACTTCTTTAAAGACAGGATTGCTCAGTTCGATCACCTCAAAAAGAATGAGTTGTTGACCATTTATGTTAAGCTTATGTTAAGCTTATGTTAAGCTTATGTTAATTAGAGTTAGAATGTAATATGCATGTAATCGCGCTCAATGCAATCATGTATGTTATATTGCATTGTGTTATTTACTTAAACTAACCTTACAGATCGAGGAAAAATTTCACGAATTTCAATAACGTTTTTTGAACTGTAAAGAGTGTTTTACGTTAGAAATGAAATCTGCAATTCTTATTGGTAGTGAGTCGATTCAGTTGACCTTCATGCTCCTTTCGTAGTATTTGATTATCCACATCCTCAGGCAGCCTCATAAATTTAGACGTTTTAAGTTGTGCAACTCAACTGTTGTTGCCAGCAATGTTGCCGTGTAGTGTTGGCAACATGTCCTTGTTTAGCAGGAACAGTGCTAGAGTCACTGCAAGCACGTTTTAGCTTCCGTTTGCGTGATTCGCATCTTTTCTTAGCACCGTTTATGCCTTTAGTTGCTGTTGCTGTTGCTGTCTGCCGCCAAAATGTCGAGTTTCGTGGCGTCGTTGTCGTCAGCCGTCTGATCGGCGCCTTCAGCTTCTGAAAACGGAAAATGTATTTCGTTCGCTTCGTCTGTCTCGTTCTATCCAAGGCGGGCATTTGCCACGTACCTTAAATTTAATTTAGAAGTGACACCATGGAAATGATTTATATAAGTTAGTTATTTCCTAGCTCAGCTTACTGTTTTTCTTTTGAGATTGTGTTATATTTAATAAATATAAATATTTATATGCATAAGGTTTATCATTCAAATTGATTTATGTTTAATTGTCTTTTTTCAATTGTTAATGGTAATGATATTTAAATTATCAATATGAGTTTCGAGCCACTGTAACAATAACCAAACTTGTTGCTAAAAACGCGCCAAAATATGAGGCAACACACACTCACACACACGCGCCCACACGCACACCACGCAAAATAACAAAAAAGAAGAAAAATGCCCACCGCAGCAGTCAACACTGCAGTCATCGCGATGAGTAATATTCACCACCCGAACACATCGGCAACCTCAACGCCAGCCCCAACCCCAACGCCCCAACCCCCGACACCCGGACAGAACCCAGCTGTCAGCAGTGGAAAAACTCACCTGTTAGGCGCAGGATGCCTGGCCAGATGCTTCCTCTTGTTCGTATTCACACCCCTCTCCTGTGGCCAGCCGAGCCAATGGTGAATTGAGCGAGTTTCTGGTCTCTCGCACTCTCGGCACCAAACAGTTGCGACGCGACTAAGGAACGTAACGGACGTGTTAACGCTTTCAACAGCTCAACGAAAAGTTTCTCAAATAAATTTCAAATTTTTCAAAAGATTGCAAAAAGTTTAAATTTTGAAATTAAAAAAAAAAGGAATTCAAGAATATCATTTTCAATTGATATTCAACGCAAAAATATGAATAAAAATAAATATATTTAAATAAAAAATAAAATATTTATGAAAAGTGCAAAACGCGTGTTGAATTTCTCCATTGCAAGTTGCCAGTCAAAGTTCAGTTTGTCGTCATCTCTCGAACACATCGAACGTGTGCAAAGAACGTGAATCGAATGGTGTTTATAAATAAATAAATAAATAAATAAATAAATAAATAATAATAGAACTCATTGAATCGGTAAACAAATGTAGATTATGCTCAGATGAAAGCTGTATATAAAATAGCATACCCTTTTAACTTAATCCACAAATATATTTATATATACATATGCCATATATTAACTGTATATTATGCACGCACTAACCAGACTAAAACTTATGAACCACCCTATTAGCTACTATTAACATAGATAATCCCAATACGTAGAAGTATATTTGATAAATCCTCAAGCCTAATTAGGACGTAGTCATTAATGTTGGACGAGGTGTATTTGCATTTGATAAACGATTTAAGTTTGCGGCTTTGTTGCTTTTCACTCCTGACTATCTTACTCACTATATACTATATCTACCGGCTCTGGCCGATGGGCAATTGGAAAGTAAACCGGATCGAGAAATTGCCACGTAAGTATTCTTAAGTTCTTGCAACCCACTTAATCATTTGGATTCGATTCCCTGCCATCTCAATTTGTCAGCAAGCGTCTACACTTTTCCACTTCAAAGTTCAATTGCGGAAAGTTTTCGTTGCTGAAAAAACTTGACGGGATAAACATGAAGTGCAAGTTACACAAAACAGCTGCTGCTCTCACACACTAATTGCATTTCGCATTGAAGCGAAAACTTTCCCAAACAAATCCTTCAGCAACATGTCAAAAATTGCTGTGGTTTTCGTTGTCTGTTTCCGTTTCTCGATATCATATCAAACCGTGCACAGACCGCAGTCTGATAAGGCTCTTATCAAACTACACCCACACAGCACCAGTACAGCTCGATGATAAGGTTACCCGCTGCAATGCACACCACAATGTCACCGCAATAGCAAACAAGAACAATATATATATATATGTATATATATATATATATAGCTTTCATATGCATGAACACAATTCGCAAATCGACTTGATGTACTCGACGGAAATATAGAAATATAAGAAATATGACTTTCAGCAGCAGACGCAGTGGAGCGTAGGGTTTTCGACAAGGGAATTGGAATGGGAATGGGTATGGGAATGGGAAGTAGACTGGTGTTATCAATGTAACATGTTATTGAACACAATTGAGAATAGCTTAGCTGTCAGAAATGACACTTTTCATTATTCATTTTAGAGTTTTAATATCAATTATCTCCACTCACATATCCTACTTAGTCTAAGGCTGTTTCTGTGTCATTTATATTTTGAGTTGAGTTTGATTTAATTTGTAAATTCTATAAAAATAAAAGTCGGGAAAATTGGACTACAAAATATACTGAAAATTATTACTGCAGTCTTAGTAGCAAATTTTATTTTAATAATGAATGAGAGCAATTCCTCTCCAGAAATTTAAGCAGATGTGGAAGTGCTCTCATTTCATATGTCTGGAACAAGTACGAAGGGAAAAAGTAAAAAATATGGCAGCTTCACAGATTTACTTTCTTTCCTTATTTTTTCTCTTACTCTCTCTCTCTCTCTCTCTCTCTCTTCGTTCCTTATTTCTGGCTGTATTTTTTTGGGTTTCCCCAATCCTTTTAATAAATGTTGGACCATTTTCCATTTTAGTCCCCCAGTATTGTATTTATTCATAATATTATTTTTTTACTATTCTTTATTTTCAATTTCAATTTGAATATTTACTCTGTATAAAAAATATACAAAATATTTGTAATAAAAAATATTCTTAAAAGATAAATAAAGTCCATCCATAAGTAAATAAATAAATTCAAATATGTTTTTATACGGCTTGCAAAAAACTCGTGCATACATATACATATGCATGTGTGTGGATATATATACGAATTCATACATATCGGCGAGCTACACACACACACACACACAATTGTCATGCTGTCCCCCTCTCACGCATGCGGATGTCTATTTGTGTATGCCTGGTGATAGTAATGAATTCAATATGGGAAAACATTTAGCTTGGGTGTCTCTCAGCAGGTCCAAAATGACATTTTTATTGTTGATGAATATTATATATTGAAGGTAAATAAAATTAAAATTAAATTTGTGACTTTAACAAGTATCAGAAAATGATAAAAAAAATGTAATATTCACATGGTGCACAAGAACTTATTTTGTAAACTGTAAGTCCTTAGCTCTTATAGCCTCTGAGATCCTTTTGTTCATGGAGACGGACAGACAGACAGCCGGATATGACTGTTGATGCTGATCGGGGTCTGATATGCTTTCCACTGTCTGCTACAACTTCAATATACCCTCTCTGTCCATTTTTAATCTGTGCTGGGTATGAATATGACTAGAATAGAGGCGTGGCTTTGAGTGTTATGCAGATATCATGTTACACAATTGTCTGGCTTGAAATGGGAATTAATTGTAAAGTTTTTATGAACAGCTTGCCATATGAATTTTCCAGCCAGTATTAAGTATACGTAGACAACAATGTCACATTGTACGTCAGCGTCTTTTTTGTTTCAATAATTCTGTACATGTTCAGAAAATTGTGATAACATGCTTGCACACACACACACACACACATACTTACATATACATATACATATATACATTTATATATATATATATATATATGGAAATCTCATGAGCAACATTTGCTTTGTTTAGGGCCAACATGCATTAAGCCCTCCAGGCAGCTGTCATCAGTGGGCAACAAGGCCCATTAGCACACACACTCGCACATACACACACACACACACACACACACACCCACACACACACATACAAAGGAAAGCAGAAAACCCTTTTGAGTGAGCAACACAATAGCACTGTGCATTAGTTTGGTTTTCATTTGTAGCAAACTAAACACATACTGTAAAATACACAATTCTTGGCCATTGGTTAAAGCCTTTCGACTGTAATGCCTTTTGCTTAAAGCAACTCCCTTAATAGCTTTTTATTAGCTTCATTTATGCTGTTTAGAATTTAGAATATTATTTTTGTGACTTTGTTACCACAGTCTTAACGCCTAACTGTATTTGTTAACGTCTTCATTTACAGCTACCACGCGGCGAGCAGACAGCGATTGGGAGCCATGTTTATGCGGTGCTTTTGAGCCGTGACATGAATAACAAAATCAATTCAAATCACGTTAAGTGCAAGTTGGCTTACACTGTCAATTGGATCTATTTGTTTTGGCTTTCAACTTACTAACTAATTTTCGTGGCAAATCGCGTTCGCAACATTAAATTATCAACGAGAATGTTCAACTTGTTGCCAAGTTCGGCGTTCAAAGGAATTATAAATTGAGAGCCACGCTGAGTGCAAACTGTTTACAATCAACTTCTAACAGGGCCACAACTTTTGCCATCGTTTTCATTTTTACGTTCACCATTTAAGCGGGCACTGAAATGCAATACTTTTTTAACAACAACAGCAACAACAACAACAACAACAAAAACATAAACAGCATTTTGGCCAAGGACAAACATTTCGGGCTCCTTACATTTGTGTTAATCTAAACAAAAAAGTTGTGGCGTGGTCTGACATCAATTTTATTTCAAGTTTTCAACTCAACGAAATTTGCATAACAAATCTGTTAAACAAATTATTCTTCAAATATTAAATAAATTAATGAAAAATTCAAAAATTTCAAAAATATTTATAAATATATATTGAAAATCGCCAAATAGTTACTATAGTTATAAATATCAAAGAAAATATTTCAAAATGGCGATGGAATGGATAACAGCCATGGACAAACGGTGAGTGAAAATGCAAATTTCAAATTATTTTTAATCAAACTTATCAAACGATTAAGTTCTATCTTTATGAGGGAGGGAGAGAGAGGTCGTTGCAGTTGGGTGTTATCGACTGCAAAATACCCTGATATCAATTAGTTTTGAAGGGTGTACCTATATTTTCCGAAATATCGGATTTGGAGATGATGAGCGCAAGTGTCAAAAATATTTATTTATCGGTTCTTATTATACACACCAAATTTGACGTCTAGGGGTGGGTGTTTGTGTGGTAGTGTAGCTGGGCTTTGAAGGACATCGTCAACAACCTAGCAACCAACATTTTGTGACTGTATCCTTAAAATTGCGGGAGATATGTGGGGCTTTATCGATTTGCATTTATCGGATGATGTATATATATGATTTTATCGATATCCTACCCTCCTAGTGGAGGTAACACCTTTTTACACCTTCTCTGACTCGGACACAAACCTGTGTATTTTCTAAGGTTCTAGTCTCTATACTTGGAATCAGTTTTAAAAAATATCTAATCAGAGCGAGGAAAAGATAGAAATGGAACCAAAACATTGCAGAACATAATCAGCTGGTTTTACACTGGGATCAGAGTATTCCGCAGTCAGCTACGCGAAATTGCAACGTTTTCTTATTTTTGCAAACTTTTTTATTATGTGCGTCGGTGCCACAGCGGCAGCATACCGCACAATCAATCAAAGTGCAACCGGGTAACCGTAAAAAGTTTGTAGAGGATACCAAAATGTTTCTATACTTTCGAAACAGAATATAAATTTTAAGTAAATTTCGGCTTGTGAAAAATGTTGAGAACGCATTTTGTTCACTTTAATGCTTTCATTAAGAGCAAAAAAAAATAATTTAATTGCCCACAAAGTTTTTTTTCATACTTTGTGAAGCATGAAAGCAATTTATCAAAAAGTTTGAAAAGTTTGCCTTAATGTTCTAACGAAGCGTTAAGTACCACTGCAAAATAAATTCCAATTTGTTTGAAAGATAAAGAAACAAAGTCATAATTGAAGCTCGAGAGACATTCATTTAATTCAAGTTTAACACTCATTTTCCACACCATTTTCCTGCACAACAAAAGTTGTTTCTCTGGCTCAGTCCCTCCTACGTTGGTCATATGAAATCCATGTGTTACATTTGAAATATTTACATCATGCTCCACACTCATCCGTCAAAACCCAACAGCTGTGTCCTTCCTTCATTAATTCGTTCCTTAACTCAACCCAAATTCAAATGTTCGACACGGCAGGCTAGGAATTAAACGATTTATTAAAGTACTCGTACAATGGCATTTAAGACCCGATTCATGCCCAAAATGCAATTAGTTTATAAGAGCCGCTGGTCACTTTTTGAAGTAAGTCCCCCCCCCCCCAACCAACCCTGGGGCGAGGACCTGCTTTGGTCCTTTCCAGTTGATTAGCGCACTGAAGCAGCGAAAATTGAGAGCTGGAGCAGAACTTGAATTGAAATTGGAAAGATTCCATTTTCAAGGGACGCACTCAAGCGAACATTTTGCTCATTACGAGCTATTTGCAGTCGTCCAAAATACACTGGGTCTTTTTTTATTATCATTTTTTAATATAATTCGTTATTTCAATCAACTATTTTCGAGAAGTATACATAAATATAATCAATTTTATCAATCGGATGTTTGCTGAGCTGAATATACCAGAAACTTGCGCCAGCTAAAATCTACAAAAAAAAATGTCCTTTGTCATTAATTAAAATATAAATACAAAAAAAAAAAACACTTTATTTAACTTATAGCTAAAATAATAATAACAATAATAATAATAATAAATAAATAAAATAATCCACAGATCTTACCTATGGGAACTGTAGGATTTGTGTAGTTTTTTGAATTTTTTCTTGAATGTGTGGTATGGGCAAGCGCTGTCGGATTGATCTTAAAGTTTGTCTAATTATTATACATTTGTTGCCAATTATATTTACGGCTTTACAATATTCGAATGCGATCTGGCCCAGTGTGCGAATAGGCCCAATAGACGAACACTATATCAAAATAAAATAGCTGAGAATTTGATGTTGGCAGCAGTTAACGGAGGAGCAAGCACCATTAGTCCAAGTGGCAAAGCGTTTCGGGACTATTATATTTTGGGGCAGCTGCTACTTGAATTTCACTATAAAACCGCTTGCATGCAATCAATGGCTGTTAGGGGCGTGGCTGCCACACGCCCACGCAATCAATCCGAACTCGCCCGCTGGCTGCTTAAATGAACATCGCATCGTGCATAGCAACCTGCCAAAAAAAGAAAAAAAACCAAGATAAATTCCAGGGTCAGCTAGCAAAAAGGTCAAGAGCAAGGGGCTCTAGTCACACACAAACACACACGCACATAAACAGAGCAAAAACATATACATATTCATCAGACTGTTTGCCTTGTGATTCTGCAACGGTTTCTGTATATCCAGCAAATATTTGTACTTGCCGCATTTGTTTGGCTCTTTTTATGCTACATTTTGAATTCGAACACTGTCTGAAACAATCAGCACGTACACTGCTCGCTTTCAGCAGTTGCCAGTGACAGCATCACGGATTACACGCAAAAGTGTTTGACATTGTGTGACAAGTCAAACTCCTCCAAAACTAATGCCAGTTGGCACGCACTTCTCTGGCATACCAGAGACTCCATTTTTGCTTCTAATTACAGTATGTTGAATTGTTTCAATTTGACCAGAATTAATATAATAACTGTATTTATTGTTATATATTAATATTATGCATTCAATCCAACAATGGTTAGCTATGGAGAGAAGATGGTGACAGACCTGAGGACACACGCGACATTCATTGTGACTGTAGTAAAACCTTTCGCGATGAAAGTTCTCCCAACTAATGGGATAATTAGTCTAGATGCATTTGTAGTAGTTAATATTGTAGATAGCTTTAAGATAACTCAGAAGATTTGAGTAAACCTGCCGATTCCATTTCGGCAACAGTCTATTTTCGATGCCTAAAAAACGCTGCTCTTGGGATCATCATTTCCGTTTGTTTCGCAGTTTGGTGACTTTTACAATATGATTGCTTTAGTTGTTGCCACAAATTACCTCAGGATATTTAAATATTCAGCAAAAATGTATTCAGAAAATGCATCTCACAAGAAGTCTGTTCAAAAGTTCCACAAGCGCACAGCATGGATAAAAAACTGATTTCAGTTTGAAAAGGGAAGAAACCAAAACATGGGCCAAACTTGGGCAACTTTGAATTTCCCTTTAAATATTAACAAAAAACCAACAAATTGATTAAGACATTTAAACAAATTGAACTCTGCTTAAGAACATTCTGATTATTTTTAACAGAAAAATTACATAAATACAAGCTAATTGCAATATTTTTGATTAATAAAAACTTCAGCAACTTCAAGCATCATTTTTTAAAGAATTTAATGGGATCGAGCTCCGAGCTAAATCGATGGCTTGATTAAGATCGAATATAGCCAAATCTATTTTTTCCTGATCACTAAATTTAACTTCTCGATAATGTTTAAATCCTACTTAAATTTACTGCAATTATGAAACGGAATATTTCAATACAAGATTGGAACACAACGCAATGTGCTTGCCACAAATGTTAACTTTATATTAATTTAAAGCTGTTGTCAAAAATGAAATCAAATCATTTGTGGCAAGGCAAGAACTAGTTGAAAGTGAAGTCCTTTTGTCTGCACCTCTTGTGGAAATCAATCTAAAATCTAAATAGCCTTGCTGACTGATGGGTTTATATTAAGACTAGATTCATTTATCTGCTGATGCTGATGATTATATAGCTGATAACATTGTCTGTATCATCTTCTGTCACAGCATTCCAGTTTGACCCATAATAATAATAAAAGCAACGTGGAATAATTCACGCATTTATATTGCAATTTAATGCGAAATGGAGTGAATTTTTTCCATGACTCAACTTCATTTGCATTTAAGCCTAGTAACGACTGGCGATAAAGCAATGTCAGAGAATCGAAATTTTCGCACCGCAATTGCCGCAAAATAAATGAATTAATTTTCGGGAAAAATTAATGGGTTTTTCTGCAAAGTCACGCAGGCAAATCTTGAGCTCGTAATGCGGTAATTCTGCTTATCAAGACCGATCTGAGGAGGTTAACAGCGCAGCTCGAGAGCAACCAGGACACACACACGCACACACACACAGGCCAGCCAAGGTGGCCAACAATTGATATTGATGTGTTTGGCTTTCCAAGTTGGCCTGGTCTGGAGGAGAGTGCTGCTTAACCTGCTTTCAGCTACACATGTTCGGCTTGGCACATATTTACCATACTCCACGTGTGCAGCTTCGTGCATTTTTCAATTTCCAAGTTATTTTCGACTGTCTGGCAGTGGCTGTTCTCCACAGGACAATTATAAAAAGGCAACTTTGCGTTTGGTAAAACCACAAAATGCTATTATAATAAACAACAGGACGCCTGAGACCGTACCCGTCATCTCGCTTCCGGTTTTTCCACCGGAGCCCGAGCACTCGTTTCCCTATGAGGCATGCTTCATTCTCTCTAAATTCACATAAATACAAACACACACTCGGAAAAAATGTTAAAAATCGGTGTAAAATTAAAATCCTAGAAAACTAGAAAGTTTTCCTGCATTTTAGAAACGAAAGAAATTTCTTCTTCTTTATAAAAATCAAACCATGAATAATAAGAAGAGAAAAACTCTGAAAATATAATTTCTTAATAATTTCTTCGTCAGCTGCCATTTTGCTTCTCAATTTTTCAATGTCAGCGCGATTTTTTTCCGAGTGTACTTAGCATAGAGCAGACATGGCACTTAGCCGTGCCGCTGTTTGGTTAACGACAGCAACAGCCAGCTACGCCCAGTCGCTGAGGGCCCTTACACAATAAGGCCTATAAATTATGTATGAGCGCTGGCAAAGACAACTCGCCTCCAACTCCGGCTGCTGCTGCTGCTCCTGCTGGAGCTGTTAAGCTTCAGCTCACCTTTAACTGTGCCAAAAAGTAGACACTACAATATTAAAGTGGCATCCTGTCTCACACACACACACACACACACACACATATAGAGTAAGTGGGGCACACTCAGCCAAAACAGCTTTGTTGATTTTGATTTAGAGCAAAAGTTGCCTTGCTAGCATCTGCCATTTTTAATTAACTTAAAATACAAATCTTTCACTCAGAATTTCCCTTCAAAACAAATACAACAAATTCAAGCTTGGAATGAAAAATTTGTTTTTCAATTTAGCTGGCGAAAATTAAGTATACCAGTTATTGCCCTAACCCTTTTTCATATATTTTGTTGTGCTCTAAAAAGATAATGAATTATTTAGTTGGTAAGATTGGGAGTTTCAAGTTGGCAGCAGAGAGTTAACCTTTTGTTTTGGTATATAGTTTTAATCTGCTTTAAAAGCATATATAGTTTTAATCTGCTGATTTGATATTCACCAATTAGTTGAGGTTATCTTGTGCAATTTGAAAGTCGTGGCTTCTGCAGCTCGGCTTTATTTTACTTTGAGTAAGCTGAATGCTTGACCTAGGCGAGATTGTGGCTTAAAACTGGAAGATGCCAAGAAAAAACGGGCGAAGCCAGAAACACGTCAGTTAGCTGCTGAATATACTTGGCTTACACATTTTCTCATGCTTCCGTTTCCGGCTACGTGGCTGTTCTTGCGCAGACCAATCTTACGATATTTATTTTTGCATTTTTATGTTAAAAATATAAACATGGCGCAAAAGGGAAGCGAAAGTATTATTTGCATATTTATTTGGAGACCCCCCCCACCCCCAAATGCCATTAAGTTCTTTTTTAATATCCAGCATTGCTGTGTTTTCACTTTGCTTTCTTCATTTGCCTTTCGCTCGATGGCATTTTTCCCCGTGGCGCTGTTCACTGGCAGTCGCAAAGCCAGAACAACTGTGGCACTTTGAATGGCACTCACTTAAAAACTGCAAATACTCATATTCATTCGCTAAGTCCATCAGGAGTGAGTGCTTGCAGTCTACAAATGAGTGCCATTCAAAGTGCTTTTGTTGATTTCTTTTATTTCTTCTCTGGGCCAGTTTATTACTTTCTATTGTCAGACTTTGACCTACAAAGTCTCTCAGAGCTTGGCTTGGGCACTGGAATAGTCCATAAATATTTTTAAATTCTGTTCTTTTCTAATTGAGTAAACTAAGTGCAATAATAATTAAAGAGAGTGTTTCCGCATTCGGCTTTTTAATTGCCTTAACAACACAATGTTAATTCCGAAACATTATCAAGTTTATTTCCAATAGATATTGAGGCTAGAAGCAAACGCCAAAGCAAAAGGCCAATTTATATAAAGCCAATTGCTTAACCTTCTTACAAAAAGAGTTAGCTAAAAAAATATTTAAATATATAAATAAAAGCATTTGTATTTAAATTTATTTATTGAGAAGTAACTGTATTAATTGTGTTGAAATTAATATTAGTTATTAATAAAAATATTTAAGAACAGCATTGAAAAAAATTAAAAAAAAATAAATAGTCATCTAGTTGAAAAAAATTTATGAATTTTTGCTTAAAGAAAGGTGTTGGTTGAAAAATATTTAAATATATAATATTAATATATAATTATATATATTTTAAAATGTAGAAATTAATTTATTTATTGAAAATTATCTGTATTAATTGTGTTGAAATTCAAATTAATTATTTTTTCTCAACCTGAACATCCACTTAGCAGATATAAGTTGGAGAACCTACTTCTGCTTATCGAATCGATAATAATAATAATAATAATAATAGTAATAATAATAATAGTAATAAATAACAATAACTTATTAACTTGTACAGCAGCCATTTAACACCTAGAAATTAATTTAACCAACACTTTCAAAAAGAAATTGCTTCTTAATAAAATTCTTAAATAATGCATTTTTTAGCATTTTCATTTCATGTTTATTAATTATTAATATATATTTTTGCTTTGCTCATTTGCAGTCCTTGTGATCGTAACTTACGTGATGTGGAACTAATATCCTGTCGCTTGCGTCGCGTGGAGCCGCTGTGTCGCCTGCCTGGGTCAGCCTTGCAGCAGTTGGCCATGTGTGGTTTCTACGAGGACTTGGAGAAGGGCGTCACACGTAAGTGGCATCATTAAATTAATTATGTAGGCGGCACAAAGCACCGCTCCTCGCACTAACAACCACAATATTCCCCTTGTACATTTTTAAAGTCAATATTTTATTCCTTTCAAACTAAATCAATTTTTTAGCCATCGTTTTTATACTGCAAAAGCGAAGGTAAACGAGTTTACTTTATGCAAGAGAAGAGAGAAGCAGAGTATATTTTGTCCGTCTGTCTGAATGAAGGCTAGGGATTAGGGAAACTCGGAACAAGTACTCGTCTGTGTTATGAAATCGATAAGTTCGATAATCACCAAATCGATCAAATTAGCCGAATTTGTTAAGTATCTTCTTGGCTCAAGGATCAAGATTGATATATGTATAAATGTAATTTGAAAGCTATACTTACTTGGATGGTAGACTATTAGGAAGATTTTGGAACCAGTCTCTGTAAATTGATTGCACATTAATATTCCATAGTTGAGGTAGTTGGCAGTAGCGTATTGCGCAGTCGGTTTCATCCGAATGCAACGTTTTTAGTTGTATTTTTTCTTATTTTCCATTTTTTCATTGCGTGCAGTTTTTCGTGCCGGGGAGCAAGGACGTTTCTGGTATGCGGTTCTGGGCGGTTCACTGGAGGTGCGTTACCATGCCCATGCCGATGCCGATGGAAAGGTGAGTGCACCCACATAAATGTGAAATATATACACGTGGCATGCAAACAACACACAAAAACACACGCCACAATATGGGGCATAAATGAAGCGCTTTACTGGCACAACGACTCTCGTGCCATGTGAAAACAATGCACGGCTTGAACAATATAATTGATGGCGATCATATCGATAGGATACGGCCACAAGAAATGGTTATGCATCGATGAACTGCCAATGGGTACATCGCACTGAGAATGGATGATGGAGGATGGGGCGTGTTCAATATGTCGTTTCGATTGCCAAGCGGGTGCTGTGGTTGCTGGCCTTTTATCTGTCGTAATAGGTTGCCCAAAACTGCTGACAGCGCCATTGTGCAGCCAGGTCCTTTGGCATGTGCCGGTGCCATAAAATTTCTCTATTTTTTGCCTGCGGCTCTTTTTCTTTTCTTTTTTTTGCCAGCCTTTGGTAGTTGTGCTTTTTTTTTCTTTTCCACTATTGTGCTGGCCGCACACAGCCACAGCACATTAATTTCCGGACGGATATTGACCAGTCTCTTTACAGCCCGTCGATGCCTTTTTGCCAAGCCTCTCCGCACACTCGGCCCATGGTCGAGTTCACATTTTGCACGGGCTCGAGCACGAGTACATTCCCACCCCTCCCCCCCCCCAAGAAGGTTTCGGCTAATTGAAATGGGCGCTTGGCCAGGCAAATTAACTGCTCGCTAGTGGGAGTGTGTGGGAGAGTGTGTGTAGTGTGTGTGTAGTGTGTGTGTGCCATAGAAATTTGAGAATTATATGCAACTGCAGCATGAGAGCCATTTTGGTGGTAACACGAGCTGTGGTGGCCAACAGTCTAAATTAACCAAGTCACATTTTTGGCAGCTGCGAATTTTTAAGAAATTTTAAATATTGTTTTCAGAATAAGCGCAAATTTAATGCGGCTTCCGAAAACTGACATTTATTAATTGTCAGACTTATTTTTTATGCCGAAAATAAAAATCACATAAATATAATTTTATTTCGATATTTTTACTCAGCAAATAATCAACTAACAGACAGAAAAAAATGATGTACATAAATATATATTTTTTGTGAACAACTTTAGCTGAAAGTTGCAAAAAATAATTGAATTGCATTATTTATTTATTAATATAAATAAAATTGGTATAATTAAAATGAGTATATGAATAGGTGCCATGAATATCCGATTATTTACAGAGTGTATAATCTTACCTCATATAAAGTATTGAAATTCATTATTATAATTTTGTTTAGACAGAATATTGAATAAAATAATGCGTAAGATAAGGGAGGAGGGATTCGATATATCCATTTCCATCTGTTCTGACCTGGTCAAACGGAAATGATAAATCAAATACTTTATGGATTTTTAAATAAATAAATAAATTTATGCTCAGTCTTGTTCAATGAATATGATTATGCGATTTGGAAAAGCTTTGCAATAAAGGCGGCTAAAATGAAGCTCAGCCTTCGGGGGGATGCCTCCAATCAGTGTCCACTGCGGCATTTGCTGATCTAATTCTAAGCACGTATTTGCATAATTTTTCGCTTGATTTATTTAGGCAGAAACATTAGAGGCATTTGCCACTGGCATGCGCTCGTAATTACAGGCCCATCAATTATGCATATTCGCTCGGCTCTAGGCCATATTCCGGGCACCCTTGTGAGGGGGCCAAAATAAAGAAACTGTGTATTTGACACTTTATTAAAAAATAAATAATAAATGTAAACAAGAAGAAGAAGAAGACAAAGAAGGTAATTTTAATGAATGAGCTGCGCGCGCTGAAGTTGATGTTGATGTTGATGTTGATGTTTATGGCGTGCGACACGCAAAACCCAATTTCATTTGAGATTTCAGCTAAAAATATGTGCGAGGGAAAAGCCAAAAAATAAAAAAGATGAAAAACAGAAAATACAAGAAACAATCAAATGGAGGACTCCGAAAGCACCCAGACCTATCAATAGCCCCACAATTAATTTCGAGTGTGGGCTGTGAGACAAGCACACGAGTTGAAAGTGGAAAAGTGGAAAAATGAAAAAATAGAAGCCAAAATGTATGTGCGACCATTTGGTGTGAGATCCGCTCAACCGGATTTGCAGACAGCCAGCAGCTTACGTGACACACAGAGCAGGGCTACGATAGGGAGGGGGAGGCAGTGTGTGTGGGGGGGCGGGTCAAATGTTGATGATTTGAACTCGGCTAATTTTGATCTAATGGTATACGAAGAGCAGCTGGCAGCAGATACAAATTGCAGCTCATTTATAAACGTCTCAATCTGACTGGTCTTAAGTCAAGGCAGGCTATGTGTGGGAGTGGGCGTGGCCACACACACACACAGCAAGTGAGTGCACCTGTTAACCGTTATAATTGAATATTATAACAGACATTTTTGCGCCCTTCAACTTTGTTGCTTAGTTGCTTCTCTGTCGCAAGTTGTAGCTTGTAGCTTGTAGCTTGTAATTCTTGTAGCTTGTTTCTGGGAACTGCAACTAACGTGTCAGTCCGGCTAGCCAAGTTCGTGTGGAATTACACGATTAATCTTTGCAGAGTGTTGACGCCGACAACGTGGCTCCAATTAAAATGATTTTATAATTATAGTCGGCGTGCCTGGCCATCAAATTAGCTGCCCAAACCCATCAGAGCTAATGAAATAATGGAAAATTATTAAACCATATATAATTGGACGATCATTAGCTTGCTGTTACTTCCTCCCAAATATATAAGAAATATTGATGACCACCCAGCACGCATCGCATATAAATATCTCAAAATCAAATTCTTTTTTCCACGGTGAAAGCATGAGATGTCAACGATGGCATTCTGTGGGCGATTCAGATCAATGGCTTAGAAAATGCTGGCTGTTTCACAACTCTCATGTGATCAAAAAAGAAAACTCATTTGAATATTATAGCTTTACAGCTTGAAGCAGCAAGGGCAGCATCAGCAGAGGCAGCAGCAGCTGTGCCAGTCCGCAATTTCCGTCTCTCTCAAAAGCCGGAAGCATTCCACTTTTGGCCAAAAAAGAACCGCATACCACAATGGACAGGCCGACAACACAACATAAACGCGAATCGAGCACAAACACACAAACAAAACTTTGGCCTCTTTAGCGGCAAAAATAACAGCAGCATTTAGTGTGGCCCCATTTGGAAATCTTTAATTAGTTAATAAGTGTAGACTGCTTTGGCCAACGTGGTCAGCTTTATGGCCAACATTTGCATACGACGCTACCAAATTGGGAAAGACCAGTAACTCGGCATTTGCCTTGTAATCAAAATCAGAATCACAACAAAAACAACACTTGGCGATTTACCACTGGGCGAACATCAGATATCAATCGTCAATCAGTTCAGTTCGTTAGTGGTTGTGGCAGTGAGAAGTTTCTGGCCATTTCCATTTCCTTTCTTCTATCTAATCACTGTCTTCATTAAACACTTTTAATGCTGCTAACTGGCATTTAATAGCTGCGAAAAATACTCCTTGTCGGCAGATGATGAACCTTTTCAGACAAACAAATGGAGCAGATCAGATATGCAATGACACTGGCTGAAAGTGGCACTTAAACTGATTGCAAATCAACAATCAAATTGCTTATCACTTGCAATGAATTTAATCAGGGATTAAAGCGATAAAAACGAGCATTAATCGGAAGTCTTAAACGGAATTAATGTAACAAAGTTAATGATTAGACTTGTCCTAGATTAGGGGTATTTATTTATTACTTATTTATAGAGAGACTATTATTTTATTTATAGAGAGACTATTACTTTACTTATAGAGAGACCATTATTTTACTTATAGAGACACTATTATTTTATTTGAAAAAGAAAACATAAACATTATTTAAATGCGATTAAGCCCACATTAAAAGGTATGTAAATGCGGTAACTACTTCTGTACCACTTTCTGCATTCGCTGTGGCCATTTGCATTCTGTTGCACTTGAAAACGGCATCAAATATTGGAGTGGCACTTGCAACTAGTGTCATTGACAGACGCTGATTGCAAAGATTATGCACATCAGTTGGGTTTGACAAGCGAGCGCAGCCAGAGAAATGCCACTTGAGACAGCAATAACAACGATTTGTCGCTTTTCATTAAAGCAGATTATTTATATATATAGCAAGCAGCATGCTGTAGGTGTGTGTGTGTATCTGAATGTTTGCTATCTATCTACATACTAGCATCCCCAACAGTTTTGGGCAATGTGAATGCAAACAATCAGAGCAATATGGGCACGTTTTGTGTTTGAGTTGCTGTCAAACAAGTTGGGCCCGACAATCTTGTCATAGCGATCGTAGACAAAGTCTGTAAGTAGCCCACATAGAAATATCAAATATATTTGCTGCTCGGCAGACGTGTATGAGGTTGTGCGCGACCGAATGTATGTTTTGGATAGTCTTGCTGCCGCCACAGAAATTAATACGTGCTCAACACTCCAGCAGCGCACACACAACTCGCTCGACGAGTCTGTCGAGTCTGCGCCTAAGTTCGAGTCTGCGGTTTCTGTTCGAGGCGCCGGCGAACACTCTGCTTTCTGCACGTAGTGCATTGAAACGAAAACAAAAACAAAAACGTTGGCTTCAGCCCAATCTATAGCGGTATCGGTTTCGGTTTCAGCACAGGCTAGGCCTTTTTTTGTTTTAGTTTGTTTTTAGTCTTCTTCACTACCATCCTCAACGAGGGAGTCGTCGTCATCGTCGCGTGGGTGTCTTAAAATCGCGGGCGTGTGTAAATATTTATTTTGCAAAAGCAAAAAGCAAAAAAATAATAATAATAAGAATTGCAAGAAATCGCATAAAATACGAAAAATAAAGTTGTTAAATTATTGCGGCTATAAAGTCAGCCCGAATACATGTTCGAGTTGCAGTGCCTGCAACGAAACCAGTGTAAACACAACGCGATGCATGTTTTGTAATGTTTATGCAGCAACAAATTAATATCAACAACAAAGTGCAATTGTTTAAACAGTTTATGGCCCGAATTAATTATACACACACAAACAAACACACTCACACTCGAATATGCAATGATTTCTTATTTCATGTTGATGCAACGCAAAACGCGAAATGCAAGTGCATTATTTATGAGCACAACTAGCCATTCATTCATTCATCCGAAGGCTAACAATAAATTCTAAACAAAGCAACAAAAAAAAACAACAAAAACAAAAACAACAAAAACAAAAACAACTATTTAAACAACAGCTGAATAAACTAATGGATTAATTACTGCATGCGGAATGCAACAGATTTTCTAGGTTAGTATGCTACTTTAAGCTATATTTGTAAATTCTTTTAAATCATTTTATATATTTTTTCCGTATACAAAACAATTGTTATAAAGATAAGAAAGCGTCAAATACGATCTTCGATTTGCTGAGGAGAGCGTGGGTAGCTTAAGAACTAGTTGGCACAAGCAAATGGGTTTCAACTTGACTGAAGTGTTTGCGGGCTGAAAGCAAATTTAATGAAAGTGGGCAGTGAATTTATTACCACTTCCGGCTAAATGACTAACAAAAAAAGAAACAGCAACAATCAAAAAACTAAATATAATATTAATTTTGATAAAAACTGGTTAAATACTCTCTCTAAAATGTTGTAAAAATATGAATAGGTCAATTTAGTCGATATTTGCTTAATTTCTCTATGAATAACTTTGATGAATGAATGACTGAATCCATCAGTTGCCATTTTAGATAGTTATTCGCTTGATCAGACTATAACCAAAGACCATAGAAACAAGTCAATCAATATTTGATAAATGAAAGCATAATAATCACTGTGGGAATCGAGTGAAAAATAAATTATTTGTTGCCTTTGGCATTGTTTCTGTTTGTGCATTAATTTCACCTTTTAGCTGGCCAAAAGGTACAAGTTCAAACAAAAGGCGCTGTCCATGGCTATGATGGATGACAATTTGTGTTGCTAAACGAAATGCCAACCAGACGATCAAAATGCATAGCTGAGTTAATAAATGGCCAACAAGATAAATGACCCGACAGCCAATGGCTTTATCAGTCACATAACATTATTGGCACACAGATAAAAGAAAATGAATTCGAATGGAATGAAAATGCAGCTGCTTACATAAAGATGGATGATAATTGGAAATCGAAATATTGAGATTTATGTGAACTTCTTAATTAAAATCGATGATAACTAATTGAAATGTTCGCTGGCCTTATTTAGTTTTGTTCCCCAGTAACAATCCAATTTGTTGCAGCACTGGTGTGCTGGCAGCGCTGGGAGCGAGTGCTTGCAACAACCTTGACGAAGGTCATAGTGCACTGTGGCATAAGCCCCGTTGAGTGGATGATGCTGCTCTCTCGGGCGCATCAAATACTAATAAAGCTCATGTTTCATATATTTTATGGATCAATAAGTTTGCGTGCCTGCGGGAAAGGTAACCTGGTGGAGCCACCAGAGCCACAACAACACCAGCTGAGATCAAGGCGCTCTTAATAATCTTTAATAGGCTATATGGATGTGAGAGTACGCATCTGTATCTGTGTATGGATGTGTCTGTGTGAGCTGTATAAGCTGTGTGCTGCCGTCTGTGTGGGCGTGCTGCAATAAAATTGCCACATGCCCCACACAGCTTGTGGCTAGGTGTAGTATGCATAGCCACGCTTATGCCGTGCTTATCAAAATAACAGCACTTTTTATATTATTATTTATCCCACACACAAAAACAACAACAACGATAACAACAGCAACAACAACAGCAACAACAACAACAACCATCACAAACTCACACGGAACTTGTGTGTAGACTTTTATCATTATTAATTTTATTCCCATCATCTTAAAGCAGCAGCATTTCCATTTGATTTTCTTTTATTTTCTCGCACATGTTTTTGTCCGGTTGAAAGCCTGAAAAAAAACCAAAAATAAACTTTAAATAAATTTTATCCCTTTGTTGATTTGGCTCTCAGTTAACACCTGCGACTGTATCTCCCTCTGTCCGTCTCTTTCACTTGCTGTATCGCTGTCTCTGTCATCCCATCTGTCGCTTGCTACCTGCCATTTGTTTGATTGTTGTATTTTGACAATTTTGCATGCAACACGAAGTTTGCTAATTGCTGCAAACAAGTTGGAATTCAATTTACTGAAATTGGATTTTGTGTCTAACGAGCGCTGCAATTCAAAAAGTTTATTTCGTTAAGGGTGCAAATTGTGAAAATCGAAAACCACAAAAACTGGACAATTCGAATTCTTTCATTTAAATTTAAATTTAAATGAATTGATTTTCAATTGCTTGGCTTATCAGTAATTATGAGTCGAATGTATCATCACACAATATGACAATAATTCAGTTTGCCTATCGGCAGTTGCTTTAACCGAATTTCCAGTGTTGAATGTTTGTTAGATAAGACTCGGCAAATGTGCTAAAAGCTTTGCCACTCGAGGCAAATGTTTGCATTATCAGCCTACGAAATATCTGATAGTAGATAAGCTCATCATACAACCTTCAATTTAATGCACAAATAAATAAATATAGCATGCGTATATAGTATAAAAACAACCTTAAATTATGCAAATACATATAATGTGTTGATAAGGTGACAAATAAATAAATATATAAATATATATATATATAAGACTTGTGCCTGGTGCGTGTGATTTACATTGTTGTTATTGCCGTCAAGCACAAATATTATCAAATTAGAGCACAGCAAAAATAAATCAGAAAAGAGGATTTTTCTGGGATACAAAAATATGAAACGTGCTGCTCATAAATTTACGCACGTTCAAATTCAAAACGTGTCCAAAATCTATACAAATATATAAAATGCCGCCCACAAATACATGCAAAAATTCAGATTCTGCTATTATTTAGCCTGTATACACATACATACGTTTGCCTGCCTATGTGTGTGTGTGTGTGCGCGTGTGTGTGTATTTGATGTTCACCAACAACAACAATCAAGGTATGAAAACATTCATAAATGTGGCTCTGGCTGTTTTCCATGCCAATAAGCTTAATGGCAACATTTGATGTCAATTACCATAAATAATATACAAAAAAAAAAAACAATATAAAACCAAGCCGACCGCAAAAAAATACTCTAACAGTAAATAGTTAACAGTTTCAGTTTCAAACGAAAAACGAATAGTAACAAAAATGTTAACTTAGCAGGCCTCTGTTAAAGTAGATTACAGTCAGCTAGTGAAGTAGTACTAAGACTGTAACATAACAGCTGTAACTTAACATACAACTGCCTAGTTAACATTGATGTCGATATCGATTGTGTGATCAGCAGCTTAAAGAAGAGGAAGAAGAAGAGAGGAGTCGTGAATAAAGTAAAATGGCAGACATGTTTTAGAAACAAAGATAATTTAGTTTAGAGTGCCACAATTTTTTGATTATATAATTTGTAAAATAGATAAGCTTTGCAAGCAATCAAAAGGTCTTCTGAAGTGATGCGAATCGCAGAGAATGAGGATTATTTGATTCTGACTTATTTATAGGGGCAAAAATGTTGCCCGCCGAGCGGAACAAACAGCATGCAACATTCATGGCACTCTCTGCTAGTGTGTAAAAATGACAAATAACATGCAACACACACACAACACCATGAATTACGGAGGCGTCGAATGTCGAAGCTCAAATTAGATATATTTGAGGCTGAAGCGTAGCGTAGACGGTTGGTTAACCTTGCCATAAACATTTATCAAGTTCACTGCAAATGTTTCGCAACGCTTTGGAAAATTAAAGATAAAAAAAAATGAAATAAAAACCCGTCCTACTTGGTGCTTGCCACAACTTAGGAAAGCAATTTTGTTAACGCAGTCAGTAACCGAAGGATAAATAAAAAACCAACAAACAAACTTTCTGCCAAGCAAAATCAATATTTATCCAGTGAAGAATTTAAAATTTGTTAGCTCGGAATAAAAAACAGAATGTATCAACTGAAAATGGAGTTGAGTTGCGCTCTGTGTGCCGAATTGATTTAAACAATTTTTGTTATTTTCCAGCCAAAAGTTTTATTCCTCACAATTTTTTTGTCCGCATTTGCATTTGGGGCCAAAATTCAGTAGCTGGTTGCCTGAGGATCCACTTTGGCAGTGACAACTTCAAAAGGTTTTCCCCGAACAAAAAAGAGACAAAAGCCAATTGGACAATTGTGAATGGAAGCAAAATCAAGCACAGAAAATAAAAAAACAAAGAACAATTTTGCAGCCAAATGTAGCCTGTTGCATAATACTCTGTTGACAAGTTGAAACAAGTTAAAATTTTACCAATAACCAATTTCACCTCATATAAAAAAAACATCAAAATGTATTTGATCAATTTATTTGTGAACATGCTGCTAAGCATATTATTTAGGGACTTCAAATTTGCAGCTTATTTTGATTTGTCAAACTTTTTTAACTACATTATAAATTGCTTATAGACAATCAATCTTAAAATTAAAGACAAAATTAAAAAAAGCTAACTTTAAGTTGAAATGCATTAACCAAAACAAGTTGAAACCTTTGACGTAATTAATTCGCTTTGCATTTCAATTTTTACATGCTTGGCATAAGAACTGCATTATAATATTCAAACACATGTACCAGACCAGATCCGATACAGAATTAAAGTACGTGTGTGCTCGAGGCACAGTCAAAACATATTGATTTTCTGCTGACCAATCGTGCGTGAGTGTGCGTGAGTGTGCGTGTGTTGATTTTGTAGAATATGTTTTCGGTTTTTTATGCCTATGGCGCACATGTTTATGTGTCCGATGCGACGTTGCGCAACGACGTTGGCCAAATAAAATTTCAGTTAACGAAAATAAACGCGTGGAGTTATGCAGCCAGAGCAGGCTGAGTAGTGGGGACGCTCCGATTCCCAAGCCAAAATAATAAATATAATGTGGATATTGCAGACATTCAGCTACAGTGCCTTTTCATACACTAGTGAAGAGTTAGTAGAGCCCGAGTAAAGTTGCTAAAAATCTTTAAATATTTAAGAAAGGTTATTGGAACAATATATATACAACAGTTTAATGCGCGTACTTTCCAAGACATGTTTTATTTAATGACCTAAAATAATAGTCATTTACAAAATAAAAACAAAAATAATAAATTTAAATTTGTTTTTAATTTTAACATTTTGTAAACAAAAAAGCAAAAAAAAAAATTATATTTAATTGGAGCTATATTTATTAAAACATTATTATTATTTTTAAATTTATAAGACTTCTATTCTATTTTGTTTATTTTTTAAATATGTATAAGGAAACCGTTAATTTTAAATATTGCATTTTTATGCACCCTAAGAACACGGCGGTTAAGAGCATCTGAGAGCATCTGCCAGGTAAGGTAATGCTTTCTGAACAATTCTCCTCTGCGATAATATTTCATTTTAAATGACTTTATAACTTTCTGTTTAAGCATTTGCCCCCGCTTCACTGACCCTCTAGCCCATTGCGCAAATCTTTATTCTTGTGTTATGTTTGTCACTCCTCCCGGCGCCAGCCCATTTCAGAAGTCGCATTCCGTTTGGCACAGCTTTATCGAGGGCTCCACGCAGCTTTCACTTCGGCTGCTTGGCAATTTAAAATCGACATTTTTATCACCCAATAACCCAGAAAGTTGCTCTGTTTGTTTTTGCAGCATCGTAAAGCGGACAGTTCATACAGTTTGTGAAGGTTTTGTCATCGTTTTGCTGCCGCTGTTGCAACATAAATCATCATTTGTCAAGCAAATGTCCGGTCTCGGTTGAGCTCGGTTAAAGCAGCCCACTGGGTCGACTGGGCAATTTGTGCGGCATTATTGTCGAGACCGTGAACTGTCAGTCAGTCAGCCAGTCAGGCAATCAGTCGGTCATCCACTTATAGAGCAAACAGTTCATAAATACTATATATATATATATGTGTGTATGTCTGTGTGTTTGTGTGTGTGTCGCCTATTTAGGATAGTAGTTGGTTGCATGCATTGTTCGCACATGTGGAGTAAATTGAATCAGCATCCAATCAATATCAAAAAGCCGTCGCATTCACTGACAGCACACTCGTCATTCCCAATCCCAATCCCAATCCCATAGCCATTTCCATTTCCATTCCCATCGTGGTTCTCGTTGTCATCATGTCAAACAATCAGAGCGTGGCGCGTGTCTGGAGCGGTTGGTTGGAAATCAATCAGCGTTTCATGCGATGAACTTGTCAGGGCAACAAGTTGAACGACTGTCACAGCTGTTGTCGCATTGATTCATTCGTTCAGTTATTCATTTATATCCTGACAATTTTTAACCACCAATCTGACAGCGCGTCCTTCACCCACAGCCGATTGTTTGACAGCTAATTATTTGCTCCGTCGCGCAGTCCCAAAAGTAGATACTGTTTTACATTTCTAAAAAAAAATTGCAAAAGTTGTATTTGACATCCTGGCACCTCAATGACACTGGCTGAAAGTGGGAATTATGCAATCAACTAAAGAATTGCAAAAGTTTTATTTGACTTCTTGGCACATTTATGATATTTGGCTGAATGTGGGAATTGGGCCATCAACTTAAACTGGAATCATGATGAAAGAAATGAAAGCGTCTTCGCATCTTTGTATGATCTTAAATATCTTATATATTACAGATGTATATAAGCATTATTTACTTGCGACACTTGAGATTAAATATTTGTCCTGATCCTTGCTATTTTACATATTATTATATATATATAGATAAATTTTGTCATTTAAAAAATGTAATTTTATATTTATAAATACATTTTATGTTTTGAAAATTGTGTATAATTTATAAAGTTAAAACTTCAAAAAGCTTATGCATATTCAAATATCATTCTCTACTCGGTGATATATAAATAATATTTAGGTGTCATTTACAGCTAATGTCACTCGATTCGAGCTGGTTTTGATTCCCATATTGATTGGGCTCGTCTGCATTGGCAACCGGAAGGAAGACAACTCCAATTTGCCTGCCTGGCTGTCTGTCTTAATGTCTGTCTGTCTGTCTTAATGTCTGTCTGTCTGTCTTAATGTCTGTCTGTCTGACTGGCTGACTGGCTGACGCATGCAATTGACAAAATACTTAACACACACGCACAGCGAATTTTCATCATTTTTTATTCATTTTTTTATTTTTTTTTTATACTTTGACATCGAAAGTATTATGGTATATTGGTTTTGTGCAATGTCCGTCATGCTGTCTGTCCGACTATCCGTCTTAGAGATAGGGACTTGAAACTCTTAACATATACTATGCTGTGCCGGCATTAGACAAAGTGAAGGGTAGGAAATCGATAAGATCGATAATCGCAAATCGATAAAGCCAAATATCTTCCACAATTTAAGGGCTACAGTCATCAAATTTGGTTGGTGTGTTGTTGGCGATATCCATCTAGTATCGGCCACGCTATATCCTTTCAGAACCGATACTAAATTTGTCTTGGACTGCCCCCAAAATCCTCAAAATCTCATATCTCTCGCAATTTAAGAGCTACAGTAACCAAATTTGGATGGAAGGTTACTAGGAAAGTCCCTCAAGAATTTTTCCGGCCGCCTCCAATTTGAAGGGCAAACTTGCTACTGTTATCAGCTGGTATTACTTTTGGTATCAAAGTATTACGCAGTCTATAAGGCCCGACTGCAACGTTCTCTCTTGTTGTTGTTGGCGAAGTCAATGCCATCCAATTTGGACAACAATTGCTCGACTTGACTTGAGTCGGATTTACCTTCTCCATTTCCCTTACCATTTTCCTTAAGCCACAAGCAGCTGCAGTCGCCCCCTCTTTTTGTGTGTGTGTGTGTATGGGTGTGTATTTATGTTTGTACTTATGTATGTGTTTGTGTGATCATATGGAAGGGAGCATAGCCATAAAAAGGTATGGCCTGCCGTTGGGCCTTTGCCCTTTGAGCATGTCTTGGCAGTCGAATTGGGTAATCAGTTCTTTTACATGATGTGGATTTCTTATTGTGATTTCGCTTTGAAATTTCCATAATGTCTTGCACTGTCTTGATGCTGCCACGTCGTTGTGTCAAAACGCACACACACACATGCCACAACAAAATACAAAGCCCAAGAGCTGTGTGTGGAGCTACTACAGGAAATGCGCACTACTCCCCGTTCACAATTCACGATTCACCATTCACAATTTACAATTTGCTTAAAGTGAGTGCTCGGGGGTAACTTCCAGACACAAACAAAACTAATTTATGCATAAGGCAGTGAGACAAACAGTAAAATAGACAGACAGACAGACAGGCAGACAGAGAGACAGACACACTCACACTTGAATTGGCTGGGGCGAAGATGTTGGACCCTCTTTCTGGTATTTGCATTTAAAAGAGCTGTCTTCGCAGCGGGCTTAACACCTCCTACAGTCTTGGCTCTCCGCTCTCAGTTCCCCCACTCCGCCCCTTGCACTACTCCGGGCAATTAGCTGGCTGTTTGCACGAATCCACAAGATGCTGGAGCCTGCGCTTGCGTAATTAGCAACGCTGCTCAGCTCAAGACTTGTGGTGGACGGAAGGGGTAGGGGGGCAGGCCGGCTGTATTGTTGCAAGCAGTTTGCCAGCACCTTGACAGCAACTAAGTCAACAACAAAAGACGACAGCATCAAATCAGCTGCGCGTCTATCTGGCAAATGCAACAACAACAACAACAACAACAACAGTAGTTGCAGATTCAGACACAGATGCAACCACTTTTTATACCCTGTACTCAGCGAGACAAAAACAGTCGTATACACTTGTACAATTATATGTTATAAATGACACTAATTTTATTTGAAAAAAACATTTAAAAAAACGAACTTTTATTTTATTTTAATACTTCTTTCTGAATGAAAAAATTAATTTAATTTTAATTCAAATTAAAATAAATTAAAAGAAACTAAGAAATTATTTCTTAAAACTTGTCGATCTTTCTCAGTGTAGTCAAATTGTACAAATATGTCAACTCTTCCGTGTATGCTGCTTATATATTATATTTAAATCTGCCAATGTATGATTATTATCTGATAACTTTGGGTTAATGATACGATAATGATATTACGATACGCTCCAAGTTTAATCGATACATGATATTTATTTACTTAATGGGGACTAACAACTACATGTTGTACAATTAAGAGAGAATAATTAAAGTAAAATGAAAACAAATATTTATACATAAGATATACATATAAATTAAATGCATATATATATATATATATATATACATACAAAATCTAGATAAATAAAAAAGTGAAATGGCATGATTTGGGAAACGCAGAAAAATCGTTACCAGAATGAAAATTGCTCCAGCACCTTCAGACATATTCAGATAGTAATCCAAAGAAGAGAGACTAGTTTGACAGACGATCATGGCTATATCGACTCGGCTACTTAACATGATCAAGAATATAAATAGTGTCCGGAGTATAACTCCTTTACTGTTTATACCTTTTACTATTTTCAACATATGTATGTGTGTCTGGAGGTAGAGTATCTCCTGGTCGAGCACTCTCTACTGCAGTAGTACTTATTTTTTCAGACATTTCCGAGGCTCGCTCTTATGCACGCCTGGGTTTGGCCTACACTTATTATGTACTCGCACATAAACTCGTGCAGCTCTTAAGTTACATTTAGATTTGCATTTTTATTTAGCGCATAAGTGCAGTCCCCCCATCCCCCCCGGTGCTGGACCTACTTCTTATGGTTGATTCTTAAAGAATGCAATCTTTTTGTTTAACTCATGCATTCATTATGGCGTTGGATAAGAACCGTCGCTTTCTTGGGCTTGACTGACTTTTTTATTTCTTTTGTTAGTCAGCATTAAATTCACATGGACTCGACACTGTGGCATCATTGAAGTAGAGCGAGGGCGACAGTTCAAGGTCAGTTTAAAGAATGCTGCAATTTGTTGCAATGCCCCAAAGCATGTTAATGGCCAATGTGCTGAGCTTACGTTTGGAATGGACAGGGATAGTTGTTGACTGCAACACCTCTTCAATGTCATTTATAATTGAACACTTTTCACACAAACAAGTTAACACACTGATAAGCTGAGAAGTGAAGCAAAGTTAACCACAACCATAATCATCACCTTTAACTAAGTTATGAGCATCTCTATCTCATCCCATCTAAAAAATTGAAAATCGGGTGCCAGAAAGGCACTGCTGCTATCTTCGCACACATTCAAGGGTCTACGCGATCCGGTAGCAATATAGCTTCTCTTTCGCACACATTCATAACCCATTAGGGTCCACTAGAAAAGGTGCTCACCTGATCGCACCTGCGCACGCTTGCGATCATTTATCCGCAATCTTGTCCCAGCGAAGTCCAGTGAATAATGAAATGCGTTCGCTGCTCGACCTGATGCACTCTTTGTCGATTTGACGCATCTATGTATTGTCTGCTTAGTGATAACACTTATCAACTCTCTCAAAATACTCGCGCTCTTATGTCTCAGCAAATGAAACTCAGCTGACTATAAGCTTGCTGACTCTGTTGACATTTTGCAGAAGCTTAACAAGTAAACACGCTATAGTCGAGTGAGTTCGACTACGATATACCCTGAACCCAGGTGTTAAATATATAATCGTTTTATTGTACAATTTTCCTCCTATAGTTTTGCACACCCAAATGTTAAACTAAGCTGTTTTTATTCGCAAGCACAACCTGACCCGATCTGGTTTGCGCAAGTAACGGGCTCTCTTTATAATGCCATCCCTTTCTCACACATGTGCTTGCATATTTATGTATACTGAAAATGGTTGCTGAGAAAATTAAGTAAACTTGTTCTGCCTTTGGTATACGAGAACCTATATAACAACTGTAAAAACCATCTAGCTCTTATAGTCTCTGAGACCCTATTGTTTATACTTACTTATGGCTGTTACATACATTTGTACAAAATCATTATTCCCTTTTTGCCGTTTTTAATAGGTGCAGGGTATATTAAAATAGACAAAAAAACAGGTTGTGCACTCAACATTGCTCAGTGTTTGTCGAACAGTCGAAAAGAACTTATCGCAAAATGATTTTTGTAGTATATTTGCTGCTCGCTGTATCAGCGTTAGCGGCATATTTTTTGCTGTACATCATGAATTATTGGAAGAATCGTGGAATACCCCAAGACCCACCACATCCAGTCTATGGAAATGTGGTTGGATTTAGAAAAAATCGTGTACTACATGATATTTTGGGAGAGTACTATAACAAATTTCGAAAGACAAATCATCCGTTTGTGGGCTTCAATTTCCTACAAAAGCACAGCGTATTTGTAATGGATATCAAACTGGCCAAGAATATTTTAATTAAGGATTTCGCTAATTTTACCGATCGCGGACAGTTCCACAACGAACGCGATGATCCGCTTACTGGACATCTTTTCAATCTGGATGGCAAGCGTTGGAAAGAGCTGCGTCAAAAACTATCGCCCACCTTCACATCTGGCAAAATGAAGTTCATGTTCCCAACTGTCATCAAAGTGTCAGAGGAGCTCGTAAGAGTCATGCTTGAAGAAGTGCCAGCTAAATCCGGAGGGTCTATCATCGAAATCAAGGATCTTATGGCTCGATTTACCACTGACGTTATCGGCACATGCGCTTTTGGAATCGAATGCAGTACTCTTCGCACTCCCGAATCTGACTTCCGTAAAATGGGTCAAAAGGCCTTCGACGAAATGCGGCACGGAATTTTAATATCAGCCTTCATATTGAGTTTTCCTACTCTGGCACGAAAGCTGCGAATGCGCATGATTCATGAAGATGTGCACCAGTTTTTCATGGGATTGGTCAAGGAAACCATCGCATACAGAGAGAAGGAAAATATCAAACGTAATGATTTCATGGAAATGCTAATTGAAATGAAGCAAAAAGGTAGTTATACGATGGACAATGGCGAGGTGGTTACAGGATTGGACGCTGGCGAACTGGCAGCTCAAGTTTTTGTCTTCTATCTGGCTGGCTTCGAGACCTCCTCTTCAACTATGAGCTTCTGCTTGTATGAACTGGCCATGCATACAGATATTCAGGATAAGTTGAGGGAAGATATTAATAATGTTCTGCAGCAACACGATGGAAAAATAACTTACGAAAGTATAAAGTCTATGAGATATTTGGATCAGGTTATATCGGGTGAGTGCGAGTAATAATTCTGGAGTGAGGCGAATCCATAACTAACTTTCACTGTCTGCCTCAACAGAAACTCTTCGCCTTTATACGCTTGTGCCCTTCTTGGTGCGCAAGGCTCTAAATGATTATGTTGTTCCCGGTAATCCCAAATATGTTATAGAGAAGGGTATTCAGGTAATGTTGCCAGCAGCTGCATATCACCGAGATGAAGACTTTTATCCCGATCCGGAGAAATTCGATCCAGACCGATTCTCAGCTGACAAAGTTGCAGCTCGGGACTCTGTTGAATGGTTGCCATTTGGCGATGGTCCCAGAAATTGTGTGGGAATGCGTTTTGGACAAATGCAAACACGAATTGGCCTGGCCCAGTTGATTAAGACCTTCAAGTTCTCAGTGTGTGAGAAGACCGATATACCTCTTAAACATGATCCCAAATTGATTTTGTTGGGCACAGTTGGAGGCATTTATGTGCGAGTCGAGCGAGTCTAAAGCTACAACGCAAAAATAGATTTTTCGCTTTTTTGCTGTGGGATTTTATTAATTATTTCTGTAATAACCCACCAGACCTCCCTCATATCAAAATATATGTATAACAGTTTAAGTCTACTACTACAAAATGCATAAAAATGTTGAATGTGGAAAATGTTTTGTTTTAATTATATAATAACTACCTAATATTATTATGTGTTGATAAAATGAAAAAAAAAGCATATAATTGTTTCTCTATGTTATTTTCATTCCCTGAACAATTAAAATTAAAAAGGAATAAAAAACAATTTAATTTTATGTATAACTGCGCCATTTTGCATATATTATTAGAAATTGATTTTCGATGGCAATAGAATTGCAAAGGCATATGATGTGAGTCTGAACACGCTTGTCTAATATCAAATTATAACTGCACCAGCATCAAGTCGCAGACTAAAAAGATATGTGCTATATCCGGGGTCGAACACTGTAATTTCATATGTAACATAACATGTACATAACATATGATATCGACAGCGACGCCTCTGCCGTAATGGCTGTGTGTGTTGTGTACGTGCTCGTTTCCATGCTATTCCCGTTACTTTTCTGGTTAGCTCAGATTGTTCGGCGACAACGGGTCAGTCTGCTTTGGTCACAGCTGCTCTGCAGCAGCAGCTATGTCCTTTCGTTTTCGTGCTAGTCCCGTTACTCTGGTTGCCTATTTTGCCTCTTTTCTTCATTCTCATCGCTTACGAGCGGTGGCTGCACTCGATTAGCCGGCAGATCAGCGTGTGCTCTATGTAGAGAGTGAGAACCATTTGTTGAGAGAGAACGCTGTTAACTGACGGCATTTAACATAGTGTGCAAATGTGAGACTTCAATTAACTAACATTTATTTATTTACTTAATGTCAACTAAAGTCACTCAACAAAAAAATACACACTGTAAAAAGTTATATTAATTTAAATTTAAAATTATAAATGTAAAAAGAAGAAATACTTATAAGATTTTTGGGGGAATTTAAATGCAAAATGGTCCAACATTTGTTGTATGAATTGAGAAAAATCAGAAAAACCCAATCAGACCAGAAAAAAAACTAGTATCAGTTAGTAATGCCCTACTAAAAGTTATTCGAGAAATAGGACGTTTTTAAATTGAGTTCTTAATTCTAGAGGGAGCAGAAAAATTAATTTGGCTCATCAACGCAGCTGAATCGATATCACCATTTAGTAATTTAAGTGCAAACATTACACCTAGCATAACACGACGATTAGTTAAGGATGGAAGGTTAATAAGGAGCAATCTGTGGTGTATGGAGGACAGACACGCTTGTCTAATATCAAATTATAACTGCAAAAGCATCAAGTCTCCTCCATGGAACTTATTCACAAATCATTATCTTTTTTTTATCATATAATTAACAGGCATTTCTTAAGATAAATAATTAATATCAAAACTAGCCTATTGTTCACAAATTTTTTCATTTTTCAAGCCGATTTAGAGAACCACATGCTCGGAGGTCGCTGTGTATTGAAGTGAAACCAGTTCCCCAAATAATAAAAGCTCCCGCGCGAGAATTTGAGTCAGTTTGTCTCTTTAGCGTACAATCTACTCTTAGACCAACACCATATCAACTCTGTCGAAATATGACACATGATTCACGAAACACGAAAACCAGCTGATTATAAGTTTGCTAACTCATTATGACATTTTATTCAAGCTTAACAGGTAAACACGCTATAGTCGAGTGAGTTCGACTACGATATACCCTGAACCCAGGTGTTAAATATATAATCGTTTTATTGTACAATTTTCCTCCTATAGTTTTGCACACCCAAATGTTAAACTAAGCTGTTTTTATTCGCAAGCACGACCTGACTCGGGCTAACGGGCTCTCTCTATAATGCCATCCCTTTCTCACACATGTGCTCGCATATTTATGTATCCAGAATATGGTTGCTGAAAAAATTAAGTAAACTTGTTCTGCCTTTGGTATACGAGAACCTATATAACAACTGTAAAAACCATCTAGCTCTTATAGTCTCTGAGACCCTATTGTTTATACTTACTTATGGCTGTTACATACATTTGTACAAAATCATTATTCCCTTTTTGCCGTTTTTAATGGGTGCAGGGTATATTAAAATAGACAAAAAAACAGGTTGTGCACTCAACATTGCTCAGTGTTTGTCGAACAGTCGAAAAGAACTTATCGCAAAATGTTTTTTGTAGTATATTTGCTGCTCGCTGTATCAGCGTTAGCGGCATATTTTTTGCTGTACATCATGAATTATTGGAAGAATCGTGGAATACCCCAAGATCCACCACATCCAGTCTATGGAAATGTGGTTGGATTTAGAAAAAATCGTGTACTACATGATATTTTCTTGGAGTACTACAACAAATATCGAAAGACAAATCATCCGTTTGTGGGCTTCAATTTACTGCAAACGAACGCCGCCTTTGTAATGGATATCAAACTCGCCAAGAATATTTTAATTAAGGATTTCGCTAATTTTACCGATCGCGGACAGTTTCATAATGTACGCGATGATCCGCTTACTGGAAATCTCTTCAATCTGGATGGCAAACGTTGGAAAGAGATGCGCCAAAAACTATCGCCCACCTTCACGTCTGGCAAAATGAAGTTTATGTTCCCAACTGTCATCAAAGTGTCAGAGGAGCTCGGAAGAGTCATGCTTGAAGAAGTGCCCGCTAAATCCGGAGGGTCTATCATCGAAATCAAGGATCTTATGGCTCGTTTTACCACCGACGTTATCGGCACATGCGCTTTTGGAATCGAATGCAGTACTCTTCGCACTCCCGAATCTGACTTCCGTAAAATGGGTCAAAAGGCCTTCACCGAAGTGCGGCACGGAGTTTTAATAACAGCCTTCATATTGAGTTTTCCTAATCTGGCAGGAAAGCTGCGAATGCGTACGATTCCTGAAGATGTCCACCAGTTCTTCATGGGATTGGTTAACGAAACCATCGCATACAGAGAGAAGGAAAATATCAAACGTAATGATTTCATGGAAATGCTAATTGAAATGAAGCAAAAAGGTAGTTATACGATGGACAATGGCGAGGTGGTTACAGGATTGGACGCTGGCGAACTGGCAGCTCAAGTTTTTGTCTTCTATCTGGCTGGCTTCGAGACCTCCTCTTCAACTATGAGCTACTGCTTATATGAACTCGCCCAGCATACAGATATTCAGGATAGGTTGAGGGAAGATATTAATAATGTTCTGCAGCAACACGATGGAAAAATGACCTACGAAAGTATAAAGGCTATGAGATATTTGGATCAGGTTTTATCGGGTGAGTACGAGTAATAATTCTGGAGTTAGGCGAATCCATAACTAACTTTCACTGTCTGCTTCAACAGAAACTCTTCGCCTTTATACGATTGTGCCCTTCTTGGAGCGCAAGGCTCTTAACGATTATGTTGTTCCCGGTAATCCCAAATATGTTATAGAGAAGGGTGTCCATATTATTGTGCCAGCAGCTGCACTTCACCGGGATGAAGACTTTTATCCCAATCCGGAGAAATTCGATCCAGACCGATTCTCAGCTGAGAAAGTTGCAGCTCGGGACTCTGTTGAATGGTTGCCCTTCGGCGATGGTCCCAGAAATTGTGTGGGAATGCGTTTTGGACAAATGCAAGCACGAATTGGCCTGGCCCAGTTGATTAAGAACTTCAAGTTCTCAGTGTGTGAGAAGACCGATATACCTCTTACATATGAGCCCAAATCATTTGTGTTAGGCACAGTTGGAGGCATTTATGTGCGAGTCGAGCGAGTCTAAAATTACAACGCAAGAAAATAGTTTTTCCGCTTTTTTGCTGTGGGATTTTAATAACCCACCAGTCCTCCCTTATATGAAAATATATGTATAACAGATTATTACAAAATTAATAAAAATGTTGAATGTGGAAAATGTTTTGTTTTAATTATATAATAATTACCTAATAACATGAAATAAAAACAAATAAAGAATTATTTGTCAAGCAAAAAATATCTCTTTACTTGTTTCCCTAAGTCGTTTCTATTCCCTGAACAATTAAAATTAAAAAGAAATAAATAGTAAATATTTTGCGACCAAACCAATTGAATTTTATGTATAACTGCGCCATTTTGCATATATTATCAGAAATTGTCAGCCTGCTTTGGTCACGGCTCCTCTGCAGCAGCAGCTGTGTGCTTTGGTTTCCGTGCTAGCCCCGTTACTCTTGTTGTCTATTTTGCCACTCTTCTTTATTCTAATCGCTTATGAGCGGTGGCTGCATTCGGTTAGCCGGCAGATCAGCGATCACACTATGTAGAGAGAGAGAGCCAATTGCTGTGAGAGAACGCTGTTAACTGACGGCATTTAACATAGTGTGCAAATGTGAGACTTCAATCAACTAACATTTATTTATTTACTTAATGTCAACTAAAGTCAGTCAACAAAAAAATACACATTGTAAAAAGTTATGTTAATTTAAATTTAAAATTATAAATGTAAAAAAGAAGAAATATTTATAAGAATATAATAAAATTCAAAAGAAAGACTGTCAATATATATATAGTTTAGAAAATTTAGTCTTAAGACCTCTAACACTATGATATGCTAGAGAAAGAGAGGATATAAGATTTTTAGTGCAACATTCGAAGAAAAAGCACCATAAGGATTCAGAGGCAATGTAATAGGAGACCGAAAACGATTATTTTGTATTTGATTTATTTGTATATTCCTTTATTACTAAGCCCATTCGGCCAGAAATTAGCACAGCAAATTGTGCCAAATACTTCAGCCCAAACACTTATTTTAAAAGAGGAAATTTCTCTTTCATAATAAAATTTTAATTTTTCAAGCAATATCCCAGGTGATGCCACTTTAGCCTGTATGTATGCATTAATGTCATCCACTGATATATCAGGGGCAAGACGCGAAGGGTCAGCCTGGCACTTGCAGCTTTTTAGGTAGCACGCAGACATGCTTAATTTAGAAATTGATATGCTCGAAAAGAAGAGAAGCTATACAAAGATTCGGCACAGCACAGAGAAAATCACAAAACAAACAGCGCACAAGAGATGAAAACAACAACACCAAGCTTTGGCGCTGTAAGAATGTCTACGAAAATTGACAAAACTATGAACCACTGAAACAACAACACGTACAAACACAGTTATAAGAGCACACGAAAGTAGAGAGAGCGAGAGTATAACGCTATAACAACAACAATGCGAAGCGATCTGGCATGCAATGTGAAACAATGAGAGCGAGAGCAACAAGCGCACAGAAAAAAAAGAAAAAAAAAACAAAACACAGCTGCTAACCGCGCACTTTATGTTTACAAAAATTACAATTTTTGTGTTTTGTAGCAAAATTACCCAAATTACCAAAGCAATCACAGAAAAATTAAAAAGAACAAAATCTCCGATATATTTTATATTAATCAAATTAAATGCACGAGATATTATTATTATAATTGGGGAAAAACTAGCACTGCGAATATATAAGGTCTATTGTACCCCCTTTCTGAGCCTACTGCTCTTCCATCAATCCCAGCTTTTGCACGAATGCAAGGATCTTTTTTGGGTTGAGGGCTTCTATGTTCTTGGGCCCCATGACATGCTGCCCAAGGATGCTGCATCTTTTCCTGATTAAGGCGACGCATTCTGCTAGGATGAGCGTTGAGGAATCCACCTCGTGTCCACAAAACCTGCATGCTTAGCTACTATAAATATCTAATTTGGTTAGGTGACTTCTCAGTCTATAGTGTCCTGTCCTTAGACCGGTCAGTATCCAGATCCTGTTCTTTCCCATGGATATTATTTGTTTAAGTCGCTTTTTATTTTAGCCACCTAAAAGACTTCTGGCTGGTCGGAGTCCTGGTGCCTCTGCCCAGCTCCGTTCTCGCCTCTGCCTTTCTTCATCCCTGATTTGCAGCCGTATTGTGTTTATCCAATGTCTTCCTATGCCACAATACGGTTCAGGGCCTATCAGAGGGCTCTCTGCCCCCATTATTGCTTGCTCGTCAGCTGCTTCGTTGCCCGCTATGTCCCTGTGACCCGGGAGCCATCTTAGGATAAGCTTATTGTGTGTCCCGAGTTGGTCAAGCTTGGATCTTACTTCTAGGACTACTTTGGATGTTATTTTCGTCCCCCTTAATGCTTTTATTGCTGCTTGACTATCGGAGAGGATGGATATGTCCGCATTCAGATAGTATCGTTTTAAGTTAAACTCCGCACATTTCCCTATCGCACACACCTCTGCTTGGAATGTGCTGGTGTGTTTTCCTAGGGACTCATGGTTGGATAATCGAGGGCCCCTCGAACAAGTACTTGGATGCGTAACAACGGTTATCTTATGCAAACCGAGTGTTAGATACCCTTGTAGACCGGAGATAATCTTCTAATGTCATTAAATTTGTATGTAGTTTCAAATCTAACTTAACCTATGGACTGAATTCAGCACATAGACATAAACACCATCTACCAGGTTATAACGAAAGTCTACACTATGATAATCTACTATCCAACACAAACACTTTCCGTCGACTCACAGAGATATTCGTGATTACGATTTTGAATAGCATCGTAAACCGGAGAATTAAATACACTCACTTTTCGCTGATTCACAGTGATTTTTGTCATAACGGTTTTTTATATCAGCGTAGATCAGACAGAAATAAATACTAGCTGTTAGCCTCGTTCATGCTCAGTGTTAGCCAAGAAGTCGTTGAAAGCAGACTTCAAAATGTTGTTTCTAATATATTTGTTCGTCGCTGTGTCAGCGTTGGTGGCATATTTTTTGCACTACAATATGAATTATTGGAGGAATCGCGGAATACCACAAGACCCACCACATCCATTCTATGGAAATATGGTTGGATTTAGAAAAAATCGTGTACTACATGATATTATGGGGGAGTACTACAACAAATTTCGAAAGACAAATCATCCGTTTGTGGGTTTCAATTTCCTGCAAAAGAACGTTGCCTTTATAATGGATATCAAACTGGTCAAGAATATTTTAATTAAGGATTTCGCTAACTTTACCAATCGCGGACGATTCCACAATGAACGCGATGATCCGCTTACTGGACATCTCTTCAATCTGGATGGCAAACCTTGGAAAGAGATGCGTCAAAAACTATCGCCCACCTTCACATCTGGCAAAATGAAGTTTATGTTCCCAACTATTATCAAAGTGTCTGAGGAGTTTCTAAATGTAATGCTTGAAGAAGTGCCCGCTAAATCCGGAGGGTCTGTCCTCGAAGTCAAGGATCTTATGGCTCGATTTACCACTGACGTCATCGGCACATGCGCTTTTGGAATCGAATGCAATACTCTTCGCACTCCTGAATCTGACTTCCGCAAAATGGGTCAAAAGTTCTTTACCGTACCGCGACACGGAGCTTTGTTAACGAATTTCATATTAAGTTTTCCTAATTTGGCACGAAAGCTGCGAATGCGCATGATTCCAGAAGATGTCCACCAATTCTTCATGGGATTGGTTAACGAAACCGTCTCATACAGAGAGAAGGAAAATATCAAACGTAATGATTTCATGAATATGCTAATTGAAATGAAGCAAAAAGGTAGTTATACGATGGACAATGGCGAGGTGGTTACAGGATTGGACGTTGGTGAACTGGCAGCTCAAGTATTTGTCTTCTATCTGGCTGGCTTCGAGACCTCCTCTTCAACTATGAGCTACTGCTTATATGAACTGGCCATGCATACAGATATTCAGGATAAGTTGAGGGAAGATATTAATAATATTCTGCAGCAACACGATGGAAAATTGACCTACGAAAGTATAAAGGCCATGAGATATTTGGATCAGGTTATATCGGGTGAGTGCGAGTAGTAATTCTGGAGTGTGGCGAATCCATAACTAACTTTCACCGTCTGCCTCAACAGAAACTCTTCGCCTTTATACGATTATACCTACCTTGATGCGGGAGGCTCTTAGCGATTACGTTGTTCCCGGTAATCCCAAATATGTTATAGAGAAGGGAACTCAGGTTCTATTGCCAGCAGCTGCACTTCACCGGGATGAAGACTTTTATCCCAATCCGGAGAAATTCGATCCAGACCGATTCTCAGCTGACAAAGTTGCAGCTCGGGATTCTGTTGAATGGTTGCCATTCGGCGATGGTCCCAGAAATTGTGTGGGAATGCGTTTTGGACAAATGCAAGCACGAATAGGCCTGGCCCAGTTGATTAAGAACTTTAAGTTCTCAGTGTGTGAGAAGACCGATATACCTCTTACATATAATCCCAATTCGACTGCGTTGGCCACAGTGCACGGCATTTATTTGCGGGTGGAGCGAGTTTAAGATGGCAACGCAAAAAGTAGTGTTGTTTTGGTTTTTTGCTATGTGATTTTATTAATTATTTGTGTAATAACCCTCAAGTTCTCCCTTATATGAATCTATACGTATAAGAGATTACGTCTACTACTACTACTACAAAATGAATTAGAATGTTAAATGTGGGAAACGTTTGGTGACAGCAATTATTATTTGGCAATTGAAAGAAACCTGTATTTAACTTTTAATTACAATGAATTATTTGACATGAAAAAAATCTCTGTTCTTGTTTCTCTGTGTCCTTTTTTCTTTTCACTTTTTTAATCTGGGGTCAAACACTGTAATTTCATCTGTAACATAACATGTACATAACATATGATATCGACAGTGGCTGTGCATATTCGTGTTCGTTTCCATTCCCGTTACTTTTCTAGTTAGCTCAGATTGGCCGGTGACAACGGGACTGTCTGCTTTGGTCGCGGCTTCTATGCAGCAGCAGCTGCGTGCTTTCGTTTTCGTGCTAGTTCCGTTGCTCTTGCTCTCCGTTTTACCCCTTTTCTTCATTATCATCGCTTATGAGCTGCTTACTTAAGACTTAAGTTAATATTTTATACCTTCATTGTCAAATAATAACACAAAGTTTTTTCCACTACGTCGTGATGTTTATTTGTAATATATACGAAAGATTGATGCAAAACCGACACGATCGAAACAGAGAGAGTGACCCGAATGAATGTTTGGCTGCAGCAGACGGCGGATCAGCGACCACCTTATGTAGAGAGAGAGAGCCAATTGTTGAGAGAGAACGCTGTTACTTGAAGGCTGTTAACAAAGTGTGCAAATGTTATGTAGCATTTATCTAACATTACGCTGTTTACATTATGCCGCGAAGGGCGTCAAACTTAAATATAAAAACAAAGTAAACCAATTAACAAATAACCAACTAACATTTAAATAAAAGAATGTTAGTAGTAGTATATTATACCAACCAACACTAGAATGGTGATATAATTGACTTGCCATAACCTTATCAGAGCACAAAAGCTGGTTTTTTCACTTATATTTCATGGCTAAAGGGTAACAACGGTTATCTTATGCAAACCGAGTGTTAGATACCCTTGTAGACCGGAGTTAATCTGCTAACGTCATTACATTTGTAAGTAGTTTCAAATCTAATTTAACTCCCAAATATTGACTGAATTCAGCAAATCGGTGGATAAATACAAAGTTGTATAAAGATTGCTCTTAAGCTGAGGGAGTTCTGTGCACATAAGTTAGTAATACTGATCTACTTTATAGAATCGGAGTTGTGCCCCTTAAATTCAACAAAATTAAAATACCATCTACCAGAGTAGCTCGAAGGTCTACACTTCCATAATCTACTTCTGATTACGATTTTCACGTGCAACGCAATCCGAATAGAATTAAATACACTCACTTTTCGCTGATTCACAGTGATTTTTGTCATAACGGTTTTTTACATCAGCGTAGATCAGACAGAAATAAATACTAGCTGTTAGCCTCGTTCATGCTCAGTGTTAGCCAAGAAGTCGTTGAAAGCAGACTTCAAAATGTTGTTTCTAATATATTTGTTCGTCGCTGTGTCAGCGTTGGTGGCATATTTTTTGCACTACAATAAGAATTATTGGAGGAATCGCGGAATACCACAAGACCCACCACATCCAATCTATGGAAATATGGTTGGATTTAGAAAAAATCGTGTACTACATGATATTATGGGGGAGTACTACAACAAATTTCGAAAGACAAATCATCCGTTTGTGGGTTTCAATTTCCTGCAAAAGAACGTTGCCTTTATAATGGATATCAAACTGGTCAAGAATATTTTAATTAAGGATTTCACTAACTTTACCAATCGCGGACGATTCCACAATGAACGCGATGATCCGCTTACTGGAAATCTCTTCAGTCTGGATGGCAAGCGTTGGAAAGAGCTTCGTCAAAAACTATCGCCCACCTTCACATCTAACAAAATGAAGTTTATGTTCCCAACTATTATCAAAGTATCTGAGGAGTTCCTAAATGTAATGCTTGAAGAAGTGCCCGCTAAATCCGGAGGGTCTGTCATCGAAGTCAAGGATCTTATGGCTCGATTTACCACTGACGTCATCGGCACATGCGCTTTTGGAATCGAATGCAATACTCTTCGCACTCCTGAATCTGACTTCCGCAAAATGGGTCAAAAGTTCTTAACCGTACCGCGACACGGAGCTTTGTTAACGAATTTCATATTAAGTTTTCCTAATTTGGCACGAAAGTTGCGAATGCGCATGATTCCTGAAGATGTCCACCAGTTCTTCATGGGATTGGTTAACGAAACCGTCTCATACAGAGAGAAGGAAAATATCAAACGTAATGATTTCATGGAAATGCTTATTGAAATGAAGCAAAAAGGTAGTTATACGATGGACAATGGCGAGGTGGTTACAGGATTGGACGCTGGCGAACTGGCAGCTCAAGTTTTTGTCTTCTATCTGGCTGGCTTCGAGACCTCCTCTTCAACTATGAGCTTCTGCTTGTATGAACTGGCCATGCATACAGATATTCAGGATAAGTTGAGGGAAGATATTAATAATATTCTGCAGCAACACGATGGAAAATTGATCTACGAAAGTATAAAGTCTATGAGATATTTGGATCAGGTTATATCGGGTGAGTGCGAGTAATAATTCTGGAGTGTGGCGAATCCATAACTAACTTCACTGTCTGCCTCAACAGAAACTCTTCGCCTTTATACAATTGTACCTACCTTGGTGCGGGAGGCTCTAAGCGATTACGTTGTTCCCGGTAATCCCAAATATGTTATAGAGAAAGGAACTCAGGTTCTATTGCCAGCAGCTGCACTTCACCGGGATGAAGACTTTTATCCCAATCCGGAGAAATTCGATCCAGACCGATTCTCAGCTGACAAAGTTGCAGCTCGGGACTCTGTTGAATGGTTGCCATTCGGCGATGGTCCCAGAAATTGTTTGGGAATGCGTTTTGGCCAAATGCAAGCACGAATTGGAATTGCACAGTTGATTCAGAACTTTAAGTTCTCAGTGTGTGAGAAGACCAATATACCTCTTACATATAATCCCAAATCGACTGCGTTGGCCACAGTGCACGGCATTTATGTGCGGGTGGAGCGAGTTTAAGATGGCAACGCAAAAAGTAGTGTTGTTTTGGTTTTTTGCTATGTGATTTTATTAATTATTTGTGTAATAACCCTCAAGTTCTCCCTTATATGAATCTATACGTATAAGAGATTACGTCTACTACTACTACTACAAAATGAATTAGAATGTTAAATGTGGGAAACGTTTGGTGACAGCAATTATTATTTGGCAATTGAAAGAAACCTGTATTTAACTTTTAATTACAATGAATTATTTGACATGAAAAAAATCTCTGTTCTTGTTTCTCTGTGTCCTTTTTTCCCTGAACACTTTAGAAACCCATTTAATTTTTTGTACATATAGTGTGAGCCCGAAATCGTGGTTAATACCCAGCGTTCTATTCTTTTCACTTATGAGCAGCGCCTGCATTTGATGCAGAATGGCACTGTCCTACTTGTTCTAGACTTAGCTGCATTACTTAAATAATAACACAAAGTTATTTCCGCAACGTTAAGATGTTTATTTTTAAATATATTCGAAGGATTGAATCAAAGGCCAAGCCTTCTAACAAACCGAAACGATCGAAACAGCCAGAGTGGCCAGTTGAGTTGTTCTGAGCCACTGCCTTACATGAAGTCAGTACTCTCTCTGGTTCGCCCTGTCATTAACATGTGGAAGTTCCAGAGGGTTTTGTTCCACGGACACTGAAATTGCGTCTTAAGGAAGTCCACCTTGAAAACAAAATCTTCCACGGATATCCTGTCGTTCGCTCCATTGAATTACACCTACCATTTTTCCATCTAGGCCCAAGGTCGACCCGAGTGAGTCTCGAAATTCGGACGACGGTGGTTCTCGCCTCTCTGATTTCAATTCAGTGTTTGGCTTCTCTGGCTTCGGCAGTGGCCAAGTAGCTGGTTTGGCGCTGGAACGTGTTTTGGGGGAAGCGACTTTGACTGCTGGCAGGACTCAGCACTAGCAATTTCAGTTGGCGCCTGACTATGACTTATGGGTGGGGGCGTTTTCCATTTAAAAAGTCTTGCACCTAAATGTGGTCTGAAGGTCTTCAAGCGCACTCTATTCTTATGGCAGACCCAGGGACCACAAACTAAAAAAAAAACTAACTGTAAGTACACGCACTTGTTGGTAACGGGGCTCTGCAGAAAACACACAAAAGCATATTGACGCTCGCGTCGATTATCATGTCGTCTCTTTCTCGCACATGCCCTTGCATATGTATACATACATAAAATGCTTGCGACTGGTGATGGAAAGAAGTTCAATTTGGGAATCCACTTTCGACTATAACTTGGGTACATCCTATCCGATATTGATGAAATTTCATAAGCTGTTGATCAATAATATGCATATGCATATTATCGCTATCGGAAATCCAAATGCATCTATATTCCTGAAACGGTTGCAGTTATCGACAAAGTAAAGCCAACTTGATCTGCGCCTGGTATACGAGAAGCTAAATTCTAAATTAAAAGTCTCTAGCTCTTACAGTCTCTGAGATCCGATACAGACGAACGGACAGACGGACATGGCTAAATCGAATCGACTTATGATCCTGTTCAAGAGTATATATACTTTATGGGGTCGGACATGCTTCCCTCTGCCTGTTACACACATTTGCACAAAGTCATTATAAGCTGCTTACCTATTTTTATTGGGTTCAGGGCATAAAAACGATGTAAGCCAATTAATAATTAGGTGCAGCTTCTGCAAACTTAAATTTAAATAAAAGAATGTTAGTAGTAGTATATTATACGAATATAGTATATAATACGATATTATACCAACACTAGAATGGGGATATAATTGACTTGCCAGAACCTTATCAGAGCATAAAAGCATAACTGCGGACCATCATTCTGGTTTTGGAATTATCTTTCATGGGTAAAGGGTAACAACGGTTATCTTATGCAAACCGAGTGTTAGATACCCTTGTAGACCGGAGTTAATCTTCTAATGTCATTAAATTTGTATGTAGTTTCAAATCTAACTTACCCTATGGACTGAATTCAGCACATAGACATAAACACCATCTACCAGGTTATAACGATGGTCTACACAATGATAATCTACTATCCAACACAAGCAGTTTTCGGCGACCCACAGAGATATTCGTGATTACGATTTTGAATAGCATCGTAAACCGGAGAATTAAATACACTCACTTTTCGCTGATTCACAGTGATATTTGTCATAACGGTTTTTTACATCAGCGTAGATCAGAAAGAAATAAATACTTGCTGTTAGCCTCGTTCATGCTCAGTGTTAGCCAAGAAGTCGTTGAAAGCAGACTTCAAAATGTTGTTTCTAATATATTTGTTCGTCGCTGTGTCAGCGTTGGTGGCATATTTTTTGCACTACAATATGAATTATTGGAGGAATCGCGGAATACCACAAGACCCACCGCATTCATTCTATGGAAATATGGTTGGATTTAGAAAAAATCGTGTACTACATGATATTATACGGGAGTACTACAACAAATTTCGGAACACAAATCATCCGTTTGTGGGTTTCAATTTCCTACAAAAGCACAGCGCATTTGTAATGGATATCAAACTGGCCAAGAATATTTTAATTAAGGATTTCGCTAATTTTACCGATCGCGGACAGTTTCATAATGTACGCGATGATCCGCTTACTGGACATCTCTTCAATCTGGATGGCAAGCGTTGGAAAGAGCTTCGTCAAAAACTATCGCCCACCTTCACGTCTGGCAAAATGAAGTTTATGTTCCCAACTATTATCAAATTGTCTGAGGAGTTCCTAAATGTAATGCTTGAAGAAGTGCCCGCTAAATCCGGAGGGTCTGTCATCGAAATCAAGGATCTTATGGCACGATTTACCACTGACGTTATCGGCACATGCGCTTTTGGCATCGAATGCAATACTCTTCGCACTCCCGAATCTGACTTCCGCAAAATGGGTCAAAAGTTCTTTACCGTACCGCGACACGGAACTTTGTTAACGAATTTCATATTAAGTTTTCCTAATTTGACACGAAAGCTGCGAATGCGTACGATTCCTGAAGATGTCCACCAGTTCTTCATGGGATTGGTTAACGAAACCGTCTCATACAGAGAGAAGGAAAATATCAAACGTAATGATTTCATGAATATGCTAATTGAAATGAAGCAAAAAGGTAGTTATACGATGGACAATGGCGAGGTGGTTACAGGATTGGACGCTGGCGAACTGGCAGCTCAAGTTTTTGTCTTCTATCTGGCTGGCTTCGAGACCTCCTCTTCAACTATGAGCTACTGCTTATATGAACTCGCCCAGCATACAGATATTCAGGATAAGTTGAGGGAAGATATTAATAATGTTCTGCAGCAACACGACGGAAAATTGACCTACGAAAGTATAAAGTCTATGAGATATTTGGATCAGGTTATATCGGGTGAGTGCGAGTAATAATTCTGGAGTCCGGCGAATTCATAACTCACTTTCACTCTTACTTACACTCAATAGAAACTCTTCGCCTGCATACGATCTTGTCTTTCCTGCACCGTGTGGCTCTTAACGATTATGTTGTTCCCGGTAATCCCAAATATGTTATAGAGAAGGGTGTCCATATTATTGTGCCAGCAGCTGCATATCACCGAGATGAAGACTTTTATCCAGATCCGGAGAAATTCGATCCAGACCGATTCTCAGCTGACAAAGTTGCAGCTCGGGACTCTGTTGAATGGTTGCCCTTCGGCGATGGTCCCAGAAATTGTGTGGGAATGCGTTTTGGACAAATGCAAGCACGAATTGGAATTGCACAGTTGATTAAGAACTTTAAGTTCTCAGTGTGTGAGAAGACCAATATACCACTTAAACATGATCCCAACTCGATTGTGTTGGGCACAGTTGGCGGCATTTATGTGCGGGTGGAGCGAGTCTAAGATGGCAACACAAAAAGTAGTGTTGTTTTGGTTTTTTGCTATGTGATTTTATTAATTATTTGTGTAATAACCCTCAAGTTCTCCCTTATATGAATCTATACGTATAAGAGATTACGTCTACTACTACTACTACAAAATGAATTAGAATGTTAAATGTGGGAAACGTTTGGTGACAGCAATTATTATTTGGCAATTGAAAGAAACCTGTATTTAACTTTTAATTACATTGAATTATTTGACATGAAAAAAATCTCTTTACTTGTTTCTCTGTGACCTTTTTCCCCTGAACACTTTAAACACCCATTTCATTTTATGTATAACTCCATATAACGCCATTTTGCAAATAGTATTAGAAATTGATTTTCGATAACATATGTAAGTATATATGGTGTGAGCCCGAACACGTGGTTAATACCCGGCGTTCTATTCTTTTCACTTTTTTAATCTGGGGTCAAACACTGTAATTTCATCTGTAACATAACATGTACATAACATATGATATCGACAGTGGCTGTGTATATTCGTGTTCGTTTCCATTCCCGTTACTTTTCTAGTTAGCTCAGATTGGCCGGTGACAACGGGACTGTCTGCTGTGGTCGCGGCTTCTATGCAGCATCAGCTGCGTGCTTTCGTTTTCGTGCTAGTTCCGTTGCTCTTGTTCTCCGTTTTACCCCTTTTCTTCATTATCATCGCTTATGAGCTGCTTACTTAAGACTTAAGTTAATATTTTATACCTTCATTGTCAAATAATAACACAAAGTTTTTTCCACTACGTCGTGATGTTTATTTGTAATATATACGAAAGATTGATGCAAAACCGACACGATCGAAACAGAGAGAGTGACCCGAATGAATGTTTGGCTGCAGCAGACGGCGGATCAGCGACCACCTTATGTAGAGAGAGAGAGCCAATTGTTGAGAGAGAACGCTGTTACTTGAAGGCTGTTAACAAAGTGTGCAAATGTTATGTAGCATTTATCTAACATTACGCTGTTTACATTATGCCGCGAAGGGCGTCAAACTTAAATATAAAAACAAAGTAAACCAATTAACAAATAACCAACTAACATTTAAATAAAAGAATGTTAGTATGGTGATATAATTGACTTGCCATAACCTTATCAGAGCACAAAAGCTGGTTTTTTCACTTATATTTCATGGGTAAAGGGTAACAACGGTTATCTTATGCAAACCGTGTGTTAGATACCCTTGTAGACCGGAGTTAATCTGCTAACGTCATTACATTTGTAAGTAGTTTCAAATCTAATTTAACTCCCACATATTGACTGAATTCAGCAAATCGGTGGATAAATACAAAGTTGTATAAAGATTGCTCTTAAGCTGAGGGAGTTCTGTGCACATAAGTTAGTAATACTGATCTACTTTATAGAATCGGAGTTGTGCCTCTTAAATTCAACAAAATTAAAATACCATCTACCAGAGTAGCTCGAAGGTCTACACTTCCATAATCTACTTCTGATTACGATTTTCACGTGCAACGCAATCCGAATAGAATTAAATACACTCACTTTTCGCTGATTCACAGTGATTTTTGTCATAACGGTTTTTTATATCAGCGTAGATCAGACAGAAATAAATACTAGCTGTTAGCCTCGTTCATGCTCAGTGTTAGCCAAGAAGTCGTTGAAAGCAGACTTCAAAATGTTGTTTCTAATATATTTGTTCGTCGCTGTGTCAGCGTTGGTGGCATATTTTTTGCACCACAATAAGAATTATTGGAGGAATCGCGGAATACCACAAGACCCACCACATCCAATCTATGGAAATATGGTTGGATTTAGAAAAAATCGTGTAATTCATAATATTTTCGTGGAGTACTACAACAAATTTCGAAAGACAAATCATCCGTTTGTGGGTTTCAATTTCCTGCAAAAGCGCAGAGCCTTTGTAATGGATATCAAACTGGCCAAGAATATTTTAATTAAGGATTTCGCTAATTTTACCGATCGCGGACAGTTCCACAATGAACGCGATGATCCGCTTACTGGACATCTCTTCAATCTGGATGGCAAGCGTTGGAAAGAGCTGCGTCAAAAACTATCGCCCACCTTCACATCTGGCAAAATGAAGTTTATGTTCCCAACTATTATCAAAGTGTCTGAGGAGTTCCTAAATGTAATGCTTGAAGAAGTGCCAGCTAAATCCGGAGGGTCTGTCATCGAAATCAAGGATCTTATGGCACGATTTACCACTGACGTTATCGGCACATGCGCTTTTGGCATCGAATGCAATACTCTTCGCAATCCCGAATCTGACTTCCGTAAAATGGCTCAAAAGTTCTTTATCTTACCGCGACACGGACCTTTTATAAATGGTCTCATATTCAGTTTTCCTAATCTGGCACGAAAGCTGCGAATGCGCGTTATTAATGAAGATGTGCACCAGTTCTTCATGGGATTGGTTAAAGAAACCGTCGCATACAGAGAGAAGGAAAATATCAAACGTAATGATTTCATGGAAATGCTTATTGAAATGAAGCAAAAAGGTAGTTATACGATGGACAATGGCGAGGTGGTTACAGGACTGGACGCTGGCGAACTGGCAGCTCAAGTTTTTGTCTTCTATATGGCTGGCTTCGAGACCTCCTCTTCAACTATGAGCTACTGCTTATATGAACTGGCCCTGCATACAGATATTCAGGATAAGTTGAGGGAAGATATTAATAATGTTCTGCAGCAACACGATGGAAAATTGACCTACGAAAGTATAAAGGCTATGAGATATTTGGATCAGGTTATATCGGGTGAGTGCGAGTAATAATTCTGGAGTGTGGCGAATCCATAACTAACTTTCACTGTCTGCCTCAACAGAAACTCTTCGCCTGTATACGATTGTGCCGTTCCTGCAGCGCAAGGCTCTAAATGATTATGTTGTTCCCGGTAATCCCAAATATGTTATAGAGAAAGGAACTCAGGTTCTATTGCCATCAGCTGCATATCACAGAGATGAAGACTTTTATCCCAATCCGCAGAAATTCGATCCAGACCGATTCTCAGCTGACAAAGTTGCAGCTCGGGACTCTGTTGAATGGTTGCCCTTCGGCGATGGTCCCAGAAATTGTGTGGGAATGCGTTTTGGACAAATGCAAGCACGAATTGGCCTGACCCAGTTGATTAGGAACTTTAAGTTCTCAGTGTGTGAAAAGACCGATATACCTCTTAAACATGATCCCAACTCGGTTATGTTAAGCACAGTTGGCGGCATTCATGTGCGGGTGGAGCGAGTTTAAGATGGCAACGCAAAAAGTAGTGTTTTTTTGGCTTTTTCATAGCTCTGTTACGTACAATAATTTTTTTGATAATGAGCCAGTTCTGGCCTAATTGTACACATAATTATACAGAATTACACAAAGTAAATAAAAATGTTGAATGTAAGAAGGTTGAGGTTAATCACCGAAAATATTTAATTATTGACTGTACTGTTTTTTGGCTGTAGACATACACCTGTGTGGAATACTTAGTGTCGAACTAAAGATTTCTGTACTGTAAATATTTAATAAAATATTTGTAATACTGCAAATTTCGAAACATAATCTCATTTATACAACTAAGCCGATATTTACTTTATTCAATTCTTGTGTTAGCCATTGCGGTGATCGGTTGTGTTTTTGCTGAGCTGTGTCCAGTTCATTGTTGTTATTAAATTTTAACTCGTGCATTTAATTTGATTAATATAAAATATATGTATAGGTGCTTTAGTTCTCTTTAAATTTTCTATGATTGCCTTGGTAATTTGGGTTTTCTGTTAGTGATTTTGCTACAAAACACAAAAATTGGTATTTTTGTAATCATAAAGTGCGCAGTTAACAGCTGTGTTTTGTTTTTTTTTTTCTTTTTTTTTCAGTGCGCTTGTTGCTCTCGCTCTCATTGTTTCACACTGCATGCTAGATCGCTTCGCATTGTTGTTGTTGTAGCGGTTGTTGTGTGCGCTTTATTACTCTCGCTCTCTCTACTTTCGTGTGCTCTCATAACTGTGTTTGTACGTGTTGTTGTTTCAGTGGTTCATAGTTTTGTCTATTTTCGTAGATACTCTTACAGCGCCAAAGCTTGGTGTTGTTGTTTCTATTTCATCTCTTGTGCGCTGTTTGTTTTGTGATTCTCTCTGTGCTGTACCGAATCTTGGTATAACTTCTCTTCTTTTCGAGCATATCAATTTCTAAATTAAGCATGTCTGCGTGCTACCTAAAAAGCTGCAAGTGCCAGGCAAACCCAAAGACCGACTTCGTGGTACACGTCTAATATGCTGGTATCACGCAACGGGTAAAGAATGTAATCGGCAATAAGTCGGTTGAAAGGTGGTGTTGCGAGCGATGCCGCTAGGCGGAGTTGGATATTCAGGGTTTTATGAGGCAAACTAGACAAGGCTTTCGCGATCGCCGTCTAGCTTTTAGTAGGCTCATTGCTGATTTTGATGCAATGGAGAGTCAATTCAATAGTGAACAACTGTTGAATGAGTCTCTTAAGCAGGGAACTAAGATTATTGCCCCCGGTTCTGTCATTGCCCCCTGCACCGCTAACACCATTGGGTTTTTTCTGGGTCTTTCCCAATTAATGCAACAAATGTTGCACCATTTTGCATTTAAATAATTATAATTATTTATTATTTAATAGTTATAATTTTATTTTTATTTTAAATTAAATTAAATTAAACTTCTTACTTTTAATATTTTTTGTGCCGACTGATCTTAGTTGACAATAAATAAATAGAGATAAATAATGATGAGCATACAAAGCAAAGCATTATCACTGAAAGCATATTTTTTTTATATCCAAAGATAAATATCACTATCCAGCACTGAAATTATTTCCTGACCCTCTGAAGACTCCCACATCTATCAAATTTACCTCCGTACAATTTGAAATCTCATAATATTATCCATTGTCATCCAAACATTAATATTGTCTATATAAATACCCTAGTTGATAGAACGAACTATACAGATAACAGACATTACAATCGCATAGTATCAAACAACCTGGCTTAACAATAATTTGTATATTGAACAGCGGATTCTTAGTAAAGCTCTATCGGCGGGAGAGCTCTAACTTGTTTACGATATACTTTGCACCCTCCATTCCGGTTCTCGATTTTACTCTTTAATGTAAAGAGCAGGAAATGAAGCTTTGCAACTTTGTTGAAACATTTTTCAACTCTTGCAATTAAACAGTGATTGCAATAAATACAGCTCTCCAAAACAATATTCTCTTGTCAATCTTTCACTTACTTTTAGCTGATTCACGGTGATATTTGCGATTACGCTTTTTCAACGCATAGGAAATCGAAGAGAACCAATCCTTCACTTTTCGGCGCTGCTGGTGATATTTTGTTTTTGTGATTTTGCAATGCAATGAAGGCCGGAGAGAATAAAATACTAGCTGTTTGCCTCGTTTATGGTCAGTGTTAGCCAAGAAGTCGTTGAAAGCAGACTTCAAAATGTTGTTTCTAATATATTTGTTCGTCGCTGTGTCAGCGTTGGTGGCATATTTTTTGCACTACAATAAGAATTATTGGAGGAATCGCGGAATACCCCAAGACCCTCCACATCCATTCTATGGAAATATGGTTGGATTTAAAAAAAATCGTGTAATTCACGATATCTTGGAGGAGTACTACAACAAATTTCGAAAGACAAATCATCCGTTTGTGGGTTTCAATTTCCTACAAAGGCACAGCGCACTTGTAATGGATATCAAACTGGCCAAGAATATTTTAATTAAGGATTTCACTAACTTTACCGATCGCGGCCTGTTCCACAATGAACGCGATGATCCGCTTACTGGACATCTCTTCAATCTGGATGGCAAGCGTTGGAAAGAGCTTCGTCAAAAACTATCGCCCACCTTCACATCTGGCAAAATGAAGTTTATGTTCCCAACTATTATCAAAGTGTCTGAGGAGTTCCTAAATGTAATGCTTGAAGAAGTGCCCGCTAAATCCGGAGGGTCTGTCATCGAAGTCAAGGATCTTATGGCCCGATTTACCACTGACGTCATAGGCACATGCGCTTTTGGAATCGAATGCAATACTCTTCGCACTCCTGAATCTGTCTTCCGCAAAATGGGTCAAAAGTTCTTTACCGAATCGCGACACGGAAATTTAATAACAGCCTTCATATTAAGTTTTCCTAGTCTGGCACGAAAGCTGCGAATGCGCATGATTCCTGAAGATGTCCACCAGTTCTTCATGGGATTGGTTAACGAAACCATCGCATACAGAGAGAAGGAAAATATCAAACGTAATGATTTCATGGAAATGCTTATTGAAATGAAGCAAAAAGGTAGTTATACGATGGACAATGGCGAGGTGGTTACAGGACTGGACGCTGGCGAACTGGCAGCTCAAGTTTTTGTCTTCTATCTGGCTGGCTTCGAGACCTCCTCTTCAACTATGAGCTACTGCTTATATGAACTGGCCCTGCATACAGATATTCAGGATAAGTTGAGGGAAGATATTAATAATATTCTGCAGCAACACGATGGAAAAATAACTTACGAAAGTATAAAGTCTATGAAATATTTGGATCAGGTTATATCGGGTGAGTGCGAGTAATAATTCTGGAGTGTGGCGAATCCATAACTAACTTTCACTGCCTGCCTCAACAGAAACTCTTCGGCTTTATACGATTGTGTCTCTCTTGATGCGGGAGGCTCTTAACGATTATGTTGTTCCCGGTAATCCCAAATATGTTATAGAGAAGGGAACTCAGGTTATAGTGCCAGCAGCTGCATATCATCGAGATGAAGACTTTTATCCCAATCCGCAGAAATTCGATCCAGACCGATTCTCAGCTGACAAAGTTGCAGCTCGGGACTCTGTTGAATGGTTGCCCTTCGGCGATGGTCCCAGAAATTGTGTGGGAATGCGTTTTGGACAAATGCAAGCACGAATTGGCCTGGCCCAGTTGATTAAGAACTTCAAGTTCTCAGCGTGTGAGAAGACCGATATACCTCTTAAACATGATCCCAGATCGTTTGTGTTGGGCACAGTTGGCGGCATTTATGTGCGGGTGGAGCGAGTTTAAGATGGCAACGCAAAAAGTAGTGTTGGTTTGGCTTTTTCATAGCTCTGTTACGTACAATAATTTTTTTGATAATGAGCCAGTTCTGGCCTAATTGTACACATAATTATACAGAATTACACAAAGTAAATAAAAATGTTGAATGTAAGAAGGTTGAGGTTAATCACCGAAAATATTTAATTAAATTGAAATTGAAAAGCTGCAAGTGCCAGGCTAACCCAAAGACCGACTTCGTGGTACACGTCTAATATGCTGGTATCACGCAACGGGTAAAGGATGTAGTCGGCAATAAGTCGGTTGAAAGGTGTTGTTGCAAGCGATCCCGTAGGCGGAGTTGGATATTCAGGGTTTTATGAGGCAAACTAGACAAGGCTTTCGCGATCGCCGTCTAGCTTTTAGTAGGCTCATTGCTGATTTTGATGCAATGGAGAGTCAATTCAATAGTGAACAACTGTTGAATGAGTCCCTTAAGCAGGGAACTAAGATTATTGCCCCCGGTTCTGTCATTGCCCCCTGCACCGCTAACACCATTGGGTTTTTTCTGGGTCTTCCCCAATGAATGCAACAAATGTTGCACCATTTTGCATTTAAATAATTATAATTATTTATTATTTAATACTTATAATTTTACTTCTTACTTTTCATATTTCTTGTGTCGACTGATCTTAGTTGACAATAAATAAATAAAGATAAATAATGAATAGCATGCAAAGCAATGCATTATCACTAAAAGCATATTATTAACAAGAGAGGTGGGTGTTGCAAAGAATTACCGATTTTTGAGATTTTTCATATGCGTACACGGGCAGATCGTTGCATGTCCAAACGTACGGAAGTTATGGCCACGCCATTTGATTAATTTTGAATATAAGTTGTTGTGTACTATACGCACTTGTCACAAGCAATTGATTTTATTTTCAGGATTTACCGATTAGAACTACTCAATTAATATGTATGTGTTAAGGTATATATATTTTTATTTATAGTATGTTCATTATAACATTTTTATGTTCAAAGATAAATATCACTATCCACCACTGAAATCATTTCCTGACCCTCTGAAGACTCCCACATCTATCAAATTTACCTCCGTACAATTTGAAATCTCATAATATTATCCATTGTCATCCAAACATTAATATTGTCTATATAAATCCTCTAGTTGGTAGAACGAACTATACAGATAACAGACATTACAATCGCATAGTATCAAACAACCTGGCTTAACAATAATTTGTATATTGAAAAGCGGATTCTTAGTAAAGCTCTATCGGCGGGAGAGCTTTAACTTGTTTACGATACTTTGCACCCTCCATTCCGGTTCTCGATTTTACTCTTTAATGTAAAGAGCAGGAAATGAAGCTTTGCAACTTTGTTGAAACATTTTTCAACTCTTGCAATTAAACAGTGATTGCAATAAATACAGCTCTCCAAAACAATATTCTCTTGTCAATCTTTCACTTACTTTTAGCTGATTCACGGTGATATTTGTGATTAAGCTTTTTCAATGCATTGGAAATCGAAGAGAACCAATCCATCATTTTTCGCCTCTACACGGTGATATTTTGTTTTTACGATTTTGCAATGCAATGAAGGCCGGAGAGAATAAAATACTAGCTGTTTGCCTCGTTATGCTCAGTGTTAGCCAAGAAGTCGTTGAAAGCAGACTTCAAAATGTTGTTTCTAATATATTTGTTCGTCGCTGTGTCAGCGTTGGTGGCATACTTTTTGCACTACAATATGAATTATTGGAGGAATCGCGGAATACCACAAGACCCACCACATCCATTCTATGGAAATATAGTTGGATTTAGAAAAAATCGTGTACTTCATGATATTATGGGGGAGTACTACAACAAATTTCGAAAGACAAATCATCCGTTTGTGGGTTTCAATTTCTTACAAAGGCACAGCGCATTTGTAATGGATATCAAACTGGCCAAGAATATTTTAATTAAGGATTTCACTAACTTTACCGATCGCGGACAATTCCACAATGAACGCGATGATCCGCTTACTGGACATCTCTTCAATCTGGATGGCAAGCGTTGGAGAGAGATGCGTCAAAAACTATCGCCCACCTTCACGTCTGGCAAAATGAAGTTCATGTTCCCAACTGTCATCAAAGTGTCTGAGGAGTTCCTAAATGTAATGCTTGAAGAAGTGCCCGCTAAGTCCGGAGGGTCTGTCATCGAAGTCAAGGATCTTATGGCTCGATTTACCACTGACGTCATCGGCACATGCGCTTTTGGAATCGAATGCAATACTCTTCGCACTCCCGAGTCTGACTTCCGCAAAATGGCCTGCAAAGCAATCCTTGAACCGCGCCATGGAGCTTTGTTAACGTTTTTCGAGTTTAGTTTTCCTAATCTGGCACGAAAGCTGCGAATGCGTTCTATTCCTGAAGATGTCCACCAGTTCTTCATGGGATTGGTTAACCAAACCATCGCATACAGAGAGAAGGAAAATATCAAACGTAATGATTTCATGGAAATGCTTATTGAAATGAAGCAAAAAGGTAGTTATACGATGGACAATGGCGAGGTGGTTACAGGACTGGACGCTGGCGAACTGGCAGCTCAAGTTTTTGTGTTCTATCTGGCTGGCTTCGAGACCTCCTCTTCAACTATGGGCTACAGCTTATATGAACTGGCCCAGCATACAGATATTCAGGATAGGTTGAGGGAAGATATTAATAATGTTCTGCAGCAACACGACGGAAAATTGACCTACGAAAGTATAAAGGCTATGAGATATTTGGATCAGGTTATATCGGGTGAGTGCGAGTAATAATTCTGGAGTGTGGCGAATCCATAACTAACTATCACTGTCTGCCTCAACAGAAACTCTTCGCCTTTATACAATTGTGCCCTTCTTGGAGCGCAAGGCTCTAAATGATTATGTTGTTCCCGGTAATCCCAAATATGTTATAGAGAAGGGAATTCAGGTTATAGTGCCAGCAGCTGCACTTCACCGGGATGAAGACTTTTATCCAGATCCGGAGAAATTCGATCCAGACCGATTCTCAGCTGAGAAAGTTGCAGCTCGGGACTCAGTTGAATGGTTGCCCTTCGGCGATGGTCCCAGAAATTGTGTGGGAATGCGTTTTGGCCAAATGCAAGCACGAATTGGAATGGCCCAGTTGATTAAGAACTTTAAGTTCTCAGTGTGTGAGAAGACCGAAATACCTCTTATATATGAGCCCAAATCGTTTGTGTTGGGCACAGTCGGCGGCATTTATCTGCGTGTAGAACGAGTTTAGTTGAAAAATATGTTAATGGGTTTGGAGCAATGTTGTCATACGACAAAATTGTTGTCGCTGTGATCATATTATAACAGTGGATTTCATAAACATATACATATGTATGAATTATACCAAGATAAAATATATTCACAAATTATTTTATTGTTGTCTAACGGGGTGATAAGAAAACAATTTCTACTACTACTTAGTATTTGCTTACTTGCGCTATTTTGTATTTGCGTAACTGTCTCAATGATAAAAGAATTATGATTAGATTGCGGTTAGTATATTAGAGTATAGTATCTCCAAAAAAATTGCAAGACTATTTGAAAATTTGCAATAGGTAATAGGCTGAAGCAAAGACTTAAGAGAAACCGGTATTTGTTTATAGTGGTTGGCCATAAAATGGCTAGTGAGTTTTCTCTGGAACTGAGACATTTACAATGATGACCGAACTGAGCAACGTATTGCGAAATCGAAGTAGTTTTCAACTCTCTTGCTCCTACCTATATATATATATATATATACATATATATATATATTTTTTCATACATGGTCTTGCTTTTGTGTTGCAAAATTTCTCTGCTTGCATATTTTCCAGCGAGTCTGAGCAGCATTTTCACAACCATTCTTAAAGTTAGTTCAATGTGAAATTTGTTTTGGGATGTGGGTTATGTGTGCGTAAACTTAATCAAACTATTTATAAAAAAAACCTCAATGCACGGGAGCAGTTTTTTTTAATTAACATTTTGATTATCTAATGTGACCGCAACATGCAACTCATGGAAAATGAGGCATGTGCTGAAGTTAAAAATCGTATAAAACTTTTTCTCGAACCAAAGGTGTGGGAAAATGTAATTTAATGTGTCATTTTCTAACGGTGCAGCTGCAAATGTTATTAAAAATTGTTTCACACATTTTGCGATCTGCGCCAACTTTTAACACGCCATCAAATGGGCAGATAATATAATGAAAGGCTATATAAAAGAGATTTGCGAAAATATATTTTATTTATAGGCACCAATTACCGATAAATTATAAATGAAAATGTTTTACAATGACAACACTTGAAAACATTTATATTCAATATTTATAACGATTTTTTAAACAAATAAATAAATTTAATAATAGAATTTGTGGAGTAGTGTATAATAAAAAATAATATTAAGTCCAACATCATTTTAACATAGTTATTAACTTCAACTTAATAAATCGAATAAGCCCCCACAAGAAAATTAAATTGCTCAAATGAATATGTAATTAAATTGCGCTAAAAACAGTCTAAAAAGTACATATTTTTTCATAATATTTGAGGTCGTTGATTGCATTTGCTTAGCAAAATACAATTCCAGACAATTGCGCGCAACTTATGCAAATAATTGGCAAGAGTAGCAAGTATCTGACGGATAAACGCAACGCGTTCATGAAATACTTTAGCCACAGCTCGCTGCCTGCTCATTGTGAGCAGTCGTTGACTCAATGAGTTGTGCTCCACCTTCACTGAAACTGGCTGAAACCAAGTTAATTACTAGTCTCAAACATTGTTTGGCGCAACAACCCATAAGGAACACGTCATTGAGAGAGTGAAAAACGAAATGAAAAACAAATCAAACAAAAGCAGCCAGCTCCAAAGCGGGGCAGGTTGTTCAACCTTAACATTGGCAACACCTCTGACTGGCTACGTATTTGGCTTTAATGAGCTGAATGCCAACTAGCGTTGCTTAATTAAAGGAACACCCTTTGACTATAAGATTTACTGCTCAGTTGCAGCAAGTTACTCGACAGTTGAATGCCACTTTTGAATCTACACTGAACAAATATACGTAGCAAAATCTTGAAAATTTTGGGGGAAAGTAAAAGTAAAAAAATACATCAAGTAAAAGTGAAATACGCAAAAAACGATCCATTTTAAAATGAGAAACTATAAATATTAATTTATTTATTTGCTGTACCTAGCTGAAAATTGAGCAATAATTTCAGTTAAATAATTAATATTAATATTGTAAATATGTCCAAAATGGAGTACGTTTATTATTTGTGTACATAAAATGATCAATAAAGTTAAATCTATAATATTAAACTAAAATAATTAATAATACACTTACTCTATTCAGATGGAATATTTATTGTGTCAAGTGTGTTTTTAATGTGTATATTTATTTTTTAAATTATTTGTACTCAAATTATTTTTTTTTCCCCCATTTATTATTTATACTTAATGTATATTTTCTTACTTGATTTTCATTTTTAATTTTATTTTATTCATTTATTCATAAGCATTTATTCAATATCAAGTTTGTGCTTATGCAATAGACTTGTTTTTTTTTTATACTTTGTTTTTTAATGGAGTAACACTTATTTTGTGTTTATTGAAATTAGTACAAAATACTCGAAATTCTCTGGCTTAATATGTATTTATTTTTCACAGTGTAAGCACATCTCATATTCAATTTGCCATTAGCAAGAACAATGATGACAAATGCTGTTGGCTTAACCCAAACATGGGCTGCATCCACACCCTTTCAGCAAGAGCAATTTCAATTGCAACTGTTGCAACAGCTGCAGTCGGAGACGGAAGTGTTGCATATGTGTGCATATAAAATTCTTGAAGCGGAGCAGCATTTGTCCCCTCCACTGAGCAGGTGGGTGGAGTGTGTGCTCCATGTTAGTGGATTAGTTGCAAGAGCAGTGAAAGCTGCACACACAACAACAACTGCAACATGCCATCGAAACCACAACAGAGCTGAAATGTTTTGTTGACATGTTTGTTTGCACAAATGTTTATTTATAAATGTTTTATTGTCATCGCTGACCACTCGAGATATGTGATATTTATTTTGCATGGCTGATTGAGGCTGCTGCGGTTGCTGTTGCTGCTCCAATTTGCGACACGCCACAGCCAGTTGTTGCTGCCACACTTCAGCAACTTCCATCCGCGTTGCACAAAGAGCAGCAACACACAAAGCCAAACAAACAAACACACACACACACACACACACACCTGAGGGTTGTGTCGCCGTTGCTGCTAATTTCCACTCTGCCGTGTGACGGCTGCAATTTCAAACTTCAGTTCAGTTTACGACGCGGCGCCGCGCGGTTGCACAACTGGCCAAACACCTTTCAGACTTCGTGCCCAGTTGTCTATAAAAAAAAAAAAAAAAACAATAAAAGTTGCACATATCTTTAAATATTCAGTTAAATGACCAAAATGTGTGGCACGCAAATTTCATTTTGCGCAAACTAAGCCGGCTTTGCCGTTTTTAGCCACAAAACATTTAACACTTGAACAAATAAACAAATAACAATAAAAAAAAGAAGCAAAACAACAACAAGCTACAATCCGAAATATTCATTATATAGTTGCAACATTTTATTATTTTAAACCCAAAAATCGTGGCTCGCACAAAAATATCAAAAGACAACAAAAACATTTGCAAAGTTTGTGCGGCTGGTTGTCTGGACTCAAAGCTAACAAAAATATGCAAAATATGTCGCATAACTAAAATAAAAAAGAGAAACACCAAAAAAATACAGTTAAAAAGTGAAAAAAAAATGTTATTCCGACGCAGTTGTACGTATAATGTGGAGCAATCAACGCGGCATTATGCAAAGGTAAAAAATTGCATTGCATTTGCGAGTATAAAAAGTATGTAAAAAGTACGTGCTCACATTCATGCCAGATGCAGATATAAATACACACATATATATATATATATATATGTATGTATATAGGTATAGGTTAGGTGTACGTGTGTGGGCGAATGTTTGTCTTGCTTATGGAGGCATTCAGATACAAATAAGTATCTTTCTTTGATATGGAAAGTGCTCAGCTTGCCAGTGGATTCACATGTGGATTGTCACTCAGTTTAATATGTGTTAAAATATTTGTAAAGGATTTCATTCGTTGACTTTTCTTTGACTATTCATTGGCGGAAATCGAACCGGAAATGAATCTGAGAATTCCTCAACACGGCACATTATCAAGTTCACTCAATGTACTCAAGCACAATCTTTACAACATTCCAAGTGCCACATCGAATCATTCATTTGCAGCTGCTCTTCATTTTTGCATATTCAATCATTTTAATTAATTAAATAAAATTATCATTAAGGAAAGCAGATAAAGATTAACACATTTACCCAAAAGCAACATAAATAAAATTTAAAACTCTTTGAAAAATTATTATGAAGCTCATTAAAAGAATTAATCATTATTCAATATAATAATAAAAAAAAAATCGCATTTTTGCAAATAATTTATAATAATATAATAATTTATATAATAAAAAATAATAATTCGGATTAATTCTTGCAACACAGATATTCAATATTTTATTCTGTTTATGGAGCATGTCAGGCATTAAAGAGTGCAATTTTTACCCCTAGTTAAATACAAAAAAAACTTGCAGCAATTGCTGTGCATTTCTGTTGCATGAGATTCCAATTAAAAAGACACAATGCCCTCGTCTAATCTGGACCATAGCAAAGATTGCCAAAGAGCCATAGAACCAGTTCGGCTCAATGGGGCCATCCAATGCAATCCAATCCAACTATCAATGGGATTTGTCCACAAAGCGAAACAAAGTGCTAATAGGACTGGCAGAAAGTCCATTGAAACAGGAAAAGACACAATTGTCGGATACGAGATACCCCGTAGATAAATAATAAATAATATAATCAATAATATCACAATGATTACAATCTCGATTCTATTATCTTTGCTCTCATAGCCACAAAATAAATATTATTATACCCCTCGGATTGCATTTTAAGGGGTATACAAATGAAAATTCAACAAAAAACAGAAGCGGAAGTGCACAAAAATATCAAAAGGAAACAAAAACCAAAAGCAAAATCAAAGACCAAAAAAAATGCAAACAGAAAGCAATAAAAACAGTGATAAAAAATCATGGAATAAACACAGAGATAAGTGTTTCCGATTATTTAATACATTTCAACAGAATCCTATTTTGCAGATAAACATATATATATATTTTTTGATCGCTTTTCGATTTCGTTTATATCGTTAAAATGTAGTTAAATTGCTTTTCCAGTATTACACAAATTTTATAATATTTGCGTTGCGGTTCGCAACATGTGAGTCGACTCCAAGATTTAATCTAAATATTTCGCAACTGCGGCAAACAACAATTAGAAAGCAATCAAAATTTATTGCATTTCACTTCCCCAAATGGAGGTCAAAGTGCTCAGAGAGCGGGAATTACTTTTGGCGTGTCAAAAACAAAAGTCGCCATAAATCAAATTAAGTTAATGAAAATTTGAATTGGGACACGAGAAACGCAAGTCAACACTTGACCAACAGCAAACAAACAAACAACAATTGTAATTACACAGCGCAGAATAATTAAATTATGTTTTATGGCGCATCTTAAGTCTTTGATGATGCTGTTGTGGCACTTACCTCTAACAAAAACCCACTGTTTGTGTAATAACTGTAAAGAAAACGCACACACACACAGCCAAGCTGTCGACTAATGCGAGTTTAACAATTTTGCGGTCGTGTGTAGGTCTTGTTAAGCCAATTACATGCACCGCCTCAGAGCCACAGCCCAAAGCCAGACTTAAGCCAACTGAAATGAGGCTGGGCCCTGGAGTGATGCCCAGAAGACAACTTCTGGGAACACACAAAACAAACCAGCAACAATCAGCGCACAAGCCGCAGTTGCAAACTTAGAAACAACATACAACAAAATACTCGAAATGAGCGCTGCTCAACTGTCTGATACCACTTGGAATATATATATATATATTGTGGCAAGTTCACTTATTATTCGAGCAACTAAAAATACATTTTCAACTTTCAATATTTTTTTATTTCATTACTCGTTTTATTTAAGTTGAACAAGTGGAAATTTCATTCTAAAAATTAACGAATCAAATTATTTAAATTTAAAATATAAAAATTAAAGAAATCTTTCAGATCTTCAACATTTTCCATCTCTATATTCGTTTATATAGTGTTTTATCAATGTGGACTTGTATGATATATAAATATATTAATATAACCTGTATGATATATAAATAAATAATATAATTACAAAAATAAATTCAACTTTTACAAGAAGCAGAGTTTCCTGAACTAATTAATTATGAATTCCTTAATTATTCTATGAATTGAATGACTCGTTGTTTTCAGAGTAGTTTCATTGTGGTAAGCAAACATCTCTTTGGTTATCAATATTTGATGACCACAGGCATCAAATTTCGAATCTGCCAAATAGCCATTTGCTACAAGTTGGCCATTTCGTATAGGCCGCAAAATGCCCAACACAGCACAGGGAATGAAAAACAGCTCTGCTGAAATTGTGTTGCCTTCAAAACATGAAATGTTATTGCAATGTTGCAGAATATTTGTCAGTTGGGAAGAAGGGAGAAGAGCTCCAAATGAAATAGGGTTTTTAGCTACAAATGTGGGCTGTCACAACATTTCCGGTTTTGGATGTTGACGGCTTCCGTTTTGAGAATATTGGCAAACCTTATGTGCAATGAAGCGATTACAGCTTGTAAGCAAATGTTTGCTAACTATCTGCCACAAGACATTCAAACAAATTGCGGCACATTGAGCAATTAGCCCGCACAGACAAAGGACGCTCTCCGAAATGTAAACACAACCGGGCAAAGTCAGCTCCCATCTGTGTCGGAGTGGTTTCTGAGCCAACACCTGCCACAGTACGCAGTTATGTCTTATCTGCAGCGGCAACTAAAACTCAGCAGCTTTTAACTTGAAGCCTGCAGACCCCCTCAAACCCCCTGCCCAGCCACCATATACAGATTTCTCACTCCCCGGCTAACCACCTTCTTTTTTCCACTTCATCTTCTTTGCAGAGCTCCGTCACTTTGTGTAATCTTGGCGTGGGCGCCACATTTGGCGAATCAATACTACACGACCTGCCACGGGACAGCACCGTCGTGACGAAGACAACCTGCGAGCTGCTCCGTGTCGAACAGCAGGATTTTCGACTCATCTGGGAGGTAAGCAGACAAACATATATACATATATATATATATATATATATATGTATATATATATAAATATTCCACTACAAGTCGAGTGTGTCGTCAAATGACACTGGCTTAAAATGGCACTTAAATTAAATTCGCAAAAATAAAATCTTTGTTAGCTGTGTTTCAGGAAAATTTAGGCGCTACACTCAGAAAAAAAATATAGAAATAACGTAAAGAAAATCGCTTGGAAATTAAAATCAACCTGCTAACTAGTCAAATTTTTTTTGGTTTTAGAAACATTCGAAATATAAATAAATATATATAAATTTAATATAATTCGACTTTTTTGTAAGCTAAAATTATTAATTTAATTTTGATGTAATTTAATTTAAAATTATTAATTTAATTTTGATGTAATTTAATTTATTCTGTGCAAAAATTATATCGAATTCAGTCAAATTTGTTAGTTTTTGAAAGTTTGAATTTCGATTTCGTAGCTCAGAGAAATGTGCAATCGCCCAAAATTCTAATTTTTAGAAATAAAAAAATCTTTAAATTAGAAAGGCTTTTTTTTTGTATTTCGACATATTTCATATTATGAAGAGATCAAATTTACAACAGATGAAAATGAAAAACCTTATTTAAAAAGTTGTTTGGCTGGTTTTTAGAAAACAACATTTTAGAACTATGCAATCTGAAGACTAAGCTGAACTGCCGAATGATAATTTTGGAAATTATGGTGCGTTATTTTTTTTGAGTGTAGGCACTTGATAATACGATAGATAATCAGATAATTCCTTGAATGCTGTAATAAGCCTTCACACTTTTCCTTTGTTACTCTGAGAGCCTTAATTTGTTTGGCTTGGAGTTCATTTAGCTAGTGTCATTTATAAAATGCCAGAGGCGTCGCTTTAGATACTTATCTTAAGCATTTGTCAAGCCCTCATTAAAAGCAGCACCCACACACACACTATCACACACACACACACACACAAACATACACACACACACACACCCACAAGGATAGTCGAGCGTTGCTAACGAGCAGCTGTACTGAATATTTGCAGGTCCTGTCTTCCTGACTTGGCTGAGCATTTGCGGTATTTTCATTGTCAAAGTATTTCATTAAAATTTCAATTAACAATTAATGATGCGGCCAGACTAGGCAAACGTCAACCCCGCCCACCCAAATCGACCCGCAGGACATCAACATATGCCAAGTACTCTGAGCCTTGCCATGTCTGTCAAACTGTCGTTCGATTATTGCCGTTATTTATTATGGCTTTTCTGTGTTTTGGCCAATTACCAAATTGAATTAAGGTCTTATGATTCGTTGACTTTGGGGCCTGATCAATGGCATTAATCATTAATGTTAATCAATAATAATGCGCCACAGGCTTTATGTCAATGAAAAGAGGCAACTAATTAAATTTGGTTGCACTTATGTATTTGCATTTAATGAGAATAAAGTTAATTGAATTCGAAAGGGACTTGCTTTAATATTGAAATGTACTTTGTTGCAACTATGCCCCAACTTAGTTTTGGGCAATCAGAAGCATTGTATTTGCATTAGGCTCTAATCCAAAAAGTATGCCACTGAATTGGGTAATAAGGTTTTCAATTTCAATGTCAAGAAATACCAAAAGTTTGATAGATGCCACATACATTGTTGCCAGTTTACAAAAGATTCCACTTTTAGGGCGTGCCTCACACACACACACACACACACACACCGTAATGAACTTCGCCCTTGGGGGCAGCAGTGCTCGCACATTGAATGCGAGCACGCACAAAAGGTATAAGAAACACACACACACACACAATCACACACACACACACAATCGCACACACACACACCCACAGGATGATGAATGTATATTTACCTTTTAAGTTACAAAAAAAAAAAAAAAAAAAGAAAGAAAGCTACTAAAGCAAATAAAGAGGAAAGTTACCTCAAATTGCGGCCACATTGCCTAACCCACAGAGAGCGCACACACTTGCCACTTGCCTCCGCAGCTGCTTGATGGCTGCTGGCTGGGGATGGATAACAAAGTAGTAGCTGCAGCACGCAGCACGCAGCGCAAACATATATTACGTATACGCAATGTGCACAACTGAAACTTTGCGCCACACAAACACACACACATGCAGACTGCTAAAGCTTGTGCCATAAAATGTTGCATTTGTGACTGCCACATCGTGTGGTAAATGCGATTAAATCAGTTTAAATTGAAAGTATATTACGCGAAGAGCTGTTACTGCAAATTTTCACACCTAACTGCAAGCGTTGCTGTGTGCCGAGCCTGAGCCTGAGCCAGAGCCTGAGCCTGAGCCAGAGCCTGAGCAAGTGTCTGCCAACTGTTTGTTTGCGTGCGCAAATATTTATCTTCACACTCGAAATAGCTGAGGAAAACAGTGAAAAGCTAATCTCATACCATATATTCTTGCCAACCTTGTAAGATAACTTCAATGATTTCATTTAAGAAAAAAAAAGAAAAATGCTAAAATCTAATTTGAATCGTCAACTTCAACAAATTTGCCCTGAATTGCAAGAAATTATATATATTATATTATAATTATATATTATATTATAATTATAATTAAGAAATTGTATTTCAAAAAACTGTCGGCTTACTTTTTCTTTATTTAAAGCCTTTTTTGTAAAACAAAAATCGAAATTATTAAATGTTTTTGTTTGTGCAAACAGAACTCAGAAACTAGCCAGAAACTTTTTGCAAACAGTTTAAATAGTTTATAACTGTATACAACATTTGCAAAAACATTTAACATTTATCAATTTATGTATAAAAATAATTCTTTCTAAATATTTTTGTGTTTTGCATTTCTACTTTTTATACACTCATTTCTAATTTTAGTAACATTTTTTCGTTTAATTTGAAATTATTTCTAAGGCCACGAAAACTTTTATGGAGACTTTTTGTGCTTAGTCTAATTATTCTGAAATTATTTAAGAGCTTGGCAGCTTAGTTTATTATAATGTAGTGGATAATAAAACTCAATTTAAGTCGCGATAAATATAGTTTTCGTTTTGAGTTTTATTTTAAATATTACTGTAAATCGTTGCAAGAATAAATCACTTTTGGTAGTTGATGTTACGCAAATGTACTTACACTTTGTAACTAAATGTAACGTACACGTTGCAGTGTTGCAAGTAAATGCAACTATTCGTTGCATACTTAAATATATGCAACTTGTATTTGGAGCGCTCTTGTTTGGATTGTTATGCCACTCGGTGTGTGCTACTTGTTCTAAGTTGCAGTTGCACATGCACTCGATGGCAGCTTGTGCAGTTGCACACATAAATAAATAAATAAATGTTTCGCTTGTTCAATGCAACATGCAATGGTGCATGTTGTTCAGCTGGCCCCGAGTGCCGTTGCGCATTTCTATTATTTATGGACTGTATATTACGTATACCACCTGTTTGCCAGGACTGTGTATTGCTGTGTACCACCTGGTTGACAGGCCCCTCAGGCAGACTGTTGGGAATTGTGAAATTTATTCTGAAACTCATAAAATTAAATGCTGAAATTATTTGTAATCGATTGGCATTGAAGTGTGCCTTTTGGCTACTAATTCAGTTGCAAATGAACAAGAATTTCGCATTTCGAATTTCTAATTTCGTATTTTGAGTCTCACGCTTCCGATTCTCATTTCCGCATTTGAAATAATTGCGTTCGACACGCAAATTGTAGGGAATTTAGCTGCCTCTTCAATGTTGCAACTCAGTTCAGTTTCAGTTTAAGCCGGAATGCATTTGCAAATGCAATTTTTATGGCTCATTGAAATTGTTTAAATTCGTTTATTTATGGATTAATTTCCGCTTTTTAATTATTTTCAAATAATTAAGCTTGCAGCTTTATTTGGCTTCACTTCAATAATTAAATCGTGTTTTTCAAACTGGCTTTGAGGAAATTGGCCTTTAATTAAACTGCTTGCCCCCTTCCATGCAATATGGCCAAAAGAAAAGTCCCAATTATTTTCCCAGGCAGCACTCAACTCAACGAGTATTATTCTATTGTGCTGCAAGGTAATGGAAAAGGAACTTGACGGTCTACCTCGCTCATTGCCACTTCAACATAATTATTGGATTCATCAAATCTAACGACTATTGTCGCTCATTGGTCCCGCTGTGCGTTTTGATAAGTGAAATGCTTTTAATTAGCGTAGACGCCAACTCCAACGCCAACGCCAACGCCAATGCCAATGCCAATGGCAACAGCAACGGCAACAACAACTCTGTTTTTGCTGCTTATCAGCTGTGGCAGGCGCAGTGTTGCCAAGCTTCAATGCGGGCCACTTACCCTTACCCTTACCCTTACCCTTACCCTTACCCTTGCCCTTCGCCTTGCCCTTGGCCTTGTGCGTAACCCTGATTGTTTATGAAAATGTCACCACAATGAGCAAATGAGCAATTACACTGAGGAAAAAGTCACACTAAAATGAAATATAGAATAAATATAGATTAGAATAATGTGTAACTACTCAAAAAGAAATGTTTTTTAAACTTAGAAAAAGTTTTATTATTTTTAGAAATATTTTCTATTAGAAAAAATATGTTTCTTGTAAAGGGTATTATAAGGAGAAATCCAGAAGCATTATTTTAAAAACAAATTCCTTATAAAATTCAGAAAAACGCAAACTATCTAAGACGTGCTTGAAATCTTAGAATACAAATGTTTTTTCAATTCAATTAATTTATTAATTAATTTAAATACTACTTAGTTAGGACTTAATTGTAAAACTTAGGCTACATAAATGTGATATATCTGATTAAATGTGGAAAGATGACAACTGTTATCCTCAATCCGTTTCGTATTATGATGATTATGGTTCCAAGTCAGACTTAAAATCTACCCAACAATGTTTTTATCATTTTTCTAAACTTTATTAAAAAAAGGAAAGATAGACTGGTTTTTAGAAATAGAATTTCTTAATAAATATCTTGGCACCAAAAAGTATGTCGATTTTCAGACTGTTTTCTGAGTGTACTAAAAGCGAATCGTTTGTGGGGCACGTCGACAACCCTAGCAAGTGCCTGATAAGGCGAAACAATAACAATGAAGCAGCAAGCAGTGGCAAAGCGAGAATCGGCTTATCAGTTCGCTCGACGACGTTTGACAGAAATTACCTGTATGTCAGCTTGGGGCGCAAAGCTAATAAAAAAAAATCTAACAAAACATAAAAAACAATGTGCAAAGTAGATCCAGAGCATCTAAAGTGAAAGTGAAAGTGTGTGTGTGTGTGTGTGTGTGTTGTGTGTGTGTATGCAAATGTCAGCTGGAGAGCTTTTGCGACAGCGGGAGTGGGAGCAGCGCCAATTCAAGCGTCGTTCTGGCCAAGTTGTGGCCAACGATGAGGCGGCGCTGTGCGTGCTGCTGCGCTATAGGCGCCACAGCGACAGTGACAAGCAACAGTTAACACCACCAACAACAACAACAATAACAGAAGGCGCCACTTCCGCTGCTGTCAAGTTGAGGCGTCGCGTGCAGCGTCCACAATCAACGGCATTCGAAATGAGCAATGTACGCGTCATCAGCTGTTGGCCGTTGCAATGAGCAATCGGAGCAACAAATAAACTATATTTATCTATAACTGTATTTATGAGCAGAACCAAACAACAATAGCTAACCGATTATCAAATTGTTATTGCAGAAAAACAAGGAGTTGATGAATGACATTATTACGAACTGCAAATTGAAGAACGGTAAGTGTGGCAAGTGTGGCAAGCGAACAGCAAATTGAATTTTGCTCATTATTTCATTTTAATTATGAAAGAGCAATTAAAATTCTATATAATGTACAATAATAAATGAGCGCTGGCGCGCATTTATAAATACATATTTTTCCATTATTCTATTATCAGGATTTGGTCCCGGCGTACAGCCTGCAGCTGCCACATCGCCCACAAAACGCCCACTGAGTCCGGATCACCCGAATCCAGCTCTGCCCATTACAGAGGTAAGCAATTAGTCCAAACATTGTGGGTGAGTGTGTGTGTGTGTGCGTGTGTACGGGTGTGCGGGTGTGCGTGTGTGCGTGTGTAAGTGCAATAAATCACTGTGGCACACACACACACACAAACACATACACACACTCACACACACACACGTCTCGTATATAGCAATTATTAATAAGTACAATGTCAAAGCCATAGTTGACATTGACATTGAGAACGTGCAACTTCTACTTCTCGAAAATGAAGTCAAGTTCCTTTTTTGTTGCCACAAGCTGGCCGAGTGACTAATTGAGTCATTTGTCAATGTTGCAACACGCTTTTTATGGTAGAAAAGATTAAACAGAGCAGAAAAAGAAAGTTACTTTAATTTGCTAGCACACAAAAACTGAATTCTGCAAATTCAACATGATTTTGAAGGCATTCAAAATAAATACTTAAATATATTAATTTAATATTTATAATTTTATTAACTTTAGTTTAACTAACTAAGTTTCGAAATAGCTTAGAAAATTCTGAACAGCTGTGAAAAGGTTAAGGATTCATTACGCTTTGCATCGTATTTTATGTCCGATTAGGAATTTCGATCCCAGAATTATCTTTAAGATCAATATATATCATATATATCAGTAAATTAGATAACATTTAAAGCTGATACTCATGTAAAAATAAAAAAAAGAAGAATTTTGAATTTTTGCATTTTATATCCTGTTGATAAATACATTTCTTGGTAATAGAAAACATTTCTGAAAACTGGAAAAACGGTTTTCTAAATTTCAGAACATTTTTTTTTTTTTGTATATTTTTAGAAATGATTTCTTTGAAACAAAAGGAAAGCTTTTTAGTTTTCATTTCGATTTTATTTACTATGGGTAAAACTCAACTTTTAATCCTTGAATAATCCTTGCATTTTGTTTTTGCAATTGCCAGACGCCGAGTCCTGCTATGAACCGCATGGGCTGGGCGCTGCGAACATTATTGGTGGTCGATAACTCAAGCTGTTTGAAGGATCGTAAGGTGAGTGATGGCCTAATGGCTGGCAACTAACTTTGCGAAAGCCAAAACACATATGATGTATGTAATCAATTGTAACGGCATTTCCGGCACTTCATTGGTGCTCAGGTTTCGGGCAAGTTAATACGCAAGTGTGCGCCCGGCACGGAGCTGGTCGACTGGCTGGTCAACTTGGCCCCCATTGTGCACACCCGGGCCCAGGCGGCTGGCATGTGGCAGGCGTTGCTCGAGGAAGGAGTTCTGACGCATGGTGAGTGTCAAGTGCGAAGTGTGAAGGGTATTTGGCATTTTACGGACTTGCCCAATGGCGCTTGCAATTACTGCAGTAATTAACACAATGTGTCACACATTTGTTGCAGTTAACAAGGAGCAGCCGTTCAAGGATAAATGCTTTCTGTATCGATTCCGGTTGGATGAGGAGGGCGGAGCACCCGCCGCCGGATTACCAGCTGCTGAGGATCTCAGTGCAGCCAATGAGCACATACGTGAGGCATTAAGTGCACTCTTTCAACGTGGTCCCGATGCCACACTGCGCATGATATTGCGCAAGCCGTAAGTGCAATATTGATTGAACTGCAGTATATCTTGCAAACGATGAACTGGTCTCATTATGGCAAATGCCAAAAGTATGCAACATCAATAATGCTTTAAGCGAAATTGGTTTGTTTTGTTGCTAACCGCAAACACACACAATCATACACAAACACACACAATCATACACAAAAACACACACACACACACACACACACACACACACGCACACAAACACACTCGTTGCTACGCACATACAGTGCGTATGATTGATATTTGCCTGCCTTTGGCTTGCCAATTAGTTCAATTGTCGAATAGCAGAGAGAGGGAGAAACCACAATTGCTGATATTTGCTTATAATCAAATCTCCTCATCCTCCGCCCCACCACCACACGAACAGTTCGCATGAGCGCACACCCGAGGAACTGGAGCTGGTATTCGAGGAACTTGTCCACATAGCAGCCCTCTCCCATCTATCGACGAGCATCAAGCGTGAGCTGTCCTCGATAATTGTGTTCGAGGCCCATGCCCAGGCAGGCACCATATGTAAGTATCGTTTGCATTCCGAATTAGTTGATAGTTACTTAATTGTGCAATTGAAATTAAATCGATATTTATCGATATGTGCAGGAATCAGTTAGTAATAGTAGCAATAATTGTATTCATTTTAGTTAACAACTTCTTAAAAAGTTTATTTTTTATCTTTTTAAATAGTTAGTTTTTTTTTAAATAAAATAAAGTTTATCTCAATCAGAGAATATATATATAAGGGGCAATTCATGTGAAGCTAATTATTATAAATAAAAAAGAAGAAACTCTAGAAAAATGCTCTTGGCATTTTAATTAGCTTTACTGTTTAATCTTTTTATGATGTTGACTATATAGAAGCAGCAGCTGTTATCAAAAGAGAATAAACATATATAAATATATATATATATCTGCAACTGCTAATTAAAGCAATTCAAGTGCAGCTAATTATTGTACAAGATTATAGGGAAAATGCTCTTAGTTTTTTCTAATCCTTTTTTGCTGTGTATCCTTTTTATGCGCCCCATTACATAAATGTCCACAGTATTCAATCAAGGCGACGAGGGCCGCTCCTGGTACATATTACTCAAAGGGTCTGTGGATGTTGTGATACATGGTAAAGGCACCGTTGCCACACTGAAGACTGGCGATGATTTTGGCAAATTGGCTTTGATTAACGACGCACCCAGGTAAGCGGCCAAAACTGTGAACTCTTTGCCCCTCTGCCAATTTGGGGGCGAATCCATTTAAATTTGTTTTCCCTTTTTCAAAAGTACAACAACAACATTCCAAACTGTCAGTTCGCTTGCTTAAAAGTTGTTTCAAGATAAAAGTTTTTAGACATCTGGGAGAGGCAAAGGCAAAGCCAGACAATCAACAATTCGCTGTAAATCGTCTTCATCTCTTAGCCACTAAGTTGGCCAGCTACTCTTTACTTTACTTTTGGACAACTTACAATGGGGCCCACAAGCATCACTCTTGCACTTGGCCAAGCATAACAAGGGGGCCGGAGATTCAACAATTGTGGCCGGGTAATAGCATTAGATACTTTGTTGGAGCTGCACAAAGATAACCAGAGCAACGGCCACACAAATATTGGCTAACAGCAGCCATTGTGTGGCATTTATAGCAAACAATTGCAGATTGAAACAAAATATTCGCAATGGAGAAAATCGACTAGACATTTGTCAAAAAAAACACTCGCTGGGAAAAATTGCTACTCATTGCTGAAAGTAGCACTTTAACTATCGAGTATTTGGAGATCACTAAAAAAACGGCAACAGCAAAATGCTCTTAGCCAAAAGGCTTCAAATTGAGTACAATCTCCGAATCCAATGAAAGTTTGAATGGATTTCGTTGACAGTTTAATATTGCATTTATTTTTCAGCTCAGTTTTGCGGTTTTCAAATAAATGTACAAAATTTAGAATAAATTAATCATTCAGAATTTACATTCATTATTTTACTTAAATAGAAGTTTTTGGCGAACTCTCGACTAAAGTTAATATATAAAAAAAAAACACTCTTCAAACTTTTATCCGACTTTTTGGCTGTCATAAATAAATCAATTACATAATCCTTTCACAGCAATAACCAGCTTAACTGCATACACACTGAATTCAATGCATTTATTTGGCTTTATTTTATTTGTACAAGGAATTAAAATTAATAGTCAACAACAGCTCTAAAGTCGAAATTTGAAAAGAAAAATAATTGATAAATTTGGCTTTTATCCAACATGCATCGAATTCCATTTAATGTGTTTTTCATGGGAAATGCTTTATTTGCAACGATTTCCAATTATCAAATTATTGAGGATGGTAATTTGTAAACAGTTTGCGGAATACTGCACACAAATTATTGTTGAGACTTGTTCGAGTTTTCAGTTTAACTCTGATTAAAACACATCGAAAACAACTTCGAATTGGCAAATAAAATAAAGTTACAAAAATAAATAAATGTTTTCAGAGCTGCCACAATCGTTTTGAAGGAGAACAATTGCCATCTGCTGCGCGTGGATAAGGAGCACTTCAATCGCATCCTGCGTGATGTCGAGGCGAATACACTGAGATTGCAGGAGCACGGCAAAGATGTTTTAGTGCTGGAGCGTGTCGCAAAACAACGTGGACAACATTCAGCATTCAAGTGAGTGGCAATTGTGCCCATTCCCCACCAATCCCAAACACAATCAAAAGCCATACATCAATTTTGAATGCGCAACCTTTCAATTTTAATTGAAATCGCGAGACAAAAAAAAGGCCCCAATTTGATGGTGCTTTTATCACTTAGTCGAACGTGACTGAATTACCATTCATTACTATATATATATATATATACCATTAACAGATATACCGTGATGTCGGGCACACCGAACAAAATGCTCGAACATTTGCTTGAGACGCGCCTGGGACAGACGGTCAGCGGCATGGATCCATTCCTCGATGATTTCCTGCTCACGCACATCGTATTTATGCCCGTGGTGCAGCTCGTCGACGAATTGGCCAACTAATATCCTTTTTACAAAACAAATTATCACAAATTATCTCAACAGTATAGAAAAAGACACGCACAGTTTAGATAAGGTTCGATCAGAGATATTGGTGTAATCTGGACAGATCCTTCAAATATCCTACGCAAAAGAGTTACCACAAGTTGCAGTTCTTGCCGTGCCCTACATTCATCCTTCTCCTAACTATCCTCTTTTACACTCAGCAAAAAATAGGCCTGATGAGGCTTTTGTTATCTTGTTCCCAATAGAAGCCTTATGATTTGATTTACAACCAAATTTGAGCAAATAATATTATATATTTCTTGAGCCTCGTTTTGTACAACCCGGCCTTGCTTTAGCGCTTACCGGGAACTTGAAACTCGGTCAGCAAGTCTCCATTAAAGAGCTTTCCCACTTGCCCCCCAAATGCTCCACTTTGAACGCACCACTTGAAATATGCAAACAATCTGGCCCAAACCCCCAAGCGAGATGCCTACACCCGCCCTCGTCCATTGGGACCGCAGTCTATTAAGCACTTGGCTGAAAACCAACTGACACAGGAGTCACGTTCCCTCCTGGGGTGGATTGAAGATGAGACGGAAGCATGAGGCGGAGAGGGGCAGGTCAACAAACATATCCACAACGGCAGCTTAAGTGTTGGCAGCATGCAAACCACATACACACGCACACCCCACACACACCCCTGCACACACACACACAAGGACACACACAGAACCACACACAGTCAAAGGCCAAACATGAAGTCAGGTTCGTGACTGAAAAATGTCAAGTGAAAACAAAACACAAGAATTGAGAATTATTTCTCTGCCATTACTCAATATTTAATGCTCTAACAGACATATCGAAAATCGTATAAGTTCAAAATTCGATAGACTTCTACAACTCGAAAAGTTAAGGGTCAATCAAATAGGTTATAAGCAAAAAGATTGAATAATCAGTCGTGCTCCAGCACACTCTAAACTTTTCCATTTCCGTTTCCGTTTACTTTTTTTTTGGCAAAAGTCTTAAGTTTCCGTTACATTACGCTCAATTTGGCTAGCGATGTGGGATCCAATTAAAATCCTAACTACAACATCTGCTGGAATTGTTGTTGTTGTTCCATTTTGAAAATGGATAGCTGCAAATTGGAGCACCCAGAAATCTGGCTTGAAAATTGGAGCAAACCTGATTACATAAAAACGGGCACAATTATGGGCATAACAGATACTTATCAAGAACATATACACTTTATAGATATATGTATATATGTATTACATGGGGATGTGCGTGTTTGTTGAGTTACCCAATTTGAATATGGATTCGGGTCTTTAATCTTAATACGTTGCGAAATAGGTCAGTGAATTATAGTCACCTCTCGAACTAAGGTAACTGACGAAGTGATACACTCCATTTGAAGCAAAGCTACTGTTAACGTTAAAGAGACAAAAGCCACAACCTAGTTGAAAATGGTCTACACACACACACACACACAGAGAGTACACACATGTACACAACAATAACAGAGTCCTTGGACATTGGGTCAACAATTTGGTAATGTGTATGTAGTGCAGCAGCTGTTGTGGGGGAGGCAGTTTGAATGTGGGGCTCAATGATGCTTGAAACTAATCTCCAATCTGCATTGGAGTACGTGATGTGCTTACGGAGCCACTCCCCCCAAAAATAAAGCCACCACTTTCAGTAGATGTGCGTGTGCGTGCCAGAAGCAACAGATTTGCAGGATACGCATGATTCGAGTAGTGTGCGTGTTGTCCTTTGAGTTCAGAGATTGAGATTTGGTTACCTTAACTGCTGTGCACCTTCCATTGTGATGCGCATGATGAGGCCCAAACGCCCGAGGATCGGGAGTACATCATCAACTTTAAGAAGCGTGTCATCCAATTCATGCAAAAGTGGGTTATGGCCGTGCGCCACGCCGCCTTCGAGGAGCCAAGCGTATGCGACTTTATCGAAGATCTGGCCGCCGAGGTGGAAGCCGATCCCGATCTGAACGAGGAGACAAGCATCATACACAATGTGCTAACGCAGATGGCCAGATATCAGGAGGATCGCAACCAGAATGCCGGTCAAAAGTGGAAGCTGCCCACAAATGGACAACCGATTTGCCTGTTTAGCGGCAATGCGACGCCATCAAAAACAGTCATCCGGCCGGACGATGACAGTGAGTTGAAATTCAAATGATTGCTATATGGGAGCACTTAATCATATCACCACATCCCCTTCTTACAATTTGCAGTCATTTTCCGTGTGTATTGTGCGGACCACACCTATTGCACCCTGCGCTTTCCCATGCACACCACGGCGGAACTAATCAAGGCTTGTGCCGCCGACAAGCTCCAGTTGAACCGTGGACCCGACGACCTCTGCCTCGTCGAGGTTAAGTCCAATGGCGAACGCTCCGTATTCAAAGACAATGATGTTAGCATACCGACGGGCCTAACCCTCAATGGCCGTTTGTTTGTCTCCGTCAAGGATCATCTAGATGCTTTGGTAAGTCAACCAGAGTCCCCCCACTACGCACCTCCTCCTAGTTGCCTAACAATATTGTATTATTTGCGACACAGACACAGTTGCCGGAACAGGAGTGCGCCATAGATGGAGTTGACATCGATTTGGAACTCTTGAGCACCAAAGAGCTGGCCTATCACATCACAATCTTTGAATGGGATTTATTCTGGGCGGTGCATGAGTACGAGCTGCTCTATCACACCTTTGGCAGGCATCACTTTGGCAAGGTACACTTCAAGAAAAATCTCTTTGTTATCCCTATTCTAACTGTGTTTGCGCTCTCATCAAAATATATATTCACACTCTGTAAATATTTACTAGTATTCGGCAGGCGAGGCAGGCATCATTTTGACAAGATACTTAAGATGTTGTCCAAATAATTAAAAGGTCGAGTTGCAGGCCATTGTAAGGATGTCTTCATCTATGGGAAGGACAGCTTACATTAATGCATAATTGTCAGATCAAAATAATATCAATGAGAAATGAAAGTTCAGTTTAGTTTCAGCTTGAATTCTTCTAAGAAAGAACTCATTAAAAGCACAAATTTTCGACAAGTGTAAGTTAGCGAGAGTTGAGGCACATGGCCTAAGGCTGCCTCGTTGTTGCATTGTTTGCCACAAGTTTGAAAGCCAAATCGACTAATTAGGCTAAAAGTGCAGGGAGAGACGTTTACTCCCGTGGGGTAGAGGGGGAGGGTTAACGGGTTCTTTCTATCTGGCAAAAAGTTTTGCCGTCAACCATTTACAAGTCTAGCATTTGTCATGTAGCTGTAAATTGAGTTTCGGCACGAGTTATCAGCCAGAAATTGTTAAGGCAATTAAAGCTTGCCAAGATGTGTTGCCAAGTTTCGTACTAATACCAACTCTCCGCACAGATTACGGCCAATTTGGATGTGTTTCTGCGGCGCTTCAACGAGGTGCAATACTGGATTGTGGCCGAGCTCGTCTCCACGCCGAGTCTCAGCAAACGAGTGGGTTTAGTCCGTAAATTCATCAAGCTGGCCGCTTAGTAAGTTTTTTCCAAATACAAAAATTCTCAATACTCAATCCAATATTTTCAACGCACAGCTGCAAAGAGTATCAGAATTTGAATGCCTTCTTTGCGATTGTCATGGGCTTGTCGAATATGGCCGTGTCGCGGATGCATCAGACCTGGGAGAAGATACCATCGAAGTTCCGGAAGATCTTTCAAGAATTCGAGGCACTCATCGATCCCAGTCGCAATCATCGCGCTTATCGCGTTTTCGTGGGCAAACTGCAGCCGCCTCTGATTCCCTTCATGCCGCTCCTGCTCAAGGACATGACCTTTGCCCACGAGGGCAACAAGACGAGCCTCGACGGACTGGTCAACTTTGAGAAAATGCACATGATGGCCCAAACAATGCGCACCATTCGCTTCTGTCGCTCCCGTAGCTTGGGTAAGTTTGATAACAATAAAAACAATTTAATTAATTGTTGCATTTTTCAGAGTCAACTGATATTGTTTGACATGGAATGAATAAATAAAAATAAAAATAAAAAATAAATAAAAATAAAAAATATGAAAATAAATAAAAATAAAAATGAAAAAATATGAAAATAAATAAATTGTATTATTTTCAGGTCTGGAGCCACCGTCACCAAAGAGCGAGGGAGAAGTTCGCTCGTACATCAGCTGTTTTCGTGTGATTGACAATCAGCGGGTCTTGACCGCCATGTCGCAGAAGGTGGAACCGACCCGGAAGCTAAATTAAACAACCAACAAGTCGTCGTTTAGTCCCTTAGAATTAGTTCGTATTTAGTGTCTATAATGAGTATTTAATGAGCTAAAAAAAAGTATACCCAGAAAAAAACGGTAATCAGCTGCAGAGTTACGAGCTTAGCTGAGTTGCTTTTAGCTGCCCCTTTAGCGACCAACCAGTGCATTTTGAACTAAGCGCCGAAACCCCAAAAACTAATCAGCTAACTTTATTCATTTTTAGCCAGAAACCAAGTAAAGTTTATGTAAGCTTGGCAAATATACATAAATATGTAAAAATAACTATCTCAATTTTCCAAAATGAACTGAATCAAAAAAAAAAAAAACAAAAAAAAACAAGTAAACTTTTTCTTTAAAAAACATTTGGCTTTGGGTAGGACAAGGGAATAATCAAATTCCCAAGCCCAACGAGCGTTACAAATATACAACAAACCGACAAACAAATGGGCGTGTGTGATACTAAACATTTAGAGAAAGCAACAACAGCAACAACAAAAACAAAAAACAAAAACAAAAAACAATGTACTAAACCTATTTCCTACAACTTTACTAAACAGTAACTTACAATAACAAATAAAAATAAATATAAAAATAGAAATAGAAATAAAAGTTATACGAATATCCATTTAAAATTCATGGCTATGCACAAGTCCAAACGAAAAGGATAATATAAAATTGGAGTCTATTTTTTTAATCAAAAATACGAAACATACGAATATTTGGCATGTCATAAGAGTAATCAAATCTAGTTGAAGCTAGCTAATAATATATATATTATATAATATGTATAAGTTATGTAGTCATAAGACATTTATTTACATTTTTTCTTTCTCTCTTATACATGTATGTTTCATCTTTATAACATTCATAAATAAAATCCAACCAATCATACATTTATAGTCAGTTATTTTCAGTTGTTTTATTTTGTACAAAAAAAACACGTCTAATTTTTCTTGAGTTGAGTAAATAATACAAATAAATATGCTAAGTAAAGGCATAAAAATCAAAAAACACTGGAGAGGGACCTTATTAGTTGTAGAATATGTACAAAAGAAAATGGCTTCATTCAAGATGTACTTATTTAATAGGAATTACTTTAAAACGAGAACCCACTGAAAGTTCTTAAGGCAAGTGTGACTTTTATGGGGTCCATCTATAACATTTCGTGTCTTTTATCTCAAAGTTCTAAACTCCTATGCTGGTCTTATAAAAGGCAACACTTGATATATTATATGTATGTATATGTAGAATTAGTAAGCCAAAGTAGTTAACTTATATTTATAGAAAGAAACCAACTCCTCTCCCAAGAAGGTCTCTCAAACAACGACATACCACTTAGACAAGAACCACTACGTAGGCAACAATACCCTACCAGACCATAAAAAGTAGTATATATGTATATGTATCTGTATATGTATTCAATTATCTATATTTCTGCACTATCTATTATATTTCTCGAATGTCCAACACAATCAATCAATGCACAATAACCCACTAAAGATACAAGTTCAGAGGTTTCTCCAAAACAGTTGCACGAATTTTGAATGCAATTTTTTTATAACTGTGAATTTGAAACGATTGTTTTTAGTTTATTAGGTATATGATCAAATTTAATTTGAATTACAACAAAACAAAATGAAAAAACTAACACCAATTTAAAGAGAACTTAAGAGATTTCAAGCCTTTAATTACTTTATCTACCAAACGAAATGGGGAGTTTCCGTCAGAATCGTCCATAAAGAATTGCTAATTAACAATACTATATAATCTGTACAAAAACAATTTTCCTCATCTAAATATGTAGAATACATGTTTACTTAGACTTAGACCAAAGAGTTGTCCAAATGACACCACATATGCTTAACCATAAATTTAGATCTATCTAGTTTAAGAACCGTTTTCAAAACTTTTTGTGTCAAATATTAAGATATACAGCTATAAATATATACATATATTTTGTAGCCTTTCTATGTTAGGACAAAATAAAGTAATTACTTATTATAAATATATATAAAACGCTAACAAACGAAAGAAGAAAATTTCAAATTTTGAATTGTGATTCGATTTGACAATCCTAATAGAATTTCTAAAATTTTTGGTTTACATTTATACAAGAGTTATGTTTTCCAATTTTTTTTTTTTTTAGCACTTTGCATAAATTTGTATGAATCAGGTAAAGAGATCCAAACTATAGCTAAACCTACATATATACCTCCGCTTAAACAATCCAGACACTCAATATTCAATATACAATATGTGTGTTAACCAATTTAAGTAAAGAACCAGCGAAAAATGCATTAAATGTTCAAACCATCTAACTAAATGTTCAAATCAATGTTTACATGTCGAACGAATACAATCTTACAGCAACAATTTTACTCAATCATATGTATTTATGTATGTGTGAAGCATACCTTTAACATAATTAAATAGACTAGTTTTATTGCTCATCGGAGCTCACAGTAAGAATACAACACCAATAACAAACATTAATAAAATAGACTAGACTTAAAAATAAAATAAAAAATGCTTATCAAAGCTCACAGTAAGAATAAAACACCAACAAACAATATTATGAAAATAGACTAGATTTAATAGAAAAAAAACCTAAATGCTATTCGCAGCTCACAGTAAGAATACAACACCAACAAAAAACAAGTAGAGGGCCAAATTAAAAGGCAGCATTAAAGATAAAATAAAATAATAATATCTTAAACAAATAACATATAAATACATACATATAAATAAATGCATGCTTTCCAAGTTCAAGGAGCAACTCTTTTAACCGTTTATAGTGATTAAAGAAACCAAATAAATTTATGCAAAGCTACAAATATTTGAACAATAACCTTTAAATGTTACAAGCAACCTAAGCATATGGACACCATGTAACTTTCAATGTCTAACATTTTGAACTTTAACAATTAATCAAATAAAAATTTTATGTGTTAGCAAAAAAATAAACCAGAAAATTAAATTCAAGTTTCACTTTTTTAGCGCGTCAAAAAGCTCCCGAGCGAAAGCTTTCGTGCTTGCGGGTAAAGCCAAAACTCAGCTGTGACTTCATCGCATGACTCAACGAAGCAAGTAGGTTAACAGTGTGTAAAGGAGTACTGGAAAATACCCTGCTCTGAACTTATCGTTTTTCAATGCCATATAAATGCTGGAATTTATAAATAAAATATATTTCTCAAATAAAATAAATGGAATAAACCAAGCAACCGATAGACAGATAAACGACTAATACGAGTCACAGAAGCAAAACGCCAGCACACCCACATAAAGATCATCGTGCTTACAGGGTATATGAAAGAGATGCACTAAATTTTGACCGATGAACGTCGCTTCAGTTGCTCATCAAAGCTTGAACGTGCTGGAGTTGATTCGGAGAAGAACAAAGTACAAATCCTTGGCCAATTATCGACGCAATGGCAAAACTAGCGACCAAAATAAAGTTAAACAATGGCATAGACATGCCCATGCTGGGCCTGGGCACCTGGCGATCATTCGAATCGGAGGCGTATCAGGCGACACGTGACGCCATCGACATTGGCTACAGACACATCGACACCGCCTTCGTCTATGAGAACGAACAGGAAGTGGGTCGAGCAGTAAGGGAAAAGATCGCCGACGGGACGATCAAACGTGAGGAGATATTTGTGACGACCAAATTGGGTGGCATTCACCACGATCCGAAGATTGTGGAGCGTGCCTTTCGCCTCAGTTTAAGCAACCTGGGTCTGGATTACATTGATTTGTATCTGATGCATATGCCAATCGGGCAGAAATTCCACGATGACAGCAATGTGCATGGGACCTTGGAGCTGACCGATGTGGATTATTTGGATACATGGCATGAAATGGAGAAACTTGTTGATTTGGGACTCGCACGCAGCATTGGCCTGTCCAATTTCAATGCGTCGCAAACGGAGCGTGTGCTGAAGCACTGTCGGATCAAGCCCGTCGTCAACCAGGTCGAGTGTCATCCGGCATTCCAGCAGCGGCAGCTGCGTGCCCATGCAAAGCAGCATGGGATTGTGATCTGTGCCTATTGTCCGCTGGCGCGTCCGCAGCCGGCGCGGAACTGGCCACCCTTTTTGTATGATGAGCGTGCGCAGCTATTGGCCAAGAAATATGGTCACACTGCGGCGCAGATCTGCCTGCGATATCTAATACAGATTGGCGTTGTGCCGCTGCCAAAGTCATCGAATAAATCGCGTCTTGCCGAGAATTTCAATTGTTTCGATTTCGAACTGGAGCCAGAGGATCTGCTGGCCATGGAGAAATATCACACGGGTGTGCGCACAGTTCCATTCAGTGGCATGGCCCGCCACAAGTACTATCCATTCAACGATGAATACTAGTTTTACTAATTCAATAAGACCTGCATCTTTATACATTTTAATAAATACAACAAACGCATAAATAATTACATAGTTGCATTGTAATAAGCTTATCGTTTGATAAGCCAATTTTACCTAGAGTAAGTGTAATATCTTACGTAAAGCTGTTAGTTAATCAAATAACATTTATTTCCTTTAAAGATATTCATATCTGCTAAGAGCTGTTATTTTGTCGCCTGGGGTGTTGAAGCTTCTGTCTTATCTGTTGAGTGATTTGCAGTTGATTGCGAAGTCAAACTATGACCTTGACTGCAAACGGCAGTATTAACAAAGCTTAACGTTTTTTCTTGAAAATGTTTGTTTTTCTTATTTGCTTAAAGATGATTAAATTAGGCTATTCAGTTATTATTTGTTCAGGGTATCAACCTGTTGGTCTGTCGACTTGTGCCTTATTTTCTTTGGTATTTAAATACTAAATGCTTTTTAAGGTGACCAGTTGCTGATTCTTCTTAAATGTATATGTACACACTTGCACAGAAAACAGATGTTTGGTTTATTTAGCCTTTCACTTCAGACGCTTGATAAAAATTCCTTAAAATCATGTCAATTATACTGAGATGCAATCTGCGCACAAACTGGCTCTTAAGGGTACGAAGCTGATTATCGTTTATTATCAACTCCTTATAATATTTACCTATATCTTTCATACAGAATGCTTGCTATAGCTCCAGCGCCAAAGCGAGCGGCAATGCTGCTAAAACGATACCCAAAAATCTACTCGAGGATAAGCAAACGGCTAATTTGCAAAAAGAAAACGGCGCCATTTTCGACAAGCGACCATTCAAACTGCATCTAGATAAAGGTGAGCGTTGCACTCCAGCAGTGGGAAATGAACAGAAAAGCAAAATGTTTACATAATCGGCAAAACACATGTTGCAACCTCCACAGATAAAACGTACAGCTGGTGCCTGTGCGGCAAATCCAAATCGCAGCCACTCTGCGATGGCACGCATAAAAATGAATTTCTCAAGATTAAGCTGAGGTAAACAGCTGGCTGTAAAACTCATAGAATATGTCTGCACATATCAGCTAATTATCTACATACTTACAGGCCCATACGCTTCAAGGTGGAGCAGACTGGCGACTACTGGCTGTGCAATTGCAAACAGACGACGCATCGTCCCTTCTGCGATGGCACCCACAAGCAGCCCCAGATCCAGTCAGCCGTTAAATAACTTAGCATAGTCTTAAGGTTGCATGCAACGAACGCATTTTGTGGCACATTGATGGGAGTGAAATGAGAGGAGAAATGCACGAGTACAATTTTGAATCAAGCAACACTTGTTTTATTTTCTAGATTATAGATTATAGTGTTTACGCCAGGTAAGTTTCCTGTCCAGATACATACCCAGGTAGCGAACATGATTCCCCTGAGGTATGATCGTGTTGTTGAGTCGGACGCTTGGGCAGTTACCACTCCTGAGCGCAAACGTACAGTGCTGAGACTTGTTCTCATTGATGCAGATGATGAACAAGATAGCTGCAATTGTCTGACTGCCGAAGTGTTGCATACTTTTAGGCAGTTCGATTTAAATGTATTTGAGGTTATTCTACAATTAAATCGTTTAACTAAACATTTCTGTTCGCCTGTTACTTTAGTGGGGGAACAATACGAAAACTCGAAGAAAAAAGCGTTCACATGTGAAATATTGATTTTTATTTTCATAGAAGCTTGCTCCACCTCTGTCGCGGGTTGGCCTGGTATTCCAGTCCCGCCAGGATTCGGCCCAACTTAATATTAAATGAAACCGTTGTTGAATGATAGCTGCGAACATCTTACTGCCGAAGTGTTGCATACTTTTAAGCGGGTCGATTTAAATGCTAAATTGAAAAGAAGTTGTTGCATACTTTGAAGGTCGTGTATTTGAGGTTATTCTACAATTAAATCGTTTAACTAAACATTTCTGTTCGCCTGTTACTTTAGTGGGGGAACAATACGAAAACTCGAAGAAAAAAGAGTTCACATGTGAAATATTGATTTTTATTGCTTGCTCCACCTCTGTATTTCTCCTCTGTGTATTTGAGGTTAATCTCCAGGTAAATCGTTTAACTAAACATTTCTGTTCGCCTGTTATTTTGAGTGGGGGAACAATACGAAAACTCGAAGAAAAAAAGCCTCATATGTGAAATATTGATTTTTATTTTCATAGCATTGGTTAATTAGTATTAGTGTACTTTAGGTAAATCGTCTAACTAAACATTTCTGTTCGCCTGTTATTTTAGTGGGGGAACAATACGAAAACTCGAAGAAAAAAGCGATCGCATGTGAAATATTGATTTTTATTTTCATTGGATCTTGCTCCACCTCTGTATTTCTCCTCTGTGTAATTGAGGTTATTCTCCAGATAAATCATCTAACTAAACATTTCTGTTCGCCTGTTATTTTAGTGGGGGAACAATACGAAAACTCGAAGAAAAAAGCGTTCACATGTGAAATATTGATTTTTATTGCTTGCTCCACCTCTGTATTTCTCCTCTGTGTATTTGAGGTTAATCTCCAGGTAAATCGTTTAACTAAACATTTCTGTTCGCCTGTTATTTTGAGTGGGGGAACAATACGAAAACTCGAAGAAAAAAAGCCTCATATGTGAAATATTGATTTTTATTTTCATAGCATTGGTTAATTAGTATTAGTGTACTTTAGGTAAATCGTCTAACTAAACATTTCTGTTCGCCTGTTATTTTAGTGGGGGAACAATACGAAAACTCGAAGAAAAAAGCGATCGCATGTGAAATATTGATTTTTATTTTCATTGGATCTTGCTCCACCTCTGTATTTCTCCTCTGTGTAATTGAGGTTATTCTCCAGATAAATCATCTAACTAAACATTTCTGTTCGCCTGTTATTTTAGTGGGGGAACAATACGAAAACTCGAAGAAAAAAGCGTTCACATGTGAAATATTGATTTTTATTGCTTGCTCCACCTCTGTATTTCTCCTCTGTGTATTTGAGGTTATTCTCTAGGTATAATATTTGTAAATATATGTTCATGTGTATGTTTGTTCAAGCTCAACAAAATATTTACAGCGTTTAGTGCTCATAGAAAATAAAAATTGTGCTCCAGACAGATGCATAGAGAAAAACTCATAAAACCCAAGCGAGTCGCACTCAAATTGTTTTCCTTTTTCGTTTTTTATTTAAAGTGTAAGTCCTAAGCAAATCTCAGTGTATTTGTTTCAGAAATTAGATAGTAGCTTTTGTTTTTTATTTAATCTTTAAACGTTCGGATTTTTTTTTACAAATAAATTATAGAACTAAAAAAAATGAGTTGAGAGCAAAAAATGGCTTAAATACTACTATACTCAATAGTGGATGCATTTGCATCGATTGTTGCTGTTGTTCTTGTTAATTTAAGAAGATTGAAAATTCCAAATGCCATCTCATCTACATAACTACTGAGAGAGTACTTTTCACATTTTACAAATCTACTATGCAACAACACACTCAATAATAACGACGAAAGAGAGTCAATAAAAATTATAAATTCATTAGTTTATAAAAAAAACCGACTTTGACTTATGACACACACAGCAAAAACCAAATTTGAAACAAAAACCAAATTATTTATCAATTTAATTTAAAGTTTTTCATTTTAACAATTTGTGTTTCACATCAAGTCTTTCTGTCAGTTACTTTTTGCCACGCCTTTTGTTTATTTGTTTTGTTTTTTTTTCTTCTCGTTTTTCTCATTTTGTTTTCGTTTCTCCTACTATAAACAATTTAGATGCAACATGTTGGTGTTCAATTTACTAAATAGCAACAGCAGGAGGCGCCGACTGAACACAATTTGGTTGTATGTTTGTTTGCTTGTTGCAAGTTGCATGCTTTGAATATTTTTATTTGGAATTTAACATAACACAGCTTTGTCTTTAACAAAATTGAGCAGTTCCAACGCATTTTTGTGTATCTGTTTGAAAATTCGTGTTTCAATCGGCCAAAAGCTGCCCCTGTCGCCATTTCGTAAATGTTTACAAAATTACACAATTACATAATTACTAAACCGAATTGAATTGTTTGTATCAATTGTTAATAACTAATGTACATGTATTATGTATATCTCATGTGTATTATTTGTTATACAATACATTTACCAGTGCTATGATGTGTGAGTGTTTGTGTGTGTGTGTTGTGTGTTTGTATTGTTGTTTCTCGATGGTTACTTGGTTCCTTATATAGTTGAGTTGTTGTTGTTGTTGTTGAAGTTGCAGTTGCAGTTACAGTTGTAGTTATTTTTGATAAATTTGGTTTTAGTTTAGGTTTTAGCATAGCAAATTGTGTTAAATGTATTCTCCGTTCGAATTTGATTACGTATGCAGCAAACAATTAATCATCGTGGGCTGTTGACTGTTGTTGTTGTTGATTAAACTTAGTACTCTTCGTCCTCTGGTGGTGCATCGTCTGGTGGCGCAAAGCCATCCTGTGATGCCAAGAAATAAAAATAGTTTCGATTATGCAAGTTGTATGCAACGGATGCCAAAAGACTCTGTTCTGCCGCTTACCTCAGTTGCATAGAGTATGTCCAAAATCTTTTGAATCAGCTGTGCTGGTTCAGCCTCATCGGCTTCCTGGCAACTGTGTGGCAGTTAAAAGCGACATGTTAAGAAAGATGAATTCATTTTCAGATTGATTTCAACTTACAGTATTTCAATGTCGCGCAGCTTGGTGAAGTAGAAATCGCGCTCCTTCTCCAGACCCTCCAGATTCAAGCGCATGTCCATTACCTAAATAGATGGCGGCGACAGATCAAGTTAGACAGAAGATTTTTTGATGTTTCCTTGTTTGGCAATAACTTACCTGATTGGAGAGCTCTTCGATTTGATGATTGGTTGCCGCACCAACCGCATCGCTCTTCTTGACAGCTCCCGTGCCGGCGATCATTCGATTCGGCGGCGTCGCATTATTTGTGCGTGGCGGCACCTTAGAGACTGCTTGGATTGGATAAGAAAATTACGTTAATCCCAATATTAATTAACTTGCACATCAATTATAGATTTAACAAACGTGAAGCACTCGCGTCAAGTCAAATGGCTAGCGTTCAATTGGCGCTTTCTGTTGTGTTTTCGTCATTTTGTAGTTTTGGTGCATTCAGTTTTGTTAAATTAAAGCCTTAAATAAATGCGTTTATGAGCTAAGTTCAACGTGCCACCAACATGAGAAAATAATGTCGTATGTTTTTGGATGCATGTACAAAAATGTATCTGATGATTTGTGTGTGGACTGCAAACTAGGGCGAACCAAAACTAAAGTAAACCCAAACCCAAACCCAAAACCAAAATGAAAACCAAACCAAACCAAGAGAACCTACTGGGCTTTGTGGCTGTCGTTGTTGCTGCCGCTGGTCGTGTTTGTGCCGCCGTTGGCACACGCCTATAGGAGCTGGCAACGCCGCCGCCGCCGCCGCTTGTGCCAGGCAGAGATTTAACAGCACCGGAACCAAAGCCCATCGGCGCCCCTTCGCGCACACCGCTGGCATCATAATCTCTGCCATCGTAGTTGGCGTCGAAGAATTTTTTGAACCATTGCAAAAATTCGAAATTATCTTGGAAGCGACCCTTTATCAATTTGTCAATGGGTATTATCTAAAAGTAAAATGTGTGAGAGAGAAAGAGAGAATAATATGCAGTGTTTTGTTGAATGAAGTGAGAGAGAAAAAAAATATTAACAAAAACAACAACAACCAAGAAACGAAACTAAAAGTTAAATTAATATTAGAAATTTTACATATGAGAAATGTGCACACTCAAAACAAAGAGACAACTGTGTGTGTGTGTGCGTGTGTGTGTGTGTTGTGTGTATTTGTGAGTTGAGTTGTGTGTGTTGAGTGCGTGTTGGTTGGGTGCTGGGGATGCGTATGCTTTTTGGTGGGTGGTGGTGCACAACAGTCACCAATGTTGCCAATGCCATTTTTGGTGGTTTGCTGGTTATAAAATTGATTTTCTATTTTTGTTTTTCATTTGTGGTTTTTCGCGTGCTTCACGTTCGTTTTTATTTTGTTGCCCCCGCCCCCCCACACGCACAACACAAATATTGTAAAATGATAGTAGACGAGACAGCGATGACCCATCACCGTACGTAACCAGCTTTTTGCTATCATAATTATATCATCAACACCAATCTCTCTTATCGAGCGAGCCCATACCCGATTGGATGCGCAATGCTGACATGCGGCTATTATTGATCACATGCTGATGCTGCACTGGATGTGGATGTGGATGTGAATGCTGCTGCTGCTGCTGCTGCGGGCGACGATGCACCAGATGCAGATCATTGTTGGTGCTGCCCACACCGCTGCCGGTATGACTGCCCGATCCGTTGCCCAGCTTGATGCCGCCCCGCTGCGCCAGTGGATCATATTCACGTCCATCATAATTGGCATCGAAAAACTTCTTGAACCATTGCAGAAACTCAAAATTGTCTTGGAATCGTCCCTTAATAAGTTTATCAACGGGTATTATCTGCAGATGTTATTGTTATTGTTGTTTGTATTTCGCAGCAGTTGTTGTCGATGTTGTTTGTTGGTTTGTAACGGAAATGTCAGTTAGTTACACACATATAAGAGTTCAACTTTTAATGGAATTTCAACAATTGGCTCCACCCAGCCCCCAAATTGAGATGAATTTTGGAATATAGTTTCAACTTATGTTAAGAACGAACAAGTACAGAAATAAAAAATTTTCTTAACTTAAGGAGTTGTGCAACTGGATTTTAAACACATTTTCATAATTATCAAATCATACATAGTTTAACTAATATTAAAAACAAATCTTTGCATTCTCGCTATTAAAATATTTTCAAAAAGAAAGTTTTGCTTTTTGTGCTAAATTTTTATAATGAAATACAAATATGCTTCATCTAAAGCTATAGCTGCAAATAGTCTGATCAATATTAGATATACTAAATACAAAGGTTATTGTAATAAATCAAAGAATCAGCGCGCAACACACACAGCTCAATCTCAATAATTATATATGTAACAATTAACTTTGTAAGTGTGCAAAACTTGGTGTTAGAAAACAACATAATTTAAAAATCGAATATATATATATATATATGACTGGAAAATATACAAGATATATATATATATATATATGTGGGGATAAGCTAGCTAGAGCTACAATTTACCTTATCGACGGACATTTTTTTGAAGCCGGCCTGCAAGATCTTGAAGTTTTGTATGTACTCATGCTCCAAATTTGTACGGAATTTGACACGCTTGACGGGCACTGAATTTGGGAACAGCATGTCCATGAACTGGCAGTAAGCGGCACCTAAATATAGACGCCACATATAAATATGTATATATATATTGAATAGGTGAACGGTGATCGGTGATTCGATGCCCATCTGCAGACTCACCCGTGCACAGTTCCTCAATTTTGGAGAACTGCGATTGGAGGCAATCGTTTACCCAGGCCAGCATGTCATGACGAGACAGATTCTCGGACGTCACATTTGTGGAGTATACGTTAACAGCCATATCTCTGTGAATCTCTTGCTGCTGCGAAATTAAAAAAAAATATATATATATATAAAATGTATTTCATAATTTAACCATGTATGCCATAGAAGGTGTGTGTGGGTGTGTGTGTGTGTGTGTGTATAATGCTGGTAATTACTGCTCAGCTTATAATTGTTACAATTTTTTTATTTGGTTGTTTTTTTTGTTGCTTTATTTTGGTGTGTGCATTGAAGCGTCGCACATATGCGTGCCTCAATATCAAGATCATGATAATCACAATCAAATACAACATCTGCGGTGGCATGTGGCATGTTGGCACGATTATTTGTTTTAAGTATATATCTGTGTTCATAACATGAAAGTTAACCGCCGCTTTTCCTTTTAATTGTTTTAGCTTTTTGTTGTTTTGCTAAGTGTTTTTCACTAATTGTCTAATCAAAAATAAAAGTTGGCAATTGGACTAATTCGATAAGAAATTCACTCACCGATTTCTAATTAGTCGCTAATTGATTAAACTACGGTTCAAGATGTCGCCAAGGTTTACAGATTTCAATTAATTTTTGAAAAAATAACCGCTTGTTTCTCGAAATCAAATTTTTATTATTTATTTATATATATTTTTTTTTTTTTTTTAATTTTTCGACAGCTTTATATGAAACGACACTTTCGAATGCCAAACAGAGCAAGCATAGATCAAGGCCTACTTGAAAACCCACCCACACGGCAGCTCGGCTTGGTATCTGATCAAAAAACGAATTCAAATTGATTATATTATGTGAATTATGGTAAATTAGCATAAATATTTACTCCTACTGCGCTTAAGCGACTCTTCACAATTGGTATTAACAAATTAATGAACTCGATAAACAATCAGCAGCGATAAGAATCACAGGACAAAATACAAGTATTCGACTACCAGATACCCTAGTTGACCAACGATGAAAAGCATGTATTTCTATGAGGATTGATAATTCCAATACACGGAAATACTATATCATATAGCTTTTATGGGCACAAAATACGCAATATTCAAATAGCAGTATTTCCAAAGCAGAAAATAAGTTTTTACAACATTTTCGAGATAAGTAATAATGTTTCTTGTAACTTACAAAGAGTTCACAAAGAGAGAGATAAGTTTTGTGTATACATACTTTGGAATATATATGTATATATATACTACGTTTAAAATATGATTTATTTTATTATCAATGTAGCTAAATTTTAATGCGTTAATTGATTTAGTTTTGCTTCAGACAGCTGTTGATTTTTTTTTCCTATTGGCAGCAGTGAGTATTACTTGAGTTCTTAAGAATCGCAGTATACGCATGCATGACTAAGGATACCCTGTGGCCACACCTTTTCTTAGCACACACACACACTTTATTGTAAATTGCAACACATAATTATATTGTTGAGTGGAGTCGTACTTTTTTTTGTATTTATTTGAGTAGAAGTAGCGCCAAGCAAACGCGCCCCACGCTGCCAGGCAAATTTGAAATTAGAGTGGAAAAGGCACACGAGCAACAAGCAGCGCGAATGCAACAAGCAACAACAAGAAGAACACGCACAAGCAAATATATATTTTGTATTTGGTATTTTGTATGGTGGCGATAGCAGCGCAATCCGTGCGAGACTGGAGCCAACGAACAATGAACTTGGACTGTGGTGGGCTGCAGCGACTGCGACTGCGTCTGCTTCGACTGCGGCGCGGCTATGGCTGCTGTTGGGCGGTTTTGGTTTGTCAACGCTTCGCTGCCGATGTCGACGCTTCTTGAGACAGTCGGAAGCTAGCAGCCAACAGCAGCAGCAGCAGCTGCAGCAGCAGAGGCAGCGACATCGGCAACGGTTCTTAGTCACTGCATTGTCGGCTAGAGTTGTGCTTTATTGTTCATGCCAAAGAAGTAGTTCAGTCGTTCAGTTATTGATGAACGAAATTCTTCGTTCGTTTAACTGTTTTCGTTCTTCTAACTACGAACATCGTTTGTTTTGTTTCGCACGTTATCTTTTGCTAAATGCCCTTTAACTAACCAAAACATTCTTTAAACTTAATTTCTTTCTATTATCAAGACTCATTTTATTTTATTTATTTAATTTAAGTCAGTGGTTTGCTTTGTACAGAACAGAAATAAACATAGATTCAATAAGAATCGGACTCAAAGAAAGTCGGATTTAAATGAACTAGAATCGGGAATTAAGTTCGTTCATTTAGTTAGGTGAGTAGTTCAATGTTCAATTGAATAAATTGCGAACGAATCGAAACAACTCTATTGTCGGCATCTGCAGCTGTGTCAGCGTTTGAGGCATTTGGCATTATCAAGAGCAGATGGAATCAAAAAATAAATAACATGTCCAATGCCACAACGTGGGCCTTAACACACACACACACACGCAAACACACAGAAAGTTGAATTAGCCGGCAGCCGAAATGTGCCTATAAATATCAGGCCAAGTAGTAAATGTTTGTGTGTGTGTGTAAACTTTTGCCACGTTGTGTGGCAAGTGCATTGAACCCACAAAAAAGAATCTCACGCGGTAAAATACTCTGTTAACAAAAGCTGCAAAAATAGTCATGGCAGCTTCAAGATAAAAGTTATCCTATTTAAGATTTGTTGCAAGTTGAAAACAATTTTGCGTTATGCAAACAGAGAAAGCAAAAAGAAAAAATACTGCCATTCATATTGCTGGGAACAGAGTATAAAAAGGGCGCGCTGCGATAAAAACTGAAGTTGGGGCAATAGCCGGAACTTGACTGTGCCCCGTATTGTTGCAAATGTTGTTGCTTATTGATTGAAGTGCAGGCAAAACTGCCCCAAATACACAACAAGTTGGAAAAAAAAACTCATTATGAGGGATTTGTTTTGTTTGCTGATGATGATTATTACTCTCTGTTTGTGTGTGTGTGTGTGGCGGGGGCGTTTGCCTCTGATTGATGGGTATGTGTAATTGCAGCGGAAGTTGTGGCAAACGGCACATCGTTGCCAACCAATTAAGTAGCCACAACTTATCACAAAAGGTGACGTTTCAATATAAATTTAACATTTGCGGCACGATATAAATATCGACATCGATTATCGGCAAGTGTTTGGCATCGATCATACTCCCACACACACGTACACAAATTGCTGTGTGTGATATGTGTGATATGTGTGATATGTGCGAATGTGTGAAAATGCCGGCGAGCTTTGAGTGAGCGTCAGCGTTGGCGTCCGCTAGCTCAGCAATTTTAAGAAGCCAATCAAATTAGTAGCTAAAAGAAAACAAGCTTGAATCGGTAAAAAAACACACACACGCACACACATGCGCACGCATGGACAACAATGTGCGGGGGTTGTCAGATAAAAGGCACACACACATAACAAAAGTTGACAAGTTGACACACTGGCTATGACGTCATGTTAGTAAATTGATATTGACAACAACAACATTGCAAATAACACCTGAGAGCGGCACAGGAAATGCATTAAAAAATATGGCAACGCCAGTCGCAAATGCATTTTTGCTTGTGGCAGGTAGCAATGTATGTAACTGCATCGAGTCGAGCAGCAGCAGCAGATTAGCCGCAATGGCCTCTTGACGATTTGGTGTGGAATTTTTATGACCGTTCCTGTTGCAAGCGTGCAGCAGGCGCAGAAGCCACACACACACATGCATGCGCACACATTTTATTTTTGGTCACACACACACATACTGAAAGGAGACAGACGCGCCTGCAACACTGGGCGACATTTAAATACGTACAACACACACAACTCACACACATACTCATAGCATGTACAGAAGATATTTTCTGCTAGGTTTTGTACTCAAGTGCTGTGCACTTGAAGTTTTCGGCAAGGCTATTTTAAAATCGCCACATATACACGAGAAACTCTCGCATTTTTTTTATTGCCGTTGAACTTTCTTTTCTGCCGACGCCGCCTCTTCTAGATTTTGCCATGCACACACTTAAAAGATGGAGAAGCAAAAAAACGCCGCAGCCGCAACATTCACCAACACACACACACACGTATATACACTTGGAAACAGGCTTTTCTGCTGTTAGCCGTCGTTTTGAAGTTTAGTTCACACTCACCTAATGAATAGTATTTTGGATAATCGTTGATTTAACTTAAGCCGTACCTTATTATAATTCAAAGTAATTAACGACAAAGGAATCCAAAATTCTATGACGAACCGTTTTCACGTAGTGTTGTCGACTGCTCTCTAGTGTTGGCCAATCAATTTTGCTGCAGTGTTGGCAGCGAGCAAAGCGTCGTCCAGCTATGTTAACGCCGGCGATAACGATAGGTCGATAATTATTTTAACATTTTCTGCAATTGATTTTTATTAACAATTTAAAAAGTTTAACGGGCCATGCCCGAAAAAACCTACATTTAGACTTAACACTAATAAATGCAACAGTTTCAATAATTTGGGCATTAAATGCCCACGAAATGCAAAAAATCCACAATACAAAGGCACACGTTTACATGCGGAACACACCAAATTTGGTGTCATGGCCAGCATTATTGAGAGCCGCCTTCAAACTGAGGCCGAGCACTTGGCGGGTATTCGCCGGATCGATGATGCCGTCGTCCCACAAGCGAGCCGTGCTGTAATAGGGTGAGCCCTCCCTCTCAAACATCTCCACAATTGGCTGTTTAATTTTTAGAGCCTCCGCCTCGCTAAATTCTTTGCCGGCACGCTTCCGCTGATCCTCGGTAATCTGCGCCAAAACATTCGCAGCCTGAGCACCGCCCATGACAGAGATGCGTGAATTGGGCCACATGTACAGGAATCTGGGTGAATAGGCCCGTCCACACATGCCATAATTACCGGCGCCATACGAGCCACCAATGATCACCGTCAATTTGGGCACATTTGCACAGGCAACCGCTGTGACCATCTTGGCGCCATTCTTAGCAATGCCATGCGCCTCAGCATCGCGACCAACCATGAAGCCTGAGAAGGTATTACAATAAATGACAAGTCGTTCAATCAATCAATCACTCACCCGTTATATTCTGCAAAAAAACCAGGGGAATCTTGCGCTGCGCACACAGCTGAATGAAATGGGCTCCTTTGAGTGCGCTCTCCGAGAAGAGGACTCCGTTGTTGCCCACAATGCCAACGGTGCGGCCATAGAGCTTGGCAAAGCCACAGACCAGCGTCTCGCCGTACAGTTTCTTGAATTCCGTGAAGCGACTGCCATCCACAATCCGAGCAATCACATCGCGCACATCGAAACTCTTCGTCAGATTTGGGCCAACAATCCCATAAAGCTCTCGGGGATCGTAGAGCGGCTCCTCCACAGCAGCAGCAGTCGAGTGCAGAGGCGTCGTTGCTATAGAGTGGAGCAGCTGATCGTTGTACGCGTTAGTTGCCGGCGTATTCAGATTGCTGACAATCTGTCTGGCCAAATACAATGCGTGCTCATCATCAACCGCATAGTGATCCGTTACACCGGATGTCTTGCAGTGCAGATCGGCGCCACCCAAATCCTCTGCAGAGACTTCTTCGCCCGTCGCCGCCTTCACCAGCGGTGGTCCGGCCAGAAAAATGGTGCCCTGTCTTCTCACAATGATGCTCTCGTCCGCCATGGCGGGCACATAGGCGCCTCCAGCGGTGCAGCTGCCCATGACGACAGCAATCTGTGGTATGCCCTGCGCAGATAAGTTCGCCTGGTTGTAGAATATGCGCCCAAAGTGCAGCTTGTCCGGAAACACCTCCGCCTGGCGTGGCAAATTCGCACCGCCCGAATCCACCAGATAAAGGCACGGCAGTCGATTCTCCTGCGCCACTTCCTGGGCACGCAGGTGCTTCTTGACCGTGATGGGGTAGTAGCTACCACCCTTAACCGTTGCATCATTGGCCACCACAACGCACTCCGTGCTGCTCAAATAAAAAATCAATTGTTTAACATTTATTCCATTTAAGAGTATTTTTGACCTACCCGCAGACTCTTCCCACGCCGGTGACAATGCCACCCGAATTGACCACCTCTTCGCCATAGAGCTCGTAGCCGGCCAGCGTGCTCAGCTCGAGAAAGGGTGAACCCTTGTCCAGCAGCAGATTGATGCGTTCCCGCGCCAACAACTTACCACGCGACGTATGGCGATCGTTGGCCTTGGCGCCGCCTCCTGTCAGCACTTGGCTGGTCACATCACGCAGCTGTGTGACCAGCTTGCTCATTTCCTTGGCATTGTCCTGCAAGTGTTGCACAAGGTTATTATGTACACATTTACAGTTATATGCATGTTCTTACCTTATATTCAGCTGATTGCTTATCGATTTCGCTGCTCAGCACATTCGCATTGCCCACATGTATGAGACGCTTTTGGCTGTGCCTCAGCTGGCTGGCCATGGAATGCCGCAGAAGTTGGGTTAGTTGGATCTTCAGCATGTTGGCGGAGCGGCTAATTGCAGCAATTTAATGGATATGTTGGGGAAAAGATCACAGCACTGTTACGTCAGGTGTGCAAGTGCTGGTCATACTGAATGCGCGATCAGCTGTCAGTAGGATAGCGCCATCTAGCGCGAACGGTTGGAAAATCTAACCAATTGTGAGCAATCATTTTATATAAATACAAAACAACGCGCCATCTATTGTTCGTTTTATTAAAATCAAATTTCAAATTGTATAAATATTGTTTATTCCTCAACTTTGCGTTAAATATCGAAATATGGAAGCATTGAAGATTTACGAATGCAGCTCAAACATAAAAATAAAATAAATAGCAAGTAAAATTTTAATATTTGGGACTTTGGTAAATTTATTAGCTGTTTTGAATTGAGTTGAAAACGCAATTGGTTCTTTCTACAACTAGGAAAACGACATAGGACATGCGAGAAACATACGATTTATGCTTATAGATAGTTTGCTATGCTAGATGGTTCTGTGAACATTTCAAAACTTGATTGTGCACGACGCTCTAATTGCTATCAGATACGTTCAGATATATATAAACAAAAATTTGATTTGATTTTCAAACATTAGTGGTAATTTAGGTAATCAACGCTGCATTACAAACATAAACATTGGCTTACTTAATTTATTTAGCTATTCAAATTCCATTAAATAGTAGTGGGTAAATGTAGATTTTTCCTTAAAACAATAAAAAAATTAGATTATGATATTAGCCAGTAGCCTCGGTACTCCGAACTGATATCAATTTTGGGTTGTTGTATTCATTTGTTTTGTTTTTGGCTTACTTAATTTTAATCTTGTGTAGTTTCAACTTGAAGCCGAGCACCTCGCTCAGCACACCCGAAAGGGCCGATAGGATGACCACCTTTATGGTTGTAAACAGATATGGATTGGCACTGAGACCAGAGATCTTGAATGGCGTTTCGAGCTCCTTTAGCAGATCGGCTGCCAACTTTAGTACGCTGTTTGAGACCATTAGTTCCTCCTTCTTTTTGGGTTTTTGTTCGATTTGCAAATACAAATTGATTTGCTCGGTTATCAGCACCGACACACTGCGATATTTATGCTGGATCTTCTGGCCCAGCGTCATGAAGCGCAGCAAATAGATGCCAATCGTGATTGACCAGATGAGCGCCTCCAGCGTCAGATGTGTGTGCAGATTAACCGAATCCTTGAGCCACTCAACGCTGAGAAATGCCAGCAGCAGCAAGGTGACTATAAATGCCGCAGACACAATTATATCCACGGATCGCTGCGGACCGCGTTTCTAAAAGTTCAAAATATGTTAATCCGAATTCGAATTAAAAATTATATTAAATTACAAATTGTTTATATTAAATAAATGATTACCTTCAAATAGGAGCGCACACTCAGCCAGGTTTTGATGTTGCGCACCTTGTTGAGGCGAAAATGGGGCAGATTCGATTTGCGAGCGCGACGCGATGAAGTCAGATGAGAAAACAGTTTGGCATACAGAAAACTATAATGACCAAAAACGAATTGAACATTAATTTTTCAAATATCAATAATGTTATAATTAAGTTTACCGTTGCTTGAAGGTGCGCTCCGCCACAGCAAATATGATGAAGAGGATGAGCGTCAGGCAAAGACGCTGAGCAAAGCCCAAGGCCAACACTGTGCGTTCCCACTGCGAATTGCCGAAGGCGAAGCCGAGGAGTGTAAAGAGCGAGGACGACGACTTCTCCCACAGCAGCTGCGGCATATACAAATAGCTGATCTCGCTGGCCTTGTCCGCATCAATGGTGATCTGTAAGCGGGTAATTGACTTAAAACTCCCAATTGGCGCATTCTACAAACACTTACCTCGCATAGCCGACAGAAGGTTGGTATCAGCGTCAGCAGAAAGGAGAAGAAGACGCCAATGTAAATGTAATCGTTGGTGACGCCCAGCGAATCCACACGCTCAATAATGCACGAGGCGATCTCCAGCACAGACATCTGCGCCTTCTTCGCATCGCGCTGATCCCAAATGGTGCAGCTTACTAAGGGTGAAATAATTAAATCTCTCATGATATATAATTATATATAACATAACATTATTACAAATTCATACATGATATACAATTATATATCATGCATGATGTATCATATATGAATTTTGAATGATGTGTTTGCACTTTCTGAAGTTGCCATTCCTCTTGGTGTTCACTTACTGCGATCCAGGCTACTGTGCGGATTGAGTATGGTTGTGGGTGTGATGTCCAGTTCTGGCATCTCCTCGTCGCTGCATGCCTGGTGCTTGTAGCCGCCATCGGATTGATCCAGTTCGGAGGTGTAGCTGCAATCGTCGCTGTTGGTGGTGACACCCAGCCAATCGGTGGCAGATGTGTTGCACTCCTGGGTGCCAGCCGAGGCTGGACTCGATATGATGTCCGCATCGTCGCATTCGTCGGACTCGGCACAGCTGCTGGTCGATTCTCTGGCGAGTTTATCGGCGCTGGTGATTGGCGCATTGCTGCTGCTGCTTCCGCCGCCACTGTTGGTATTGGTGGTGCTGCTGGGTATGGTGGTGGTGCTGGGGCTGGTGGTGCAACAGCTGCTGCTGTTCGCATTGAGACGCAAACGCAGATGACTGGCCGGCGTGATAATTGTTGGTGTGTTATTGCAGCTGGCATTGGTATTGACAGCATTGTTGGGCGAATGATTGTTATCCTCGCCGCTGGAGCTCTTGTTGTTCAGACTCTCGAAGCCGTCGTCATCGCCAATGCAACGACGCGTCCGATAATTGGCTTCCAAACTGCCGGCCACATTGCTCAGCTCAACGCTGGACGAGGGCAGCTCGTTCTCCTCGAAAGTGGCATAGATCTGGATGGGTGTGTGCCAATTGACATTGCGCTTCTTATGTGGACTGTCCGATGGCTTGAGATCGTACAGCGGTTCGGTTAGTGCCGTAGTACTATCCGCCGCTGCTGCTTGATGCTGATGATGATGATGTTGATGTTGATGTACTACGGCTATGGCAGTTGTGCTGGGGACACTCTCCTCGCTGGCAATTGGGACACAATTGCATTGGTTGAGCTCGGCACCAGCTGCTGTTGCTTCAGCGATAAGTGGCGTCAATTTGGCACGCCGAGCACTCAATGAGTGACTGCTGCTGGGCTGCGAAATGTCCGCATCAGATTGACGCAAACTACGAATAGAAATGCACATAGTTAGAATAGTTAGCAATATAAATTAAGCTGATAAAACACTTGCCGCACAAACTTCTTGCGTCGCCGCAAACGTTGCTCCCTTGGCGCATTGCTCTTCTCGCCAAATGTGGACATGGAAATGCGACGCAATTTGTTTTTGTTGCTGGCACCCGAACCGGAAGTATTTGTTGCGACAATTTGCGAGTGTATTAAACTAATCAGTAAACTAAGCGCACACGGTATGAGCAGAGCACTAAGCATATCAGCACTCTCCTCAGCTGAATGCTGCTGCTGCTGATGCGGCTGCTTACTGTCAGCAACAGTTGCAGCAACATGCTCGAGAATCGTGGCATTCGATGCCCGTTCGTAGACGAGGGGCGCAATGCGATTGCTGTGCAGGATGTATATGGCCCAGTTGATCAGTTGGGTGATGTAGAGGCACAGTATAAAGCCGAAGGCATTCGGCGTCGTCTGCTTGACCCACCATTGTGTGTAAAGTGGCAACAGCAGGTAACGCAAAATCGCCAAGCGGATGACAGTCAGCAAGGTTTGTTTGGGCTTCGCTTTGGGAAAAGTGGAACCTGTATCAACAATTATTATTAAAAGAGATTTAAATCTTGTTTGTATTGTGGTAAACGCACCTCGCACTAGATCCACATCAATTAGTTCCGTTTTTAGTTTGGTGTTCTTCAGGTTGACGCTATTGAAGCCATCCAAAATTCGCTGCTCGACGGTTTTCTCCCATTCTTGTTTATCATAGGTGCCGATGCGTTTCTGGTACCTATTCCAAAGTCAAACAAATCGAATCTATTATTTATTTAATCAAATACAAATATCTTGCCATTGCTCACCATGCGACAATTTCATCCAATTTCATAGTAATAATGACATAAAATCCGCTGAATTGTCTCGCGCCCTGCTGAAGAAGCAACCAGGCAAAGATTTATTTATTCAACTCTTGGTCAAAGTAGACGTACGATTATTAAAAAGCAGCTTCGATTGAAGCCAACTAATCCAACATAAACAAAACTCGTCGATTTCTTGCATTTTTCACTTATAAAAACATATTTTTTCAACTGAAACTGAACAGTTTGTTTATATGAAACCGGTTTGTGGCTAAACAAGCCGGGCTGAAACATATGCTTTAATTACCAAGAAGGAAATGATATCGCATAAACATTAGAATACTTGATAAGTGGTTTTGTGTTACATACAACAACAAATAAAAAAAACCCATTGGGAAACCCATTCAAGTTCTATGCGGAAAAACAAATCGCAGTTTCGTTAGCCTTTGCAGTAAAATTACAAGAAATTAAATATTAATATTGTCAATAATAAAAATTGGAAATTTCCACTAATTTTCCGAGAGATGTTCTTCACTTTCCAAAGAAACTATTGCATAAGCCTTTGATAATGAGTTTGAACTTAATTTGTCATATTTTCGCTCCTTAACACGGTAATCATTAAGAAAAGATCCGACAGCAAAGCAAATAGTATTTATAAGTAATTATCATGTTTAGCTTTAAAGAAAACCACAACAAAGGCGGAATCGCAAATCAGCTGATAACTTTCACCTTCACATTGAATCGCGATAAAAAGCTTTCTGCTGCTGAAGAGCTGCGATTATCAATGTCAATTTTGCAGTTGTAAATATGTTTTCTTTTTCTTTTTGCGTTTTGCTTTTTTGTTTTTGTTTTGTATATAAAACTGTGAGGAAAACACGAATTTTGTTTTTGGTATTTAGGGCTGTTTGTTGTTGGGCGCCTCTGCAATGCTGGCGAGTTCAAGGTGAGCCATTTCTATATGCAACGTGCATTGGGGCACATTTTAATTAAATATACATAATATATGACGTTGAATGAATGCACTTTACATTCATCGATTTGCAATTTACCTGAAAATTTGACAAATGCTAATCGATTTTTATACACCTCCAAAATGGGCGCGCGTTATATTTGGCACTGTTGACAACACTTGTTGTGTGTGTGTGTGTTTAAACTGTGAATTTAGCATGCACTACGCATACCAACGTTGTTTGTATTTGCTGGTCCTGTTGCACTTGCATTTATGGCCGAAATCAAATCAATTAGATTGGAATGCAGACGACGACGTCTTCCTCCTATGAATCTTTTGAGATATGTATGCAGTGCGACCGAATCTTGCAAGCCACAAAATATATCACACAAAACTAAGATGCGCGACGGGCACACTTGAAAACTATCGACTGTTAATTACAGCTGGCATGAATTAAAATCGATATTAAAATCGTAACGGTAATATCGATACTCTCTATTTCAAATTAAATTTGCTTGCACTTCTTTATCAGAAATGAATATAGTTGATAATAAATAAATGCTTTTTAACATACTGCTATTTGGTCGAATTTCGACATAAACCATCTAAGCCATTATTGCTGTATTACTTATTTGAAAATATTGAATTAATTTATTCATATATTGCTTTGATGTGCGTTGCTTTCGCATCTCAATAAATCGTATATGTTTGGGAATAAATAGATCTCGTAGTTTGCACATATTAATCACACAAATTTTGATTTTGTTTTGCTTCAATGCCGCAATGTGCTCGCAGCTGTTATGGCTTGGAAACACTTACGCATTTCACAATTCCTCCTTACACTTTCTTCCTCGCTGTATATACCGACAGTGCTACAAGCATACAAACATGCATACGTATATACATCGCGTAATTTGCGTGTTTTGTTTTTACAGGAAGTTTCGTAAGACCACCGAGCGACGCTTTATATATACAAATATATATATGTATGTTTATATGTATGTAGGTGTGGAGATACATAAACAAAGAATTGCATCGCAAAGCAGACGATGCGAAAGTCTCTCGCTCGTTCCCAAGAAATTTCACCATACGCTTTGTACGATCTTGCAGCGGGTCGTTTCTCGCTCTATTGCTCATTCCGAAAGCTTATGCCAAAAAGCTCAAATGCCCGAAATATAAGATCCCTAAAGCTCTTGGCTGGGTCTCTTGAATGGCACGGAATGTTCACCAAAAGACTTTCAGTTGCGAGCGGACCTCTGCACGGAGTGGAACAAAATTAAAAACTGAAAAGAGTACAGTCCGCGGAAAACATTCAATTAATAGAAATATATATATACATATATATATATATTTTTATATATATATATATATAATCTAATTTTCTCACATATACCCTATATATATTTTTGCCTGTATATATATATGCGCACAAAGAATATGTATTAGTGTACGCAAAAGAAATAAGATTTTCAACTAAAAATAGTGCCATAATTTTGAAAAAAATATAATAATTTTTTAATAACGACAACGCAACTAAACGACGAATTTTCAATTAACTAAAAAATAAATAGATAAATCCACACACACATACACCACACATACGCCGCATGTTTGAGTTCAGAGTCAAAAAGTTGTATTGAATAGAACGTATTGAAGGAAATCGAAAGATGACATTCACGCGATTAAAAACTCTGACATTGCTCGTGTGTACGTTACTGGCACTGAGTTTTCCCGGATATGTGAATTGCGCTAACAAGAAAGGATCGCAGCCAGCTGCTGCGGCGCCGCCGCCGCCACCGCTTGAACCGGAGGCCGTCATCGAGGAGGTCAATGCCAAGCAGTTGGAGAAGCTATTGGCCGACAAGGATTACGTTGCCGTTTTCTGGTGTAAGTACACATACACTTATGTATATATATATATATATATATATACGTGTGTCTAGTAATGGGCGAGATATGCGAGATCCGGGCACAGCGATAACCATTCGATTTAATCTGCTTCGCAACGCACGATGGCCGTGCGACTCGAAATAGTAACAGAAGCCATATTATATAAATTTTCTCTAGTGAAAATTCTAAAAATTCGCATACAAGTGAAAATATGTGAAAAATTTCGTTGTACGAAATGTCTCGAGATTTTCATTCGGTTTAGTTTTTTTCCCGTTTTTTTTTTGTTTTTTTTGTTGGTAGTAGTCTCAGTTCGTTTTTTTTTCGCTTTTTGTTTCTATTTTTCCCCCCGATTGTCTCTTTGCGTTTCTGTTTATGAGCAGCAATCGCTTTGGCTGTGAGAAATTGCCGTTGTTTTTGTTCTTCTTATTTTAGTACTATCTGCAATATGTATCTATCTCTCTGATGATGTGTGTCGTCAGAGAAGCTTTTGAGGCTTTGGATACCCAAAAGGAATTGATTGAAAAATTGGCCAGTAAATAAGCATTAATTATTGTAATTAGCTATTGAAAATGAGGGTCATATTTTCCCTCAAGAAAAAGAAATTCTCAAATCTCCTCCTTTTGTACCAACGAATTTCGTTTTTTATGGGCTGCCATTAAAAATGTTGACTGAATAAATGGTTAGCATATAAACTATGGAAATTGTCTGCAAAATTCGCATAAACAAAACGATGCGTGCTCATAATTCATCAGCTTTAAAATAGACCTGTTAATATATTTTGGCAATCACCTTCGGATCTTGGATATGGTTACTTTCCAAGGAAAAATAGAAAAATTACTTCAATGTCGTAAATTAATTAAAAACCAACTTGAAACGCATTTCAAGCTTATCAAATGCATTTGTTAATGCATGAAAATAATTAAATTCGCTTTAGCATTGACATTTCACAATTTTCCAAAATGTATTCTTGCTGACACTGAACTTATTTATGCACACGAAAACCCCAAACAAGCCGTAAAAGAAAATGCAAATACTACAAATGTGCCGGAGAAAAGCCTACGCAAATAGCAGCTAATTGAATTTTCGCTGGTAATACGCCAGAACGAAAGTTTGTTTATTAGTTCAAGTAAATGCTATTGATTTTATTGGAGTATACTGCTAGCGGATAACATACATCTCCGTAAACTGGAGGCAAACACAATTGAAATCAATTCAAACAAAATCAAATAATGTGTAAACGTAATATGGATGCAGCATCTGTTCATTTTTGATTTGATGGCCATAAGGAACCATAAAATCAAATCCATATATACTTCTGTACACTAAACAAACGAAGTTCAACAAGTTGGAATCCTAAAATCCATTGAGCTCGACCAGCAGATACCCTAAACCGAAGATATTAAAACTAGCAAGTTGAATTTCCTCCTTGCTGCCTTAACGATCTTCAATCATTACAGTTGATCAATGTTCGATCGATTCTTATCGATATTGGCACAATTTATGACGTTATCGAAAAGCGGGCGATAAAATCAATCAAACTAAAATGTTTCCATTTGATCAATTTCAATTGTTAAGGATTATTCGTATTGGATCCGAAAGCTGTTTCTTGCTATCGATAATTGAAGGTTATCGACATTGGAAGAATCGAAGAATATATATAAAATCAATCGATCTTATATATTTACAGCTCATCAATGTTATGTTAAGTTATATTCGTACTGCATAGGAAGACTGTATTTAGTTATCGATCAAATAAACGAAAATTTTTATTTAAATTTAGCTCTTGTAAGCTCAGACATGCAGGATAGGCTTGGAGATACTTTCTTCAACTTATTTATACTGTTGTTAAACATGTTTAATGGATTCTGGGTACAATTATGCACACCCTCGAAATATATATTTATAAGTATATATTTATATAAATGATATGAAACAAGTGCAAACCTATTTTAACTGGCGCACATCGTTGCCAAAATAAAATCGCAACAAATTTACTTTTGAACAGATGCAATTGTATAATATAGGGGCATGCAACCACCCAAAGCCGACGCCGCTAACACGTCGGCAACGGCGTTTTTGTGGTACAATTCATTTCCCTAATAGTGGCCACATCAATTTTTATGAATTAATTTACCAAAAGTCTGTTGGCAGTTGTGCACACATTAATAGCTGACCATATACACACATATGTATATAGCATATATACTATATATACTATATATATGCCTCTTATGTATAAACCCTGTTAACCATATACAACAATAATGAAAGCAATGCAAATTTCTGTTGCTGCTGTCATTTCATTCACTAGCCTGGGCTCTGGGCCCCAGAATGCCATCAGCGGTTCTTGCTCTTTAGTGTGTATTGTAAGGGGATTGCAGGGAGCGGGGTACGGGGTGCGGGGTGCTGATAATGGCGTATAACGGGGGATGAGGGATAGTATGCGTTACCGATGAGGCATCCTGTATAGCCATGAATAATCACCACGGCATTTGGCGTCACAAGCGACAGTTGCTAGCCGTCAATTCATGTTGGTATCTTTATGCACTTTTCCTAGAATCTCAATTGCTTGACAAAACTAAAAAATATTAAAATAATAAAATAAAAATAAATAATCGAATTTTATAATGTGACTAATTGTTGAATTGCTTACAGATGCGCGTAGCTGTGTGACCTGTGATAAGGTTTTAGCGGAACTCGAAAAAATCGACGATGACACCGATTCATTCGGTGTGGATTTTGTTAAAATTAACGACAAACGACTAGCCAAACAATATGGCATCAAGAACTTCCCAGCGCTCACTTACTTCAGGTAAATATGAAGACAAAAGAAAAATATAAAAAGTGAGAAAATTGAAAGTTGCATACCCCAATTTATCGGATCCGATAGGGAAAAGGAGCCCATCATCTATGATGGTGATCTTATGGATGAGGAGGGCGTGCTCGATTTTCTAACCTCGCTCGAGGCCATGGATTTGCCCGATCGCATCGAGGAGGTCAACGCAAAGATATTGCTCAAGATTATCGAGGACACCGATTTTGTTGCCGTCCTATTCTGTGAGTACAAATCATTCCTTGCTGCAACACACATTTCTCTCTCTCTCTCTCTTTCTATCTTTATCTTTATCTATGATTATTATTTATATTTATCGGTGGAACATTTTGATTATTTATACTTCAAAGCAGTTGCAGTTTTTAGCGTTCAAAATAAAAAGTTATAATTAAAGCATAAACAAAACCAAAAAAAAAAAAGTTAAGCTCTCTTGTGACTAAAATTCATACAACTTAGGTACAATCGATAAACACTATTTTTACCTAGCTATGTATTTAGATGTAGATATTAACTTTATTATCTTGTAACTTGTAACTTGTAACTAACCTAAGCAAAACTACGGCGGCATCTTAACTAAATATATATATATATATTTATACTATATTTATCTATGTACTTATATACATACATACATAACGGCGGGCGGTAATTGTTGCCCCAGACATTCTAAGCATAATTACATAAGCCAATATATATGTATGCGTTGTATCTATTCAAACGATAACAGGTCCTGATCATGAAACATGCCCACCCAGGGTAATGGGTAAGTTTGTGCATATGTTAATGGGTTGCCTTTGACTTGTGTCTCCCCCCCACCCCCCCCCCCCCGAACCACTCAAACCAACCCAAACCTATTTTCCGATTAAAACCAAACTTCAACTTATCCAATTCATCATTATTCCGACTCTCCAAATCTAGCAATTTTGTCAAAAACTGTAAACTACATATGCACAAATCCCTCACCAACCTTTGTACCTATATGTAAATATATCTATATCTGTAAATATTTATAACCCTTTCTAACTGTGAATAAGATATATTCCCTTCCTTATCTGTCGCCCGCATTAAACACTTGCTAATCTTCAATGTGCTAGTATAACTAATTGTACGTATCGAGCAAAATGAGCAAAAAAATTGGTTTTTCGAAATTGGAAATTGTTTGTAATCAGACAATTTGATTTGAGATACAGATCCAACACTTATTTAATGTTTTTTTTATGCAGTGTTTTATTGTTTTCATAGTTTTCGTCGGTGTTTAGATATTCACAAAATTTACTTTATTGTAAAACGGATAAAAAAAAATAATGTGCTTTTAAGAATATTGTTCATCAGTATTTTGAGTAACATAGCTGTTTATGGATCTCCAGATATACAAAATATTGTTTTATTGTCTGAGAAAATAGCAAATTGGCCTTCTTAAAAAGTATTTAAATTATATGGATAATTAATATTTGATATTTTTTTCTAGAATTATGCAAATATAGTATTATTATAGTTATTCTATTTAATATAAAAATCTTAGAATTTTTTCTTTCGCGAGGGATTTTAGTCAGATAAGACATAAAGTAATTGTTTTTTTGGGAAAATAGTTGATTGGCATTAAAAAAACAAGTATAACAAATATATATTGTTATCTATAAAACAATAAAGTACGGAAATTGCATAATTTGAGTTACTATTATATTTCCATACTTTTTTCAAAACAAGACTATATAATTTAAATACTCATCGAGTTGTACAATTTAAAATCCAATTCAAGGTGTTCAAATATCGAAATTGAAAACATAAATTGCTTGTGTGACGTAGTCTTTTGAGGCGATGTCAAGCGAAAACAAAGAGAAAAAAGAAAGTCTAAGCCAAATATAAGAACTTTATATTATTATATATATATATATATATATATATATATATTTATATATATACATATATATATATTTACTTATAACTGTATATATATTTACTATAATATTGGAATAGAATTCTAATGTTAACTCTTCATGTAGTGCAACGTGGGGACTGTAAGGGACTTTTGGTAGATAATATAAATATAACTAGCAAACAAGTTGGCAAATAGAAAGAAAATACAAATATTACGTATACGTACAAAAATAAAATAACAACAAGAACAACAACAAGAAGAAGAAGAACGAGAATCAGAGGGAGCAGCAAGAGCTCTTACAAATGAATGTCTGGGCTCAGCGCCAGACCATGTTTGCAGCCCGGCGGACGCAACCAGCCCCAGCCCCAGCCCCACCCAACGGTTCTTATAGAAAACAAATTAATAGAAACGGCAACAACAACAACAACAGCAGCAAACAAACACACCACTCAAAATGTGTCTGTTGGTGTCTGTTTTTATCAATTATTTCGAATAAATTTCAGTTATGATATAATTGTTAAAGGCATCCGAATAGATCGCCAGCTATATAGTTGGACATAAATGCTGGCCACAGTTTATGGAACAAAGGAAATGAACATTTTGGTAGAAAATATATATAAACATATTGTCTTTATGGCGAGTAATGCGGGGTAAGCGGGGCAGCGACACCAAAGTGTAGCAGTTTTATTTATTTGTTTTTGTTCTAAGCTCTTTTTTTTTTTTTTTTTGTTTTTTTGTTGGTTTTTGTGTTTTTCAACACATCAGAGCCACCTACAATTTTTGGTCTATAAATAGCAACTCAAGCAGTTGGTTGGCCAACAAAATGATTTTTCGTTGCTGTTATTTTTGCTCAGTTTTCAGACAACTAACTGTATATACGCGTGCATATATAGACGCACATGCACACTCACACACAGAAATACATTGAATGAGCATGTATGTACGTACTTGTCGGTATGTATGTGTATGTGAATACGACAAGTATTTTTATAAAGCGCAGACAGCGCACAAAGGTCTTCGCATAGATGATCAGCATGTAGGTGAGACAAGAACAAGATATTCTGGCTCCGTCTGTCTCCGTCTGTTCTGCATCCATTGTTCTGCCTTTTGTCGATATTTCTAAGCGCATCGACAAACGCACATGAGTTTTTATTGGTTGGGCTCTCTGTGTCCTATACCCTTTGTTTTAGTACCCCCAATCTAACGAGCATTTAAGGCACGTACAATTTATGACAATATCAAAAGAGGTTTTTCTTTTATTATTATCCACAAATATTAAAAAAAGTTTTAAAAATTAAATTTATAATTTAAATTAAAGACCAAATTAGTTTACAATTAATTTAAAACTTAAAATGAAACAATAAAATAAATGAAAATAAAGGAGAAAAAAATCTAAAAATAGAGAACTAAAAAAATTAAAAAGAAAACACACAATTTAACATCAAATTTTAAATTAAAATCAAACTTACAAATGAAGTGACAAGTAGAATAAAAATGTTGGCCAAGCTAAGCAAGAAAATGCATGTCTTATGCTGATTATAGGGTATCAAACAGAAATCAACATTTTTTGTTGTTTGCTTTTTTTCTTTTCATTTGCTTAAAACTGCAGACAGACAGTTTTAATTGCTTAAACATACAGCAATACATCAAGATGCTGGCAGTCAAGAGCCTGCATGGATGTCATTATGGGCAGCTCTTTATTGCAGCTAATGCAATTTTACATAATAAATATATATGTATGTACACATGTGTGTGCGTGTGTGTGTGGATTTAGTTGTGCGAGTAAATGCGGCAAGTGTGCACTGTAGCCGACTGACTTGCACTATTTTTAGTATTTGCCCAAGTCTGCGGCAAATTTATTATTGCACTTTGCATACAAAATGTACGAATTCAGCAAAAACCTGTCAAAACCATAAACATAAACATCTTTAGTCACTGGCACAGTAATATATTCATAGAATATACACATACATATATCGTTGTGTATCTGTGCAAGTGTGGGTGTGTATGTGGGTGTGTGTGTGGGTGTGTGTGTGGCCTTGCCACCTTGACAAAATACACTCACCCAGTGAAAATAGCTCCAAAGAAATTTATTTGCTGAGTTTCTTGTTCGAAATTTAAAGATTGAGAACATTTAATTTTTTGTTTCGAATTTGTTCGGTTGTCAAATATAACAATTATTTATTGTATATATAACAATAGCTTATCATTTAGTGTTTAACTTAATATAAACTTAATCTATACCTATGAATATATACATATATATTATGCATATATATTCAAATAGAAATTCATAAGATATAAATGTATAAATACTTTTTTATAGTTAAAGTTTATTGAATTTTGCTGAAGACAAAGCTGGCAAATTGTAAAATAAATATTTTAAATTGTGATATATATATTACGTATACGTATACGTGGCGCATGCCAGCAGGAAAGCTCGGTAAAGACAAACGCAAAGCAAAACTGATAAATGTCGGAAGCGCCAAAGAGCGTGCTCTTATATGTGCAGTTAGCAGTAGCTGAAAGGTAAATGTCGAACTTTTCCCAATGGACTCGATCTATAAGCAAATGTCGGCATTATTCGTTTTTATTGCTGTTGCATGGTCAAACATGAAACGCAATTCTCAACAGGTTGTAAACAAAGATTATGCCTGAAATTGCACTTTTGTGCACAATCGAATTAATGCGATGGTGTAATGAGATTTTCAACACCATTGCTGGCAACAAAACCATTTGCAATTGCTCGGAGCTCTCGCGATTCTATTCTTATCTTGCATGTACCCTAACATCAATTCGTTCTCCTTTGTACTATTAACCTTAAACTTACGAGAATGATTGGATAATTACGATACTGATGTACTTATATACCCAATCGCACATCGTGTATTACCCCCCAACAACAGCTGCCAAACAAACACTAATCGAATACCAAACCATATTTGTTGTGCTAGTATCCAAAAAAAAGAATCAAATAAAAAGAAACCAAGTCTAATGTCAACCATAGCAGGAGTTACAGAGCTTAAGTGAAAACTATATCTAATCTTTGCACATCGTTTATCAGACAAACAGCAATGCCGCAAGTGCGCCAAGGCGTTGCAAGAGTTGGAGAATATCGACGATGAGGCCGACCAGCTTGGCATTGGTTTTGTGAAAATACACGACGAGGCATTGGCCGATGAGTACAACTTGGGCAATCTGCCGGCATTGGTCTATTATCGCCACCAGACACCGATCATCTATGAAGGTACAAACACCAGCTCCCTTACATGTAGAAGTTGTTCCCCACATTCCTCACACATCATACAATCCATATAAAAACCAAAACAAAACCAAACAAAACAAAACAAAGTAAATCGGAACAAATCGTTTGATTGTTCCTGTTGCCTAATTATCGAAATGTGTGTGTGTTTGTGCCGCAGGTGAGCTGCAGCGTGAGGAGGATGTCTTGGAGTGGTTGGTGCAGAATAAATCGACCGGTGATGAGGATGATGTTATCGAGGATGTTACCTCTAAGACTCTGTCAACGCTGATTAGCAATATTGATAATTTGGTTGTGCTATTCTGTATGTATATTTCTCCGGGATATATATGTATATAGATGCAAATGTTTATCGATCACAACACATATCATCTACAGATGATCATGGCAATGATGATTCGATGACCGTGTTGGAGGAGCTCGAACAAATCGACGATGACTGCGATAAGCATGGCATACAGTTTGTTAAGATCGATGATGTCAAGGCGGCGTCCGATTACGGAATCGAATCGGTACGGAACAGCATTGCATCTATATCGTAAAAGCACAGCAGTATTGATATTGAATCTATGATTTGTAGATTCCGGCAATTGTATATTTTGAAAAAGAAATTCCAAACGTGTACGATGGCGATCTCATGGATGAGGAACAGATACTGAAATGGTTGTTGGGACAGTTGGAACACGATGAGATCGAGGATGTCACCGATGAAATGCTCGATACAATGATTAAAGAAGGACGCGTCATTGCAGTGCTGTTCTGTAAATATACATACACATATATTCAATACAATAAGATTATCTACAAGAAAAACAAGATTGGCGCATTTTGATCATCATCTGACGTGTTTTGCAGACGACAACAACGACAAGAAATCCCAAAAGGTCCTTGAAGAACTTGAGAACATTGACGATGAATGCGACGCTTTGGGCATTACTTTCGTGAAAATTGACAATCCCGAGGAGGCCGTCGAATATGGCATCAATAAAGTTCCTAAACTGATATACTTTGAAAAAGGCATTCCAACTATATACGAAGGCAATCTGGAGGATGAGGAGAAGCTATTGAAATGGCTTGAAGAACAAACAAGTTCCGATCAAATCGAAGACATTACCGATGAAATGTTGGATTTGATCATTGAGAAAATGCCACATGTTGCTGTGCTGTTCTGTAAGTGATTTCCCGCACAAGCCCCATAAACCGGATACCCATTTCAGCTGTAGATAATGTATAGATCGTATATATATAAATCCTATATTATATGTTGTACTTTTGTAAAACCGGGGTGTGTCTGAGTGTCTGCCACATAATCGTAACAAAGCAAAAGCTGCCGTCTGCTCGATGTGCTTATCAACTTATTAATGTTCAAAGCGCTTCAACTAATACTTAAAAAAAAAAACTAAACCGGAAATTCTCCAGTGATTCGGATATTTATATTATTAAATTCGGGTATTTAAATTTATTCAACAAAATATTTCTTTGTATGAAACCAGTTGCAAATGTAGAGAGCTTTTCAGTAGTGAGAATCTTTAAAACTTAGAAGACCTGTAGAGCTGTAGTTTTCCATTTTCAATTGTCATTGTAAGGAAGGACATGGGAATAATTGATTACAATCTTTCACAGATGACAAAGATCAAAAGAAATCACAGAAAGTCCTCGCAGAATTGGAAAACATCGACGATGAGTGCGATCAGAACGATATTGCATTCGTGAAGATCGACGATGATAAGGAAGCCAAGGAATGGGGTATCGATGAGATACCATCGATTGTACTCTTTGAACGTGGTATTCCACATATCTACGAGGGTGATCTGATGAAAGAAGATGAGCTGCTTGGCTGGCTGGTGCATCAGAAGCGTTATTCCGAAATTCCCGAGGTCACCGACGAAATGAAGGACAAACTGGTCGAGAACACCGAACATTTAGCAGTTATATTTTGTAGGCAATCGTTGCACACATTTTACTCCTTGAACTTCAAATTATTAATTGATTTTTTTGAATTGACAGATGACAAGGATGACAAACAGGATATGCGCATTCTGAACGAACTGGAAAACATTGACGATGAACTCGAAAAGGAGGGCATCGTCATCGTGCGCATCGACAATGCCGCCGAGGCCAAGGAATATGGACTCGATCATTTGCCCGCACTGATCTACTTTGAGAATAAGATACCTGCCCTGTACGAGGGCGATCTGATGAACGAGGATGAGGTGCTCGAGTGGCTGCTGGTGCAGAAGAAAACGGCGACCATTGAGGAGGTCACCGATGAGATTCTCGTCAATCTGATCAATGAGCACGAGTACGTTGTTGTCTTCTTTACGGGTCCGTGCGAACCCGGCGAGGCCTGCGATCACACTTTGGCGGCGTTGGAAAGCATCGACGATGAGCTGGATGAGGCTGGCATCATATTTGTTACCACCGAGGATACCGGCATCGCTAAGAAATATAACGTCAAAACTTATCCACGAATGGTGTTCTTCAGAAATCGTGATCCTTTGCACTTTACGGGCGATTTGGATGACGAGGACGAAGTATTGGCCTGGATCACTGATGACGAAACCCTCGAAATTCCCGGCAAAATCGAGGAGGTCAATGTCAAAATGCTGGATAAGATTTTGTCCGAAAACGATCATGTTGTCGTCTTCTTCTGTGAGTAAATGAAGCATTCCAAAATGTACTCTTCTAATTACGGAATGCTTTTGCTCCTTTGCAGACGCCGAGGGGGATAAGAAGGCCCAGAAGATCCTCAACGAACTGGAGAACATCGATGATGAGTGCGAGGAAAAAGACATCGACTTTGTGAAGACATCCGACGACGATATTGATAAAGAATACGATTTGCCCGGTTTGCCGGCACTTGCATTTTATAGACATAAATTTAGAACAATTTACACCGGTAAGCAACTATAGATCATTTTAAATACTATATATAGATCTTAAAATATAACAACACACATATATATTTGTAGGTGATCTGATGAAGGAAGAGGAAATCCTGGAATGGGTTATCGATTTGCATGAATCGACGGCTGACGTCATCGAATCGGTCGATCGGAAAACGCTGCAAGTGTTGATCAACGATGTTGAACATCTCGCCGTTTTCTTCTGTACGTTCTCAAAACAATAATATTATTTAGTATTTAAGATAAAAAATAATAATAATTTGATTAACAGACGACGATGAGTGCGAAACGTGCCCTGGTATTTTGGAGGAACTGGAGAATATCGATGACGATACCGATAAGCACGGCATTCAGTTTGTCAAGTCGAATGATGTTAAGCTAGCTCATGAAATTGGCATTTTCGCATTCCCTGCTTTAGTCTACTACGAGACAGGCGTTCCGATCATGTATGATGGTAAGCGATTATATTGAAATATATGTGTATCAAAATTTCACCTGTCTTTGTTCATTTTCTTCTTCTTGCGTTGTAGGTAATCTCAAAAATGAAAATCGTGTGCTGCAGTGGTTAATCAATCAAAAGAGTAAGCGTTCTTATTTCAAATGTTTTCTCTGCTTTCTAACTCACGCTCATAAGCCAAACATTCAATATCAAATCAGTTGAGCCCACAATATCTTGGCCGAACTAAAAGAGATTGCATATCGAATCCAAGCAAGTCGGATATATCCAAATATCATTCTACCCGTTTATAGCCATCATATATAAAGAGCAAAACGTAACCAATACTTTTGATATATATATGCTATATACAATAGGCAACGATGACGATGGAAGTGATGAGAAAATAGTTAAGTTGAGCTATCCAAAAGAAAGTGATCTGGATAAGAGAGCGAAACTAAAACGCCTACAGCAAACGATCCGAAATCAAAGATTACGAAAACATTCGAAAAATGACAATAACGATGACGATGACGATGACGATGACAATGACAATGACGATGACGATGACAATGGCGATGACGATGACGATAACGATAACAATGATAATGATGATGATGAGGACGAAGACAATGACGAGAATGGAGAAGATGATGAAGACGAAGATGATGACGATGACGAGAATGGAGATGATGACGAAGACGAGGACGATGACGAGAATGGAGATGATGACGAAGACGAGGACGATAATGGAGAAGATGATGAAGACGAAGACGAAGACGAGGACGAGGACGAGGACGTCAATGTTGACGATAATGATGACGAAAACGACGACGATAACGATGATGGTAACGATGACGATGACGATAATGATGACGACAATGATGACGAAAACGACGACGATGACGATAACGATGACGATGACGATAATGATGAAGACAACGATGACGATAATGAAGACAATAACGGTGACGATGACAATGATGACGAAGACGATGTTGACGAAGACGATGACGAAAATGAGGACGATGAAAATGATGATGAAAATGATGACGATGAAAATGATGATGATGATGATGATGGAGATAACGATGACATAGATAACAACGATGATGACGAAGACGATGAGGACGAAAACGACAATGAGGATGACGACGATAACGGAGACGATAACGACGATGACGATGACGATGAAGATGGAGAAAATGACAATGATAACAATAACGATGACGATGACGACGATGATAATAATAACGATGACGATGACGATGACGATGACGATAACGATGACAGAAATGATGACAATGACGAAGAAGAAGATATCAGCAAGCAAATATATAAGCATAAAGCCAAAGGCAGAACGATACATCGGCTTTCTGATCTTTGCGCGGGTCATCTAATAGATGAAATAGGTAATACGTGAATGTGAGTTGCCATTGCCGCACTAACTGAAGTTGTTTATTGTTGTGATCTCCTCCCTGACCTGCAACAAACAAACCAAACAAACACAAAATATAAAAAACAACTCAGATACTCCAAAGTAACGAACACTACAGCATATTAATTATCTATCTGCAGACATCGATAAATGGAATTCGAAAAATGCATTTCACAAAGGTAACAAAAGCATCTACTCGCGATATTCTAAATGTGTTGCGCATAGCTTTTGTGATAAAAAAAAATAAAAAAACAAAACAAAACAAATTCATCTTCACCCATATGACAAAGAACAAACTGAAATTGGAGATAAACTATATATACACACGCACACACACTAAAATCCTCGTCAATGTTTGCCCTCGTGAATGTATTAAGACCTATCCAAAGCTTCGATCTACCCACAATCTTGTTTCAAGTTCCCAATCTTAAACTACTATAAAAAGTGAACAAATTTGGTAAAAAATATATATAAAAAAAATAATGCAAAAATCATAGCTGACACAATGTTTGAAAATATATTTTTAAAAAAAAATAAACGATTTTAATCTGTTATATTATGAAAAGTTATAATTTAATTGTTTGTTCAAAAAAAATAATATAACAAGAAATGGTTAATAACTTCATTATGTTGATTATTGATATCATTATACTCTCTACATAATACATAAGCAATTGTTTTTATCTGTTAGTTTATAAATAATATCGAACCCACTCTGCTTTATAGTTTTACAACCAAAACCAAAGGCGTCTCTTTGTGCAACATGATAAAGTAAAAACTAAATATAAACCAAAAAAAAAAACAAAAAAAAAACCAAAAAAAAACAAACAATTTTAAAAACAATTACGAAAAATGTACAACGATCCAAACAATGAACTCTAGTATAAAAATCAATTAGGATTGAAAACCTGTACAGTCAGCATCAAAAGCATTTTGTCAGTTATTAGTTGAGTAGCAAAATTATTGTTGAAACGAATTTAAAATATTGTTCATTCATAAAGCACGCTTTTATACTCTATAAAGAAATCAATCTATCAATCTATATGCAAAAAAATTAAAAGAAAAAAAATCAAATACAATGAACATCGTACTAACTGCTCTTTGTGGTAATTTTGAACGTGTTGAAAAATAAAAGCATCTTTTACGACTTTTATTTCGTATTTCTCGCCTACTCTTTATGCATTTTTGTTTACTTTTGATTATTTCGTAATGAACTTTCTTGTTAGTAATTTCTTTAAAAACCAAAAAAAAAAAAAAATAAATAAAAAACAAAAAAAAATTTTTAAAGAACTAAAACAATCTGACAAAATGTTTTTGTTTGTTTGCTCACACAGATGACGAATGTTTCTATGTTGGATTGGGTCACGACGGCCATTCAGCTAAGCGCGGCAACAGTTTTGTGCCCAACGATTACAAACCATTCCAATGCTGTCCAACCAAATTGGAGAAGTCAACGAAAGTTCCTAAAATGACGGCACAGCGCATCGGACACAGCGATGGTGAATCGAGCAAACGTCAAAGTGGCAATTTCAAATTTGCCGCCACATCGAGCACTTCAAGCAAACCAGCAGCCAAACCCATCGCCTCCAAGAAGCAGTCCAAGCGCCGCGACGCTAATGACGACGACGACGACGACGACGATGATGATGATGATGATGATGATGATGTGCCCCTGGTGAAGGTGTCATATGCGAACAAGCGATCTGGCCAAGCGGGCAAGAAGCCCATCCCTAAGCTGCAGCAGCAGCAGCAGGACGACGACGACGAATCCCTCGAGGTGCAGAAGACAAAGAAGTCGTCCAAGAAGTCGGGCAATAAGCTGAACGTTAAAACCGGTACGTCGCGATCCCCCTCAACATATTAAAACAAGAAAAAGAAATACCACAACATATACACATATATATATATAATATTTTGTATATTTTTTTTTTTTTGTTTTTTTGTCAAAATTGTAAGACACAAACTCGTTTACAGATTGTTCCGTTTTGTTTTAAATCATTTTGCTTACACTCGTAATTGTTGTTGTGCACACACACCACCCACCCCACACACACCAATACAGACATATCTGGTTGTAATTTGATTTGTATATTTCTTTCTCTCTTCTCTTTTTTTTTGTGTCTTGCAGGCATTAATTTTTTGCAAAATCGACTAAAAAATTTGTATGACCTCGTTTTTCAGGATATCTCTCTGTGGGAGTAAGGCAACAATTTTAAACAGAAAAAAAAAAACAAAAATATAAAGCAATTCAATGATTGTATGATAATAACTAAAGTAGCACGCAAACGCAGTGTTGTCATGTTGCCAAAACGCAATAAGCAATTACAACACAAATACGAATACAAACCAAAAAGAACAATGATAAAAATAATAACCAAAAGCGACAGCACGAAAGCAAAGCACGCATATATTTAAGAACTAAGAGATCTGCTGTAAGAACCTTGAACAACAGGCAATAATTATTTAAGCATTAATTGTAATGTGTGATCTTGTCTGTGTGACTGTCATTATCATAATTTGTAAGTGCAACATGCATCCGAAAAGACAACAACAACAACAACAGTAACAACAACAACAACAGTAACTTAACTCATCTGGTTGTGTAATACTAAAACTTGAACTACACTGTTTTGGAGGAATGGAAGAATGCGTTACTTTAATATTAAATATTACTCATACGTTCGCCGACACCTGATCAAATGTAAATGTTGAAAGAGAATTTCTTGAAAGCAAAACTCACAAATGAAACTAAAAAAAAGAACTATTACTCTTTGTTCCACACACGTACTGCAGCGGTTATAGCAAGTAGACAATCAACTGGTCAGCATTACTATTAACTACTACTATAACTACTATTATTAATAGTAATGCTGGCACGCAACTCAAACTACAATTCACTAATTCACTTGGTACTTTTGCACTTTTGCACTTTTGACTACTCACTTTTGAGGCTGCCCGTCTGTAAAACTAAAACTTAAACTAAAACTAAAACTAAAACTGCAATTGTAAACTAAACTAAACTAAAATTTGTTGCATTTTGTCAATGGATTTCAATTACGCAAACAAAACTTTGTTCAAATATAAAGCAATTACTGCAACATCGAAACTTACTATTAACTAACAAATATATATATCAAATTCTTCAGATCTTCAGGTATATATTAGCTAAAAAACAAAAATTCGTAATTAACAATACATACAAAATATCGTCATTAACTGAGCATAAACTTTTTGATACTACTTACTACTTTTTTTGTTACAATATACAATTTACCTTTATGTATGTAGCTAGTATAAAAACGAAAGAAAACCTAAAAATATTTTTTAAACATTTTTACAATGAGTAAAGAGAAGAAGAGAAGAACTAAAAAAGCAACTATACTATTTACATAGCTAACTGTAAACTGTGTGCTTGTATACCTATCACGCATACTTGTATATTTTATAGCTAAACTTATTCTCTCTGTTGTTGTGGCAATTAAAACACAAGCAAGCAAGCAATCGCATATTTAAAATATAACAAAACTCGCCAATATATATTCATCATACCATACAGTTTGTATAGTTAATATTATGAGTCAAATCTGTCAAATCTCTGATTCGATTTGTACACACTGGCCTCGCAAAATGCTCGCCATATTGTTTTGTTTCTGCTCAATTCGGAGAGCCGGTTTGGGCTCACTGTTAGCGATTTGTTATCGATATTTGAAAAATATCGAATTCTATTTTTTGTTTTCATTAGCTTATTTTGTAAGCCTTTTTCACTGAGAGTCACATTTGTTTTGTAAGAATTTTAAAATATGTGTTGTTGAACAGCAGCTGTAAAGATAAAAAAAAAGAAAAACCAAAAAGCAAAAATCGAAAATAGAAGGGAACTCAAGCAATGTATTTGTTAAAGTTTTATTAACTCTTTTTAAATGAACTATTTATATAATTATATACATATGTAATAACTGAAAAAATATTTTTGTAATATTGAATAACGCAAAGAATCAATTGTAAATTTCACATGAATAAATAAAAAAAAAACCACATCCAAATTAGGTTTCTACTATAATTAAGAGTTTGCACAAAACAAAAAAAAAAAAATCAAAGAAAAAGATAAAGAATAAAATGTATAATGTTTTGGTTGTTTTTGTTGAAAGCATTAAATTGATTTCAATGCTCGCCAGCGGTTCTTGTTCACAGCTATATAAAACGATTTGTTAAACTTATGTATAACCAAGAGAGATTTTGCATTATTCGAGAAAATGTTGAATACATTTTAAAAACAATGTCTGCCAAATGTTTCCTATTAATTACCACTGCCTAAAAAAAAGTAGCAACTTTGTTTTTTCAAGATTATTGCGGTAATGGAAAAAATACACAAAAAAAATGAAACAAACATTTAATAATTGAGCTTATATAGAAAAATCTATTGATTGATTGATAAACTGCAGCCAACAGGTATGTTGAAAATGATTACCAATAAGAAAAAAGAGTTAACACATGACGATAAGCATTATATTACTAAAAGTTTATTGTATTTGATGTGCAGGTAACTTGGATAGTAACGATGAGGTATTCAATTGGATACTGGAGCAAAAGGCCGATCAAAGCATTGAGCTCATTAATCGAGATCAACTAATTGAATATATAGGCACCAAAGACTTTTTAGCGGTTGTCTTCTGTAAGTATGCGCAACGACTAAGGTATAATAAGTATAAAGCTCTAAAAAAAAAACAATTTCAATCGATATACTTATGAGAGTCTGACAATGCGAGCCCACTAAAAACTGTAACTGCCCAAAAACAAGCAAAAATCGAACAAAAACTGTTTCTGTACATTTTTGTCGAAACAATCTTAATGAACATTTTGGACAAAATGCGTACCCAAATACTTACAGATAAAGAAGATGATCCTGACGCGCCGCGTGTGCTCCGACACATTGAACTGATCGACGACGAGGCTACCGAATATGGCATTTATATTGTGAAAATGCACGATAAGCTGATGGCCAAGAAATATGGCTTCAGAAATCCACCTGGAATAACGTACTTCCGCAAGGGCAAATACATCAACTACGATGGCGATATCGACGATGAGGAGGAAGTGCTCGACTGGCTAACAAGTCCCGCCAACATGGAGATGACCGATCACATCGAACAGGTTAATCGCAAGATGTTTGAGAAAATACGGAAAAATTCCGATTACGTGGCGGTGATATTCTGTAAGTATTACCACAAAGTTAAGGTCGAGCGAGTTAGTTACGTAAATCTCTACTTACAGACAGCGATGAGTGCAAACAGTGTCCGCGCGTCCTGGCCGAGGTGGAGCACATTGACGATGATGCGGATAAGGCGGGCATTGACTTTGTCAAGATCGATGATAAGCAAATGGCCAAGGAATACGGGGTGTTTGCACTGCCGGCCATTGTCTTCTTTAAGCCCACATCCAAGGAGCCAGTTATATATGCCGGTTCGTACTAGTAAAACAAAATATCAATATAAAAATACAAAAATATAAATGTTAATGCATTCAACAGGTGATCTTTATGAGGAAGAACAGATCCTATCTTGGTTGCTTACGCAAAAGGATCCAAGTGGGGATGTTATTGAAGATCTCGAAGGCGATAGGCTCGTTCATTTGATTGAAGAGTCTGGCTCCATAGCAGTGTACTTCTGTAAGTTCAATCACAACCAAAACGTGCGATATTCAATTAACGAATACGGAATTTGATTACGTGTTAAGTTTATCAAGCGTTTAACAGCTGCAATCGGTTTGGTGGCATGGACTCATATCGAGTACGCAATTATTCTAAATGTGTGGCATACTTTCCAGCGCCTTGCAACTTGTCTCTTATCGGTCGCATTTCCAAAAACACACCTCGTGTAACATTATTACAAAATTCCGGGTACTCGATATGATTTATGTTCACTCTTTTGCGCAAACAGTTTGCAGTCCAAATATTGTTGGGAATTATCGTAACCAATCAAACATTATATTTTAAGCTACTATATATCTGATCAACGCACAATTGTATCTAACCAAAAAGACTTTTTACAACGTTTATATTTCTATTTAAAAAAAAAAAATTTAAACACACACTAAAAACAACAACAACAAAAAAATAATAATAATAATGAAAAACGTAGGGAACAAAACGAAGTGTGATATTTGCAATTCGAAAGCGGTGCGCAAGGCGCGACTGAAAAAGGAGCGCGAGCAGCAGCAGCAGGATGGCGGCACCGCCAGTGCGGCCGCCGCCTTTGGCAGCGATCCTGAGGCAGCAGCAGCTGCCGGCGAGCCCGGTGCTGGTGCTGGTGGTGGCGATGGTGCAGCAACGGATGCCATGGCCAGCAAACATGATGATGGTAGCGCAATACGTGACAAATTTAATAACTTTTGTATAGACACCACAAATGGAATGAGTCCAACAATGTTTAACCACAACCACAGCCACAACAAACACACACACACCACACACACGCACACACATGTACACACGCACACACATGTACATACACCTCCATATGTATGAGAATGTCTTACCCGGTATTATGATGTAGCGCACCTCAAAACTTCAGAGCCAAACCCAAACCCAAAACACCGAACTCCATATTACACTTTCCCCCCTCTATTTTTCTGTCTCTCTCTCTCTCTCTCTCTCTCTGTATATGTATCTCTATCTCTGTCTGTTTCTACGTCTGTTGTGCTACGTTCTATGTTATATGTATTATGCTTTACTCTCAACACACACAAGTTTCCACTCTGTTCCCCACGTTGTGCTAAGTGTAGTGCTTGCTCGTAGTGTTTTCGACTTCCCCCCACTTATTTGGTGTGCTCTCTTTGTTATAATATGCATTTCCCCATGTTGCCCCGATCACTGCTCTCCTAGATGCCGATGGGTGCGAACAGTGTACCAAGGTGCTCGAGGAGCTGGAGAATATAGACGATGACTGCGATAAACATGGCATTACATTTGTCAAGACACGCGACTTCTCCGTCGCCGATGGCTACGGCGTACACGAATATCCGGCTCTGGTCTACTTCGAGGGTGGCATACCAAATGTCTTTGAAGGTAAGAGATCGGTCATTTATAAGCAGCATTTTAATACACTTGAAACTTTTCCAGGTGAACTCAGCGAGGAGGAGGAGGTCCTACAATGGCTGATAACACAGAAAACTGAAGATCGCATTGAGTTAATCACACGTCAAATGCTGGAAACTATGGTCGAGGAAACACAATATTTAGCCGTGTATTTCTGTAAGTTATACTCGCTCAGGATCAAAAGAACTTTTCATAATTATCACACAATATCAATTATATCCCCTGGCATTCGACCAACACTGCACGACCACAACACAAATATCTCTCTGCACCGCAACACAAAATCAAAAACCAATCCAAAAATCAAAACCAAAATATATATTTCCCGCCACACACAAAAACATAAATAAATAAAAAAAAATCGGTACACAATTAGTGCCGGCTGAGCGGAAGGGCAAGCCACCCGCTTACTGTCGGAGTTTCTGCTCACCCTCTAGTCTTAAAGAAAGCAACCTGACCAATACCTCCAAACACTCATCCAGCCAATTCGTACAAAACTACATTTCACGTAAAAGAAAACGTATCCAAAAACAAGGTATTCCGTATTTCGTGCACACAAATCGCAACTTTCAAAAATCAATTGAATAATGCGCATGTTTTTTCTCGAGCTCTAACAAGATTAACTACTTCTATCAAATTATGCCTAAATTACGGTTCTCTTCCACAACTCTTACTAAACCAGGCTTCCGCACGTATTATCGACCAAACTAAATGACCCATCCGTTCAATTAGGGTATTCCCTTTTGAGTTTCGTACAAAATGTTGCGAATCCCTTGTAACAATCAATAAATAGAGAATTTAGTTTGGGCGCGAATACCTTTTGTTTTGGCGTTTTCTCTATATATATATACATATATACCCACTATTCTCTATGCGTGCCTATCTATAACTTATCTAACTTATCTACCAAACAGCGTACGCTTCACATTCTTAAGTCGTACATTATTATGTTAATACTTATCTAAGATGTTCATTTCGTTCACTTGCCAGACAAAATCAACTGTAATATCTGCGATCAGATATTGGAGGGCCTTGAACTGATTGATGACGAGTGCGATGTTTTTGGAATACACATGGTTAAAATCCAGGATCCTCAGCTGGCCAAGCGTTATTCTATCAAAACTTTCCCGGCCCTGGTCTACTTCCGGTAGTTTTTTTTTATGCAAAGTCCAATTCAAATTTAATATAATTCTTTATATCTAATTCTTAGCAATGGCAATCCACTGCTCTTCGAGGGGGATCTACAGAATGAACAATCTGTGCTGGAGTGGCTGATTGATGACGATAATCGTGAGTTGGCCGATGAAATCGAGGAGGTGAACGAACGCATGCTGGATCGCCTAATGGCTGAATCTACTCTGTTGGTGGTATTCTTTTGTACGTAGAACCTATTCTATATAACATTTCTTGGAGTATTACAATTAGCATCTGTCTGTAGATGATGATGATTGTGCTGAATGCGAGGAAATTCTTGAGGAGCTCGAGGAAATCGATGGCGAGGCTGATATGTTTGGCATTGACTTCGTTAAGATTGCCAGCGTTGAGGCAGCCAAGAAATATGAAGTGGTCAATATACCCTCTCTGGTATATTTCCGGTGAGTGGCGAACCCTGAGCTTCAGTAAGATAACATTTAATTAACTTGTGTTTCCCTTCGAATTATAGTAAACAAGTGCCTGTGCTGTACGATGGCGACATGCATCAGCATGATAAGGTCATCACCTGGCTAACATCGCAGGATGTATTCGAAATCAAAAACGAAATCGAGGAGGTCAATCGCAAAATGCTTGACAAGCTGCTCGAAGAAAACGAATTTATTTCCGTGTTCTTTTGTAAGCAAAGAAATCGCTATATATATATATATATTTCTAAACAATTGCTTTATTTTTATTAGATGAACACAATCAGCCGGACAGCGTCGCGGCGTTGGAGAAACTAGAAAACATTGACAGCGAAACCGATAATCTGGATATAACCTTTGTGAAAATGGCCGATTCGCGCTATGCCAAGAAATGGGGCGTTACCAAACTGCCAGCCATGGTTTATTTCCGTCGCCGTTTTCCTAGCATATATAGAGGCAAGTACAAATCGATTATATTCATTTTCAATGGGAATAATAATAATAATAATAATAACAATGGGAATAATAATAGAAATTAAATACTCAGGATAGCTTTTCCATTTAATACTTAATTCCATGTTAATTCTTTCAGTTTGGTCTTTGATCTATAGAGAATAGTTGGAGAAAAACATTTGGAAAATAAACTGAATAAAGGATATACATAAATATTAAAAAACTAATTTCTAAATATACGAGAAAATTTTTTTGAATTAAAAATAATAATACTAAGAAATATATTTCTAAAGTAGAAATGCAAAACCGTTATTTTTAGAAAAAAGAAATTTAAAGAAAAAGAAAATTAAAGAAATTTTGAAAATATAGTGCAGCAAGCTAATGTAATAAACAAACTAAAATTATTCTTTACATTGTGAAGGATTTACTGCAACTGATTTATAGAATAGGGTGACCATAACAACAATATTAATCGACTTAGCGATATTTAATCGTTGCCGGTAAAATTCAAACGTATTTCAACAATAAGGAATATCAGTTTGGTTTGGAAAATGCATTTTTACCTGTTCATCTTTATATTTTGCAGGCGATTTGCTGTCGGAGGATGAGGTGCTCGAATGGCTGCGCAAGAATCGCTTCCGCCAGCCGGAACTGAATATATTTATGTACGCACTGATAGCACTGGCCGTGGCCTTCGTTGTCTACACCGCGTTCCTGTTGCAGTGCTTCAAGCCGGCACCACCGCCACCCGTGCAGCATCCGAAGCAGTCGTGATGGGACCGAGTGGGTCAAATGTGGATGCTGCCGGCTTTGTTTCTGCTGCTGCTGTGTAACTAGAAATTGTTGAACAACATACGAAATTGCAACTACTACAACAAGGGCGTGCCTGCGTGTAGAGAACGAAAAACTGGAAGGAGTGTGAGAGAGAGAGAGAGAGGGCGAGAGCGTGAGGGAGAGATAGAGAGGATGAGAGCAAATGAATTAATTTAAAAGCGAAAGGAACACACACACACACAGACACAGACACACACACTAGACACAAATGCACACACACAAATGCACACACACACACACAAACACACCCAGACATTATCATGCATACATTGAATAACGAACTATCATCATGGAATCGTCTAAATTAGACGACTTTAAGAAATGACTAATGAGAACGACAGTGCCGAATATACTGCCCCAAGTATTGTGCGAGAGTCCCTGGTGACAGAACATTGCAAATATTACATACTATATATTTTTACATACATATACTACATTTACCTTTGAGAGAGAACCGTGTTAAATGAGTCAACTTTCTGGCTGCTTCCATACTTAATCAATATCAATTTGAATATAATTTCACGCCACAATTATGTACTTCAACATTTTAACAAAAATCAATCAATAAACAATGAATTCAACACTCAAGTCATAGTAATTACTTTTAAAATTATATTTAAATAATAATTACAATAATATTATATGATATTAAAGCAAAAATCATAATTTCTACAGTAAACTATTACGGATTAATAAAAATAATTAAAATAAACTTTGTAAAACATATTATTGAAGTAGTTCCTCTCCGCAGGTAATCAAAAACTTACTAGCCACTTTGCCACTCAACGTGCAACTGAGACACACGTTGAGACATACGTTGAGTCTTCGTTTCCTATTGAAATTTCAGGCGGACAGCCCCCCTGACACCATTGAATTATGGGATGATAATTTGAAATGTACTCGTGCCTCGGTCATTGTGCGATAAATATTGTGCCTGCCACTTTTATCTATTTGATAGTAACTGATTTCTCAGCGCAGCATTATCAACCGACTTTGGCTGTTGTCTATTTCGACTTTTTTGCACTTTGAAGCTATCAGTCTGAATTTTCAACAGCGAACCTGCTGCCTTTGTTGTCACATGAACATACTTAGAGGCCCCGGTCCCGTTAACTCAACTGCTATCTCCGTTCAAATTTCAGGCTGGCAGACCAAAGACAGCAGGCTCAATTGATTAAAGTGATATTGATATGATCTTAATCATTTTAATATATATATATGACGTTTGGAATTACGTTAGACCGTAAAAAACAATCATATTTTGTATAGTTTACAGCGAATTGGTGACGTCTTTATTTCTCTGGTTCAATTATTTTCAATATTATCACTCTAGAAAATAGGTGCCAGCAAGGTTTAAGGCTGGATTAGCTTATACCATTTAAATAATTCTATTTTGAGATGAATGTTTATTATTTATTAAAGAAAATAAATAATTAAAATCCGACAGCCAATTCGACTTTTCTTCTTTTACAAAAATATCTTATAAATATTACGTAAGAACTTATACTTTTATGGGAAATTTAAAAAAAAAACATTCGCTAAAGAATTGCATTTAACATAGTTAAATTGTTTACAAAATTTATAAAAAAATGTAAATTGACAGGAGTTAGAATGAATCAAAATATTTTTACCGAAATACAAATATAAATATAAATAAATTTATTACGTAACAAATTTAAAATATTCTTGCTAAAATATTTAGTAACAAAACGAATCAATGGAACTTAAAAAATAATAAATAATAATAATAAATAATAAAAAATAATTCATCAGCGGAAAGGAATCGAGTTTTAGCATTTAACAATTTAACTACAAATATTTCACATATTATATAAAAACTATTATTTTCTTACTATTATTAGAATTTTTTTGTATCTTTCTCCTGATGTGATAATTATATTTTATAATACTTTTTCCAGCCATTTAAAAAATCATCTTTCATGAGTAACATTTTCCAACTTACAAACGAGCCCATTTCGAGTACGCGTTCGAGTAAATTTGCAGCTTAATTAATTTAGTTTTAGTATTTAACAAAAATATACATAATGACAGCGGATTTAAATCAATAACATAAACAAATAATTGGTATTATCATGTTACAATATTACGTAACATCAATTTAACATTAAATGTAACATTTGCAGAAAACTAATAAGAACATTGGAAAATATTAACGCCCAACTGTCCAGAGGTCGCTGGTGTGGAGGCGCTTTAAGCGTCGACGAGTTGTATTTGACCCTAGTGAGCAGGCCAATGGGTTGACATGGTTATGCAACCTGTCATTGTAACGACTTGTATGTCGGTTTATTTGACTAATGACTGTCGGTACACTGAAATCGTTGTGCAGTGTCAAATTGCTCACATAGTATGGAGCACCAGAGATGTGTCTTAGCACCTTGTTCTGCAAAACTTGAATTTGATTAATCCACGATTTTGCCGCTGTGCCCCAAAATGGAATCCCATATGTCCATGTGGGCACGATGATGCTCCTGTACACCAGCAGCTTGTTGCTCAAGCTGAGTTTGCTGGATGACTTCAGCAACCAGTTGAGTTTCACCCTCTTGGATCTACACGCTGCTGCCGTGACCTGTATGTGTTTACGCCAGGTAAGTTTCCTGTCCAGATACATACCCAGGTAGCGAACATGATTCCCCTGAGGTAAGATCGTGTTGTTGAGACGGACGCTTGGACAGTTACCACTCCTAAGCGCAAACGTACAGTGCTGAGACTTGTTCTCATTGATGCAGATGATGAACAAGATAGCTGCGATCATCTGACTGCCGAAGTGTTGCATACTTTTAGGCAGTTCGTTTTAAATGTATTTGAGGTTATTCTACAATTAAATCGTTTAACTAAACATTTCTGTTCGCCTGTTACTTTAGTGGGGGAACAATACGAAAACTCGAAGAAATAAAGCCTCATATGTGAAATATTGATTTTTATTTTCATAGCATGGTTAATTAGTATTAGTGTACTTTAGGTAAATCGTCTAACTAAACATTTCTGTTCGCCTGTTATTTTAGTGGGGGAACAATACGAAAACTCGAAGAAAAAAGCGATCGCATGTGAATGAAATATTGATTTTTATTTTCATTGGATCTTGCTCCACCTCTGTATTTCTCCTCTGTGTATTTGAGGTTAATCTCCAGGTAAATCGTCTAACTAAACATTTCTGTTCGCCTGTTATTTTGAGTGGAGGAACAATACGAAAACTAGAAGAAAAAAGGCCTCATATGTGAAATATTGATTTTTATTTTCATAGCATTGGTTAATTAGTATTAGTGTACTTTATGTAAATCGTCTAACTAAACATTTCTGTTCGCCTGTTATTTTAGTGGGGGAACAATACGAAAACTCGAAGAAAAAGCGATCGCATGTGAAATATTGATTTTTATTTTCATTGGATCTTGCTCCACCTCTGTATTTCTCCTCTGTGTAATTGAGGTTATTCTCCAGATAAATCATCTAACTAAACATTTCTGTTCGCCTGTTATTTTGAGTGGAGGAACAATACGAAAACTAGAAGAAAAAAGGCCTCATATGTGAAATATTGATTTTTATTTTCATAGCATTGGTTAATTAGTATTAGTGTACTTTATGTAAATCGTCTAACTAAACATTTCTGTTCGCCTGTTATTTTAGTGGGGGAACAATACGAAAACTCGAAGAAAAAAGCGATCGCATGTGAAATATTGATTTTTATTGCTTGCTCCACCTCTGTATTTCTCCTCTGTGTACTTGAGGTTATTCTCCAGGTAAATCGTTTAACTAAACATTTCTGTTCGCCTGTTATTTTGAGTGGGGGAACAATACGAAAACTAGAAGAAAAAAGGCCTCATATGTGAAATATTGATTTTTATTTTCATAGCATTGGTTAATTAGTATTAGTGTACTTTATGTAAATCGTCTAACTAAACATTTCTGTTCGCCTGTTATTTTAGTGGGGGAACAATACGAAAACTCGAAGAAAAAAGAGTTCACATGTGAAATATTGATTTTTATTGCTTGCTCCACCTCTGCATTTCTCCTCTGTGTATTTGAGATTAATCTCCAGGTAAATCATCTAACTAAACATTTCTGTTCGCCTGTTATTTTGAGTGGAGGAACAATACGAAAACTAGAAGAAAAAAGGCCTCATATGTGAAATATTGATTTTTATTTTCATAGCATTGGTTAATTAGTATTAGTGTACTTTATGTAAATCGTCTAACTAAACATTTCTGTTCGCCTGTTATTTTAGTGGGGGAACAATACGAAAACTCGAAGAAAAAGCGATCGCATGTGAAATATTGATTTTTATTTTCATTGGATCTTGCTCCACCTCTGTATTTCTCCTCTGTGTAATTGAGGTTATTCTCCAGATAAATCATCTAACTAAACATTTCTGTTCGCCTGTTATTTTGAGTGGAGGAACAATACGAAAACTAGAAGAAAAAAGGCCTCATATGTGAAATATTGATTTTTATTTTCATAGCATTGGTTAATTAGTATTAGTGTACTTTATGTAAATCGTCTAACTAAACATTTCTGTTCGCCTGTTATTTTAGTGGGGGAACAATACGAAAACTCGAAGAAAAAAGAGTTCACATGTGAAATATTGATTTTTATTGCTTGCTCCACCTCTGCATTTCTCCTCTGTGTATTTGAGATTAATCTCCAGGTAAATCATCTAACTAAACATTTCTGTTCGCCTGTTATTTTGAGTGGAGGAACAATACGAAAACTAGAAGAAAAAAGGCCTCATATGTGAAATATTGATTTTTATTTTCATAGCATTGGTTAATTAGTATTAGTGTACTTTATGTAAATCGTCTAACTAAACATTTCTGTTCGCCTGTTATTTTAGTGGGGGAACAATACGAAAACTCGAAGAAAAAAGCGATCGCATGTGAAATATTGATTTTTATTGCTTGCTCCACCTCTGTATTTCTCCTCTGTGTACTTGAGGTTATTCTCCAGGTAAATCGTTTAACTAAACATTTCTGTTCGCCTGTTATTTTAGTGTGGGAACAATACGAAAACTCGAAGAAAAAAGGCCTCAAATATGAAATATTGATTTTTATTTTCATAGCATTGGTTAATTAGTATTAGTGTACTTTATGTAAATCGTCTAACTAAACATTTCTGTTCGCCTGTTATTTTAGTGGGGAAACAATACGAAAACTCGAAGAAAAAAGAGTTCACATGTGAAATATTGATTTTTATTGCTTGCTCCACCTCTGCATTTCTCCTCTGTGTATTTGAGATTAATCTCCAGGTAAATCATCTAACTAAACATTTCTGTTCGCCTGTTATTTTGAGTGGAGGAACAATACGAAAACTAGAAGAAAAAAGGCCTCATATGTGAAATATTGATTTTTATTTTCATAGCATTGGTTAATTAGTATTAGTGTACTTTATGTAAATCGTCTAACTAAACATTTCTGTTCGCCTGTTATTTTAGTGGGGGAACAATACGAAAACTCGAAGAAAAAAGAGTTCACATGTGAAATATTGATTTTTATTGCTTGCTCCACCTCTGTATTTCTCCTCTGTGTACTTGAGGTTATTCTCCAGGTAAATCGTTTAACTAAACATTTCTGTTCGCCTGTTATTTTAGTGTGGGAACAATACGAAAACTCGAAGAAAAAAGGCCTCAAATATGAAATATTGATTTTTATTTTCATAGCATTGGTTAATTAGTATTAGTGTACTTTATGTAAATCGTCTAACTAAACATTTCTGTTCGCCTGTTATTTTAGTGGGGGAACAATACGAAAACTCGAAGAAAAAAGAGTTCACATGTGAAATATTGATTTTAATTGCTTGCTCCACCTCTGCATTTCTCCTCTGTGTATTTGAGATTAATCTCCAGGTAAATCATCTAACTAAACATTTCTGTTCGCCTGTTATTTTGAGTGGAGGAACAATACGAAAACTAGAAGAAAAAAGGCCTCATATGTGAAATATTGATTTTTATTTTCATAGCATTGGTTAATTAGTATTAGTGTACTTTATGTAAATCGTCTAACTAAACATTTCTGTTCGCCTGTTATTTTAGTGGGGGAACAATACGAAAACTCGAAGAAAAAAGCGATCGCATGTGAAATATTGATTTTTATTGCTTGCTCCACCTCTGTATTTCTCCTCTGTGTACTTGAGGTTATTCTCCAGGTAAATCGTTTAACTAAACATTTCTGTTCGCCTGTTATTTTAGTGTGGGAACAATACGAAAACTCGAAGAAAAAAGGCCTCAAATATGAAATATTGATTTTTATTTTCATAGCATTGGTTAATTAGTATTAGTGTACTTTATGTAAATCGTCTAACTAAACATTTCTGTTCGCCTGTTATTTTAGTGGGGGAACAATACGAAAACTCGAAGAAAAAAGAGTTCACATGTGAAATATTGATTTTTATTGCTTGCTCCACCTCTGCATTTCTCCTCTGTGTATTTGAGATTAATCTCCAGGTAAATCATCTAACTAAACATTTCTGTTCGCCTGTTATTTTGAGTGGAGGAACAATACGAAAACTAGAAGAAAAAAGGCCTCATATGTGAAATATTGATTTTTATTTTCATAGCATTGGTTAATTAGTATTAGTGTACTTTATGTAAATCGTCTAACTAAACATTTCTGTTCGCCTGTTATTTTAGTGGGGGAACAATACGAAAACTCGAAGAAAAAAGAGTTCACATGTGAAATATTGATTTTTATTGCTTGCTCCACCTCTGTATTTCTCCTCTGTGTACTTGAGGTTATTCTCCAGGTAAATCGTTTAACTAAACATTTCTGTTCGCCTGTTATTTTAGTGTGGGAACAATACGAAAACTCGAAGAAAAAAGGCCTCAAATATGAAATATTGATTTTTATTTTCATAGCATTGGTTAATTAGTATTAGTGTACTTTATGTAAATCGTCTAACTAAACATTTCTGTTCGCCTGTTATTTTAGTGGGGGAACAATACGAAAACTCGAAGAAAAAAGAGTTCACATGTGAAATATTGATTTTTATTGCTTGCTCCACCTCTGCATTTCTCCTCTGTGTATTTGAGATTAATCTCCAGGTAAATCATCTAACTAAACATTTCTGTTCGCCTGTTATTTTGAGTGGAGGAACAATACGAAAACTAGAAGAAAAAAGGCCTCATATGTGAAATATTGATTTTTATTTTCATAGCATTGGTTAATTAGTATTAGTGTACTTTATGTAAATCGTCTAACTAAACATTTCTGTTCGCCTGTTATTTTAGTGGGGGAACAATACGAAAACTCGAAGAAAAAGCGATCGCATGTGAAATATTGATTTTTATTTTCATTGGATCTTGCTCCACCTCTGTAATTCTCCTCTGTGTAATTGAGGTTATTCTCCAGATAAATCATCTAACTAAACATTTCTGTTCGCCTGTTATTTTGAGTGGAGGAACAATACGAAAACTAGAAGAAAAAAGGCCTCATATGTGAAATATTGATTTTTATTTTCATAGCATTGGTTAATTAGTATTAGTGTACTTTATGTAAATCGTCTAACTAAACATTTCTGTTCGCCTGTTATTTTAGTGGGGGAACAATACGAAAACTCGAAGAAAAAGCGATCGCATGTGAAATATTGATTTTTATTTTCATTGGATCTTGCTCCACCTCTGTAATTCTCCTCTGTGTACTTGAGGTTATTCTCCAGGTAAATCGTTTAACTAAACATTTCTGTTCGCCTGTTATTTTGAGTGGGGGAACAATACGAAAACTCGAAGAAAAAAAGCCTCATATGTGAAATATTGATTTTTATTTTCATAGCATTGGTTAATTAGTATTAGTGTACTTTATGTAAATCGTCTAACTAAACATTTCTGTTCGCCTGTTATTTTTTTTTTTTTTTTTTTTTTTTGCTACATCAAAAAAAGTGTTTAACAATATTTAAGAGCTTACGTACTTAAATCCAGTAACTTAACTAGCAATAGGTGGACGTTACTAGAAGGTATATAAGGTGCTAAGGTGCTCAGATATCGTTTCATATGGAAAGCTTGCTGGTGGCGAAAATTGTGGTTATTGTGGTGATGCTGCTGTTCACATTAATCTTCTGCTTTTTGCCGTATTGGCTGAACCGTTGGTTCCAGTGGTCCAGCCGGACGCGGAGCAATGCCCGCGACTTCCTCGCTGTCCTCTGCCTGCTGAACTGTGGCGACGGCGTTCTCATTGCCACCACATTCATCCACATCCTGCCCGCTGTGGTTGGCGTTGTGCAGGAGTGCCACATGCTGGCATGGACGCCATTTCCTCTGCACGAGCTGCTGATGTGTACTGGCTTCTATCTGATGTACACCATCGAGGAAGTGATGTACTTTGTGGTCGGACGAAGGCAGCGACGGAAGCGGAAGGAAAAAGAACTGCGGCAGGAACAGGCGGCAGTGCAGCCCCATGAAAAACAAGTTCAACCTAACGAGGAGCAGCCTAACTGGATGCGTGGCCTGGGCATTGTAGTGGCCCTGTCGCTGCATGAACTCTTTGGGGACATGGCCATTGGGCTGGAGGAGAGAGTGGATACGGTTTGGTTCATGTGCGCTGCCATTGCGTGCCACAAACTGGTGCTCGCCTTCTGCATCGGCATGGAGATAATGATGGCCCACACCCGTTGGCTGATTGCCGTCATCTATCTGCTGGTCTTCTCGATAGTCACGCCCATTGGCGTGGGCATTGGCATTGCGGTCACTGAGAACTCCAGCGCGAATGTGCCGAGCATTCCGGCGGGCATCCTGCAGGGCATCGCCTGCGGCACACTGCTCTATGTGGTCTACTTTGAGATAGTGTCCAAAAATCATGCTGGCTGGCGCATATTCCTATGCTCCTTGGCTGGTTTCCTGCTCATGATTGGTCTGCAAATTGCAGGTGAGTGTTCTCTGTTACGGACAGAGCACGTGCGCGATATTTGCTGTAGTCCTGTGTGGAGACTCTCTCAGTAAAGTAATCGAAGCCAGTTTCACCAGGCGGCTTTGGCCAGTCGACCAGCTGCAGCACTCCCAACTTAGCCTCAAGCAGCATTTCCTCATCCAATTTGTCGCCCAAATCTTTCAGCCAGTCGTAACATCTGTCGAGTACTTTCAGTTTCTTGGTTGAGTGTGGATCACGATAGCTGTGGACTGGGAAGATTCTTGCATTCGTGCCATAGGCCCCATTCTGCTCACACACCTCCCGCCACAGATAGTTGGCTGTCAGAATGTTGGCCGTAACAAAATATGCGCCCATTGCTTGGATGAAAGTATTTGTTGTAGTACGCGAGCAGATCCGAGTGCTCTAATTTGGGAATTTCCAGTGGATCCCCGCCGTTCAGGTAATGGTAGGCTGTATCTGGCAATGTGCATTTCAAGAGTTCCCTTCGCATTATCCGACAATATTCCAATCATTTCGTTATAGACGACACCTTTTTTCACCAGTTCTGATTGCCGATCGTGCACATCCTTGGATGAAGTTTGAATGAGTAAAAAGGAGCCTAATAAAATCTGTCGTAGACAAAGCGTTCTGATTAGTTGCAACTGATCGATTGAGCATTTTGAGGAAGGGATCTCCGATTGGAAATTTGTTGGTACCGTCGATCGCAATGTGCTCCAAAACGTGAGTCAGACCCGAAAATTGACTGACGATCGATATACCAGAACTCCGTTCCTGTGCTCAGATGACGCAGGGTGTACGACACAAGCTCAAATTCGGAGACACCTCTTTATATTTGTAACCAGGATCCATCATTACATTCTGTTTAAAGACAAGAACCATGCGACTCCATATCCCAATAATATAAATTCCTATATAATCCTATAATTCCTATTCAGCTATCAAAAATGAAATTTACCCCCTGGTTCCCAGGCGATCGCATTCTGAGCTGTCAATCAGTTCTCCAATGTATAATTTATTGCCACCTGATATGGGGGTTTGAGATATACATATAAGTGCCACGCACCACCAGCGATTGGTTCGCACTTGTGGCTGGCAATCGGTGGTGCAAAGATGTGCGGTGAGCAGACATCGTCGGTGGTGGAAATTTCTCAGGAGCGCGATACAAAAATGGTGGATCAGAATGCGTTGCTCGTTGCCAAAATTGTGGCCATGGTGGTGCTGATTGTGGTAACATTGGTTTCAGGCGGTTTGCCCTACATGCTGGATCGCTGCCTCAAGTGGACCAAAAAGGATCCGGAAGAGACGCGCGCCTCGACGACGGTGCGTTGTATTCTCTACTTTGGCGGTGGTGTGCTCATCTGCACCACATTTGTCCACATGCTGCCGGAGGTGATTGAGGTGGTCGAGCAGCTGCAGCGGTGTGGCATCTTAGCTGCCACACCCTTTGCCCTGCCCGAAATGCTGCTCTGCACAGGTTTCTTTATGATGTATGCCCTGGATGAGTTGATGCATGCGATTATGCAACGCCAGCAGCACAAACTGAGCCGCAAGGAGTCGCTGGCCAGTGAAGCCTTTGCGCGGGGCCACAGCTTAAGGCACAGTCTTCTCATCAGCAGCACCCCCAGGCGCAAAGAGGAGCCAGTGAAATCTACGATAGAGGATCAGGTGCCAAAACATTGTGAGTCTGGGCACAGTCATTTGCCGCTAGATGCCACCAGCGGTGGCTCCTCTATGCGCGGCTTGGGCATTATACTGGCCCTGTCGCTGCACGAACTGTTCGAGGGCATGGCCATTGGACTGGAGGGCAGCGTTGCCACAGTTTGGTTTATGTTCGCCGCCATCGCCGCTCACAAATTGGTGCTGGCCTTTTGTGTGGGCATGGAGCTGTTGGTGGCTCGCACGCGAACCACTCTGGCCATTATCTATCTCCTAACGTTCTCGATTGTCACGCCCATTGGCATCGGTGTGGGCATTGCAATTAGCCAGCAGGAGGATGCGAATCAGCCGAGTGTTCCCTCGGGAATGCTGCAGGGCATTGCCGCGGGCACGTTGCTCTACGTGGTTTTCTTTGAGGTCCTGACGCAGAATCATGCTGGCTGGCGTGCCTATCTTGCTGCACTGATTGGCTTTGCCTTAATGTTTGGACTGCAAATTCTTTGTAAGTGAATACCTAAAAAAAAAAAGATGTGACTTTGACAGACCTTAAGTCTGCCTTAAGTTATCAATGTGTATTTGATTGATGTTCAGAAAGCCGTGGGCATTAATAATATTACTCTAGCATTACGAATTTGTTAAATAACTTTACTTCCCTTATCTCTCCCTCTCTCTCTCCCCTCTCTCTCTCTCTCTCTCTCTCTCTCTCTTTCTGTCTCTCTTTCTCTTTCCCTTTATCTCTTATAGCTGACGAAGCGGAAGGTGCTGATAGCGATTCCTGTCCCTAGCGAGTGCTTTAATATAGATATAAATAGTGTAATAAATTGTTCCATAATATTAATAATAATAGTCATGTTATCTATTTAGACCAACGACCTTTGTCAAATGTGAATGAAGTGCCATAAAATAACAAACAAAAGAGTTTCAAATTAAGTCTACAGAAATAGAATTTCAAACTTGGCGGCTAACAATAACCCACTTTTAGGTGTGTGTACACACTGGACATAGGCTGTTAAGTTAGCAGAGCCTGTTAAAAATATTCTGAGAGAAATGTGCAGTGGCGTTGCCAACAGATATATTTGATTGGCCACGAATGTCAAAAGAAATGTAAAATTAACATTATTTGAAAGTTAAGCATACTTTATTCCTAATAACATATATATTTGTAATTGAGTGTTTAATTGGCAGCGTTAGTAATGATTGCATTATGTTTCAAACCCCAAAATTCTCTGCCCTACACCACTGACATTATAACAGTAGCAACCGCTCTCTCAGCGTAGCTCTTTCGAGCTGAACAGCGTGTTAACAGCCACATTTGAGCTCAACATTGGACCAAAATCGTATTTCTCATAACTGTTAAAAGTTGTGGAACTGAACGGTTGTGCGTGCGGAAAAAATTAGATTAAATTTTCAAACCAACAACACATTCGTAAATATTCTGTCTCATTCGCCTTCTTGTGGACTTCCTAAATAATAAATAAAACAAGAATCAACTGATTTGCTCGAAAAGACTTGACGCCTTCCCAATATTTGGATGTGAATTATATATATATTTTAAGTGCGTGCGCTCACCTGCCTTCCTGCCTACCGTATTTCTCTTTCTCTCTTCCCCGCTCTGAAGCGAGTGTATGTGTGCGTATGTGAAAGCGTGTGTATGAGTTTTACTGGGTGCATTTGTTTATTTCAACCGCCAAATAGAACTCTACTACTGCTTCTCAGTGAACTTGCGTTGCTGGGCGGTGCTGTAATTATCCACCTACCCGCACTCCTCCGCCCCTGCCACCCACATATTCACGCATTGTTCAGAAAAATCGAAACTGCCGCACATTGGTTGACTGAGTTCTTCTGACTGCTCCAAAACAAAAATCAGAACACAAAGGAAAAGTGAATTAAATAAAACGAAAATAAATTATATTGAATGCTAATTTGTGACACGCACTTTGCGCGTGATTATATAAAATAGACCAACAATTTAATTGTATATTGTACATTTCCATAACACAATCGCGTAGCATAACGCTGACAATAATTTTTTCTTTTTAATAAATTGTTGTGCAATTTGTATGCAATCAGTACATATAAATAATAATAAAACACACACGAAGCAAATACTACTGAGCTTTAATATTTCATTGACATTGTTTGTCGCCTTGGGCCCACTGTGCTAACTGTAAACAAATTAAAGAGAGAAATACCAAAGTGCTTTACATTTTGGACGCCAATGAAAATAAAAAGAAATCGTCACTTGACTCAATATGTAAACTGTTAAAGTTAACAAAGTGAACAGCAAGAAGAAAAAGGCGCAAAATGGTTGTGGTCGTAATTTAGCTAATTAACAATTTACGTTTGCGATATCCGCTTGGAAAGAACACTCAACTTGACTGAGGACAGGTGAGTTCATTAAAGCTCCCGAGTATTTTTATGATAAGAACCTGAGCCAAAAATGAATATGCATATCATATAGAATATGATAGCAAGTTATCGCAAGGCAAATTGACCTCGCTTTAAATATTATACATACATACATATACATATATATGTAAATACTCATAGGGGCTTGTACACAGATACCACATCAAATAAATGTGAATGTATGTATTTGAGCAGCTGTACATTACAGACATATCGCATGATTAATGCTTGTTGACCGGCCCGGCGAATTTATTATTTTGTCTTTGAAATCGGCTGCTGCCTATTTTTAGTTTTTTTTTTCAGTACGTTGGAAAATTTTATTTAAAAATACAACATAATTTCAATATTTTGCGTCATTGCTCGGTGTGCTTTGACAATATGAGTACGACGCAAAATGTGAATATTTTAAAAATTGATCCTAACTTTTTGATGGCCTTTGCACTCGCTAATGCTATTATGAAGTTATATATGTGTATCATTACACGTCATCGGCTTTGCAATGCTTAAAGTTAAATATGAAATATGCAAAAAAAAAAAAAAAATTGTGCTTTCTGATAAGCCAAAAGCTTTACGAAATGTTCGAATGGAAAATTCCCTAATTTGTAGATAAGTTACAACTTTATGTTGTGCCTTAGGCTATTATAAATTTGTCGCATTGAAGTTGGCATATAAAATATATAGATACATGTATATTTATTTAATGTCGATACAGGAAAATACAAGAGATTAAAATAAATTAAATTAAAAATAAATTAGAATAATATACATGGTAAATTAATATTAAAGTATATATATATATATATTCTTCATATGTAAGATAAATATTTACAAATAAAGAAATAATCCTCCAGTGTATGACTATATTAGAATAGATGCGATGCTGTCTGCGTCTGTCAGAAATTAAAATTTTTGAGCTAAATAAATCAAATTTTTGAATCAGAGCTTTTAATCTCAGCCAAAAGTAATTAATTCATTAGTATACAAATTTAAGCTAACGAAATTGATAAAGCCGTAAAGTCTGCCGCATGAAATGAATTCACCAACTTGGTCGCGACAAAGAGTCTGAATGTACAACGGGGCTTTTCTGTAATGCTTTGGGCCAGGCTATTTGCATAAGCCAAAGTCAGCAATAGGAAACCGCATAGCACAGTTTCAGGCACACACACACACACTCGCAAACACACACGCACTCACACACCCAGGCTTACATAAGTCAACACAATCGCCGCCATTTTGTCGTTCATCTTGAGCCGAAGAACACTTGAGTTTTATTGTTTTTGTCTGCAGAACACCCTCCGCTGATCTGGCCCAGCTCAGTGTCAAGTGCCCCATTTGGCACACTCACATAAATATATATGCTAGAAGATATATACTTATATGGATAGATTTATGTTAGTATATATACATAAATGTCTGATGGTTGTAATATATATTACAGACACTTTCATGGTTTCATGTTGTTTTTGGAATTTATTTTGTATTTTTTTTTTTCTTGTGTTTCTTTTGTCTATTTGTAAATTTGATTTATTGTAATCGAAAACCATTCTCCGGCCACTGTTTCTCGTCGTCCTTGGCCAAAGTCTTTGCACTTCGATGGCGCAATGCACTTGGAAGCCAATTTAATAAAACTGGCTGCAAGTTCTGAGAACAAGTTTCCATCTTAAGAAACAACTCATAATAACTTGGCTTTTAATTTGCTTAACGTGGCCAAATGTCAAGAATTTTGTTGAACAAATCCATTTATTTTCAAACACTAATAACAAAAATGTAATGAAGACAAACTGGTTCTAGAAAACAGCTGAAATACTTGCAAGTGAAATCAGCATATTTAAATTGATTTAGTTAAAACACAATGTAAAAGTAAAACAGAAAAAAAAAAATTGAAAGCAGCTGCACAGCTAATAAAAATAAAAAAAACAGCTACATTCTAGCGTGCCGACAGTTGAACACCCTTCAAGATAACTTTTCTTTTAAAGTATCGTCAGAAAAAAATATAAACAATAAAAGTTAGATTGGAGTTTAAACTTAAATCGATCACATGTTTATTAATAGGAATTTTATAATATTTTTTAGACCAGAAATTCGTATAATTTTTTGTTTTAAAATATGTCTTTTTGCTTACACAACAAAGAATACATACATGTATCGATATTAAAATGATGACTTCACCAATGCTTTCATTCAATGCGTTACATAATTCTTACCATAACTCAAACATATGCTCAAAGAAGAGCATGTGAATGCCAGTAGTCACAATGTGTGTCATTGTTAAGACACAAACAGCTGATTACAATGTATATGAATACAATGAATACACTGATATGAATACACACAAGCATACGTGCATACACACGAGCGTACACATACACACACACATACATACTGACTAAACGAAACAAAGCGAGTAAGAATGCTGCAGTAGGGTGAGCCTGATTGTGATATACCCTTCACAAAGCTTTAAATATATATTATATTGTATCAGAATATGATTTCGATTATTGTACTTGGGTTTCTTATCCGATATTGATGAAATTTGTGCAGTTGATCAATAATATGTCAAGGTATATTATGAATTATATATTACACCGATAATGATAATGGGACACCTTTCAGTCTAATGAATAACAATTTATCGAGAAATTATAGTAAAAATTGTAAATCTTGAACTCTTATAGTCTTTGAGACAGAGGCAACGGCCATATCGACTCGGCTATTGATCCTGATCAGGGAAACATATGCTTTAAGGAGCCGGCTTCCTTCTGCGTGTCACATACTTTGGCATCAAACCATCATACCCGTTTTGACCATTTTTAATATGGGTCCATGGTATTAATACATAAAATCAATAAAAAAATAAAAACAAGCAAATATTTCCCCAACCGGTTTGCATCAGCTGAGACGTGAGACGCATTCTAATGTCATGTGAACGACATAATGATGGTGTAGGTGAAAATTTGAATGACCTCGAGACGAGGGTTTAATATGATTTTAATTTGGCTTTAAGTCCGTACAGACAAATTGAGCAACAGCTTATGGATTAGCATATATTAAATATCGTGCAGCTAACATCACAGCGGGGCGTGCACTAATTAATTTCAAAGATACGATTTCGTAGTCAATGAACTGCTCATTGCAGACAAAACACGTTTTATTAAATCTTCAAGTAATTGTCGTGTGATAGTTTACCGTTTGTCTTATCTTATCTTAAATACGTCAGCGTTTTACGCAAATGCGTAGACACTAAATCATCATTTCCGCTCTTGGACGCTAACTAAATATTGCATAATAATAATAACAATATCACTAAGCAGACAGTAAACGTTTTTTTCTTCTATTTTTTTCATTCCACATTTCTTTAAATTAAATTTAAATTAATTTTTTTTTTAGTTTATGAACATTTCTCAGTTCTCATTAAATAAAGTAAACATATAGCATTTGAATAATTAGCATCTATTTAAAATCCATTAAATGTTGCAACTGGAAGCTGAATGCATAATCAATTATTATAATTGTAAACGACCATTTTATTATAGAATGAAATATTATATTATTTATGCACATGCATTTGAAATTAAGTTGAGGAAACTTTTCGCAAATTTCGTATAATTATGAATAAAACATGCAAACTTTAAATTACTAACTCAAACTTTTAGCTTTAAACTTCTTTATTCCGTTGCCGAAGGACACACGCATACAGTTTAAACTTGTTTAGGGATGAGGGATTTGAGGGTTCGAGCCACGTGCTCTTCGCATGCCCATTTGCATAAGCTACTTTGTATGAAAATCAATGGGTTGCGGGAGGAGAGAGACGGCAAAAAAAGAAAACACTTGCACAAAGCAGTTTTTGTTGTTTTGTTGTTGTTGCCATTAAACGTGCGAAGCGAACAAAGTGCAAAATCCCATTTGCATGCACTCCAAATGTCAACGTTGTGAAAAGTCGACAACTTGCTACGCAAGTCTGGTTTCCAAGCGAGAATAACTACAGCTGTCAAAATAATACTATCTTGAAATCCATTCTTAAATGGACATCATTGGCTGTTATGTTAAGCAAGAGTGGCAACAATGCCTTAAGAGAACCCCAGTCTGACAAGTTCTTAATAATTCAAAAATCTCTTAACTTTTCTCTTCTCTTCTTAAAATACATCTCCGATTTTGCTGTGTATTTTACAAAATCCTGTCATGCCAAAACTTGTTGATAATGGGGAATACCTCCTTGAAGACATTGTCACATAACTTCAACGTTAATCTAAAAATTGCCTTTAAGATAATGATATGGATAGCATAAACTAATTTTTGCCAAATTCAGATTTAATACCAACAGAAAATTGATGCGCAATCATAGTACTCCATCTGGATTAGCGTTGAGAAGTCAAGAAATTTTGATCTACACAAACTGTCCTAGTTTTATTAATACTATAAAGATTTCAATCGGATCTAAAAAATTAGATTTTTTTTACGATTTCAATTAAATTTATCGTTTCGTTCCACTTGTTTATTATAAATTTAATAATTGCATAATGTTTTCATTTAACAAACTGAAACGATGAACCACTTTGCCTCAGAAAGTAAAATTGAATATTCAGTTAAATATAGAATATACAAAATTAGCATGAAATATACATTATATCCGCTGCGGCTGTGACTCACTGAGTCATTTTATAGTGTCTTTTTTAAATTGTATTTATTATACATTGTTTTAAATTTTTTGAATTTAATTTATCATATTTATTAAATGGATTAAATCGTGTAATTTGATCTGATTTGTGGATAAAGGGCAGTATTTCGCTACCCTAATGCACTCTGGACTTATTGCCACTTTCACTGGGACGTTAGAGATGATTGTGTCATTTTGAAGCGATTGTACGCACACACACTCACACACACAACGAGTTGATATAGCCGAGTGTGTTATTTTAAACCGAGTACACACACATGCACAACTCGAATATGAGAGCATATTTATGTATGTAACTCAGTCAGCTGGTAAATTTCCACTGGCCAAGGGAAAGCAAATATTGTTAGTGGTTGGAAATGCTAAGGGGCATTTAAAAAATTGAAGACAAACGCATTTAAAGCAGACTGAAGAGAGACAGAAGAGAGACAGAGATAGATATGAGAATGCATGAGTGAGACCGCTGCAAGGGGGGCATAGAGAATCGAAAGGGTGATTGTACACGATATGTATATACATATATATATATACATATATACATATCCATACACTTATCTCAATCATGAGTATGGCTCAGAGTGCAGAAGCCGGATCGTCAGTCAGTCATGTTTTGATTTCAAGCCGCATTGGTTGCTCAATACAAGAACAGAAGAACTCGAAGAGCAACACACAACACCAACTTCTAACAAAGTCGTCGAGTCGTTCATTTGTTTCTTTGTTTTGCTGAACAATCAATAAAATTTATCGCAAGCGGAAATATTTTTTCCAAGTAAGTGGATCAATTGAGCGTGTGGAGAAACAAAAGAAGATAAAAGTTTAGAAATGCTCGTCACATGATCATTATAATATAGATGCCCTTAGCTTATTGACGTTAAATGCGTAGATTTTTGTACCACGATGCTGTAGATAGAAGAGTATATTTGTATATTTTGCAATGTCCGTCATGCTGTCCGTCATGCCGTCCGTTTTCTACGTAGAATGGCATCTTTTTTTTTTGCTGACACCCTTGAAGTTAGATTGACTGTGTCAGCAACAACTCAGCGCTAAGATATGACCCCATGCTGGCTATATTCTTCGAAGATCGGCATTTATTTATATAAACATATATATGTATATATATATATATTAATTCAATTTGTAAGTTTAAGGCACGTTTTAAAAATAAAAGTGAAATACAAAAGACTCAATAATATTTATAGTTTCCAACATCATTAAGGAAGTTTATGAAAAGTGAAGAAAATGTACGAAAAATATTATAGCAGCACTTTTACGAAAATGGGAAATAAATAAAATATTCATTGCTTCGACCTAAATGTCTATTAAAGTTAACATTATCATTTTCCGATCATTTTACTGGCAATGTATATAGGGTGCAAAACTGAACAACTGTACCCAGCTGTTAAATATATTTCCAAGTTTTTATTCATAAGCCTAAGCGGAAATCCCCGGCTTGCGACAAACCATTGCATTTATTTGTTCTCTGAGATAAGATCAGACAGCCGAACGGACGGACAGACAGACATGTCTATATCAACTCAACTCTTGTCTTGGGAAACACTTGTTTTTTTTTAGAACTGTTTTTAAATATATACCGGCCAAGCCTCCCCTAAAAATATACACATCTTTTACAGTTGTTTTTAGCTAGCGTAACCAAATTTGGAAAATAGATTAACGGTAGAGAGCTTAAGAGGTCACTAATTCCCATATCTCTAATCATAAAATGGAGATTACTAGAAACGTCCTCCTAAAATTGTTAAGAAAATGTCTTGCGGGTATTAGACCTGGTATTAGAGTGTTCGGCAGTCGATGACGCCCGACTCGACCGTTCTCGCTGGTTTTTCGTTGTAATTACATCATATGCAAGTTGTCCTTGCCGCTTGGCTTGCCAAGTCCTTGGTCCTGGGTCCTTGGTCTTTGTTGCCTTGATTGTCTACCCCTCACGATTATCTGCGGATGCTGTCTCGCCTTGTTTGTGTTAGCCGCTATAAAATTGCCAGCGCATGAAATAATTTTAATTAAATGTGACCTTGAAAATTGTTTTTTTTTTGTTGTAATTTTTGCACTACCGTTAAAAACCCATTCCGCATCTTTTATAATTCCGTTGACGCTTTTTATACTAAACCAGTTTGAAAAATGAAATCAAATGAATATATTAGTAATATTTGAGTTCTATTTTAAAATTATTTATGAACATATTCGTGAATACTATTCAATTTTGATTCATTTGAAATTTTAATTTGCTACTTCATGCATTTGCACGATAATATTGAATATTTTATTCGTTAATTGACAACTGAATACTGAGTCTGAATCAAATGAATATGTGTGAATTAATTAAATCGGATACCGATCAAATTAATTCACAACTGAACAACACATTTCAATTTCAGTAGCCAGTGTTTATTTATGAGCCTAATAAATGTGGTATTAGTGCATTTTGAAGAGCTCACCATGGTTTAACTATCTAACTCTAGTGATATTAATATATTCAAACTGATATTTACAGTTTGTGGAGTTAATTAACAAATGACAAGTTATGGAGAGATTTCTATCTGAGTTTTGCGCATTTGCATTTAAGCTAATTGCAAATTTTAACCTTTGCACTCGCTTTGCGTGCAAATGCAAATTGAATGCGCTACCCTTAGATTTCCGATGACCTTCAGTTGAAATAAATAATATTCGCTTGCTTGAATTGTTAATGAGAACTGTACATTTATAACAAAAAAAAAACAAAAGGGATTGATTTATATAAATCCTAAAATATTTTGTGTTTCACGCAAACATGGGATTACCTCATGAACAGCTTTTCAAATATAATCTGAATCCTTGTAAGCTGATACGGAATTTTTCTTATATTGAGTTTTACTTTTGTTTGTCTTTTAAGCCAACAAGGCTAGGAGACAAATCTCAAAGGCAATTCACAAACAAACACACACACACTCACACACACACATACACACTCACACAATGTGTACACACAACTGCTTGTAGTATTTATAAAAATCAATATTAACCGCCTTTTGCATGTGTACGTGCCACAAACTTTGTCAAGTTTAAGGCAAAAGCATAAATTATCCTTTAGCAAACACATCGTGCGCTTTTGCTCCCTCTCTCTCTCTCTCTCTCGTTCTCTACCTCTCTCTCTTTCCCACTTTCTATTTCGCATCTGTGCTAAAAAAAAATAAGAAAATAATGCAAAAAGCGTAAAAATGCAAGTTCGCATTTTAGGGCCAGCAGCATACAAAAGTGTCTTCTGCACTTTATAGTTGCCATTTGTCAGTGCTGCACAACGCAGCGGCAAATAAATAACATCAAAGCACGTCGCTGCGTGTGAGTGTGTGTGTGTATGTGTGTGTAGGTATGTGTGTGTGGGGGTTTGAGTGTTGTACATTGGTTCGTTGTCGGTTTTTGACTTTGCCACAGTGACACCTTTTTTGTATGCACTTGCTTGCCGGTCACGCACACATACTTATACTCTGTTCTCAAAAGTTTCAGAGTCTATCCGGCTGTAAATTTTTAGAAAATCGCCATTAAAACTAGAAAAGATATTCTTATAAGCACACACTGGAAATGTAACATCTTTGTTCTAAATAAAAAAAAAAAATGTATCGAAATTCGCTGGTTTTTACAAGGGCACAACTTTCCACTTAAGAAATATACACTCTAAAAAATTAGCTGACCTTAAAATCCAGTGTGTTTACTACTGGTGTTAGAGTATTACGCAGTCGGCAGCCTTTTTACTTGTGTTTTGCTGCAGCAAGTTTCAAGTGGTTGACATCTACAAAGAGTTGTCAAAGAGACGTAAGTGTGTGGCTTAGTAGCTGACAGCGCACCGTTTAATATAGCTTTGCCTGGCTAAAATAAATAAACAAACTATTCAAATAAACAAATCATAAGAAAGCATATTATTGTTATTTTTTTTAGTACTAACATTTACAGTTGTTTGGGGCACCGCAAAAAGTCTTTTCAGTCGATCTCTTTCAGTTTCTAGTTGTCTGATAACTACTGAAACTAAGAGTATCCGCAGATAGAGGGAGGGAAAGAGATCGTCACATTCTGCTGGATTAATTTGAGTAATAAATAAATATGATAAACCAATGAAAAGCTTGATTTATGATTCTCGTATATTCAAATTCATTTGATTAACAAAAATTGGGGGTTTCCTAGTTTAAGTTATGTCTTTTAGTTATTCCGGTGTTAATACTCAATGACTTCCTTTATAAAGGTAAACAGTTTGAACAAGGCTATGAATATAAAGTATATACAAATATTCACAATGTTTGACTATGGCACAAAAAGAGCTGAATAAGCGATTTGTTTGCTGATGTCCTTATTATGAAATCCTCGAACATCTCAGTGCTCAAGTCATATGCAAATCAAACAATACAAACAATATTTCAATTTTGATCACATTGCCGCTGAGCATGCAATTCTCGCATTTAAGTTGACACATTTGTAATTATTAGTTAACTCAACTTTAATGTTAGTGATGTGGTATAAAAATAGCATGCAATTAGACTATAATTCCAGTAGTTTGTTGTTGCTTAGCTTGTTAATAAATCCAAGTCAGCAAATAGCATTTTGTAAAGTGGAATCGATTAGTAACAAGGAAATCCAAGTTTAGCTTCAGCGTAGCTAGTAAATCTATTCATAACATTTGAAGCGTTCAGAGCTGTCTGACTGCATTACTCACACGCCCATCAGCTGTTTTCTCGAAGCACTAAGTTCCAAGACGATTTAAGACAAAAAACCCAACTTTATATGTTTACTTTAATTTCAAATATTTTTAATCAAATTTATTCATAAACAAAAAGAATATAAGATGAATGCATTACATTATTGAAAATGTAGGGGTGTGGTTGCTTCCTTCCTTCCTTCTTTATCCAATAAAATGGCACTTGTTGGTTTTTATTCACTTTATACAAATATATTTACTTCACTTGAAAAAGGGTTTGCTACGTCTGTGTAGTCTTGCGGATATATTACAATTATTAATTGATTTAATGTTAATATTCTAACATGAATGTTATTAATAACAGCGCTGAGTACGCTGAGAGGCGGTTGCATTGCAAAGAGAGAGGATGTGGATCGTAGGTTATGTTAAGCCACCAGCTGATAAAGCCTGGCTTAACATAGCCAACCTAAACATTATAAACTCGCCGAGTCTACTCAAAAAAAAAAACTTTTTAAATAAAACTTCAGAATTTTGCGGAAGTCTTCAAAGCCAGGAAATAAGACAATGCAAAGTGAATGTGAATGCTGTTATTACTGCTACCACTAAGCAAACTATAAAAATTTACTTTGTGCTTGGAAATACTTCTATTTGAGTACGGTAAATTTTCTGTAATATTTTTAACATACTTAAATAGAGTAAACACCAAAATGTTGTTTAAGTACATAAACAACTTTCAAATAAATACATGCATTATAAATAAACTTATCTGAAAATCAACAGGAAGCTATTCCCTTTCAGTACTCAAAACATTGAAATGGGAAACGATCGTAAAGATTGTTGTTTTTTTCGTTCAAGTTTCCAAAATTCATGCTAAGGAAAGCTACATACATTTGAGGGCTTCTCATTTCTAGATATCAGATTATGTTTGCACAGATCAGAAATCGAATCATGCACGATACCAGATCGCAATTGATTTAATAAGAATCGCGCACTGAATGGGAGCAATTGAATTGAATGCTTCTGCCTAATGGCACTTGATATTTATTGGGCACTTTTCGCTTGCATATGAGATTTTTCTGTGTAAATATTTATTCTCATTCTGAAAATGGAATTTTATGAGTGGAAAAAAATTGAATGACATTGCTAAGACGTTTATTGCTTAGTTGGACTAAATATTAAGTTTAAAGACTTTTTCAATGTTAAACAGTGAAAACGTAAGTATAACTGGCGTAGGTCAGCATCGAATACACACGATTTGTAGATTAGATCGATCTGGCAATTAACAGTAATGAAAATATTTGGTGCTTATCACAAATATTTGGTTTATCAATCCAAAATCATAAAGCCTTAAATAACTCATTAAGAGCTTATCTCAAAGTGCATAATTCAACTGTCAGCGGTTTTTGTGGTTTTTTGTTATTGCAATGAGTTGTTGACGAGATTAGTCGGACACGTTTTCATTTTTTACCTGCAGACAGTTATTTTTTTAGTATGTATTGATCAAGCCAAAAATAAATTAATCAAGAGTAAATATTTATTTTTGGGCTGGCTACGTGGTATCTCCTAGTCGGATAGACACTCACTCCCTTTCTCTCTCTCTCTCTCTCTCTCTCTCTCTGTTTTGATTTTCATAAGGTTGTCGACAGACACTTTGATTGAAAACGCGCATTTTGTTAGTGTAACAACATCAAATTGGCCCATAGTACGTTGTACATGTTATAATTAATCACTTACAAAAACAAGACTGAACCACATGAAAAAAGTACAGAGATCGGCTTAAAAGAAAAAATGGAAAAATAAAAAAAAAATAAAAAATAAGGCAGAGCACAAAAAAAAAATGAACTTTTCAAAATTTTAACTGCTAATTTTTATCGTCGTGCTCTGCAGCTGCTACCAATTCAAAATTAAAATTGTTAAAAAGTATTAAAAATTTACTTGACACACAAAATTGCGATTACCATCGATGTTGGCAAATTTTGCTTTCATCTACCATATTTGGCTGAAAGCGACTTTAGCGGCCTCATTCGATAACCACAACGACAATAAAAAATGTAGGATAAAAAATCGTTTATTTCCTTCTGATTACGGTAGTAAATCGATTCGAATTGTGATAATATTATATAAATTTGACTGCTGTCGAGTTGAAATATTTCATAATTCAAATTAACAATTGGCTCTATAAATGTGAATTTTTTTATATATTAAATTTAATTAATTAGGTTATTTGAATGAAGTTCTTTTGGTTAGGATAGGTTTGGTAGGTCTTACAAAATTAAAAAAAAAAAACATATCTCACGGAAAGATGTTATATTGGCATCTCTGATCTGGAGCATGTGCATCCAGCTCCAGCTCTGACAAAAGATGCTGACTTACAGGGCATATAAATAGAAGATAAATCCAACGCAAAAGGAGGCTACCTTCATAACTATAAACATACCTATCTAAAAAAAAATACAAATATGTATATGTGTATGCGTATGTGTATATATATGTATGTAGTGTGCAAGCAATCATAGCGCTCTGCTCATATGCACGACGCATGCTGCTGCTGATAAGAAATTTATTAGATTAAGGCAAACGATTGCCTCGCCTCGATTGCAGATGCGAGCGAGTTCAGTTCGCCCGTCGCCCGTTGCCCGTTGCCCGTTTTCATTTAGTTCGTGTTTTCTTCTGTTCTGTTTTTGTTTTTGTTTTTGTTCTTTTCCGATTTGTTTCTGTTTTGTGGCCGAGGCTTTTGTCGCCGAATCTTTTTGCTCATTTGTTAGTGTGGCAGGCAACGAGCCACAGACCTGTCGCCGACAGCTGTCGCCCAAAAGTTAACCTCTCGACGCGTTTCTGAAGATATATATATACATATATATTATAATCCATGAAGTGCTTAATCATGTGGCTTGAAAATTGTTGTCTTGTATCTTATAAGTGTTTCAAATTTAAAATATAATTTCTTTAATTTTTTCGTTAATATTTGAGTGAAAAGAGTGAAATATTTTGAGAAGAAAGAGGTGCAGCCAAGGTAATCAATACCAAGATTAAACGTGAACTGAAAGTGTTTCAAGTTTTTCAAAGTCGAAATTATGGGAATTGCTAATTTGAATTCGATATACACGATCTGTGCAGTCAGGAAATGAAATGGCCCATACAAAGTCTTTAATCTTTATAGTTTGTATGCCTACATTATTATCTGGCCAATAAACTATACGACATGGACAATGTTGTGAAGCACATATAGTTCATATATAGACGCTTCCTCAAAAATCAACCAGCAAGCATCAAGTGTTGGTGACAGATAACAAAAGTGACATGATTATATTATAATTCAGTTAAAGTCGGTTTTCTAATTGGTGGTTCGTGTCTGGATTTGTGAGCGAAATGAACTTATCAGTTAATGTTGAGCGTACTGTAAAGATAATACACTTAACGCTATTTTTGCCCGGCACTCAATAAACCATGTGCCTCTAGTATTTGTAACTTATCAGCTCGTGATGCGGCTAATCGACTTTTGATAAGCCACCTTACTATAGTGGATAGTTGAAAAATGTTAATTTGCCTGATTCTAAACGCAATTCATATTCAAAATAAAATGCGACTCGGCTTTTACATAAGCAAATCAATAATAAATAATTTCTTGTGAACTCGTAGCTTATAATAATAATATGCAATTGCTATCGAGCATTGAACTTGGCACGGCTCGTGACGCGTTTATTCAACCAGTCAAAGACAAATACGTTAAGTGTGCTTCCCATTTCAAGCAGCAGCAGCAGAGCTCGCTCGCTCTCATTGATAACTGCACACAGTCTTTGTGGCAGTTTCAGTTTCGTCTCTGTTCCAGACATTCATTATAAAAATAAATTCGATCCAAATGTGAACATGACTTGCTATTAATAGCTAATTGAGCGACTGCCTGCCTGCCCCTCTGCCCCTCAGTTGACATAAATCCAAGTTTTAAGTGAACGTTAAGCATTTAATTCAAAATATTCAATGAAATGTAATTCGACTAAATGAATACGTAATTTGACATGTCTAATTTGATATGACTGAAACTAATTGTAGCTAATTTGTAATTGTCAATATGTATTAAATATTAATATCATAGATTGAACGTTTATAACTTATTAGCTGTATTTATATAGCTGGAGAGAACAATCATCCTGAATTTATCAAACTTAAAGCCTTAAATATGCCGAGTTTGTCATTATATCCTTACAGACATTAATTCATTTATTTAATTTATTTATTTATTTATTTAATTCATTTATTTATTTAATAATTTAAACTAATATCAGTCGGCACAATAAATTCAAAACATAACGTACAAATTTTATGAATTAAAATCAATTAAAATTTAAAAAAATAAAATGATAAAATTTGTAGGAGTAATTAATTGCGAAATTGGTGCAACATTTGTTGGATGAGACCAAAAATATAAATAACAAAAGTTGGTATGAATTTATTAAGTTGTTAATGACAGTTAATGATAGAAAGGAGGACTGTGATGATAAGGTAGATTGTAACCGTTATAGAGTACTCGAAAAAATTAATGCAAAGATTATAATAATTTAAAAGTCAAGGCTTTAACGCTTTCGATATCTGTGGTCGTCCATCTGCCCGCCTATTTCTATGCCGAACCGGATCACTAAGCAATTGGTTACCAATTTGACAAACTTTTGGCTGGAAGCTTAAGTGATGTCAAAATACTTGAAGCCAGTTTCTTAATTGGTATTCTTTCGCTCAGTCTATTAACACCTGCACAGCAATTGTTATTTATCGGCCGATATGGTCAATGGGCATGTGCACTTGTCACATTGAAACTGAATGGCACAAAATGTATTCATTAACGTTTAGTTTATTGGCTGGCTAGCACTGTTTGCTGCTCAGATTTATGTTCATGTCCATCTGTCTATTCAGTTATTGATGAAGGCCATCGGATATAATATATATATATATATATATATATATCGGATATAATACAAAGAATATATATGTGTATATGTATGATAAAGAGATGGTCTTAATGGTCGTGAGACTTGTCAATTTGGCATCATTTATTAAAGCGCTTACTACAAATGGCAACTAATATCCCTCTCTCTCTCTCTCTCTCTTTGCAGCAGAGACTGTGGCTTAACAAGCAGCATCAGCTGCTAATCGAGTACAACAACAAACATAAATCATCATCAACAGCACACGACGCACAGCGAGAGGAGAGGAGAGCAGCAGCAGCAGCAGCAGCAGCAACAACAATATTTAGTTCAAGTTGCCAGCCGAAAGACACAAATATCCGCAAAATACGCATTTATCATTTTCGCCGCGTTCGCCGCAATTCTGGAACGCCCTGTGAAATTTAAACAAACGATATGCTTGCGAAAGGGCCGCACAATGCGCCGCGCACTTGACACGCGTTGATTTAACGTTATTGACAGCATCAGCATCAGCATCGGCTGCAGCGTCACCGTCACCGTTACATTTCGCTAATCGATCAAGCGATCAATTTGTCATCTTCGTTTCATTCGTTTATTTGAGTTTATCGTTTTTTACGCTTGTTTTTCATCTGTGTGCATTCGTTTTGGTTATTCGAAGTGGTGCCGCATGTTCGTGTCCGGGCTAAAAACGTTAACTGGCAGCTACAACTGCAACAACAACAACAACAACAACATCCACAAAGGCAGCCAATTTAATTTGCAGCCAAATTTTGGTGAATTGATTTTTTGCTGGTCTGTGTTAAATACGTTAACATTCTTAATGAATGACTTCCGGTTAAAGTCACTTTATCGTGCCACTAAAACGACATCCCCAACTAAGACAACAGCGGCAGCAGCAGCAGCAGCAACAACAGCAGCAGCTGCAGCGGCAACAACAGCAACACCCGTTGGCAGCTCCATTAAAAAGTTAACCGGCGGCAACAATAATAAATCATCAATAACATTTGACAGCAATAGCAGCAATAAAAATCCCCGTACTTACAACAACAGCAGCAAATCGAATAAAGTGTTTCTACATTATATTCCGCGCGATCCGCGTCTAAGAATTTGTAATAGAACCGCCACGCTGAATAAACACTTGGCCCCCCACAATTCACAACGCACCTTAAGCGAATTGAATATAACTGAAGATTTGTGCAATTATGGTGAATTAATCGGCGGCAGTGATTATTATTATAATAACGATAATTCCAAACATTATCAGAGCAAACAACAATTCAAATTTCAAGTTTCCCTGTTCAAGTTTTAAACAATAGTTTCTCAATTTACTATTACTATTTTTTTGTTGTTGTTTGAGTCGACTCATCATTACAAAAGCGGCGACTGTGAAATCGACAGCCTGTAAACCGAAAGGTAAGACCAGCAATTAAATTTTAATTAATTATCAATCATTCCCTTTTTTTTTTCGTCAATCCAGATTCATTGTGCATCTAATCTAAAAAAAACCAAAATATGGATTTAGTATTTATGCCAAATTTTTTGTAGCGGAAAATCGCGAAAAAACCCATCAGACCGAATTTAAAAATTGCAAGACAGCGTAAATTGGTTACAAGGTAATCGAAAAAGGTTAACCAGCAAATACTTTGTACTACAAGTAAAATGTAAAAGAAACCTGAGAAGGTCTGCAAATATCATCAAAATTAATTTGGCACATCAAATCAGCGGAATCGATATTCCCATTTTATTTTTGAGCTACAAACACAACACATAGACCAGAAAGAGCAGGTCAAAATAAAGAGGAGTCAGTCGGTGTGCGAAGATAATAAACTCCTCTCAAAGCGACTATCTCTGGCATATGAAAGGGGGTCATCAGATTTTGATTGACCAATTAAACTAAGAACTTGAACTTTATTGACCATAAACTTGGATTTATTTGTCGCCAATTTGTTATATTCCCTAAATCGATGAGCGACTTCCATGCTGAATGCCTATTTGCGCAGATAATATTATTAATATAATTTTACACTTATTTGCGATAAAATAAACACATTTCAATTTGGAAATTTCGAGTCAATATATGTATATTATTATTAGCTAGTTGGCATGGCAAGCATTATTATTTTGGCCCAGTTGTGTTTTGTTTTAGGCCCCCAGAAATCACAAGTCATTTTGGCCCCTTCCCATCGACTAGTATATATGCGATCTATAAATAGCAGCGGACGGGCACTTTGAGTGCCAAAATCCGAAAAACATAAACAACGCGAACGCGGCGAAACAAACAAAAATAATAAATAAAAGAAAATGTTCAATTGAAATTCATATTTGTGATATTCAGCGAAATTATCAGCTGTGGCTTCTCTGAGTGCGAGAGGATCTCAAAAGAGTCACTTGGTCCACAGCTCTTCTGCTTTTTCTGTGGCTATTTATATGGGGTCAAGTTGAAGGCGTCAGCGGACGAAAATGCCAATTCAACAAATAGTTCCGACGCGAATTTGCTAACGAAATGAGTTGTGTTTTTGGCTTTGTTATTGATGTTGTTAGTAGTAGTGACAACAAACACGAGTTGTTTGCAAACAAATAAGAAGACAACTGAAACAAAATAAACAAAGTGATTAGATTTTTGCGGTTGACAATTTGGTTTTATCCATAGTCCGCTGCTTGCCGCGTAAGTGCAACTTATGCAACATGAAAGCTGTCAATAAAAATTACAATTTTCCTATTAAACAAAAGTTCTGAAGAGGATGCTTCCTCAGGACAGACCACAGCGGTCAAGGAACTTTGTGAAACACTGTTCAGTCACAATTCCAATGCACAAATTGAAATATTCAAATAAATGTTATTCTGCCTTAATTAATTTAACTAATTATTTTAAATTTACTAAATGTTGTGCCACTTTCTTAATCCGTGCTAAAATCAGGTTGTAAAATAAATGAATAAAAATGAATATAAAAAAATTGAGTAAACTTAAAAAACGTGTAGAATATTAGGCAAAAAATCCATATTTTCTCACTCGTTCCCATCACGATATCGAACATTGAAGTCCATAACATGTTCAATACTAATTTTGTATATTTCTTTTTCGCAGTGTTGATCATTTGGAAATCGGATTAGGATCAGGGCAAAGCGTAAAGCAATCCAAACCCAACCCAACCACAAACCAAAATCCAGCTACTTAAAAATATAGAAATATTTTGCTGAAATCTATGTAACTGTGTGTTCACAATTAATTGCAACAACAAGTGCAAATTTTTATCAGAATTAAGAATAAAAATTAAAAAAAAAATAGAAGAAATTATCCACTCACACACACACACACACACACACACGCACACACACAAAAGTGAATACATATAGAGCTCAAGACAAAATGGCCAAGCCCGCAGCTGCACAGCAGAGTGGAGGCAACAACTGCAGCAACAACTCCAACAGCAACAGCAGCAACAACAACAACAGCGCTGCAGCTGCCAATAAAAACAATAATAATATTAATATTAATACGAGTAACGGTAAATTGAATGGCAACATTTGCCAGCCAACGCTGCCGGCACCGGCGAACACACCACTCAACAAGGCCATAAAACATGACCTGTTCCCCGAGGTGACATTCTGCAATCTGTCCGCGGAGGAGCTGCACGATGGCGCCGGCAACAGTCGGATGGCTAATAACAATCGGAACAGCGTCAGCGGCATTGCCGTCGATCCGGATGGCAGTCTGCTGACCAGCCTCATGAATGGCAGCCAGGTGAAGAAGCGCAAGCGTTTGATATCAAATGAATCGGGTGACTCCATCGATTCGAGCACCACCGAAAAGAAGACACCCAAAATGCCCGATGGCGGCTATGGTTGGGTTGTTGTCTTCGCCTCGCTGGTCGTCTCCCTCATTTGGGATGGGCTCTCCTTCTCCTTCGGCCTGATCAACACCAAATTGTTGGCCTACTTTGGCGAGTCGACATCGAAGACGGCATGGATTAGTTCATTGTTTTTCTCGGTGCCACTGCTCATGGGTCCCATCTGGTCGAATCTGGTGGATAAGTACGGTTGCCGCAAGATGACCATATTGAGTGGCCTCATCTCCGGCTTTGGGTTTGCCATCTCCTCCGTCTGCAACTCCATTGAAATGCTGATGATCACGTTTGGCATTATTAGCGGTCTCGGTTTGGGAATTGGCTATGTCACCGCGGTCGTCTCGATTGCCTTCTGGTTCGATAAGAAGCGTAGCTTTGCCATGGGCATTGGCGCCTCCGGAACAGGCATTGGCACCTTTGTCTATGCCCGTCTCACACAAAGTTTGATCGATTCGTATGGCTGGCGTGGCGCCACCTTAATCTTGGGCGGTACCATTCTGAACGCCTGCGTCTGTGGCGCGCTGATGCGCGATCCCGATTGGCTGATCGAGGAGAATCGATTGGAGAGCCGCTCGCAGAGCGTTACCACCTTTTCCAATTCCAGTGTGTGCTTGGAGGAGATCAAAAAGCTGCTGGATACCGGCATCACCAAGGAGGCCGTACTCGACACGCTCGTCACGAAGAACAACACGGAGGCCAATCAGCAAATTGATGATCCCCTCGACTCGGGCCTGAAGCGCTATCGCAGTGAATTATTTTTGCCCACCTTTCTCACCGCCCAGGAGCTGGACAGCATCTGTGAGGTGAAGAGCTTGAGCCGCCGTTCGCTGAGGCACAAAGAAGGCGCCGAGGCGCCCTCTCGCGACAATCTCCTGTCCATGTCTTCCGGTACAGCAGCCTATGGACCAACGGCGCCTATTTTGGGATCACCGGATGATACGCTCATGGGCGGCATAGCGCCCGAAGTTGTGGAGGCCGCCAAGAAGAGCTACTTGGCATCGATAGAGACGCTGTCGCCATCGGAGAAGAGATCCTCATTCGCGGAGGGCTCACCGATCGGCTCGCTGCGCTCCTCAGACGAGGGCTATCTCACACAGAAGCACAACGAGGCGACGTATGCGAGCTCTCGGTATTCCCTCAACGAGAACATGTTCATGGCCAAGCACAATACACCCTCGATGTCCAATTTGAGGCTGAACGGACTGCGCCACAATTCGGTGGACATTTTGAGCGATGACATGCACACTTACTACATGTCCGTCAAGGAGGAGTCCTACGCGCTGCTCGACCAGCATCCCAGGCAACTCATGAGGCCGACAGTGATTGCCATTCCCGAGCATCAGCAGAGCAGCGAACTGGCGCTGAGACGCGCTCGCCTCGACAGCATTACGGGCATACGGCGTCTGTCACGCTCCAAGAAGCCCAGCCAGCATCGCTCGAATCTGCGCCGCAATATCTCCATTCGGAACTCGAACTTTCTGAAGGACATGCGCATTCATCGCAACTCCATACACTATCGAGGCGCCATGCTCAATACACATCGATATCGTCTGCGAGCCTCCTCCTGCCCGAACATCTATCGCAACTCAATGACAACCATTGCCAAGGAGGAGGAAGATGTGAGTATCTACATATATATATATACATTATATTAGATAATACAAACATTAACCCAATATTCAGACGTGCTCCAAGGCGCTAAATCATTCCGTTTTCAGCTGCTCTGATTTGCGAATGAAAACCGATAGACGGCAGATATTGATATATATATATTTATATATCTGCATATCTATGCACTTGCAATTATTTATAATCAGTTCTGTTCCAACTTTTTTTAAATTCACTTAAATATATTTGAAATATTTGATCAGCACACATCACATTTAATTTGTGTACAATCGGTTTTTGTACGTGCTCTCTGCTATGTAAACGTCGTCATCGTCGTCATTAAGCTTTTAATTTATTTAAATAGTGGCATTTGTAATAAATTAAATAAACAAATGCAATGTCAAAATGTTAATTCATTTGATGTAGGCAAAATAGTTAAAATTGCTTGCAAACCGAGTCGAACTGAGTCTGAAGCGTACAATTTGAAATTATTTATGTTAGTGTATTAAGTGCACATAAAATGCATTTTCTGATATACAGTGAGAGACAGCTCAAGTCGACCATAAGCTAATTATTCATTAATTTTCAAAAATTCCAAAAACCGTTGGTTGTTACATGTATTAACCGCCAATATGAATGTATGATCCTAATAAACTGAGGTTTCCCCACCTGCACCCAGGTGTCCACGCTGTACGTGGTCCAAATAAGTTGCAGGCAATTATTTATTTTCTTGAACACTAGTCGACTTGAGCTGTCTCTCACTGTATTTTGTTTTTTTTTTCGTTTTTTCTTTCGTTTTTTTCCCCCGTTTTTCTATTGCGAGTTCGTAGCAACCGAGCTGTACAAATTGTGTGCTCGGTGCAGTCGCTACGGACGTTCTCGCTCCGTTCTTGTTCTTTCTGCTATTGCTATAACTGCAGAGATAATAATATATAATAAATAATTTTTTATTTTGCTCTTGCTACGCCTATTCATCTTGCAAATGACAGAGCAGAACTGATTGAAAGCGAATTAATTAAGCTGAAGTCGTCTGCTATTGGCTCTGTTAAATCAGTAGATATAGCAATAGCAGATCTTGCTGCTACGGAGTAGTAAATTCAAACACTTCTTAAGAGCACTCAAAAAAGTAAACGGAAGATTTTTATGTTAAGCCCGGAAACCACAAAGTTTTGCCTAAATTGCACCACGCCCGATTATGAGCAACGAAGGAAGGGTTTCAGAGTTCTTATAATAAACCAATCTTATATATATTGACTATTTTCAACTGAAGCAAAGATTTAGATTCAAGCTTATATATCAAGATTATATAGATTTTCCTTACCTTTGCCAAACTGCTTTTAAGGGCCTATGCTTCCCAATAAAAACAAATCCAGATGCCTAATCCAATTAATATTATTGAAGTAGTTGATATTTATCATATTTAGTTTTTATTATATCGGAGCTGGGCAAATAGATGACTATGGAGGATTACTCTAAGTTAAGTCAACAAATCAACTCGCACTCAAACACTTATCAGGCGAGTCCAAGTCCAAGTTGAGCACGCTTGACAACATCTTTTCCGTATTGTATATATATTATCGATGCTCTACAAGTAAATAAATAAATATGCTATTTATATATATTATTAGACGTACACATACTATATTGGGTTTGATGTGCGTGTTCTACATCAAACTGATAAGCGGACAGTCAGATCGGTTGTCGTTTCCGCATTACCCAATTCCTACTAACTGTAAATCATTAATTTGTATTATGTATTTTCTCTTATCTACACAGACCTGGTATGATAGCTTTGTGGACACCATGAAATCGGTCTTTGACTTTTCACTGTTTTCGGATAGGAAATTTGCACTTTTCAATCTATCCACATTATTCTTGTTCATTTGGTAAGTATGAAAGGCCCCAAACTGCGCACTGAAAAAATATGTGTATCTTGTTGGATATGTTAGTGCTAAAATTAATTAATATATGCGAAATACCAACGGCCATAACAAGTCGAAAACTGTCAACTACAAATGTCGCAAACAATTTTTGGCAAAATCTCAAAATATCGAAAATGTATTATGCTAAATTTACGAGAACGTCAACTCAAATGAATTTCATTTATAGATTAACTTTTACTACTATGAAAGTGGTTTTGAATAACCTTATCTTTACAATATTGAATGCCAATTATCTAGGTTCATCATACCCTATCTGTATCTGCCCGCATATATGACGCAAAAGCGTTACGAGGAGAGCGATAGCGCAGATTTCATATCGATAATTGGTGCTGCGCAAACGGTGGGCATGATTGGGCTTGGCTATCTGGGCGATCGGCCCTGGATGAACATCAATATATGCTACTCCATCTGCATGCTAAGTAAGTGGATTGTTTGCCTAATGTCCATCGAATATAAAAAGTTAACATTTTGTTGTGTCATTTCTTGTTGTTTCTAGTTTGTGGTGCTTCGGTGTTTTTTATGCCCATGCTGATCACCAGCTACAATGGACTGATGACGATGTGCGTCATCTTTGGCTTCACATTTGCGAGCTCATTTTCATTTACGCCCAGCATACTGGTCAGTATTGTTGATTTGGATGATTTCACTTGTGCCTACGGTTTGGTGCTGCTGGTGCAGGGCATCGGTATGATTGCCGGCCCGCCCATAGGAGGTGCTATTTATGAAGTAATGGACAGGTATGTTCTAGTTAGACATCATCTAGTTCCAACACCGTTATTGGTTTAATTAATTTTGTGTATTTTGCAGTTGGGACTACTCATTCTATTGTGCGGGCATATTTATAGCACTCTCCGGCGTCTGTTCGTATATGATTGAGTTTTGTGAGAAGAAAGCAACCAAGGAGAGTGATAGTGATGTCTCAGAGACTAAAAAAGCTCAACTTTTACATTAGATTACTTACAAATATAAACCCAAAACAAAAATCAGAAAAATATAATTCAAGGTACTTCAACTGACAAATTTAGTGCAATTAAGCAGCGCTGCGGGGCCTAATTACAAACACAAAATAATGGACTAGCATTAAATGTTATCAAGTTTCTTATGTCAAATGCTGTTGCAGCTATAAAAAAAAATAAAATAAAAAAAAAAAACAAAAAAACTCGGAGCGAATTAGTAGATAATTAATTAAATACGCGTTAAAATAAAAAATAGACTTGAAACCCAATTATAAAGATGCATATTAGATAGATTATGTATACTCCAATAGACAGAAACACCTGCATACTTATACCATGTGGCTCAAACTAATCAACTATATACGAAAATTAAATATCAATGCAGTGCATCACTGCCATGCGCAAAACGGGTTGCCCAATTTGTCTTCTTTATAAACGATTAGTTTTAATTGTTGTAAAACCATATTTCAATAATGCCTCAACTTAAGTGGAACAACAAACAACAACAAATACCAACACCAATACCAATACCAATACCAATACCAATCTATGTAACGTATGCAATAACTTAAAAGGCAATTTGCAATCAACTTAACTCACAAAGTCTTCAAACCGAAAATAATGAAATGATTAGAAATAATATATATAGCTTTTGATTAAGTACAACTTATGTAAATATGACAATTCTAACGATAAATACAAACATATTTATAAACAACAACAGCAGCACCCGAATTGCAAATGATTCGCAACAATTTAGCAGTTTTCCAAATTTGTCATAAAACAGTTTAAGTATTATTAAACAATTAATTGAGAAGTTTACGTAGCGCACTGAAAACCATTTAGCGTATACCTAACACCAAATAGGGTTATTTTACAATCTAGCACACTTCAATCTATATATGATAACAAATTAAACAAATTAACTAACGGCAAAATACAACAACATCTACGTATGCACAACCGTAGACTATTGTGGATGTTTAGAAGAAAAAAAATCACAAACATTTGTTTATAGCCATAAGCACAACACTTAGAAGAATACAACAAAATTTAAAATAAAATGCAATTCTAAACTGTTTACAAACATCAATTAAATATTCATAAATATATATATATACACATATTTAGAAAACATTATTCAAATAATAAATACAAATAATTTTGATGAAATTGCGTTTTTCTAACCCTACTTTGGTTCGAACACGATTAAAGGAATATTGGTTTGTATTTTTATAATATTTATTGTGTATATTAATTAGATTTTAATGCTTTGGGTCTGGCAAATACAAATGTTTATAAATAATTTGATTTTATTTCATTTTGTTTAAATTTTTTTTTCTTTCGGCTTTTATTTAGTTATGTAAACTTCGTAATTGTCGGCGACATAATCAAATTGATTAAGCATTATCACCACGATTTGTTTTTATTTTTGTATAATAATTATATATATATATTAAACTTATATATTATGTATGTGTTTATTTAATTTTCACGCATATCTGTGTGTGTGTCTGTATATATGGTTATATGTTATGCAAATTACACAAAAAACCTAAGCAAATGCGATCAAAAGCAGAACACAAATCCATATGTGTATAAAGTAGTAGAAGAAAAGCAGCCACCACTAACGGGAGAGATGCGTTTCATCCATTCATGAAAACGAATCATAATAAGAGAAATTCACATTGTATGTTTTTGTATATTATATATTACACTCCACTCATTATCTCTGCTCATCCAAAAATGTAACTAGCAAACTAACTAAATGTACACAAAAATATTTGTATTTAATATACGTATCATTTTTTGTTTAAAGTTCATAAAATTTAGGAATCACGCACGACACATTTTACATACACATATTGTTCATTAGTTTATTTAAAACTGGATTTAAGGTTTTGTTTTTAATTTCTCTATTGGGTTTTACTTTTTTTCAGCGAACATATAGTTTGTTTTCATGCTTGTTTTTTTTTTTTTTGTTGACATTATGCTTAGTGCTGAAATGTGTTCAGTAATTGTGGATTACTAGTATCGCCGCTAAGTTTATTACGATTATTTTGCTGGAAATAAAAATATGAAAACAATAAATCTGCTACCACTACCTCCTAAGAGTTAGTTCACTAGTAGCTTTTACAGAAGCTGCTATCGGCTATCGGCTACGGCTATCCCAAGTGCAGGCATCGGCAAACAGTAGTTGATTTTTAGCAGCAACCGCTATTTACTGCACCTCCCGCACCACCGGATCCGGGCAACGCAGGATTTGTGGGCGTTGCCTGTTGCCCGATTTTAATGCCGTTTGCCTGCACAAACAAAAATAGTCAAATTAATCAGAATGCAATAATTATGAAACTATTTATATACCTCATTATTTATGTCAAATACACCCTCCTGTATCTTTTCGTATATCTCTTTGGCCGTATTTATGAAAGCCTCCTCCACGTTAGCGGCTGTGCGCGCCGACGTCTCCATGAAGACAAGACCATGCTCGCGTGCGAATGCCTCGCCCTCCTCCTTTTTCACCTCACGTCTAGAGTCCAAATCACTCTTGTTGCCAATCAGCATGATCACCATGTTCGAGTTGGAGTGCTGGCGTGCATCTTCCAGCCATGTGGTCAAATGATTGAATGTCTCACGCCTCGTGATGTCATAGACAAGCAAAGCGCCAGCAGCACCACGATAATAAGACCGTGTAATTGATCTATTTGGAATAATAAAAAACACAATCATTTAAGTACAATACTGCATACAGATAGTTTAGAGTTTTGCATATGCACCTGAATGCCTCCTGGCCAGCTGTATCCCAGATCTGCAGTTTGATTTGTTTGCCATCGATGGTAATCATGCGTGCACCAAACTCAACGCCAATTGTCAGATCGTGCACCGGCTGGAATCGCTTGTCCGTGAACTGCAGCAGCAGACATGATTTGCCAACACCTTGATAGGCAAAATTAAAAGAAAACAAAAGAAATATAATAATTGCACCTTATGAAACTAAAGCGATTAAGTGAAAGTTTTCCTCAGTCATTTTCACAAAGTGAAACGAAATGAACAGCTAAACACATTATAAAAAACAAATCATCTGGAAACTATGATCACCAACAAGCAAAAATGAGGTTGGTATTTCTAGGCTCTCTCTTAAGGCTCCGCCCCAAAACCAGCGCCACCCAATCTCTATTAATTGGGTACCTGACCATTTATATTGGATTTAGATCAGAACTATTATTTGAACAGTCTGACAGAGAGACCAAGGATCTGGCCATAAAATACATTTTGTGAATAGCATAAAATTATGATATTGGTCCTATAAAATTATGATACTGTCTACCTCCATATGTCTGCAAGGTGCCACATAATAATGATTATGCCTATCTCCAAGGTACTATAACCATGGGCAACCCAAAAATAACGTTATTGCATAAAACTAGTCTGATAAATCCATGAATATCTTTTTTCGCGTCAAAAAGAGAGCAACAGCTGTTTAATTGCTATCAATCAAAAGCTCTGTGCTGCTGGACACGCATACAGATATTTTTCACATGAGCATATGTGAGTTATTATTCACAGTGCTGATAAGCGAAGCAGAATTTTTGACTCTCTTGACAACATTTCCTCAACACCAAACACAACAATATGCTAAAATACAACCGAATAAGTTTTGTGGGTGGGATGGGCGGTCAAACAGCAGTTGAGTCAACAGCAGAGCTGTAACATACAGAAAACCCTTGTTAACTTCAAGAGTAGTGTGGCGAAACGCCCGCGCTTCTTCGAAAAGAGGCGTTGTTATGGTATTATTGATTTTTCCTTGCTGCGCGTTTGATCTTTTCCCCAAAGCCAACAGACGAACATACTGCGGGGCAGGGGGACGGGCAGCAGACAAACTAAGCTCGACGTTGGCATTAGCTGCAGTCAAAGTGCAAACAAGCACTATATATATTTGGATGGATGGAGCACAACGCAGTTTTCAGTTTATTATTTTTCTTTGTTTTGTTTTTAATATTTATAAGATAATCGCACGAAATTTTTACACACTCATATGAAATTCGTCAGCAGCGAACACTCACCAGTGTCGCCAATGATAATATATTTGAACAGATACGCGTAGGACATTATTGCTGCTGCTTAGTTTTCAAAACGCGTTGATTATGAACTTTTTAAGATACTTATTATCGAAATATCTGACAATAATAATACGCAATTGCAATTTGAGTAGATTTTGCAAGCTGACACTGATGATGACGACTGTGGTTGGTAATCGATAACGATAACGACAGATGTATAAAGTACCAGGGCTGCGGTGAACAGGGTTGCCAGGGCGCAATAGTCTATAGTCGGTCTATCGATAACCCAGCCCTATATGTATGTATGTACAATTTTTGTCAGAAATTTTCTCTCGCACAAAGCGATGTGTTTTAGCTCAATTTGTAATTAATTCAAATGTGAAATGTATAAACGAAAGTAGTTGTCATTTATTCTGAAAATCAAAAAACAAAACTGCATTTAGCTTACGCTTTCGACTTGTACAGCATTTGCTTCCGGGTCGCCTACTCAACTTTTCTCACTTTCGTGGTCCACACAAGTGGCCCCAAAAGCGTAGACAGAGGTGTGTGTGTGTGTGTGATTGATTGAACCTGTGTGTGTGTGTGAGTGTGTGTGTTCGTTGTTTTGTTCCTTCCCTACTGAGGCTGAGGCAAGGTGAAACATGAAGATGGCTGATGGCTCGACAATATTGCGTAGAAATCGACCAGGCACAAAATCAAAGGTAAGCGCTGCGCTATGAAATATATAATATGTATATATAAATAATATACCAAACAGGATTTCTGTCGCTGGCCCGACGAGCCTCTGGAGGAAATGGACAGCACACTGGCCGTGCAGCAGTACATACAGCAGATGATCAAGCGAGATCCCTCGAATGTAGAGCTGATATTGACGATGCCCGAGGCACAGGACGAGGGTGTGTGGAAGTATGAGCACTTGCGGCAATTCTGCATGGAGTTGAACGGTTTGGCTGTGCGGTTGCAGAAACAATGCTCACCGTCGACGTGTACGCAAATGACTGCCACCGATCAATGGATATTCTTGTGTGCGGCCCATAAAACGCCCAAAGAGTGCCCCGCCATTGATTACACACGGCACACACTGGACGGAGCCGCTTGTCTGCTGAATAGCAACAAATACTTCCCAAGCAGGTATGTTTGATGGAGCGCGACAAGCAACTAGCCGCATAATGAGTCAAGTATTATGCTCACCCACAGAGTTTCCATTAAGGAGTCGTCGGTGACCAAGCTGGGCTCGGTGTGTCGGCGTGTTTATCGCATCTTTTCGCATGCGTATTTTCATCATCGTCGCATCTTTGATGAGTTCGAGACGGAAACGTATCTGTGCCACCGATTTACACATTTCGTCACAAAATACAATCTCATGTCCAAGGAGAATCTGATTGTGCCCATCAACGAGGAGGAGAACGCCGCACCCGGCGAAAGTGAAGCTTAAACAAACCACAACAACCACTGCAGAAACAGCAACAATAAACAACCACAACCACAACACAAAAGAAAAACATACAGCATAAGAAATTATTGACGGACAATGCGCAGTCATTCTCATACACAACTCACTTAAACATATTTATAATATATATATATATATATTTACTAATAGCTTGCATTAGATTCAACGATAAAGGCATCATTCTCGTTTTTTTTTTTTTCTTTTGGTTTTTGATAGATACACCAAGAGAAACGAGTGGGCCGCAAGAATAAGTAAATTGAAACTCAGTTGCAAATTTTTGTGTATGTAGTGCAATTGATAAGTATAAACGATAAATTAACAAATTGCAAAATTCAGACAACTATACAGTTTCCCTGCATAATTCCGTTATGTTATAATTACGATTATGTTAAAATTCTTATTTTAAATAAATTATATGTAGAAACACACCCCAAAATACATGAACACCAAATTCGATATTTCTTCACCGAAACCCAAAAAAAAAAATCCAAGAAAAGAAAAGAACAAAATTTTTGTATACATCCAATGTGGAAACACAGTTGTACCAAATCTAATACGTGAAGTTTACTATCAAAACCTATTTAAAATAAAATCGAAACAGCAACAAACCAACACAAATAGGTTTCTAGTCTACTCTAGACAATATTCACCTCCAGCATTCGCTGCTGGGCAACCAGACGGTCAAAGCCCAACCGGCTGAGATCCAATGTGGCATATTTGCCATCCAATATGAGCTCGGCGATGGCTCGGCCCACCGCTGGCGTCTGCTGTATGCCGTGGCCACTGAAACCGGCCGCTATATACAGATTCGCATAGTGTGGATGCTGACCAATGATGCCATTCGCATCGAAGGTGTTGTGATCGTAGTAGCCAGCCCAACTGCTCTGCACTTTGAGCGACTCGAAGGCGGGCACCCTACCGGCCAAGGTGGGCCACACATTCGACTCGAAGTAGCCATGATCCACGTCCAGGGTGTCGCAATCGGGCTCCTCATCTTCGGCGGGACTGCGACCGCATAGGAAATTACCGCCCAATCCATCGGGACGAAAGTACGAGCCATTGGGATCGATAGTCAGAGGTGTGTCCACTCCAGGACAATTCGCGCCCTGGGTATTGACGACGTAGACATACCGCTTTCGCGGCTCCACGGGCAGTGGCACACGCAGCAGGTCCCCTCCCACACCAATCTTGGCCAGGCGCGCCACCTGGCCGGACCAGGGGCCAGCAGCGAGCACACAAGTATCGAACTGCACGGTGCGTTGTGTGCCATCGGCGCTGGCCACCACAGCGGCGGAGAGTGCACCCGTGCTACTCCACTCAAAGCCCACAATCTCACCATTGGCAAACTGGGCGCCAAGCGCGCGCGCCTGCTTCTTAAATCCCATCAGCAGGGCCCAGGGATCGAACCAGCCCTCCTTGTCGATGCCATAGCAGCCCAGCTCAATCTCCTCGGTGCACATCCAGGGAAAGCGACGACGCAATGCCTCCGCACCGAGCAGCTCATTGTGAGCGCCCAGCTCATTCTGCAGCTTGGAGTTGAGCGTCAGCGTTTCAGCACCCTTTTCGCTGGCCAAGGTGAGATAGCCATGCGGCCGAAAGTTCAGATCCACATCGCCCAAATGACTGCGACAGCTTGAAATGAAATCGTGGCCAAAGAGCGACATTTGTATATTCTCCGTCAGCGAAAACTGTTGACGCACACCGCCCACGGACAGCACAGTGGATGCCGTTGCATACTGCGAATGGATTCAGTAAGACATATTCTCGTAAGGTTACTCATTTGGGAACTCACGCTCGCATCCCGCTCCACGACGAGCACGTTGAGCTTCTTCTGCTCTGCCCGGCACTTGAGCCAATAGGCCGAGGAGGCGCCCATGCCGCCGCCACCAACAATCAGCACATTGCAACGCTCGGGCAGCGGATCTCCGAGAACGCTCGCTGCTGCTCCATCGATTTTAGTACTGCTCTGGAAGCGCGTTTGCTGCAGTGCAGCAGCCGATCGCAAAACACGTCCCAGTCGCAGCATTTTTCGCACTGAGCAATTGTGCAGGGAAGCCAGCTCGGCGGGAGCTGGCTATAGGCAAACAATGTGCGCGACGAGATTAGATTCTCGCTCTGCTTATCTAAGCACTACAACAATGCCAGCTTAACAATACTACAATTTAGCCTATCTACAGCTCGCTTATCAATGAAGTGATGAGCGTCAAAGTGATTTTGAGTGTTTACTTTGGAATACCCTCTACGGTAATCACGCCGTGATAAGCTTAGGAATCTATTCCAATTTGCTGAGAATATATTAGAGCCCAAGGTGGTTTTAAAGTTGCAACATATTGCTTGTTGCACCTTTTCGCACTACTTTATAGCAATTCCTTCCTTATCATTTTAGCATTTCTCCAAAACTTTCTCTCTCTCTCTGGATAAGTGGTGTACTCAACCGTACTAAGCTTAGGAATCTATTCCAATTTGCTGCGAATACATTTTTAATACAGCATTAACTGAAACCAAACAGAGCCAAAGAATCTTTTCAAAATTATCGCATATATGTAACCGACTTTGAATTCTCAATAATTAGACAATACATTTTTCCAAACGATTCAATTTAGCATTTTTGAAAAACTCTGTTTTTGAACGACTTCTTCTAGCAGTTGCTTACTCATAATTTGAGCATTTTTCAAATACTCTCTCTCCGTCTCTAAGCAGCGTATTTGAAATTCGAACACAGTCAAGCATATGCAGTGGCTACGTTTGATCTTATCACAAAATGATGACAAAACAATATAATATAAATTATGTTTTATTGATTAGATCAAGTGGGTAATTAGCCATGACCGCTGATAGCCTTGTCTCCGATAGGTTTGCCATGTGTTGCCTGCTGCTGCTGCTGCTGCTGTTGCTGCTGCTGCTACTGCTGCTGCTACTGCTGCTGCTGCTGCTGCTGCTACTGCGGCTACTGCAGCTGTTGCTGCAGCAGCTGCTGCTGCTGCTGCTGCTGCTGCTGCTACTGCTGCTGCTGCTGCTGCTACTGCTGCTCTACTGCTGCTGCTGCTGCTACTGCTGCTGCTGCTGCTGCAGCTGTTGCTACTGCAGCTGTTGCTACTGCAGCTGTTGCTGCAGCTGCTGCTCCAGCTGTTGCTGCCAATGCTTCAGATGTTGCTGCTGCTGCTGCAGCTGTTGCTGTCGCTCCTGTTGCAGCTCTTGCACCTGTTGCAGCTGATCCTGCAGCTGCAGCAGCTGTCGCTGCTGTTGCTGCTGCTGCTGCTGCTGTTGCTGCTGCTGCTGCTGCTGCTGCTGTTGCTGCTGTTGCTGCTGTTGCTGTTGTTGCTGTTGTTGCTGCTGTTGCTGCTGCTGTTGTTGCTGCTGCTGCTCCTGCTGCTGCTGCTGCTGCTGTTGTTGTTGTTGCTGCTTATTTCCACCAAATCTTGGACGTTTATTTGTGCGTTTGGCACTGGATGCGGATGCAGGCGACGCTTCATCGTGCGGCCAGAAATCGCTGGTTGTATTCGGTTTTTGCAGTCTGAAAATGATATAAAACTCAGATGAGAATATGCCCATGAGAGCAGCTGTTGGTTTTGGTTGGTTGTTACGAACCCCTCGATGCTATCGGACAGTTCATCCAGACTCATAAGTATGTGTATTGTGGGTATTTGGCGGGTGACGATGATTTCTTCGAGGCCATCCGTTTGTGGCTTCCAGTGCTCCTCGACGCTGCACAAAAATACATCACTTATTATAGAAATGGCTATGCAATTTAATTGGGACACAAAACTTACCTGGTGTAGCCCATCCGTGTGACTTGATACAGCGGATGACTGCGCTTGAGCACCTCGGCACAAGATATGGTCTTGACCACACCACCGCCGGAGCCACTCCACACCACACTGCGGTATTCGCCTTTGTCCAGCGCCGATTGAGCAAATTCTATAACATTGTTGAGCTTAGTGCCGCCCTTGACCTAGATGGGATTGGAATGCAAATTCAAATGTTAATCGGGGCCAGAGACGAACTCATTTGCTACTGACATGCATCCATAGGAAATCCTTGTGCTCCTTCGGCATGCAGTTCTCAAAGGGTAAATCCGTTTTGCTCAGCTCCTGCTCCACATTCTCTGCCTTGCGATAGTGCATCATCTTGCGAACCTATTGGCATTTGATGAAACCATTAACTTTATGCAACTTGATTAGTGTATGAATTTGTGGCTGCCGCCTCGCAGCAACAACCTTGAACCAGAATTGTGTAGTACTTCTATGCTGGGTATACTAGAAGAATGCCCTATGCCCTATGCCCCAAGAGCCCATCCATCCACTCATAAACTGTCTTGCGCAGTTATTGCCACGACGGTCGGTGCAAATTGAATAAAGGAAAGCAAAGGAAGGAAAAGCGCTGAAAAACCCCACGCGGATCATTCAAACTTGTTAGCAAAAAATTTCGCCCGGCTATGGTGAGAAATAAAAAACCCTGCTTCCGACCACATCCATCAAATAGATATAGAAAAATCAACCGATCTTGGGATTCAATTATCAATTTTAAATACCCAAATAAAATAGTTGCAAACAATTAATTAATATGTAAAATAATTATAAATCACTTTCCAAAATTAAAAAAAAAAATTAATATAATTCAATTTTCTTTATAAATTTAAATTGAAAAATGTATTATATAAGTAAACATAGAAAAATACATTAAATAAAAATTAATTTCATTTGATAGTATTAAAAAAAAGTTTAAAATAATTCGAATTTAAATTTAAAATATACAAAAAAAAAAGTATACAATTTCTGGTGGTGTGTAATTGCAAAATGGATCCATTGAAATGCCAGAAAATAAACCAATAAGATGTAAATAAGTAAGTAAGTACAGATAATGGATAATCAAACTATATCCAAAAGAGTTTAAACTATTTTGTAGTTAAATATTTGTTCCATTTTGATAGTTCTTTGATTAAAAAATATGTATATTCCATTCGGCAAGTGAAAGCGTATCAAAGTTTTCCCTTGCAGCCTTCGGGAAGTGCGCATGAAGAGGACTCCAAGTAAATGCCAATAAAAAAGCATTTCTATGGCAATTAAATGTGCGCGGTTGCACCACAAATTTCCCATTAAATAAAATTCTGTTGGTGTCGGGCTCTAGACAACAAGGATGACAACCGCCAAGAAGACAGGAGAAGGGAGCAACCAAGATACACACGTACACAGAGCACACATTTCCCTTCCGCCTTCAGTGCGAAACATCGTAGCATGCCACTTGTTGAAGCTAAACAACATTTGGCAGCAGGGGGCAGAGGCAAGATTACGGCTAAAGAGCTCTGAATTCGACAGCAGCAACGAAAGTTTATTAATGAACTTTTCACAAAACTGCGGCTGTGGGCGGATTCTCGTGACCCACGCACACCCACACACCCACGCAACCACACACACACACACACACGGACAATTATCGCATGTCCTATTGAACGATGAAAACGCAGACAATTCCACAATTCAATGCAGCGGAAATAGAGAAGGAAAAAATGTGAGGGAAGTTGGGTGGTCGTTTTTGGAATGTTACGAGGAATGCCTTCGAAATACCAAGTGACAGGCACTGCTCCGGACTGTCTCATTGAGAACGTCATCGTTATCATCCACATCATCATCATCATCATCATCATCATCATCATCATCATCATCATCATCATCTGTGGCATCGTCGCCATTCTTTTCAAGTACGTTACGCGTACTACAACACAGCGCAACAGGCAATCCATTTGCGGTTGCAAAACTCCAACACTTATATAAATGGTCATCTCTCCAATGCGATTCATGCAACAAACATGAATTGGTCCATAAATTGGTCCTTTGATTAATAAACTAATTACACAATTTCAATGCAACAATTTGTACTTTTCAAGCACAATTGATGTGGCTAACAAAAGTCTATTTTTACTCAAGAAATTTAAAATATAATTTTAAAAAAAATTAAGTATTAAATAGTTGTTATTCCATTTGTAATTAATTACATAAATAATTAAAACTGTGTAAAATAATTTCTCAAACATCATTTCTAAGAAAAATAAGTCTGCGCTTTAGCTTAATCAAATAATTAAAATTGTTGTCAAGTAATTAAAATTCTTAAATATACTTTTGTAAGTAGAAAAGAACTCGAGTGGCATTTACAATATTCTACATTTTACTTTATTAGAAAATAAAAAAAAAATGTATTTTGTTGTAATGTGTGATTCTATTTGGTGTGGAAATTATTAATAAAACGAGTCTGGCACAAAGGGAGAAGGCCAAGATGCCTGCCAAGTGGAGCCCACTTCTATTTCCCGCAGATGTGGTTGTCAAGTGTAAAGTGCTTGTTGGCTCTTGTCTAGTGACAATGAAAACCACGTACTTCGAATTAACATTACATACATTTGCTTAAATACATTACATCAATTTCTGCGAACAACACTTTAAATTCGATTCAAGATGTGCAGAGCATTTAACATTTCTCAAAATTGAACCGGAGAACTCTATCTCTTTCAATCCTTCAAATGGTTCGCAGCAGTCCTGCATATTGTCACGCACACTCGCATACTTCACACACACACACACACATACATATGTAAACATTGGATGATGTATTGGGGTTATTTCAACAACAATTTTTAGTTGCCTTTTTTCACATCGTTTCCACTGTGTACCGCAAGTATTTCATTTATTTCCAAACCCCACCCACAACAAATGCAAAGCCCCATTCCTCGTCCTTCTGCCACGCCCAACTTTCTCCGTGACTGCGAAAGTATGCATTCATTAGACATGCCAACAGGCAGCTGCGAGCGACCGAGCTTAGCTCTTGGCCAAATCGCCGAGCCAGGATCATTTGAGGTTTGCAAGCCGTGGCCAACGGTTCACAGTCGCGGCCACAACAACTTGGCTAGGCAGTAAGTGGCAGTGGCAGTGGCAGTGGCAACAGCCCATTTTTAGTGTTAATCATAAAGCAACAAAGTGGCTGCAAACGACATTTGCTGAATTGGTGGAAAGCATTTCGAATTACCCCCGAGTATTTTGAGAGCCCATTTATAATTATTATAAACAACAATAAAACAATTCAAGGCTCTGCAAGCTACGTTGTAAATAAATATAAACAATAGCAAACAACAACAACAACAAAGTTAATGAACTTGGCTGCTGTTCAGGTTGCAGGTATTTGAACAGTCTAAACAAACTATAAATAAATCTACTAAATAAACTAAATACAAAATTAAATGTGCGTTCAAAATATATTATGAAATATTTACGCAAAAATGTCGAAACGAAGTGCAACACTGAACAAATTATTTATTGGAATAATACAATGCTCAGAAAAATATAAATTCAATTTTTTAATTCAATTTTATGTTAATAATTTAATTCTTAAGTCTTCTACAAAACTCCAGAATTATTGAGATAAACTAACATTTGAGCAAAAAGTGAAAGCAATAAAAAATCTATAGAAATCGAAATATTTTTACTAAATATAAAAAACTATACATAAAAAACCTAACTTGCCCATTAAAAAAACAAGTTTTTTTAATGTTTATAATATTTTTTAATTAATTTTTTTATTTGTAATTATCATTTAGTCATTCAGCTTCAATTTTTTTTTTCTTTTCATTTGTAACATTAAGTTCAAGCTTGCATATTTTAGAAACCGTTTTCAAATACAAATAAATATATATATATATATATATTTATTTAATTCGCATTGTCGGAAAATAGGAGCATTAAACACACTTCCAACAATAAAACTACGAAAATAGTTCTACGACAATTAAGAAGAAGAAAAACAATACAAAAATGGATAGCACCGAATTTCGAAAACGTGGCATGGAAATGGTCGAATACATCTGCAATTATTTGGAAAATTTGGGCGAACGGCGCGTTACGCCAAGCGTGGAGCCCGGATATCTGAGGCATCTGTTACCCAGTAAGTAGCAACCATTTTTTACATAAAAATTCGAGAAAAATGTATTTATAAATAAAACAAATTTCTTAATCGGAAACAATTTAAGGCAATGGTATTAAAAACCATATGTTCCCAACTTTGGATAATCCATTTGCTAGCAAATGTTCAATTTATTGTTCTTGACCCTTAACCCATTTGTGACCACTGTACCTGCTTGGGTACACAAAATGGAATATATTCAAATCGTTGTTGATTTTTCCGTATCTGCATCTGCGATAGCTGAGGCCCCACATGAGCCAGAGGATTGGGATCAAATTATGAACGATGTGGAGGATAAAATCATGCCAGGAGTTACGCACTGGCAGCATCCGAGATTCCATGCATATTTCCCGGCGGGAAACTCGTTTCCCTCGATACTGGGCGATATGCTGGGCGACGGCATCGGATGCATTGGCTTCTCGTGGGCGGCCAGTCCCGCCTGCACCGAACTGGAGACAATTGTGCTTGACTGGCTGGGCAAGGCCATTGGGCTGCCGGAACACTTTCTGGCGCTCAGGGAGGGCAGCACAGGCGGCGGCGTTATCCAGGTAAACACTGTCGATTTCTTTACATGGTATATATAGAAACTGGGCTGAGATTGATAGCTGAAAATTAATGGCACAGACATCGGCCTCGGAGTGTGTGCTGGTAACGATGCTGGCGGCGCGGGCACAGGCGCTGAAGCGGCTCAAGGCGCAGCATCCGTTCGTGGAGGAGGGACATCTGCTATCCAAGCTGATGGCCTATTGCTCCAAGGAGGCGCACAGCTGTGTGGAGAAGGCGGCGATGATATGTTTTGTGAAGCTGCGCATTCTCGAGCCGGACGAGAATGCGAGCCTGCGTGGACAGACCGTTGGCGAGGCCATGGAGGAGGATGAGCTGCAGGGCCTGGTGCCGTTCTTTGTGTCAACTACGCTGGGCACCACCGGCTCCTGCTCCTTCGATAATCTACCCGAAATCGGAAGCCAATTGAAAAAGTTTCCCTGCGTCTGGCTGCACGTGGATGCGGCCTATGCGGGCAACAGTTTCATCTGTCCCGAACTGAAGCCACTGCTCAAGGTAGATATACAAATATTTCCACCAAGTAGTCCAAAGTAGTCGCTCAGCATTGAGAACTTTCAGTAATTGAAATCGGTTTGAACTAATTACTTGTCAAATTTGGTTTTAAAATAGATTTCTCGACAATTAAACTGAGAAAACAAAATATTTGAAAAACTGCTGGAAACAAGATCTATCATTTTTATGGCAGTTGTTAATGTGCTGTTTAACTATTAAAAGTTCACAAGAAATTTCATTTATTTTGTTATAATTAAAAGTTCACAAGAAATTTCATTTCTTTTTGTTATAATTTTTTATGTTCGTTGTCGACATAAAATCGCTTGGTTTCCAATTGATACGATTTAAAACAAGAGAACATTCCGGATCGGGCGTAACCGACTACATTTTTGAATATCGTCAAAATTTGGGAGGCAATGTTAATTATTCAAAAAGTCTATTTCTAAATCGCAAGGTTGTTTGTTTCCAAAAATTATGGTTAAGAAAATGCTTACATCGAGGTTTAATATTTCCAAAATGTTCGATTAATATGTCTAATTTTCTGCGTGATTTTGTAAGTGACAAACACTTTACATGGTTTAGAATTTCACATTATTTAATTAAAAAACAAGTAAAAATGCTCGACGACGATATACCCTGAACCCAGTTGTTAATTATATTCAAGTTTTATTGGCATATTTCCCATTAAAAAGTCTCGCAGCCAAATGTGAGCAGGTCTGCAAATGCACTCACTGGGACTGCAGAGTAAAAAGCAAGCCCGAACTGAAACGACCTGGCATTGGCATACATTCAAACATACATATGTATGTACACGCAATTGTAGATAACGGGGCTTTTGCAGAATACGCACAAAAACATATTGACGCTAGCGTCGATTATCATGCCATCTCTTTCTCACACATGCGTTCGCATATTTATGCATACAGAAAATGATTGCGGCTGCTGATAGAAATGAGATCAATATGAGAATCTACTTGCGACTATAACTGGTGTGACTTATCCGATCTGGAAGAAATTTGGGCAGTTGATTAATAATATGCATATGCATATTAATTAGAAGTTTCTGTCTTAAGAATTGTATCGATTAAATAAAATACAGAAATCAAATATATCGATATTCCTGAAATGGTGGCAGTTATCGATAAAATAAAGCAAGCTTAACTGGTAAAAAATTGATTTTTGCTTTTGCAGCGATTTTCTACATTTTAGAACGATTTTTTTGTATTGTATCTTAATACAATATATAATTATAATTAGAAGATGAAATCTGAATACGAATCCCGACGGGATTGTAATATATTTAAAAAAAAAAAGGTCACCAAACAATGAACAATTAAATATTGATAATTTATTAAGGATTTTCATAATTGAATTATTTGCGCATTGGCATTCAGTCTGTAACCGAACCGTCCTCAGTTTCAAGCGAGCACTGTAATTATGCACACACACACATACAAACATACATAAGTATTTACACAATATACCCAGCCATCTGGCAGATCAGTATGCTAATAAACTCTAATGCTCTGCACAAACAGGGCATCGAATATGCTGACTCATTCAACACCAATCCCAACAAATGGCTACTGACCAACTTCGACTGCTCGACGCTTTGGGTGCGCGATCGCATCCGTCTGACATCAGCGCTGGTCGTGGATCCGCTGTATCTCAAGCACGGCTACTCGGATGCGGCCATCGACTATCGTCATTGGGGAGTTCCACTCAGTCGACGCTTTCGTTCGCTCAAACTGTGGTATGTAGTGCCCAAAAAAAAACACACACACACACAAAATATATCGAAGTCATCTACAAAATGCGATTCTTGAGTCTCAGTCGTGAATGACTGACTTTGTTGACTAATGTCAAATAAATATCGTTATTTTTTTCATCTTTTCTAAGTTTGGCTTCACCAGTGTGCCAAACTTGTTGCCTAGCTTCGAGTACCCTTGAAGGCATGAAGTATGTGCCTTTATTATTTACATGCGACTTAGTTGTAAAAACAAAAAATAAATTAAATAAACTCATGCTCAATATGCCTCAAAGAGGCACTCCTCAACATGGCATATATATTATATAAGTATAATATATATTCACAAAACAATTTTGAATAATTTTTGTGCTAATTTTGCAAGTCAAATCACATATATATGTATATATATATATATAGATGTATATTTCCGGCAATATTGAAAGTCATGCACTTAAGCATTCAGAATATTATATATGAATCGTAAAATGATAAAACTGTCTTATACGTACTCTTAATATCTGTTCTAATCTGATGAAGAGGTGGACCTTGTAATACTTGAAAATATTTATCAACATTTTAAATAGTTCTTCTCTTTACGATTAAATATATTAAGCCATACATTATTAAAAAGTTACCAAGTAACCAAACGAATAAACATGAATCCGGTTTTATTCCATTTTTTAGTAGATCAATTTTTTAGCACATCATAAATTTAATATAATAAAAAAACCGAAAAATAAAAAAACTGATCTTTTATGGTCGAGCCTCGATGATTTCTTGTGCAAATAATAATAGAATATAAATACGAAGAGTTGCTGAGCTTTTTTTTCGGTTAACTTGTTAAAATATAGTTTATGGGAGCTTTATGACATAGGGATCTGATATGTCTGGCTATATTATGTAATATAGTGCCAAGTCTCATCAGCTAATTTGAAAACCGAGCAACTAGTTTGCACTTAAACAGAACGATGGACAGACACTGCTATTTGTATATATATATATATATATATATATATATATATAGACCCCTTATGGGATCGGAGACGTTTTCTTCATAACAAAGTTATGATACTCTCTATAAGGGTATATAAAGTTTTATTTTGAAGAAGTGTTTTGGTTATTGCTTTATATTGGCAGGTTTGTTCTACGCTCTTATGGCATATCGGGACTACAGCATTATATACGTCACCATATCAAATTGGCCAAACGCTTTGAGGAGCTGGTGCTCAAAGATAAACGCTTCGAGATCTGCAATCAAGTCAAGGTGAGTTACATTTAACCCGCCCATTTCAATATCGAACTACGCCGATTACAGCGATTAATCATGTGACGGGTTCAAAGCACTTTTTTTTTTGTTTATATACACAAAAAAAATTTGTATGTTCATTGTTGGTCTCGCGGTGATTTTTATAATCCAAATGTGTAGGTGGATGTGTGTGTGTGTGTGACCTATTGTTGTGCATTTTAAACATTCATAATCGATTTTGATTTTTTCTCTCGTTTTTTTTTTGGGAAATTGTTTTGGTTGCGACTGACGCAAATAACATTGACTTTGACTTAACTCAAATCAAATTACGAAATTTGTCTTGGCTGCTTTTGCGAGAGCCCGTAAACTATTTCAAGTTATTACTACATGTTAAATGCCAAATTCCGAGAGAGAAACTGTGCTGCAAAAATCTGGTAATTGAAATACTTTGGCATAATTGGCATACAAACCTATTCAAATACCAAAAAATCAGTTCAATCTCTTTGACAGTAGTTGGCTAGAAAATACCCTGTATGCTGATTACAAAGATGAAATATATGAAATATTTCACTATATAAATATAAATATAAATGTTGTAAATTTATCTATTATTTTTTTAAATTCAAATTTGTTTATACTGTGTCTGTCTCTGTATGCTTTTCTCAGTTTAATTATGGCCATTCTCATTTACTCGAAGAGTACAGGGTATTTTATGTTAGACATGACATGCCAGCTGACAGCTACTTTGGGCCAGTTTCTTAGCCACTAAGTTCAATTGGCCTTTTTCTTCACATAACAACAACAACAACAACAAAAAAAGTGCTCACGCAATAAACCGTCCAAATTACGTATACGCAATGTCATTTAAACTTTTAACTGAACCGACATTTAACAATTGCGATTATATATATTTGTTGTTGTTGTCAATCTGTAGCTGGGACTGGTTTGCTTTCGCCTCAAGGGCAGCGACAAGCTCAACGAGAAACTGTTGAGCACCATCAATGAGTCCGGAAAGCTGCACATGGTCCCGGCCAGCGTCAATGATCGCTACATCATCCGGTTCTGTGCCGTTGCACAGAATGCCACTGCCGAGGATATTGACTATGCCTGGGACATTATTGTGGACTTTGCCAACGAGCTGCTGGAGAAGGAGCAGCACGACGAGCTATCCGAGATTATAAATCGCAAGAAACAGGACTCGTTGGCACAGAAGCGTTCGTTCTTCGTGCGCATGGTCAGTGATCCAAAGATCTATAACCCGGCCATCAACAAGGCGGGCACACCGAAGCTATCCATGGAGCTGCCCTCGCCGGTGGTCAGTCGCGGCAGTGCGCCCATAATACGCACACAAAGCTCCGTGGATCACAACTCGTGGATATCGTGGCCCTTGGCCTTTCTCTTCACCAGCAACAACGAGGACAAAGGCAACAATTGCTCGCTGCGGTAAATTCTGATTTCAATTTCTGAATGTTGTTTTTTTTGGGGGGGTAAATGGGTATATTGGTTTTGTGCAAACGTATGTAAATAGTAAAACGGAGCATCTCCGGCCGCAAAAAGTCTTATAAAACAATATATTTTTTTTTGAGACGGGCAAAACTTAAATCAATACTTTTAATTCAATACTCCTCCATATAAAATGAGATCTCTTGCTTACATTTGAATGTGCAAAACTTAAAAAAAAAAAGGGAAAGAGTAAGAAAACCAAAAAATATATTTAACAGTTGTATTCAGAGCATATTATAGTCGATCCCTCTCGACTACAGCATTCTAACAATTTTTTTTTACGATTTTTTCAACAGTTTCCGACATCTGGACACCCATGTGCGATCATCGTCATCACGTCGCAATTCCGGCGCTGGTTCCTCGCCGTCGCCAGACAGCGAGACGGGCCAGATGAATGTGCAACAACAGCAGCAGCAGCAGCAACAACAACTGCAACAGCAGCAGCCATCGCCGCGGAAATCGCCCATGGTTCCTCGAAAGTCATTTGCCGCTCGGGATAATCGCGATTAAAGGGCTTACAGCAATATATAATAGCAAAATAAAATACTATTCAAAACTATTTAATGCGCGCTTCACATCTAACAGTGGCGTTTAGTTGACTTCTAGACCAATTTATCAATAACGATCTCGCCCAAATAAATACCTGATATAAGGCACAAACTAACACTCACCACAAAAATCGAACTTAAATTATTCTGCAATTATTTTTATAAATTCTTTTTTTAATTTGAATGGTAGATTTCCATAAAATATTGCACAAATATGTATAATTTCCAGCTTGTTTTGCATTAGCATTTTTAATTACACATTTTGATTGAAATGCTTTTATAATTTTATTCAAAAACTTAACATTTTATTATTTCCGAAAATACAAACTTTAATTTTGAAAAGAAGAAAAAATTTTTGTTTTTTTTTTATTTTAGTACGATTTTTGAAGAGTGTAGTAATTTGTAACTACTTAGTGTATGTCGCAGTCAAGCTAAGAGTTTTGTTGCTGCTCAACAGATCTATTTATGAATTATGAATATATATAATAAATAGCGTATTATTCACCGTTTATACTTGTTTCCATTTAATTCTGCTTCAATCGTTTTTTTTTTTTATATACTGCTTAGTTTTTCTAAAAAATATGAAATATGGGAGGAGGCTGAAATAGTTTAAGATCTGCTCGTTAAATATTTATAGAGGGGAATAAAAGGATCATTTAATATGGTCAATTTTCCAGATCTACAACTACAAAAATATTCACAAGATATTTATAAATCAGAAATTAAATTTTAATTTTTAGCGCGAACAATGAGCAGTTTCATAATTATAGAACAGATGTCAAATACCCACTAAAATATACACAATACTAATTGAAAGCGATATATAGCTTTTCCGGTACTTTCGGACAGCAGCAGCTGCTCACACACCCTCGCACACACACACACACACACTAATCCCTGCACTGATTTACTTCTTGTGTGTGTGTCATAAACAAAACATAATTTTCACGATCACGGAGCGTATACGTAATGATGCAATGATGCCATGGCTATGACGTCGTATTTAGCAGAAAACGAATAGTAAAACATCCCCTCCTGCAACTGGATGATGAGTCAGGGATTGGTAATTGGCATCCCAATTATGGAACTTGTTATAGAAATAGCAAACATGACCAGATTGAGATTGAGATGTTTCGTGATCGGTTAAGTGTCGTCGCTTTGTTTGTTTTGAAATATATTCAGTGCCTTCTGCCTCTTGACAAATATATCCACCAGCTTATCCACATAGGCGTCTTTGGCAAAGGGCGACGCTTGCTTCAGTCGTTTGTTGGCAATGTCCCAATTTAGATATTGTGGTGCTTCAATATCCGCAAGAATGTTGGATTCGGTCTGCGCTTGATCCTGGCGACTAAATGCGAGGCGGATGAATATCGGATGTAACAATGGATTTAGGTAGTTTGCCATACATACTCATCGCGCTGTCTTCCCCATTTGCCGACATGCCACTCTGGATCTGTGTTGGTTCCTTGACAATGTTGCCACTCAAGAGTTTCAGCATAGCCAACTTTGGCATGAGATTAAATTGAGCACTCCCCGCCGCCGTTGCAACAACATTATCCTCCGTTTGCTGCACAGCCGGACTCGTTTTCTCCACCAGACGCTGCAGCAATTGAGCACTTTCAGCCTGCTTCAAGGCGTTCTGATCTGGCTTGATCTTATTCAACTGCTGTGTCATCTCCATCAGCCGATCCACCGTGGGATAGTCCATGCTTTTCGACTCTCGTTTCTTTAGCATCTTCTGATTTCTGGTGTCTAGTGTTCCCCAGATGTGCTCTTTGGCTTTGCCCACCTGGTCGTCTGAGTTAGAGCTCAATGCTTCCACGCGATCCATCAGCGCATCCAGATTGGGTTTGATTTTCGATGTGTCCTCAAAGTCGCTGGGCAAATAGCCAAGCTGGCGCAGATACACAATGGGTGACTCCCAATTCTTGATCAAATCGCGCACAATATCATTGTAATTGTGTAAGCCAAGTTTATCCATCGATCCAGCCTCAGCGTACTGACTCAGCAATGTACCCAGCAAGAGATACCAAAAGTGTGGACTCATTGTTATTTAGTAGAATTTATGCACAAGTCACTCAAGACATTTAAATATGTTAATAATATAATATAATATTTGCAGAGCTCATGCTGAGTTTTGGGTCAAGGCTACATAGAGACGTGCTCCGATATAATAGAAAGTTACTCCAAAGTTCAGTTATTAGTTCAATAAAATTATTTATTGATTTCTGTTCAATTGTGGATTATTGGATAGTTATTATTATTATACATATATATATTTATTATTAAACCTAATAGAAATATACTTTACTTGTTTCAAATAAATTCAACAATTACACAAATTATGTGTCTAAGAAAGTATAAGGAGATCCACAAGAAAAGAAAAAGATAGCGTAATTAATTCTAATCTGAACTATAAATCACTAGCCTCATTTCACTTAAGTGATTCCCTGGAACTCTTAGGGCAATAAATTCACTCACGATTTTTCAAATTTCATGAAATTCTATAACAAAAGCAACTTCAAAGCTGCCACAAAGATTTCAATTAACAATCAAATTAATTTGAAAGCTACTGGTGCCGATTGAAATTTGAATAAAGCACCGGTACGGTCCGGTAAAGACCAAGTAAGAATGCTCTAGTCGAGAAAGCTCGACTATGAGATGCTCTTCAAATATTCAAATGAAATATCACTATTATCAGATTGGAGCTGCAACAATGACTTCTGTGTTAGTCCGAGCTTTGCTTTAATGTTTCGTAATGCAAAAAATGTTTAAGAAGTGGAGATTAATCCATAATTATAAGGCCCTCATTATCGTATGGTAGAGTGGGTCCTGTTCTTTGGGTTATATTTGTGATGAAATACTGGAAAATATAGTGGGTTTCGTTAAAAAAAGTGTCTGATTTTATTTGATTTACTTATTTAGAGTGACTGAAAACAGTTCAATTTTGAAAAAAGTTTTTAATAAATCAATGGAATGCAGAAATAAAATTATAAATTTAAAATAAAAGAAAAAATAAGTAAATAAAATAAAGGATATAATCGCAAAACAATAAATGATGAAGGATATGCAAAGATGAAAAGATTACATCTTTATTGATAAGAATATGTCCTGAGTCTGTGCCAATTCCTCTCATGACGACAGTCTTTGTGCCACAACTAGAGTTTTCAATGAAATGAGATCATTTACACAATATCTTACATTATATTCTGTGAGGTCGACGCGCTCATAGCGACAGCCCTACAGACAGACACCTGCTGATTAAGAATTCAAGTTGGGGCAATAAAAGCCGTCTCACTTTGTGGCATTAAATGTGAGTTGTCATGTCGATGAAATAATGAAATGCCAAACTTATAAATCATAAGTGGAAGAACCAGAAGTCGCAATTTGATGTCAGCCGACTTGACAACAATAGCGAAGAAAAATGCATAGAAGCCAAAAAATAAAAAAAATAAAATCAAACAAAATTGCAAAAGATGAGCCACGATTTTGAAATGTTTCGGTGTTTCGGTCCGTGCCAACTACATAATAACTTATTATTAATGAGCCAGACGCGGCGAAACTTGCGAAAACTGCTGCCACAGCTCACGTATGAATGTGTGTGTGTGTGTGAGTGTGCAAGGCGGATGGGTGATGTTTTCGGGCCTCGAGCAATTTGAAGTGTGACCGCGTAAACTGAATACGCGATTTATATTTAGACAAACGACGTCATCCGATTTTGCTTGTGAATGAAAGTTTTGCGCTGCGCAGCGCGAGCCGACAAAGATCACATCGTCAGTCTAGGCCAGGCCAAGCCGAATGCTTTTCGCAAAGTCATGCTCTGTCAATGCCTCGCAAAGACCGCACTTTGCCCGCAGCGCGCCGCAAGACGCGTGCGCGAATGAATCAGCTCGAGGCACGCACTCAAAAGTGTTCGATTCGAAGATTTGACTATGTCTGGAGGCGGAAGGGAGCCAACTGCTTGAACTGTGGAGTCAGATGAGCTTGGATAGTTCAACTAATTAACACAATCGGGCACAAAGAGCCGGCATTCATGAATTCATAAACATTCATTAATTTATATTCACGCTAAACTAAATTCCATTTTGCAATAATTAATATCGATTTTTGATTTGTTCTCTTTCTCGCAGAGTTCGACGGTGTGGCAACTACGTCACAGCTTGTTGCCACTTGTCGGTTTCTTTAGTCGTTCCGTGGCCAGAGCTAGCTTGTTAACTGTAAACAGTTTGAGCCAATACACGTATTTGCACAACTATTTGCCACATTTGTCCCATGTGCTCAGAGTGCTTCCCCGTAGCCAAAACAAAAAACATCGAATAAATATTAAATGCGCATCACACAGATATTAGAAAGAATTAGTTAGACAATTTCTGTGGGTTGTTTTGTGTAATGCCTATTGAAGACCCGTTCCAACTTGGAAATTTGCGCCATTTATAAAAGTTCCCCCAAAGAGACCAAAAAAAAAAAGGGGGAAAAAAAGTGGAAAGGTAAAAAATGATAAAGATTCCATTCCAAAGTAATTAAAAGAGGTAAACCTGGAAGCGATGGAGCTGGGGAGTGTGCCAACTATCGTGTTAAATCAATTAAAAGCAACAATAACTAGCGGAATAACTGGAGACGTAGATAATGATGTTAATTTCGATATTAAGCGTATCAAGCAATCATTATAATGGGCCAATGGGGAATTTATAATTAGTTGTGATTTGAAAATCGCATGTTAACGAATAAGTATTAAAGTATACGAAAGAAAATATATGATTATTTATTTCTTTACATTAATCGTCTATACTTAAAAAAAAAAACAATGTATTTTAATATATTTTTTTATATATGGTTGAAGCTATTTTGTAGTATTACAATTCATCTATATATGTAATGTTATTTTTGATTTATCATTTGTATATTTTCGGCCTGGATTTTCCAAACTTTCCGAACTATACCAACAAATGTTTGCTTACCTGGTTTTTTTGTCTTTTTAAGGTTTCCCAAAACAATTTTTGTAATCAAATCGAAATGTCCAAACGCTCAGTGATTTTCCCAGCAACTTAAGTTTACCTAAAATTGAAAGCAATTTAAAAACATGCATTAATTAATTCATCATAACTGTCATATGCTATTATATATATCGATTCAAATCAGTTTGAAAATTGTAGCATTTGAACCTGACAATTACGAGTATGGCAAGCACACAATACAAAAAACGTTTCCCGGCAGGTTAATTATTTTTTTTATTTTTTTTGCTACGCTAACCCACACAAAAAGCACGCGGAGAACTGAGGGTTTCTGCGACTCAACAAATCCGTACAGCGAGCGGTGCGGGTTTCCCAGCGATCCCCCAATGACAGAGACAGAAGCAGAAACGCCGAAGGCGGCAAACTACAATGCAAGTAACTTGAGCTCCGGCAAAGGAAATAAGACAACAATCATGAGACACTACTAACGTCAATACAAAACAACAGCACCAACAACAACAACACGCACAGGTGCCGAAAGAGAGAGAGAGCGAGAGAGAGAGAGAGGCCAAAGATCGCTCAGGAGAGCAATCGTTGGCGAATGGAGGGTTTCGGTATAAAAACGAATGCAGTAACAAAGTTCGAGACATTCGCGCGAAAGAAGCTGCAAAGAGCACAACGTGATAAGACGGATAACGGTGATAGAAAAAAAAGAGAAGAACAGTGTTGCCTAGCGCATTGGGCATTGCATTACAACAAGTGTCAAAATATTAAACAAAGTGTTGCCAATTACCAACAAAGTGTTATATTTAATTCTACACATAAATAAGCACCACAAATAAAGAAAGCACAATGAATGTGGAAGAGTTTCGCAAATACGGCAAAGAAGTGATCGATTATATGTGCAATTATAGCACCAATATTGAGGAACGCGATGTGGCGCCAACATTAGATCCTGGATACTTGAAAAAACTATTACCAGGTAAGCAGGCCAAATTTCAACAATAAATTTTCTATCAATCAAACTTCTATATAAACAATCATTTTTGCATTCACATTTTACAATGTAACTGTAAATATTTTACTCAATGAAATCTAAGAAAGGCCATTGAAAAATGCATTGAAAAAAATATTTTTAATATTTTGTGAAATTTGTAAAACTATTTTGTGTATACAAATATGTCTGACTGGCAGCACTCTTGAGATATTACTTAAATGTTAGCGCAACTGATGAATTGTAAACACCAATTAGTTAAATTCATCTAAACAAATTAGCAAAATCGAAATAGAACAACAAATATTTCACTTCGCACACAAAATATTCAGTCAGAAAATTAAATTGAAAATCTGTACAAAATGTGAACAACAAATAACAAAAAAAAAACTCAACTCAACAGGCTCTTCAGAAACTTGTGTATTCATGTTGACTAATTGTATGCAAACAATGCGAATTGACTTGTACCTCTCCATAAGCCCACATAGTAACCGTGAATTCCAAAAAACTAAATAAATAAAAAGTATATTTGTATTATTTTTTTTTGCTCTTTGGCGTGGGCACAAATTGGGGCATCGAGTTTTTGAGATGAAAGATTTTTGGTTTTCAAGCGAATTGTACGCAGTTTGTTAAGTTAAATATTTACGATTGATGAACACCACAATCTCTATAGTTCAACTAAACAAATCAATTAATTATGCGAACAAACACACACACACTCGTACACACACACATTCACACTCACACTAAGCACACGCACACCTCAGCTAGAAGTAGATAAAGTAAGGATTGTGCCAAAAATAACAAATTGAATCTAAATATTGACGTGCGCTGGTTTAGCATCTATTTTATAGGTGCTAAAATTCATAGACATTGTACACTATACAGTCATCTCTCAAGTTTGTAAATTTTTCTAAAAAGCGCAATTATAAATACTTATTTCTGAAAACATTATTTAAAGTCCTGAAAAGCATTTCAATTTTGAAAATTATCAAGTGCATAAGAACAGTACATATATTCTGAGATATTATAAATAACAACATATATCTTTTCATTAACAGAATCATAAACATTAAAAGAAAATGATTATCGAATTAAGATAATTTTTTTAATTAACATTTGTTTGAAAAATAATGTTGCTTAAATCAAGTACTTTAACATTGATAAATGCAAATGATTTATTTTGAAATAATTTGCCACATTATTATTATTATGATTATAAGCAAATAAGAACCACATAGTGGGGGATTACTGTACTTCACTACCCTGTGTAACCATTAAATATTTCTCTGTTTATTTTGCAGCTGACGCGCCCCAATCGCCGGAATCATTTAAAGATGTGCTCGAGGATTTTGAGCAAAAAATCATGCCGGGCGTTGTGCACTGGAATCATCCGAAATTCTTTGCGTACTTTCCATCGGGCAACTCATTTCCATCCGTTCTGGGCGATATGCTGAGCAGCGCCATTGGCTCCATTGGCTTTAGCTGGGCCAGTTGCCCGGCTGCCGCCGAGCTGGAGACGATTGTGATGAACTGGTATGCAAAGGCACTGGGTCTGCCCAAGGCCTTCGTGTCCGATGCACCCGGCAGCACTGGCGGCGGTGCCCTGCAGGGTTCCGCCTCCGAGTGTGTCCTGGTCTCCCTAATAACCGCCCGTGCCCGTGCCATCAGCGAGCTGAAGGGTCAGACCACAGTCCACGACAGCGTCTTTCTGCCCAATCTGATTGCGTATGCGAGTCGCGAAGCGCATTCCAGCGTGGAGAAGGCAACAAAAATGGCTCTGGTGAAGCTGCGCATCATCGATGCGGATGAACGGGGTCGGATGCGTGTGGATCTGCTGGAGCAGGCCATACAGAACGATACGAATGCGGGACTGACACCGTTCTTTGTGGTGGCCACGGTGGGCACCACCGGTGGCTGTGCCTTCGATGATATATCCGAGATTGGCAAGATTTGTCGCCAGGTGTCAAGCATTTGGCTGCACGTAGATGGCGCCTACGCCGGCAACTCCTTCATTCTGCCCGAGATGCGGGTGTTCTCCGCGGGCCTGGAGTACGCCGACTCCTTCAATACGAATCCCAACAAACTACTGCTGACGAACTTTGATGCCTCGGCCCTGTGGGTGCGCGACGTGATGACCCTGAAGAGTGCACTCAATGTGAATCCTTTGTACCTGCGGCACGAGCACATAAATGGCGTCGACTACAGACACTATGGCATTCCGCTGAGTCGTCGCTTCCGCGCTCTGAAGTTATGGTTTGTCTTTCGCACATACGGTGTAAAGGGACTGCAGGAGTACATACGCAATCACATGGTCTTGGCCAAGAAATTTGAGATGCTTGTGCGCAAAGACGAACGCTTTGAGGTCCGCAACGATGTCCACTTGGGTCTCGTCTGCTTCCGCATGCGGTAAGTTTAACAACTATAATCACTAGATTAATACTACATTTTATTTTTATTTTTTTAAATTATAATTAACTTGTCGAGACATAGATACCCGGCTTTAGATTTGCCGTTAAAAATAGTTTTAACTTATTCAATTAACTTATTAAAATGAATTAACAAATTCGAAGTTAGATTCCTTCTTCTGCCTTCTTAGAAGATGTGTTAAATTACAAAATACAAGTCACAAAGCTGATCAACAGTTAACATACCCAACTCTCCAAATTTGGAAACCGAATGGTAGCTTGCACACCTAAAGAAAATATCGCCGCTATCTTTACACACTATTAGCTCTGTGTGCTCTGCTAGAAATGTTCGCACACTTTTTCGCACACTTTTTCGCACACATTTATGTAAGCCGTTAGCCCCTCAAGGAAAAAGTGTTGCTGCTCGCTCGCAACATTAAGCAGACAAATACATACATGTATGTATGTATGTATTGTCTGCTTGGTGCTCGCACACATGCACGTAGACATAATTGGAACGGGTTCACTTTCTAACAGAGAACATTACATAGCGAAGCCAACGCAAATAATGAACTAATCCTGAAAAATGTTCGGTTGCTTGCATTCGAGCTCTCGCTCTCAGTACATGAAGCGCAGCAGCGGAGAGAGAGAATTTCCCCAAGTTCTCCGCTCAGTTTTTAGTCCATTTCTCGCCTCTACGTATTGTTGTAGTTTAACATTTGACGCACGCAGAAAAATAATTGTTGTTTGTTTTGTTTGCATTACTTTTTAGGACGGGCGATGAACCGAATCACCTGTTGTTAGCACAAATCAATCACTCGGGCAGGATGCACATGACGCCGGCCAAGTTCAATGGGCGATATGTGATACGATTCTGTGTCACGTATGAGCATGCAACGGAGAAGGATATTTTGGATGCGTGGAGTCAAATCAAGGGATTCGCTGAGGAAATCTTAAGGGATGTACAATTGGAGATCAGCTCGGCACCGGTCACACCGGAAACGGAACGCACCAGCTCCGAGCCTGTCGTTTCCGGCAAGCCACCGATCAAGAAGAAGCTGACGCGAACCAAATCTTTGCGTTTCTCCTTTACCCGCAGCATTTCAAGGGAACAGTTCCAGAATCAAAGCGAGCATCTTATGGATGGCTGTACTCCAATTTTGGTTGTGGATCCCAAAACAATACAGCTGAATTTTCAGCAGGCAACAGAAAACAATCAAAGCAACAACAACCATAATAATAATAATACAACAAAACTGAAGGATATTTCCGATGTGGATACGGATGAGGCGAGCAACTGATCAGATCAACGTGCATAAGTGAATAATGCGAATCTGAAGATAGTATTAGCTGTGTTTATTTTGTGTTTTGCTTTGTTTGGTATTACAAACGAGCTAAAATGAGGCCTGTGTACCCACAAAATCAGTCGATTTGAAATTGCTCAATTGAATTTAAGTACATATTTATATAGTTCGTAAGTTGCACTGCTGAATTTCATATCATTTATTGTTGGGTTCCTATTGCAACCAGCTTAAAGTTAAGTTAAAAACTCTCACGTACCACAAAAACCCCCACTTATTTATAAACATAAACATTTACTTAGCATTTGATATGCGCATTTTTTAAAAATACATATCTACCTGAAAGTATTTTTTTTTGGTTTTTGCACTTGGGTTTGAATTGTGTTTGCTGACTTTAATATTTCTCATAGATCAAGAGTAACAGAGATAGCAATAACAACTCAAATTAAACAGTATAAAGTGCAATTGAGGTTTGCTGAATTCAGCAAGCAATGCCGGATATCATCCAAATTTCATAAAGATAGATGATTAACTTATTATATACCCTCCGAGATCGGAGACTTCTCCTTTCTAATATATTCTGCAAGGGAGTAATAATACTAATAGCAACATTTATAAACTTACCTTCTATTTTGCGTAAGCAAATGCCAGTTCCACTTATTGTAGAGGTTTATTAAAATTTATTTCACAATTTGCAAAACACACAATTTCACAATTAACTGTAAATTGACAACTTGGAGGAATATCAACACAATTTCAATAAAGTGAACTAAAGCCGCATGTGAGGAGAGCACAGCTGAAAACGATTGCCGGCATTTGCAATATATCGATAGTTAAGGCGAACTGTAATTTGCCTTGCAATTTAAATGGATCGATAGTTGAGGCACGACTATAGTTCAGTTAATCGATGAATCGCTGGAAAACGTAAACAAACAACAACCGGCGCTTTTATTTGTTAAACGTTTGCATTCCGCATATATTATTTATGAAATATGCCGAACTGGAATCAAATACAATCGCAATTGCGCAGCTCTAACAATCCCGTCGTATTCTTCGACATAGCCGTGGGCACAACCGTAAGTTGCCACAAATAAACACAATTATCCCTGTTCTAAAAAATCTACATTCTTTGGCCAGGAAATTGGACGCATGATTTTTGAGCTATTTGCTGACACTGTGCCGCGAACGGCGGAAAACTTTCGACAGTTCTGCACAGGAGAATATAGACCGGATGGAGTGCCAATTGGCTACAAGGGGGCCAGTTTTCATCGAGTCATCAAGGATTTCATGATACAAGGCGGCGACTTTGTGCAAGGCGATGGCACCGGCGTCACCAGCATTTATGGCAACACATTCGCCGACGAGAACTTTACGCTCAAGCACGACTCACCCGGCCTGCTGGCCATGGCCAACAGTGGACGGGACACGAATGGCTGCCAGTTCTTCATCACGTGTGCGAGGTGTAACTTTCTGGATGGGAAACATGTTGTCTTTGGTCGCGTTCTGGATGGACTTCTGATCATGCGCAAAATTGAAAACGTGCCGACGGGACCGAATAATAAGCCCAAACTGCCCGTTACCATATCACAATGCGGCCAAATGTAGCATAATTTTTTTGTATAATAAATTTACAATGCGATTGCAACGATCAGTTATCGCTATAGCTTATATATCCTTATTGTAGTAGGGATACGCCTCGGCCATTGCCTGCTCCTTGCGCAGCGTCTGACAATCCTCAACCATAAAGCTGCCGAAATGGAGAAATGATATTCAAATTACTGACTATTGATTGTTATAGAATAGTGTCTACCCACTCATAGTAAAGGGAAACCAAAGGCACCGTAGCCAAATGCCATAGAGAGTGTGCGTCGAGCACCCAGAGGATGGGCGGAAAATCCAACAGTTCCAGTCCCATGGCAAGTGCGAATAGAACATAAAAGCGTAGAATGCGCCTATAATACGGACGACGATAGCGCACCCGATGGCACCAGACAAACCAGCCGACGGCTGAGAGGACGCCCGTGCCAATGTTCACTTTCATATTGAAGGAGTAATTGAACTTGCCCACGCTCAAGTAAGCAAAATAGTTGATATAATAGGAGACAAAGGCCAGTGTGATGACGCCGCGCAGGAAGAGAGAGTACCGATGCAGCATCCTCATCACCATACAGTACAGCGTGCACAGCACAATGGAGTAAGCAAAGGCGTAGTCCATCAGCTCCGTCAATGGGAAATCTCTCGTATGGAATATCGCTGACCATATCCAGCCATTCATGCACACCTAAAAATGGAAATGCCGAAATCGTTTAAGAGATAAATTTCTCTGATTCATCATGAGCAGTTACCAAGCTGAAAATGTGGGCCAACTTGTAGCAGGGACTGTCCGGACGCACTGTCCAACGAAATTTGCGCAACATACGCAAGTGCATGACAAAATTTAGAATGGAGAATATTACGGAGGCTGGCTCCTGCATGCCGAACAAGCGCAGAAATGGCCATTTGCCATAGAATTGGGGAATTGGCCAACCCCGTTCGAGAAATGCAAAAACCGTGCGCCACATGCAGCCGTAGGAACACTCATCGGCACAGCTCCAGCCAAAGATGCGATCGAATATGGTTTGGCCATAGAAACTTATCGCCTGCTCCTGTATCTCCAAGCCATCTGCAATGATTCACACCCGCATTAGTTGATTAATATTTAAATTTATTTTCCTTTACTACTTGCCAGCTGAGCAATTTGTGCGTTCGCAATTTTGGCGACAGTTGTGAAAAAATTGTGTACGATCCCCATTTGATGCTGTTGCCAGCAACGATTTGCTTAGCAGCAGCAAAAGACATATTGCACTAATATCTGTATTAAGTCTAGTCATTGTAAACGATTTTTAAAAGTTTTCAGCCAAACATTTTGTAAACAATTCACGCCGCTATTGATTTATCTCTGATTAGAGCTGCCATTCTGCAAATGCACACACATATTGTGCTATGTGCTACCCGATTTCACTTGAGAGCAGTTTTGAAGTTTTGAATTTATTAATTAAAACACACTTTTTACATCGATTAATTGTCAATAATCTTAATTTGAGTGTTTTCAAAATAATTTCAATTGATTTGTTTACAAAACGCAGCACAATCCGCTCGACAGTCTGGCAACGCCTGTCAGCTGTCAGCACTTTCACCTGCCCACAGAAAGTGTTTATACTCCCGTATTTATTACAAAATTACACTTAAGCTGCAAATGTACGTGAAAGATACAGAGAATATTACTACACTTGTTCCTCATATATTAATATCATGAATTGAGCTGTACTGCGATAAATACTTTTCGCATAAACGTTAGTATTTTTCTTCTTCGTCTTCGTCCTCTTCATTGCAATTGTGTTTGTGTGTTTGTTTTTGCAGTTGTTTGTGTGCGTGTATGTGTGCGTATGTGTGTTGAAAAAGACGCAACTTGCTGAGGGACACATAAATTATTGCTAAACAAATACAAAAACAAACAAAAACACCAAAAGCTGCAAGAGGAACAAACAAACATGCTAAAAGTGCAATCGAGCAATGAGCAACAACAATTGCACACACACGCTTAAACGTATGTGTGTTTTTGCATATGTGTGTACGTGTGTGTGTGTTTTGCTATTTCTTAAATTTAGAATATGACGTTAGAGAGTTCTGCATAAATTAGAAGAGGAGCGAAAAGGAGTGTGACCAGGTTAGTCTCCAAGTCTGCATGTCCGAGTTTCTGTCGTCGCATGCCAGCGGCAATGCGAACTCTGGCAATGACTTCGACAATCATCAGAGATTAACCCAGCAGCAGAGATTATTGACGACACGTAAGCCACAAAGTCTAAAGGTGAGCTTTGCACAAACTCCACAAGCTGTTCATACTTAATTATTGCCGAGTTGATTGCAGAGTGAGCCTTTGGTCTTCTTCATAATGCGTCTGAATTTGAAGGCGTTGCTGCTGTTCCTCACAGTGGCCGTGATGGTGATCACACTGGGCATTTATATGCGCTGTGCCGCCTTCAGTTTTTCGCCGGACTTTATGCGGCAGCTGGGCAGACATCGACACGACGTCGACATAATCTCGGCCAGCTCCTCATCCGCTGGGCAGCAGCTGGGTGCGCCATTGCAGGACATTGAGTGCGCCATCAATCAGGAGTACAGCATTCACTGCAAGCGCGATGAGAACGCCAACGAGGTCTATGTCCCATTCTCGTTCCTGCGTCAGTATTTCGATGTGAGCGGTGCGGTGACGACGACAAACACTGGTAGCGATCCTCCGGCTAAATTCAATTGGATGCACAGCAACGCGAAGGTGAACCTGCCCAAGGGCAAATACGATCCGCGCGGCGTCTTCATGTATTTTGAGAACTACAATGTTGAGGTGCGGGATCGGGTGAAGTGCATCAGCGCCGCCGAGGGTGTGCCAGTGAGCACCCAGTGGGAGAAACGTGGCTACTTCTATCCCACACAAATAGCACAATTCGCCTTGGCGCACTACAGCAAGAATCTGACGGAACCGACGCCACGGATTCATATCATCGAGGATGCGGATGGCAACCAGTGCGAGTGGACAACGCCCAAGACCAGCAATATGACACGCATCTGGCACCACAAGTTCAACACAAGCGTTGTCCAGTTCGAAACGACCATTGGCTACGAGAGCGCCATCAGCATCCAGCTGAACCAGACACAGGATCTGGTGCTCAGCGTCGATCTGCTGCTGGTCACCAACAGCAGCAGCCTGATGGTCACCGTCCTTAATCGGGACACGCGGCACAGCTACAATCTGCACTACATTGCCGCTGAGCTTCTGCTCAGCGTCCAGGAGTCCAACATCTACTATGGCCTGGGTAGTGGCTCGCTGAACCGTTGGCGTCACATCACCCGGGATCTGCACATCGACGTGCAGAAGGGCATCGTCATGGGCGACAAGCGGTCGCCGCTGAAAGTGCGTCGCAGCGATCTGGAGGTGCTATCGATTGCCTTCCTCGGCATTGGCTTCTACGACAATGTTACGCTCTCGACGAGCGATCATCTGGCGCATTTCTACGATGCCGCCGAGTGGTTTGTGCACAATCAGGATCTCAAAACCGGTGGCTGGACGAATCCCGTGCGTCGCAGTCTGAACGGATTTGCCGAGCTTCGTCCCGGCTGGATATCGGCCATGGGTCAGGGCCACGCCATTTCGGTGCTAGCTCGTGCCTACTGGCATTCTGGCGGAGATGTGCGCTATCTCAAGGCGGCATCGCTCGGCCTGCAGCCGTATCGCATCAAGTCCAGGGACGGTGGTGTTCTGGCCCAATTCATGGACAAATATTATTGGTAAGAATAGTTGGAATTCTAATCTACCTGCTCCGGAATGAACTCTTTTAATTTTTGTCGGGGTACAGGTACGAGGAGTATCCGACGACGCCGGCATCGTATGTGCTCAATGGTTTCATCTACTCGCTGCTCGGTCTCTACGATCTGAATAGCACGGCACCGGGCAAAATAGCCCGGGAGGCGGGCAAACTCTTTGCCCAGGGCATGCACTCGCTGAAGAAGATGCTGCTGCTGTACGACACCGGCTCCGGCACCAGCTACGATCTGCGCCACCTCAGTCTGGGCATTGCACCAAATCTGGCACGCTGGGATTATCATGCGACGCATGTGAATCAGCTGCTACTGCTGGCGACCATTGACAGCGATCCGCTGATCGCTCAGACAGCCGAGCGCTGGAAGGGTTACATGTTTGGCAAACGGGCCAAACACAACTGAGAACGAAGGAAGCTGGCGGCGGTGGCTGCGGCAGCATCGTGGCAGCCACATCGCCGCCGCCGCCTGCTGAACGATGACGAGGAGGAGGAGGAGGAGGAGACGACCCAACCAAACAAGTGATATTTTTTGTAAAAACCATTCGAAATGGTTGCGTCTATGCCGCGTCTCTTTCCACATTAGATTTAGTACGCTTTTCCATGTATTCGTCCTGCATATATGCTTAACTTGTTTCAGTTACTGTTTGCCGTTAGATGTAAGGATATATCCTATTTGTACCTATCTTCTTCGTGTATACCTTATTATTGCATAATCATTATTAGCGTTAGTTATTACTAATTACGATCGATTAGCATCTGAAACTATCTTTGTTGACTGTAGCCAAATTGTTTTCTACGTGGTTGCACGCCTATATTTCACTAGACAATATCGGACACATAACGTTTATCACAATAATAATAATAATAACTCTTAACGAAAAGTGATCTTTGGCACGCCGTAGCTTAAATACCCCATAAGGATTAGCATTAGCTGACTACGTGCTTATCGAGAACCCGTCGCACTTTTGTATATCGTAGTCAGTCTTCTGATTTTTTTACTGCTCTGACTTAAGTAGAGATCGTTACATTCACGCCCCTCCCTTGTATAAAGTAAAATGTAGAGCTTAGCCTAATAATTATAGGAAACACCCGAGTTACACATATATATATATATATAGATAGTAACTGTTAGATGCATAGATATATATACATATATATATTTGGGAACACTTCTCTAAAACAAAACGAAATCGACTACTTTTAGTGTTCCAACTCAAAAACCCAACTGCCCATTTAAAACTGAATAACCAATGTGTTTAGGCCATGTCAAACATATAGCGATATTTGTTGAAGAATTATGAAATTGATATCATTTATCCGAAGTTCAAATTAATTAATTATCCCCATTTTCGATGTGTGTGTTATTAGTGTAAGCAATTGAGAATTTCTTGACTTAAACGATGCCATTCCATTGAATTATTTCAATTTAACATTAATCTTTAGTTGTACACCTGTCAATTAACGGGACTAATATTATTAATGCATTATAACTGTTCTGTATTTTGAAAACCCAAACTGAACGAGACTGTTAACAAAAAAGATAGCAACAAAAACTAAAACTATTAATTTTAAATTACGTTTTATGTTTAATGTTTAATGTTTGATGTAATCCTTGTACTTATTACACCATTTCTCTTGTGTTAACAATTTTATTTACAAAAAAAATATAAAACGCCTTGGTCAACATAATTTGAACAATAGTCTCGACTTAAACAACAACACAGACACCTGATGGTGGGCTTGGTAATGGGGGTTTTCTGGTGGACAACCTCAACGTCGCTTCGATTTGAGGACATGCGATCGGATGGAGGGCGGGCCACTGCGTCGCTTCACTTCGAGAATGAAGGCGTTCTCCATTTGATCGCATATCAGATCGAAGAATAGATTGGCAATATTGCTGTGCAGCAGCGACTTGAACTCGAAGGCCACCCGAAAGTCCAGGACACACGAGTTGGGTATGTCCTTGAGGCCCGGACTGAAGCGCCACTCGTTGAGAAGGTAGTTGAACAGGCGGCCGTCATGGCATTCCGATCTCACCAGGGCAGGCGGCACCAGTGTCACCTGCGACGTGTAAGCCTCATTCAGCGGCGGAAAGCCAACAATGAGATCCGCCTTGAATCCATTTCCCCCACCGGTGGCGATGCTGTGCACATGCGACTTTTTCACATAGGGCACAAACTTGTAATAGTTGCTGACATCGCTGACCACACTGTACATGTCCTGCATGGAGTAACTGCAATGGCATCAGGTAAATAGGTCATTACAGTTTAGGTATTCCCCACTTGGACTCACCCAACGAGCTCCTTTTTGGTGTACGAGCGATTTTTGTTGCGAAAGTCATTGAACGTTATGAACGAGCGCTGGATGTCATTCATATAGTGCCGCTTTCCGATCTGCTGCTGCTGGCAACTGCAACGGAAAACGCTGCGCTTTACAAGCAACAGTTTTTCAATCCTTAATTTATACACATTTATATTGATTCAAAGATAGATTTTAACGATTTAGGCAAAGGCTGCCAGGCATTTCGGTTATATAATTGGCATTTACCTGCTGACCTTGATTCAATGTAGTGCCGCAGAATTCTTACATCCAATGCTTTCAATGTGCTGCCCTTCAACATTTTCAGCAAAATCCAGTTGCACACGGGGTAATAAATCCAATCCCAGAGAGAAAAAAAAATCTACACCCCCGCAAATCACAAATCGCGAAATACAAAACAGCTGGGCGAATGGCGTTGCCACATTTCAAAAACACGCTTATCTTGTTACTTTCACAGGTTTTTTAATTTGTTCTACATAATGGCGCAGAAAGAGCGCTGTTCCTCTTGCGGCACCGCCTCCCCAGACAGCTCTTTTTGCTTTAGCTCCAAGTAGGTGTTCTCGTTGCGCTTCTCTAGCCAGTCGGGCAGCGGCTTGGCCCAATCCTCGGGCGGCGACTTTCGCTTCGTCCACGTATCGTTGGCGAAATGTGCCTGCAATCTTGTCATCCTTCGCTGTTCCTCGCTCTTGATGATGGCGGCACCAGCTTCCACGTCATTGCCATTCGACTGCTCGTAGCGTTCGCAGTTCCTAAAATCTGTCAGCCACTGAGAGCAGTCGGTATCTTTGCCGAAAATGAAATATTGATGGAAGCGCGCTTTGAAACTGTTGCAATCATCATACTCATCTTTATACAGATGACACGGACGTATCTGTGTGCATTAAACTTTGAGTTTTGTGTGTCATTAAATGGAGTAATACTTACAGCCCATGTATCATTCAATTTAGCACAATTATCGCTGTCTTTTGACTCAGCATTTTCATTTTTTCCAGACATTATATAAAAAGCGTGTGAAATTTACTCCAACAGCTGAGTTTTGTTTACTACGCTGGCAAGGTTGCCAGATCGCTCAAGTCAGTAAAATGTAATTCAAATTTAGCTCAAATATATACATTTATTTTCTTTTCATGTTTTATTTTTATTGCAAATAATTGCTCAATTATAGAATCCATTTACACGAAAACACTTATGTGAATTGAAATTGTATGCAATACCGCACTGTATGATATTGTTTTGCAAATATACACGACTATGGTAAACGTTTGAAAATAAGATATTTTCACAATTTAAATCGTTTTTGTATGCAGAAAAATAGAAATATGCAGAAATATATAATATATATGTATATATACGTGTGTGTTTTATGTGTTATGTATGCTTAAAGGGGGTAAACACTCATTTAAAGCCTTTCAAAGTGCATTTCATCAAGCGTTTTCAGCACTTTACAACAGAACTTAAAAAATTAAAATAACGTTTTTTTTTTTTTTGTGATTACAAATTTACTTACGATTACAAATTACAGAACTAAACCCGATGGCATGTTTAAACTAAATGGTAGTCAATAATATACATTATGCTGCTGCTGTATTACAAAATATCTTTTCGGGGAAAAACACTTGTAGATTGTTATTACAATAAATTGTATCCAGAAACAGTTTCGATTCCTTTCATTTTGTTTTTTTTTTTTGTACACATCTAAACTGGGTAAGAGAATTGAGTTTTGGGACGGGGACAGACTACGACAGATCAAAGCATATATATATATATGTATATATATATATATCTGATTTGTGCTTACATTATTGAAAAATGTATATAGATGTATATATATGTATATGAATTGTTTTGTTTATAACTAATTTTTAAGCTTTAGTTTGACTTTTAAGACTTAGTTGCTATAAAAAACAGGCGTTTTCTGTTTTGGGATCTGGTTTTTTTTTCTTATCTTTTGTTATTTTTTCTTGTTGTATGAATTAGCTGCTTAGGGTAACCACCATCGAGGGTCCACCAGTTCCAGGACACTATCCAATTGCAGCAATTGCAGCTGGGGATAATGCAAGCAACGGCTCGACAGTTAGTATTTGTTGTGCTGCGCCAGCAACTGCATATCCGTCAGATACTTGATGATGTGCACCTTAGCCTCGGCCTTTTGTCGCACGCCCAGCGTGTTGAGCATATCGGTGACGACCATGCCAAAAGATTGATCCTCGGCGCTGACAGCCTGCGACACATTGTTCTGGAATATCTTTATAGTGTTCAGCATGTTGTCACTGTGCTCCTCCTCGTTCCGCTCCCGCTTCAGTGGCGGCTCATAGAAATATGGCTTCTGGTCTTTGCCCACTGCGGTGGCCAGTTGTGCATCGCCCGTAACCGTTATCTCTATTGGGGTAACTAACATTATTATGGCATAACCATAACCATAACCATGGCCGTAAACTCATCACTCACCATGCGGATGGGTCAGCGCTTGGGCGGATGTTGTGGCACTTCCGTTGAAGGGCTGTGCGAAAAGATCAACGACAGTTTGCTGCTGAGCCTGCTGCTGTTGCGTCGGATCAGCCACCTGGCTTGAGTTCTGGCTGCCGTTGGCACACTTGCCAAGCAACGATTCCCGATATTGTCGTATGGAGTCCACGAGGAACTGCATCTGTTTGAAGTAGCGCCAGCGCGATTCTTGGCACAATTTCATTTCGCGCGCAAATTTGTCGCGCAAACTCTTCCAACGCTTTGTACATTTTTGTTCTGCACAGAAAATAGAAAAATAAATCAAATAAAATGAATTATTTTGAGAAAAACAAGCTTTGTTTATTTTGTACATCGGCTGTCAAGTTTCTTTTGGGTGGGGGTGGCAACGCCACAACAAACGTCAGCGTCAGCGTCAGCCATATGTGCGTCAAGTCAAATTGCAAACCAAAACAAACCGCGAGACGTCAACGCCGTCGTCGTCGTTGTCACTCCTGCTCTCTCTCTCTCGCCCTACTCCCCTCAGTGGAACAATCGACGTTAGCTGTTGGCAGAAGCAGCAACTGAGCAGCTGAGCTGCTGAGACTGAATCCGTGGCACGCCAGCAGCAGCGAGACAGCAGCAGCTTCCGAGCGCTTCCCGCTGCTGCTGTCGACGTCGACTACAACTACGAGTTGATTCTGCCCGCTTTTGGTATTGGTAACGCCAGCAGCAGCGAGGCCCACTCACAGAATCTGTGGCAGTCTTCGCAGTCTTTTATTTTCTGCGGCTGCTGCATTCATTCAACAAAATGGGCGCCAAAATATTATTCAAAATGCTTGCATAATTTATTTATGGAAAAACCAGCAAATATAAAAATCGAAACTCTGTATATATATGCGAAAAAATGAGAAGGCACGAGGGGAGGTGGGCAACGGAAGCGACGGGAGGTTGAATTTTTTCTTCTTTTTGGTATACACACATTCATTGGGTATACTCATAAAATGAAATGAAAGCTGTTCGGTTGGTCGACGATTTGCTTGTTGTGTGTGTGCGTCAGTGGCTCATATCTGTGTGCGTGTGTATGTTGTGTATGAGTGGCAACACCACCACCGTCAGCAGCTGCTGCAGCGACGACGACAGCAGTAGCAGTGGCAGTTGTATAAAAATAAACGCTGGCGTAGGCAGCGTGTGTGTGACAAAGACAACTACTGCGACGCAAAAGTACAGCAACTTCAAAAATGTTGACTGCGCGCACACAACACCGTCGACAGCGCAGTCAGGTGCGCATTTGACGCGCCCAATTTGGGGCTTCAAATTCTATTATGACTGCAGCTTGGAGTACAATTTGTCTCGTAGCACGTTATTTAAATTAAAAGATGGGTCAAAATTAGACTGCATAGCTAATGTATCTGGTGTACAACTTAGTCATGGTGATTGTGAATATCAGTAAAGCTCATTTAAACTCTATGTCAGCAACAAGCGCGCCCAACCCTCACAGTGAGAAGTGCCGCTCCTGAGATTTCACAATCGTCTGTCGCGTCTCCGTTGCGTCGCCGTTCACTTTTGCGTCGTTTCTGTACACTTGCTTTTGCTGCCCGCCTGCTGCCGATGCCCGCTGCAGCCTTCCACTGCTGCTACTGCTGCTGCTGCGACGAACGATGTCGCCGTCTCACTGTTGCTAGCCTGCTCTGCCCCTCTGCCTACTTAGAATTAATCAATTTGCTGCAACGACGGCAGACCCTCGTCTCGACTGATACCCACTAACCAATTTCACTTGCTGCTGCAACATTGAGTGAATTTTTCTGAATTTGGCCAACAAATTTCACTTACCACTGACGCCGAGGGTTTCGGCGATTTGCTTCCAGGTTTGTGCTTTGCGCACAAAATGCTTGTAATTGTAATGTGAGCGATCGTAAATAACGGGATTCATTTTCACCGCCTCAATCAGATTGAGATCAAACTGCTGCTCCAGGTTGGCATCCAGTTTATCCATTTCGATGGCTGCACTCAGCGTGTGCACTGCGAGAAACAAGCGGGCAACTTAATACAACTACTACATATATATATATATATATATGTGTATATGTATGTGTGTCTATGCGTGTGTATATATGACTGTATTTGTGTAAATTGGGCACTTTTATCTTGAAAATAACGAAACCAACAAGACTCACTTTGCTTCTTTCGCTTGCTAATTGTTGTTAAATAATTGGCGCGCGCGCACCCGTTTTAGTTGATTTGTTTTTATTTTGATTTTGGTCTTCTGTTCGAGGAGGAAACGTCGCGACGTCGACGTTCAATTTTATTCCTCAGTCGCTCTGTCGCTGCCAACGGTGAATTTTTGTTCCAAGAATGCAGCAGGCAGCGCAGTCTACTTTTCTAGTATTGTGTATATTTTAGCACAGCCAGCCGCAGCGACGATTCGACGTCAAATAAAGAGACGTCGACAGCGTCGCGACGTTGTAAGTCAGCGTTGGCTGAATATTTCTTGCCTGCTTGCACGTATGCGCGAGCTTGCTTCCTCTTTTGCTCATGTTCAAGTGCAGAAAAGTGTTGGTTAATGTGCAACTGCTGTGTGCGGTGCGGTGTTGAATAGCTTCAACGTATTTTATCGCATATATCGCTAACGAGCCGATAAATTAGTCCAAGCGATAGTTTATATTTCATATTCATATTTAGACATCAAAATGAAGTGCACCATATCAAATTGTTATTTTTTCAATCTGGAGCAGTAGCTACAGCTACACAATTTAGACTTATTTATTTTATGATTGACGGTTCAGGTAAATGCTGTGTGCACAAGTTTTCAGGCCCGAGTCGTGACTGTAGTGATGCCAACTTAGCTTTTTTCCGGTCGAGAGTTGCCACCTTCCGAGTTCTATCTACTTTTTTTAACGTTCCCTATCCCATTTTCAAAGAATTTCCCGCTTAAAAACGATTTAAATGAAAAACAAGTGATTTTAAAATTATTTAATTTTATGTATTTCGGTTTCGCTTTCGGTGTTTATACAATTTGCCTGTTGCTGAACAAACATATTGCATGGTTGTGTTTTATGAATGAATGAACAAAAATCCTTGTCTAAAATGTTGTATTACAATTACTTGCTATAATCAATCAAAACATGGTTCTACTGCATTTGAAGAATTCAAAACAATCTGTAGTATGCTAATTTAGTTTACTTACTTAAAAGTATGTTAAAGTTTAAACAAAGTTGCTCAATTTTTAGTGTATTCATGTGTGTAAAGAGTATGGTTAACAATGAATCATAATTGTAAATAATAACTGCGCTTAACTTATTCATGCGTGTGTGTGTGTGTTTGTGTGTGTGTATATTCAAAAAGGAATGACTTAAGAGTTAGTTAAAAATTCTTCTTAGCAGTAATTATCTTGTAGAATTTGTTGTTGTTTGTAACACGAAACCGGATTAGCAGCAACCAATTAAAAAAGAGAAGATATCAAAAAATAAAATCAACGCATGCAAATTTAGTTTTATGTTTTGTTTTTTTGTGTGTTTCAAAATGTTCAAAATATGTGGCTTACTTTTTTCTTTCTTTTTAATTTAATTTAATTTTACAAACTTTGATTTTACAAACTTTGAACTTAATGCTAAGCAATTTCACAATGTCTTCAGAAAGAGGAATTAATCGCAACTCTAATTTTTAGCTCATTTTTCCATTGTTGCTGATACATTTTTGGAGAACTGACACATTTTGGGTTCGGTTTGCTATAGTTTTTTGTTTGTTTGTTTGTGTGTAATGTTTATATTGTTATTGTGGGTTGATTTTTGTTTTTGTTTTGTTTTTTTTTTTTTTTTTTAGTATTCTCTTACAACATATCATTTTTTGTTTTTATACTCCTTTTGATTATTACATTTTTATTTTTGTCGGGGTTTTTTTTCTGTTTTTTTTTTTGGGTTGAGTTTAGAATATTTAGCTTAAAATGTAACGAAACAAATGTTGTTTTTTCCTTTTTCTAATGGGGGTCCTTCTTATTTTCATTTTTGTTTTTGTTTTTTGTTTATCAAAATATGATGTGTGTTCTTGTTGCTGTATTTTGTTGTGTGTAGTATGTGTGGGTGTGTGTAGGTGTAGGTGTATAATTAAATTTATAACGTACAAAGACGATACAGTTGTAGATCATGCTGTCCTTTAACCATCATGCTTTCTCTTCTTGCCCCTGGCTTGGGACTCATCTGCAAATAGTGAATAATACCAGACATTATCATCCATATGTTAATGTTAATATCCATATATACATATGTCGGCAATAAAATAGGTGTCAAGACAATAACAAATTAATAAATATCACATGTAAATAAATGATATATATATGATACATATATAACATTAACATTGGGTTTAATGATTTTGATTTTGCAAGTAAGATTTGAATATATATTAATTCGAATACGAGCTCGTCCAGGTTTATTCACCTGGCTTATCAGCATCCTTATCCTTGGCATTGACCGATGCGGCCGATTCATTTGCATCACCATCGGCCTCATCAATATCGGAATCCTCATCCTCATCGTCGTCGCCAGCGCCTTCGCCCTCCTCCCAATCGGAATTGTCCTCCTCTAAGTCATCATTATAGACCTACAATTGTCGTCGGTTATTAATTGACTTTGGATGGATAAATTATCTTTCTTTGCATACCTCCGAGAGCGAAACATCGCCGTTATCCTCCTCGTCGCTCTCATCGCTGTCGCCATCGTCATCATCATCACCAGAACCTGCAAGCAATTGCAAGCAAATTGATAAGGGTTTGATTAAAAACAAGTTGGATTTATGCACAAGATGCTTACAATTATAGGTGGCACTCGCCAGATTTAATATTGCTAAAAACCAATAGAGTAATATGGCAAAATTAATGCTTGGCTGATGGCTGTTGCTATTATTAGGCTGTGGCTGTATCGCATCAGCTATCACAGATTGGCTGCTTTCTCGTAGCTGCAACTCTTTTAAATATTCATCTAATTCGTCAACTTCATCATCAGCAGAAGCAGCATTATTGTCATCAGCAGGTGCTGCTTCCTGTAAACACTTTTTGGCCTTAACTCGCTGCTCCAATGCCTCGAGCTCGTCTAAATCGATCTCTAAGCCATTTACACAGAAGGCACTGCGCTCATCTGAAAGGCGACAGAATCGGTGTGTTGAAATGTGTATGGATAATCGAATTCGCACCAAATCCTTACTGCCTAACTGACGATGGTTTTGAAAAACAGACAGACGACACTTATCCGGATCAGACATACAACAGTTGCTCATGTACAAATCTTATGTTATGAATGGATGTGTTGTACAAATGTATACAAACCTTCATCCTCGGAGTCATTGCCATTGACCTCCTCCTCGTCATCGCCCTCCGACTGCCCTTCTTCATCATTGCAATCGAAACTGTTATGAATATTGAAATTAGTTATAATCAAATTGAATATTCTGAGACTTACCCATCTAAATAGTTCAAGGATGGAAGCATCTTGAAGATTTTCTCACGATAGTTTTCCACTTGAGTGGCATCATTATTGAATAAATCCAAAACAGCCAAATTTTTGAATTCCTCCAACGGTTTCAACGTTTCCAAATCTTTGATTTTATTACCAGACAAATTTAGATATTGTAATTTTGGACTGGTCGTCAGAAAGTTGAGTCCATTCGAAATTCGATTATCGGATAATTCCAATTTCTTCAGATTGGGCAACTTGGGGAAACCTTTGAGTGTTGTGAGTCCCACATTGATCAAACTTAATGATTCCAAGGCGGTATATTCATCTGTAAGGCCAACGATGCTTGTACTCCGGCAATTGTCCAGATTCAGTTCTGTGATCTGTTCAAAAATATTTCATTTTTAATCATTTCAACAAATATCCCAAATTCTTTTAGTATTTGTAACAATATAATTTTAAAACGGAAATCGACATTTCTATCGTTAGACGGATTTGGTCACACTGGCTGTGTAAATTCAACATGATGCGAGTCTGACAGTCCGCCATGTCTGTGTGAACGTGTGGCAGAAAACAAGCGTAAAAGAAAAACTCAAAATGAAAAACAATACATACGCAAAAAATCGATTAAACAAAAACCATTTTTTTTTAAAACAAATATATGTCTCACACTCAAAATGGGCGTATAAAGAGCAACCAAATGAAAATGGTTAAAACAATTCATGTGCTGAGACAAGAAATGATTTAGTAACAGCTGAAAAAGTGGCAGCAACGCGTTTATGTAATACCATTTTTTCAGACGACGGGTGTGCATGTGTGGGCGTGTACGTGTGACGTACGCGCGCCACAAAACGGAATGCGCGAAAATGGGCAATGACAGAAAGAAGAGCAGAGCAAAGAGCGAGTGCTGATAACATGGCAGCGCTTTGGGCGCGCATTGCCTATGCAAACAAAAGAAATGCCAGAGTTGAGTACTCGGCAGATGGAGGGGGAGAAGAAGGCAAAACTGCACAAGTCCTGTAATTTGTGGAATGAAACAAGCCGGCAACACACACACAAACAATAGTAATATGTTGACAAAAAAAATAGAAGAAAAAACGGACGTTTGTTGTTCTTAAAGAGCAATATTTTTGTTTGTGTTTTCTATGATGATGATAAGCATTTTGAGTTGGGTCATCGTTTTGAATGAATATGCGTGAAACGCGGTAAACAAACAGCAACTTTTTATTGTTTCCTGATTAGCTCAATTATAGTTGTTATCTAGTACACACATACACATGTACATAAAGCTGAAAATGGCAATATTTTGTACATAGTGACAAGCAGTTTCTCTCTCATCTGTTTCGCTGGACACTCGGTTACATGCACAAGAGCACGCACACAGATGTAGTCAAATGACACACACACACACATACTAATTCACACGCAGCTTAAGCTTTTTGAAGCGTATGCATATCAGCTTAGTTTTGACTTTACATATGGCCGTGCATGTGTAAGTGTGCATTTGTAGTTGCTAGGGGTGGGGTGTGGGTGCCTGATTGAGTAGGCCTTGCCAGAGCGCATGTTTATTAATCAGCAGAAGTGCCGTATACAAAAAAGAAAGACAGGTTTGTCTGCTCTTTTTCACATTTCTTGTGTCGATTTGGAGTGGAAGTGGGAGAGAGATATGCACATATTGTGTGTTTGTGGGGTGGGTAGCAATGCATGTAAACAGTTCATGTACCGTTTTGGGGCGGCCGGTTTTGTGCATTGTGAAAAGTCTAGCCTGCAACAGCAGATGTTTGACAGTGTGCGTGTGTGAGGGTATTTATGACTGCGCAGTCAACACGGCTGTGTGTGTGTGCATGTCTCGACAGGCAGCCAAAGCTAAAGCTGCCTGGCGACCCATCGGCATTGAATGCGAGAATGTGTCGATTATGTGCATACACGTTTCTTCGTCTGTGTGTGTATGCCTCTGTGTGCGATTCTTGCGTATATATGCATATACATATATGAATGATGCGCGCGCTATAATGTTGTTATAGATACATTTTAGTATTAAATAACCTGAAATTACAACAAGCAGCAGCATGGCATACAAAACATACACACATTGATATATCGACACATACACATATGCAATGTATGCATTGCTTATTGCAGTGTTTGCCACAATTGAAGGCCGGCGACAACAATAAGAGATTATGGCAGCATTGCCAGCTGTTGCGATTTCAGGTGCGCTTCTCGGTCTGCTTTATGCGTGTCGCGATCAACAAGCATAAGCATGCATAAAATAAGCCGCAACTTTTTATTTTAACAAACAAACACACATTCACACGCGTATGACAAATATTTACAAGTTTAAATGCAATAATTGGAATTTTTACGGTCATTGGCAGTGTTTGAACAAAGCCAAGGCGCAAAAATGCGCGCACATGGCAACACTGCTCGCGACACACATCCACACACACGCACGCACACATTCAAAAGAATAGCGCATGTACACGTACGCTGTATGTGAGAATTTGCTTACGGCGATCAATTTTATTTTTTTTCAACGATGGACGTTAATCGCCGCTTCTTCTTTCAGTGATTTTGCGCTCTTTTTTATGGCGTCAACGACAACGGCACAAATTGAAACCAGATTTACATGATGGCGTAGTTGCTGTTGTAGGGCACACACACACACAAGGGCTATGCGTGTAATACAAAAAAAAAAATTTGTGTAATCAAAAAAAAAAAGCCAAGTTTTGCGCGTTTTTTTTGGCTTGGTATTTTTCTTCTCTTTGTTTTTTTTTTGTCACATTATCAATAGCAATAAATAGCAAGAGGAAGAAAAAAAACTTACCTGGTTCACTTTACGTGCGCGTCTTTCCAATTCTATTCTCTTTTCCATTTTTGTTTAGTGTGCTTTAGCTTTTTTTTTGTTTTTATATTTTTTCTTTAAAAAATCGACTATTTTTGATGCACTTGTTTTTGTTATTTGGTAAAAGCTGCTTTTTGTCTCGCTTCACGTTTAATCCACCAAGCTCGCAGAAATGCCAAAGGATACACCAACACTAATACCAATGCAATTCTCGATGTACGTGTGTGTTGGTTTTGCTTCCTTGCTGCGACAAGCGCGCACGCACCACAAGCAGCAGCAGTCGTCACACACACACACAGCCACACTTATACTCGCACACACAAACACCTTGCAAATTTTTCTTTTTTTTAATTTTTTGTGTGCTGCTTCTTCGGTATTTTTGCCGCCGCCCCCGCCGCGTTGTTGTTGTCTAGCGTTGAATGGAAAATGTAAAAGAATATTTATTATTTGCATATACTCAATATGAAAATGCGTTAACAGTTGCAGTTGTGTACTTTAATCGTAAGTTAGCGCATTTTCACACACACACACACACTTGTGACGCGCTATTTTCAAACGGACGTTTTAGCACGTTTTTCGCCAACTTCTTCACACTTAGCGGGTTCTTTGCGCTCACAATGTGCCGCTAATTGCACTTACCTTAGTACGTTGAATATTTAAGTATTGAAATCAATTTTTAATTGTATTTTCCAACTAACAACAACAACAACCAACAAAAAAGCAACCAGTATAAAGCGCTAGGGATGTGCGATAAGAATGTTAGAGATGCTCGACTATCGTCAATGCTGCGTTTTGTTTTATATATCGGGGGTAGCTCTTATCTACCACAATCGATAATATTGTACGGAATTCATGCACAACATAACTCTGTTAAGAATTGCTCCACACTTCACAGAGTCATCTAACATTATTGGTGTATTTTTGCTAAGAAAGATAAAGTAATAAAATTGTTTTATTATTACTACACCATTTGAAAGTGGCATTAAAATCAATCAAATAATTTAACACAACACACCATAGGTTTGTGACATGGCTATGCTTACCGTTTTGGTACATGTAAAAGTGCTACCAAACAGTAGATGGCGTTGATTTAACAGCAAATTCAGATATTTGAAGGCCACCGACTCTCATATAGAAGTTGGCTCGATCGATTGGAATTGCAGCATTATTTTATTTGTGTTTTATTTTATTTGCAAGAATACATATATAATATTACATATATTGACACACAAATGCATAACGAAGGTCACATTTTCGCATTGTCCCCCTAAAAAGAAATAAACGTGCTAATGGCAGTGGCAAGCTGCTCAATTGCAATAATTATAGATTATCATTGAATATACATAAATAGAATACACAATCGAGGACCTTGAATACAGAAAGCACGACTAAATTTAGCAGCCACCAATCTAAAACAGGAAGCGACATACAACACACACACGCACACACACACTCGCACACACACACACACACTTGCACTAAGAACAGCTGTTCGATGAGCTTCGCTTATAATTAGCCAATTAAAAAGTCAATGAACGAGTGGATGAAACTTTTACCAAGAATATATTGACAAGCTCTTAAGCACATGCGAAACACGCACACATACACACACAAACACACACACACACATGCCCACACGCACATACAAGCAGCCACTCAACCCACTTGAGTCGGATTTCACAATTGGCTTAATTTAATTACCTTTTGATTATTTGCACGGCGCTTAATATAATCGCTTATAATCGCATTTATAACTTCTCCTTTTCCCTTTTGGTTTTCTGTTAGTTAATAAATTACTAAATCTTAAACATTTCATTTAATGCCAAAAATAATATTGGCATTTGGGGAATATTTCCACATTTCGTTTGACTGAGCCTGTCAAGATGATTTTAACTTTATATTTATGTTAGAATGTTGTTATTAAAAGCGCATTCTCAATTTTGCCACTTCCTCTCTTTGGTTTTTTTCTTGGTTGGCTAATGTTTTCTTTAAATTAATGAAGCTCAACTTTTCGTTTTCACTTGATGTTGTTGATGTTAGGCTTATGTTAATTACATTTCTTATTCCTTAGACCCTGTTTACAGATCGTTGAACTTGTGGAACCTAAAAAAAATGTAATCCATTAATTTTCTCGCTTTTACGACAGTAGCCGCCGCCAAAAAAATCAATGTTAATTATTTTCACACCGTTAACAGCTGTTCACAGAATCTACACATGTCCACAGTGAGTTAACATTGTGGATTTTAAGCCGTCAAAATTCCGCAGCCAAATATTTCCCAGCCTGTTCGTTAGCGGTTTTTTATTTGGAGTTTTTCATTATCGATAACTTGTTTTCTTCTATCTGTAAACTGTGATGTAGCTGCATCGATCGCGATGCACATGTATCGAGTGTAAGCATTTGTTTGTATTTTATTGTATTGTGTCATTTGCTTAATGCTATTTTTCTAATGTGCTTAGTCCAACATTTTGCGCACAATTTATTGGTGGCTGCTTGTTTGCAGAGGGAGCTTGCTGTATCAATTAACCACTTGTGTGTCCTTCCGCTAAGCAAAATTGCTAAACGTGCGTCCTTCATCCGTTCGTCTGTCCTTGAGCGGTGGCATCAGTTTTATGCATTTTCACCTGTAGCTGTTGGCTGACCTTAAAGCTTTCAGGCTTTCTGGCTACCGGTGTGTGTGTGTGTGTAAGTGTCTGTGTGTGTTTAAGATTGACCAGTGTTGTTGCTCTTGGCTCAATTACCGTTAACTAAGTGTGCGTGTGTTTGTGTAAGGAGTAAATTAATAATAAATTAATGCAGCATTAGCCACAACAGAAACAGCTTAAGGCAGACGAGCTTTTGCCATATAAAACATTTAATATGAACTATTAAGTAGTTTGTAGTCGCAATGTTTAAAGTTATTCATGGAGAATGCTGTTTGTTTTATTTTTCTTTAGTCGTGAAAAATTGTATTTACACCCAAGTCACACCTTAAGCGATTCTATCTTGAGAAGTTAAAAGTTCAAATCAAATGCTAAGAAAATAAAGCCAAACAAAATATTTCCATTAAATTGAAATTAAATTTAACAGAAGGAACTTTTGCTCTCGCTCTCTCTTAAAATGTTCTCTTACTTTTTTCATCGGTCTCTCTCGCAAAATCAACAGTTTGCTTTTGTGCTCCAAGCAAAAGCTTCGCGAAAGCTCTGGGCTGTGTGCTGCTAAAGATGCTGCATCGCGGCAGCCACAAGTTGCCTTCTCGTCGTTTGCAACAGTTGCTGTTGAGTGTCTTTGAAAAGCGGACGTGGCAAATTAAAGGTAACGCAGCAGCGCGTCCAGTTCATAATTCCTTAAATCCAAAAACGTTATTAGTGTGTCCAACTCATGGAGTGAGAAAGAGAGAGAGAGAGAGAGTGCTGCAGCTTTAAACAATAAGTAGACAACTCGGCAACTAGTTCAAGTGCAAGCCATAATGTTGCACGCTGCAACAATGATGCCAGCATAGTTTACAAATCGAAATTTCAATGTGCAATGCCTAATAATGCATTTAAATTTAAATTAAAGTGAAACCTAATTAAATATATATAAATATATAAAAGATTCGAGTATTTTGTATAATCTATGACGCAAATAAATTCCATTAATTTTGAAACTTAAGTGCAATAAAAATTCATTAAGATAAGTTGCCAATTTTGCATATTTATCATTTTTTCCTCGCCAAAAGCGTTGAAATGTCATAAATCATCAATGTTCAAATCGTGTTAAGTTATTTTATAACATGACGCCAAGAGAAATACAACAAAATACGTGCTAAAAAACAAATATCAAAAATACCATATGTGGCAAGGCACAAATATATATATAAAAGAAAATATATGTTCTTATTTTAATATATATATATATATATATATATATATATATATACATAAATCGAATTAAATAAATTTTAATCATTTGCAAATTATTTCACACGCTTTTCATTTTTGGTTTGTGTCTTTTTCACTTAATGTATTTTTCATGCCACCTCAAATAAATTTGAAAACAACCTAAATAATACAACAAATTGAAGCAACAACAAGCGACAACAACAACAACAACAACAACTGCAACAACGCGCCTCCCACCCCCCGGCCATTGTTTTTGAAGGTAGGTGTGCAAATTTTTGATTGGCGATTTATGCAAAAAAATATTCGCTTTACACACACTTATTTGCATTTCAAAGGCAGCAATGCGTGTGTATGTGTGTGTGTGTGTGTGGCATAAAGTGTTCTTCGCTCATTTTTTTGGCGTTTGTCTGTTGCTTTTTGGTGGCAACATCATAATCACAACAATTTTTGATAAGGCCACGCGGCGTATGATTGATGCCAGTCTTTGCAACAGCCTCTCTGTGTGTGTCTCTGTGTCTGTGTGTGTGTGTGTAATTAAATATGCTCGAACGTTGACTGCCACACTGATTGGCGTGTGGGCTCCGAAATTAGGTTTATCGCAATTTAATTGGAAAATTGCACAGGCTGAAAAGGCCAAATTTTGTTTGCAATTTGGTCTTATTTTAAGTGAAGTCACATTCAAATAAAGTTCACACGATATAAAATTCAAAATAATAAATGAATAAATTATTTGTATTGTATTTAAATAGAATTATTAAGTTTTAGGCAAATCAAATTTCTTGCATTTGAAATTCTTAAATAAAAAAATATACTAACAATTATTATTTTTTAACTTTTGATAAAAAAATTGGACGAATCATTTCAAGTTGCAGTTTTGTATATGGACATATCAAGAAAGATAACTTAATGGTTAAAGCAAATAGAAATAAAATCCATAAACATTTTGAAATTTGTTTCTTATCTATTTTTATTAAATTTTTTATTATTCATCTCTCATTTGTTTTATATACATATAAAAAAAATCTTTTTTTTTTCCAATTATTTGCGATTTTTATTTAAAGTCCTCCAATATCAGTCGCTACAGAAAATAAAAAAAATGTGTTAATGAATTAATTAGTTAACATTTAATATTTAAGATTTTAAATTGAAGTAAATAAATAATAAAATGTGCATATAATATATATCATATATAAATAATTAAATAGTCAATATATATTTCAACTGTGTCCGGTTTTTATTTGGTTTTTGCTGCTGCTCGCTTTACTCTGCAATTTCCATAATAAAATTACAATTTTCACAGTTGCCCTGTCGAATTAGACAATTAATGTTTGAAATTATTAAAATACTAATTGAATGAGTTTAATTAAATTAAATCAATTAAAGCAATTTATGTGCTCAACTTTTCATTTTTTCTAATATTCCTGCAGAGGGTTTTCTCATTTTGCTGTGAAGTATGTAACATATTGAATAATGCGCCTTCGGATCCAGAATATATATATATATTCTTCATTGGCATTAGTTTGGCTTCTGTACTCAGTCAACAATTTCTGTGCGTTTTTTCCTATTTGATTATTTTTTAATTTTAGCAAGTATTTTTCTGTGTTTAAAAATATTTTCTATAATTAACAAAAATATATATTTTTAAAAACTACAAAAAAGAATTGAAATAATTGAGAAATTTATAAATTTATTTTTGCAAATTATTCCTAAGAATCAGAAAAAGTTTCTAGTTTTCAGGCCAAGTCAAAGCATGAACTCTGTTGCAACTAACTCAGCTTGTTTTTATGCTGCAAGTCGACAATATTATTTAGTTTTTAATTGGTTGACTTTATTTGTTTTGTTTTTTGAATTTATGGCAAACTTTAAATGTCAGCAGATTAACTGATGGCTGCAAGAGAACATCATCTTCGGCGTGCCACAGCCGGTCGTTTTTCTCTGGTTTTCTTTTGCTTCTGTCGTCGTCGTTGGTGCAGCCCTCATCTGCTGCTCGTCATTTAATTGGCCGTAAATGAATTTCCTGACCCGAGCAGCAGCAGTGGCAGCACCCACTGTAGCACCTGTCATCAGCATTAATGACCCCAATGCCACAGTGTGCCCCGCTTGCCCCATATTCAACCGCAAGGCATAAACTTTTCGCGCCATTGCTCCCAATCTCCATCCACAATTTTCCATAGCATACTTTTCTGCAGGGCGTTTTGTGGCTTAAAGTTATAAAATGCATCCGTTAAGCAAACATAAAACATAAACATAAAAATTAACAAACTAGAAATCAACTCGTAGTTCAAGTTCTCTACTACATATATTTTTATATATATATATGTATATCTATCTGGTAAATCTGCATACACATTTCGCTTTTGTTGCCGCTTTTAAGGGCACTTGACCGAGTTTTGGTTGTAACGCTTATGTTGGTACTTTGATTTTTAATACGGCGTAAGCACAAATTTGATGAAGAGTCGATTCGACTTCAAAGAGACATGGCTTGGAAACTTGCTACAATTTTCCAATGATCGCAATCAAATCTATAGATAAAGAAGAATGTGAATTGGTTAGTATTTCCTCTAATGAAAATTCCCCACTTTCCACATAGGGTATATGGAAGTGAACCAGCCTCGACTGGATTTCTGCTAGTTTCACTAGTTATAGTTGTTGTTTCGCCTGCTGCGCGTATTATTTTTGTTTGCTGGCTTGTAAACGCGCAGAATTGCAAAAAACCAAGAGCATCAAATGGATACCACATGCTGTTGACTATGTTGCAACAAACAAAAAAAAAATAGAAAAAAAGTAGATAGGTCAAGTGGCGGGGCGGGTCGCAGTTCAGTTCAGTCAGTTCTGGCAATATGCGAACAGTTGTTTGCAACTTGCCATTTTCGTTTGACATTTAGTTGCACAGGAAGAAGAGTGCGTTTTAAATTGCACCACTTATTTGCAACAATTACACACTTGACTTGAGCATAGCTTCGAACTATCCATGAATTTTTAGCTTAGTCTTTTTTTTATAGTTTTTCAGTCAGTGTCGCATTTACATATCTGGCTTTCTGTCCATTTTCTTTTTTCGATTTATTATATAAAACGACCGATTTTGTAGCTGTATACATGAATAACAATCTGGAATTAAGAAATCTCTTTTCTAACTAAATAAAATTAAGTAAAGAAAGAGTCTGCTTAATATTATTTCGATTTTTATTCTGTGTGTGCATGAATTAAAATGGGTAAGAAGGATATTTTGGTATATATAAGGATATACGTAGGATCAGTATCAACATCCAAGTTGATTTTGCTTTATGTATATAGAAATATATTTATGTTTGTGCAGATAATCGATAAAATGTCCATAAATACAATATATATATTTAAAATTGAGCAATTTTATATATGCATATCATTTTACAATAGACTATCTTGGCATATATACATATATATTCGTATCGTAATCCGCTGATGACCCCTTAAAAAAGGTAGGCGAAACGGAGTGAAAAATTTTTTTGGCAACGCTTTCATTCTGCATCACATTCGTAATGGAGTCTTTCCCGTAATTCCTCTGTAATTCCTCGTTACAAGCAAATGGATGCGATTGTCACAAGCGGGTGATTGCAGTTCGTGCTTGTGAGTAAAAATGTGTATGAGGACACTATTGACGTAATACTTGGTCTTTAAAAATATCTGTAACATAATAAATATATCCATATCGATGGGGATCAATAGCTGAATCGATGTGAATAAAGTAAAATGAGCAGACGAGCTTGAAAAAGAAAATAAGTCTTATGCAAAATGCCTGCTTAGTTTGGTTACCGAGCGCAGTATCGATATCTCTGTTATTAACATAAGTAATATGTTATCGGAATGGTATATTGATCAAAATATTGGTGGTTGCAGAGTAGCGAAGCTTACTTTGGCGTTGAATAATATAATTAAATCTAAATACTAGATATGATATGTTGTTGTATATTTGTAAAAAATCTCTTCACAATCTCTCATGTCTCAAATGTTCTTTGGCGAACTTCAATCTTTTGGCAGCATATATATATATTTAAAAGGTGGCTTCAGGGCATATCGCACTTGTAATTTTATTAAAATTTATTTTAGACAAATTCGAATAGAATATTAAAAATAATTGTCGACTTTATGAGTTGAATTTGAAGCTTATCACTTAAACCGACAACAGTCCAAATCCCATGCAAATTCTGTTCAAGTTTGTATCGAAATTCAAACACAATTTGCACACGAAATGGACTGTCGCCAAATGTCGAATAATGACAGCAGATTGAGTAGCTGGATGAACTACTTGCAACAGGAGGATAGCTGCTCATAAGTGTGGACACACAGTACATATTCCTTAGCATGACATTCTCGCTGCTGGAGCTGCTTTTCCAGCTGGCAATTGCGCTGAATCATCTGATTGTAGTAGAAACGGAGCTCGAGATTCTTGAGTTGTCGTTGCATCTGTTGCATGTAGGAATGCTTTCGCGTCGGAGGACGTCGACTCAGCTGATCGCATATGGTGCAATTGATCTTGGGCTCCGGCTTTGGCAGTTCCATTGGCTCACTGATTTTCCTTGTTGACCTCCTTTTGGGCTTGGATTTTTGCACTTCGGCTTGTGGCTTATCTTCTTGTGGCAGTTCCACATCCGTCTTAAGTAATTGCCCTGTGTTTTGATACTTCATAAGTTCCGGCAGCAGATCGTTTTCTTTCGTTTCCTCTTGTTCATTCTCGCTTTTCGGTGCTTTCACTGACCCACGCTGAGTGATGATGGAGTAGTTACTCGATGAGGATAACTTTTGTCTATGTGTAAATAGAATTTCCTTGGTTGACGTTGCCGAACTCCTTCGTTCAACTTTATCATCGATTTTGCCATCCAATTTTCTTAATAAACTGAGGTTAGTTTTCTTCAGTTCATATGGATTATTATATTTGACATTTCTGTAAAAAGAATACAGCTTAAAACCATTTATGGAATCTTTGCTTTTATCGATTCGGGCAGCCGTTTCACTTAATCGAGAATTGTTTTTTTCCTGACTTTTTCTTTCAGGTAAAAGTGATTTTTCCTCCAAAATCGTTTTACTTAATCTAGAATTTTTGATTTTTTGGTGAATTTTTTCCTCAGGTTTAAGTGATACTTCTTCCCAAATCGTTTTACTTAATCCAGAATTATTGATTTTTTCAAGCATTTTTTCCCCAGATATAAGTGATTCATCTTCCCAACTTCCAAACGAATTAATCTGTTCACTTATTAAACTAGAGCTTATTTTCAGACTTTGATTCTCAATTTTTGAAGGTATTTGCTTAAGTGGCTGAATTTTGGTCGGCTCTTTTGATGATGATGATGGTCTGGATTTCAATTTGGGCTGATCTTTTCCTGGAATTGATTTTATCCTTTTGCCAAGTTTAGGTGTAAACATATTAAATTGTTCTTCAGCTGTGCTCCCGTATGAATTCTCCTCTTCTCTCCTTCTTTTCTCTTTTTCCCCTTTTCCTGTACTAGTTCTTAGAAGTCCACCTCTACGTTGGGTCCTAGGTAACATATCAATTGACCCTATTGTGTTATCCGAGTTTTGCCCATCCTCAACATATTCTTTTTTCGGATTATTCTGATTATGTTTTCTGCTGTGTTTTGCTTTTCTTTCGGGTTCAAGTTCTACGTATTCCTTTGGCTTTCCATATTTAGGAAATATTTTGGGAAGTTCAACTTTAAGTTGGCGCTTAGGCAACATATCAAATGACGTTATTGTGTTGTCTGAGTCCTGTTCATCCTCAACATATTCTTTTTGTATGCTTTTATCCTCTTTCTTAGTTTTTCTCCATAATTTTCTCAACTTTCTTGAGTGATTTCCCACAAAGTTGCTGCTTGACTTTTTACCTTTACCTTTTAGCTTCTGTTTTTTGTTTTTATATTTTGCCACTTCCTTTTTTTCAGCAACCTTCTCTGAGTTGTTCGGAGAGTCCTTATATATTTTTGTTTTAATCAGTCTTTGTGGTATGGATTGAGATCGATGCTGCAATTGCTTCTGATTCGAACGGTTCAGTTTCGGTGTGATTTGCTCGATATCATAGGGATTCTTTGTGTTCCCAAGTCTGTGCAAAGCATCATCAATCTCAGGATTTCGCACGAAGACTTGGGGGTCTCGCGAGCGTTCATGTTTGTGATGCTTCACTGTACTGCCGCTGCATTTGCGACGAAAGCAATCCACAAATTCCTCATATATGTCATTTGCCGCGTTCTCCGCGGATAGATTCGATACATTTGTCTCGGGGTATGAAAACTGCCCGTTATGGGTCAACAGATTGAGGAACGAGGCAGCCTTCTTATCCTTGATCTGTTGCACAAAGTCAGTATGCTGCTCGATGCGGCAACGTATGTCCAGTTGCCGCTTCTTGCAGCCGCTGGCAAAGTAGCTCCAATAGGCCCGAAACAGTGAATCCGTATCATTGCACCAATCCAGCCTATTAATCAGCGGCCTCAGTTTACTGATCTTATTCGCCAGGCAACTCCGGTCCAGCAGCTTTGGGTTCAGTCCATAATGATTGCTATTGCTAACCAGATTCTTGGTGCTCTGCAAAAGTTTCATCATTCACGATTTTGCACTTGCAATTTTTAGAAGTTTTTTTCTTTTTTGTTGTTCAATTTTGACAGATGTGTTTCGATATTTAAAATATGAACTTGTCATTTTTATGAAAAATAATAGACAAAACTGTTCTTTTGAAGAAGAAGATTATTTTGACTAAGCACACGCTATACGGAATACTATATTGAGGCTGTCAAAAATAGATTATCTTTTTTTCTTACACACGTCGCTCACTTTTCTTTATTCACAACTCACTCACGACTTACTCACGACTCACTCACGACTCGCTCACGACTCACTGACGACTCACTCACGACTCACTGACGACTCACTCAACGACTCACTCACGACTCACTGACGACTCACTCACGACTCACGTCAACATCGATATCAATGTTAAGTACATGTTAGATTACATATGTTATGTTACAGTCTTACAGTTAGGACAGGAAAAGCAGTTTACAAACTCCTCACACATTTTATCATACATTTGGTAATTTTGCTCGTGATTAAGATTGGTTTGTATGAATATAACCGCCTCCTGGTTCTTAATCTGGTCAGTAAATACCCGATTTGCAGTCAGAGACGCTGTAGCTCAGGAAGGGGGCTTCTGGCATAGAACTGCCACCAGTTGCGAATTGTGTGACAATCCTGGAGCTGAGTGCTCAGCACATTGGCCTGAAGCCGTTTCCACTGCGGAGCAGCACTTCTGACCATCTCTCCCAGAAGCTGCCGATTTAATACCCTGACACATTTCGTCTGCATCAAGGTCTCGCATGCATTAAATGCTGTTAGTGTGCGTCGCAGATTCCGCATAAAATACTTGCTATAAATCTTTATATATATATATATTATATTTTATATTCGTTGAGACTTGTCTCTTCTTGTCTCAGTTGCAATTTTTCTGACATTGAATTTGTTACTTTAATTGACTTAAAGTTCGGAACAAGTTTGATATGTTCCTAAGTGTAAGAGCTCGATTTAAATTAGAGGTTTCATTAATATTAAATGCTAGCTTGCACTTACCTCAAAACATATATTATATATATATATATATATATATATATACACATGCATTTTGTGCGTATGTTTGGTCGGTAAAACTTTATAATAATGCCAGCTGTCTGCCTTGGAAAACGCTTTGTTTTTCCACTTTTCTCGTTGCAACGAGCCACAAGTCCACAGCACACACACTCGCACAACTACTTAAATATACATATGTATATTTATTTATACATATACATCACAGACTCACTCACAGATGAGTATTTCTATGCACTTGGCATGCACGAGTGAATGAATAAATATGAAATCATTTTTGTTTGTCTCTGCCTTGAATTAATGTAATTCTATGGAAAATGCTGCAGCGCTTTAAAACCACAGTTGATTTCACATGATTTATTTTACAATAATAAATATATTTAACAAAAGTTATTTTCTACGAAAAAAAAACATCTCTGGTTTAGAAATGTAAATTGATGTTTGTTTTAATTATAATCGTTTCAAAGGTTATATATTTTATTATTGTTGGTACAAATTCATTGGGGTCTTTACAAATTGTGCCACATATACCACAGTCATCCACAGTATAATATCTCTCTGGTTTTTGTATACCTAACGGTAGCAAAATTAGACAGCCAACCTTAGTCTTATGATTATAATATCAGGATCTGTCGAAACTTATCAGCTTTGGAAGTCGAGCAAAACTGAATTCATGAAAAAGCAGAAGAAACCCAATTCTTATTTAGTTTTATTTAAAATTTACAAACCTTTCGATAGAGACTATGAGAGCGGCGATTGGCAGTCGAGTTAACGCTTATTCATTGTAATATTTGAGCATGTGCAGCAGCCAAGAACTGAAATTTCGGAAATGCATTTATTCATTTCGATTTTACATTGAATTTTCTACGATTATTTCCATGCACTTTTTTTCAGAGAAACGTGTCAAAAACAATTCTACTTTGATTATTAAGCCAGGGCAATGAAAATCTTTTGGTCTTACAATTTTATACAAATTTGTAGAAAATGTTATATTTTTCCAACCCCCTCGTTTCTCACATGCGTCTGACAATAAAGTTTATCTCCTGGAGTTCAGTTGACAGCTTTTGCTCCTTTAAAGAGCTTTCTCCTTCTGTGAATTGAAAATTTCATTCATTTTACTTAATTTTGCTGTCCATGCATAAGAGATAGCTAAATAAAAATTGTAATAATAATAATTACGCTTATTTGTAGACGGATCCAATTTACCAACGGATAAAAACGAACCAGTTAAATATGTACTTTAACATAATGTTAAATTGCTAGAAATGATTGGAAATTGATAATTGCCTTATGCTAAACATGACCATGTATGGACCTAGGCAAAAGCCTCATTGGTTTCATAATGAGAAAGAGGGATGGCATATGTGTGTACTCAAATCAAACGGGATAATTCCACAAAATACTTGTGTCTAACTCGACGGCGAGCATCGATACTTTTCAGTTTATTTTAGTCGGCGAACTTGCGCGTATGTGTAAAATGAAAATGATTGTTAATTTGATTGTGATTTATCGGAGTGGTGAAATATATATATATTCCTCATATTAAATAGTAATGTCTTCGCTAGATACGTGAGTTTCAAATATCCAAGCAAATTTTATGAAATCACCGACAATGACAGTTTATTGATACAAGTACTTCTGCCAAACAATTAGACTCAAAGTATCATTAAACATGTTTATGCTAAGTACTGGGCATTGTTTAATTGACAGGCAGCTGAACATACGGCATCGACTCCCACACAGGCGCATATGTACACAGAAAATGATTGTGATACTCTTTATAATTGCGATGTGTGTTGATGTTGCAGCAACTAATTTATTTATTTATACTTATCGCTTCCGTCGTGTGCGTAAAAAGCATATCGTATATACAAGCGCAGGTGCTGTTAACCATTTTTTCATTTGGCTATGTTTTATTTTTGATGAGTTGGATTTTGATTGCAGAAGCTGGAGCAGATTAAGGTAATTTCTGAATTAAAATCTGTTGGATTCAATGGCAGCAATGACGATAAACAAAACGAAGGCCAAGGCGAACTATAAACAGGCGCTGCGCGTTTATTAGTAATTAATTTCAGTATTAGCAGCAGAAAGTTAAAAGTCAGCAGCGCGTGGACATGTTGAATAAACATTAAATAAGTGAAAGACTATAAAACAAGAAAAAAATCAAAAAAGTTTTCACATAGCAACAGAAGAATTGATATTTAAAGTACCTTACCATTTTTAAATTTGCAATTTAACAGAAATGTTCGCAATTTGCAAATGTTTCGATTACAGAAAATGAAATTCGTATTTACTATCCTTGAGCATTGCTGCTGCACTGTGAATGCCATTCTTGGAGCGTGCTTATTTAATGGTGTACTTTATTTTGAATTCTTTCATCAATGCCATGCTTAACAGCGAGCTGTAATGTGAAGACAGCTGAAAGCATAATTGCAAACAATTAGCATGCCTATGATTGAACAAGGGGAAAGCAGCAGACAGCTGATCGACCGTTAAATACCATGAATTAACATACTTGCTAATCTTCCGAAAAGACTGTTAAGTAACATGCATATGTTAAATTGCTTGATCTGCTTAAGCGTTGACATTGAATGAGAGCATGTTAAGTATGAATTAGTTCAAATGAAGCAATTCACATTATATATATACGATAACTAACTTTAGTCGCTTATACCCGTTGTAGTATAGATACAGGTGTGTTGTTTGTCAGTTCCTTGTCACTGTTCCTTGAGGGCTGCTATCGGATTTGCTTTGTTGTGCAAAAATGCGGGAATCATTAAGCCTGGCCATAAAACCGTGAATCGTTTCGCATTACAGATTGCCAATACCCCGAAATATGTGCGCAAATACAGAGGAACACACACACACACACATACTACATACGTAAATGTGTATGTATGTATGTGTGTATGTATTTATATGGCAGTAGCTTACGCTTACGTACTTGGAATTCAACTCGACTACGCATATTATCTAGTAGATGAGTGCGCCTGAGTGCGTTCACAAGAGCTAGCTGACTCGGACTCTGGTTCACATTTTCTATGACTTCCCCTTTTGGTTTGGGTGCGGCTTGTAGCTTATGCGCAATTAGGCAGCTGATGAACTTGGCAACGTTATTAAAATAGCATACGTATATAAGCAGACTGTGCTCTGTGCGGGGACAGCTGTTTATAGATCTGGGCAAAAAAAAATAGTACATGGCTGCTGCTACTACAACAAGTTGCTCGTGTCCCATGGCCATAAACCGTATTGTATACACACTAAAATCCTAACTCAAAAGCACACAGCATATGTTTCTAGTTCACTTTGACTTTTGTTATAACCACCGCACGAAAATGTAAATATTTTTCAATTTTCGGCCAAATTACCAAATTGCCACCAAGCATTATTCGCAGGTGCTTCAACTTTATGCTGCATTTATTTGCAAGGTCTACTTAACCTTGCTACACATTTGGAATATGGCACTTATGGGAAAATTCCGACACTCAACGAAAGAATTTTTCAAAATTTTGTTACACATATAAAGCATTCGAAATAAGTGGAATTTTCAATACACGTTTTTGTAAGTCAAGTTACAATAATTTAAGAGGTATTTGCTCGTCGATCAATGCTCGTTTTCTGCTGACTCATTTTCAGCACAGTATTTGTGTTTATACATTTTTGATTGACTTTTAATGGGCTGTTGGCAATTTGAGCAGCTTGCGAGACATGCGTTTCATTTCACTTGTGTGCATTGAGTAAATCAAAATGACTTCAAGAGACTTGCAATATGGAATTATGTACAATAATTGCCGCTAGGTTGGAGATTGGAGATTGGAAATTAAATACAATACAATACACACACACACACACGCACAAAAGGGCAACTTAGTTAATTATTGTAAGGTTTCAGAGCAAAGATATTGAAGTAAACATTCTGAATGTTGTTTACGCAACGGCGAATGTAAATACGCTGCACAATATCACTATATATATATATATATATATATATAATTATATATATATGTATATATATGTATTTTTGCCCCAAGCAAAATATACCCATATGTACTAGAAATCTCTAAGCCAGCACTTAAAATTTCTGTGTGTTTTTGCGGATCCCTAGCTTTAAGTTGGCAAATGTTTTTGCATAAGCAGAGCCAGGGCAAACAGGAGAGCGAGTTCCACACACACACACCCACACACACACACATAAGCAACATTAATGCCCAATACAAATAACAGAGGGAGAAAATAACAAATGCCCCAGAAACAAACTCACACAAAAATACGGATAAAATGTGCCACATACTGGTCTTCTAGCCTGGTCCTTAGCTACCGTATAAAGTTGGCCAAGTTATGCCAAATTGGCAGCCTCCAGTTATTAGCCTTGGGCAACCAAATAAATACAAGTATTTTTCATAATTTCCTCAACTTTTATTCATCTTTTACATTTTCTTGGTGTTGGTCCATTTATTCAAATAAATTCTTGGCTGGTTTTGCACTTTATAACACAAAAAAAATGCTTTTGCTGTAATCTAATTTAATTGTAAGCAAAGGTAAAAAAAAATATATTTAACAAATTCAAATTTTCAAAGTGTGAAAATTTCAATTCAGCTTTAACTTGGTCACGAAACACAAAGCAGATGCACAAATATATTTGTTTAGGCATTAAAAAACATTAAGTAAACAAAATGTGCTTAATTTATTAGTAAAAAATGAGATAAGAAGAACTAATACAAAAAATAAATAAGAATACTTAAAATCATTTAACTTCAATCCTTCCACTAGCATAACTATCTTCTAACTAGTCAAAAGGGGAAACCATAGATCTTAAATATTGCAGTGCTCCAATAATAATAATAATAATAATAATAAAAATAATAATAATAATAATAATAATATTATTAATAATAATAATAATAATAATAATAAAGTGCTAGTCAAAAATGTTTATAAATTAGTAGGAAATAATTAAATTAACATTTTTTTCTCTAATTATAATTGTTTAAAGTATTTTTAAACATTTTGTCATCATGAAATCCATTCAAAACAGCTCTATAAATAGGCACAAAAAAACTGTCTTACGATAATAACGGCATTTCACAAAGATAAGAAATATGAAAAGTTGCAAAGATTATTTGGGGCAAGCTGTATTCGCATAATAAGTTGACGCCAAGGGGCAAGATGCTGCCAGATAAGCGATTAAAAATCAATTTGTTAACCTATGTACAATCGACAGCTGCTTGTGACGCCCCGCGGCCCATCGAAAGTCCAGTTATGAGCCAAGTTTGCAGCACGAGTCACTCAAAACTTTGACGCCCAGCAGTATGCAGCATTAATTGTGACAGTCGCCGTGTGGCAGATACAAAAAATTAATAAGCGCAACACGTGCAGCGGTTTTGCCAGCAACTAATAATACGAAGAAGCGTCGTCTTCTTCTTGCCACCATGTGGCACGATAACAAAGGGGCGTGGGGCAGGGTGCCTGAATCAGGGCCAAGGCGAAAGTTTGTGTTGTACGAGATGGCTTTGAAGTCTAATAGGATTAGCCTTACCGCCCGCCCAACACTTAGTGGGCGTGTTTGTGTGCCGCAAATAAACGTCAGCAGTGTGTGTGTATGTGTGTCGATGTGTGTATTTTGTGTGGGTGTGTGGGTGTGTGTATTGTGTGTGTGTGTGTGTATTGTGTGTGTGTATTGTGTCTGTGTTTGTTTGGGGGTTTTATTAGTGGCTAGCCAAAAAATCCGATTGATATAAATAATATGAATAATGCCAGGCAAATATTTAGCAAGCAAATTGTAACTGAATTTTATTATTGCGGTAAATATATATATAAAAAATATATGAATATATATATGAGAATATTGGGTAAATAAGAGTGATTTCCAGCTTGGGAGCGCCTAGCTAACAATGCGGTCATTGAATATAATCTTCACATCAGTCTTGGCCATGTTTGTGAAGGCGCCAACGAGTTCGGTGAGGTTTGCGTTCGGCAAACGCCTGTCGAAGGGGTAGCCCATGGTGCGCCTATCCGGATACAGTTTGTCCTTGAGTCCACAGAAGGAGTACGCCGTGCTGCAGGCATCGTCCGGTGCGCTGTGTGTTGTACAATTATTATTTGTTGCTGCTGCCAAAAAAACACACTTTGCATAGTTGCAACACTCACTTGTTTAGCTGCTGCACGGAGTCGTTGCTGTAGTCCGATATCATGACGAACAAATCGAATAGCATGCCCTCCGGCTTGCCCTTGGGCAGCAGCAGATGCTGTGGCCAGCCGCAGCCGCAGAAGCGGAAACGTGCCAGATCATCCGGTGCCGTCGGCTGATAGTTGGCGCCCACGGCGCGGAACGAGCGCTCAAATGGAATGGCCACCGAGGACTCTGTCGACTGGCGGCGTATCGTATTATCGCCGGGCACCACTGTAAGCACAACACAAAATTGCTCGAAATAAACCCAAAAGATTGGCAAGCATCGCCTTCAAATTCGAAAAATCAACTTTGATGCACTTCGAATAAAATTCGAACTTTTTAGAAACTATTCTAAGAAAATTAAGATTGGAATTATTATCTCATTATTTCATTATTAGTTTGTTTGGATTTTAAGAATTTATATTTCTACTTTTTGGCAATGTATAACTTCATAATATATATATCTATAAATAGGAAATATTTTTGGAGTTGTCGATTTAATTTTTAGACATTGTTTTCCCATATTTGAAATGTTTTAGGTAGACTGTTTTTCTGAGTGTGAAAATCGCTTTGAAAACTTGAAAAGTTTTCTGCTTTTCAGATGTAATTTCTACAATTAGAAAATACTTTTTCTATTTATCAGAAATATGTTCCATTCTAAGGAAAGATGTTTCCAATATAAGTGTAAAAAGTAAAAGTGAAAAACACTTTTTAAAACTCCAAAAATAATAATGGGATTATTTCCGGGCTGTTCTTTGCCCTTAGGATTGCCGTAAAAAGAACTCAACTAAATTCTTCATATATATATATATAGATCCATAAAGTGCAAGAACACACCGAATTTGATGAATGGCACCCATTAATTATGGGTGCTCAAGTGGATTTTACTCACGGTTTACGGTAAATTTGTCCATTTCGATGGCCATGAGACGCTGCTCCTCGAGACGCAGTGCTTCGTTGCGCTCATCTGTCTTGGGGCAGATGAAGATGCGGCAGGTGCCGGTGCGTCTGGGGCCAGAGTTTGTCACATTGAAGGTGTAGGTGAAGGGTGCGTTCTGCAGATGCCTAAATGAGGCAGACACATTGTCATCCTCCACGGGTCCAAAGTCCAGGCCAGCAGCCAAATTGGTCACCGACTTTTGCCAGTAGGTGAGCAGCTTATTGGGCCCGGCAGCTGTTGCACCCAGTTTGGCTTCCACATTGTTCACAGTGATGCCTGGGAACTCCAACTGGGCGGTGCTGTAGGGCGGCAGCAGCGTTTTGTGCTTGTTGAAAATGACATCGATGAATCCGTGCCACCTGTAGAAGATCGGATCACGCATAGCTGTCGTCACATCGCCCATAACGCCAAAGTCCTCCAAGTGCCGGAAATCGGGATCGTGGGCAAACGAGATAATCGTATGGCCCTCGTTGTGCAAGTTGCCATAGAACTGGCTATTCACGGAGAGCGTTGGCGACGCCTCAATCAAGTTGCCCAGTATATCAATGCCCCTCTGCTCGTCCAGCGGAATGCGCTGTCCCTGAGTCTGTATTCGAATAGAGAAGATGGCTAAGCACTTCTCCTGGTTTTAGCCGTGTCAGATTCCTGCTACTTACATTCTCCACAAAGCCCTGATCGATGGCGGCCAGGATGCGATCGCGCCAGCGTTCCAATTCGGAAACCTCAATGTTGCCATCTGGGCGATCCACGTCGCGCAGCAGCTGATTGGAGGCGCGTGCCGGATAGGTGCGATTGTTGACGCTGGACAGAATCTTGGGGAAGTAGCCCTCGGGGATCTCGTCGCGCAGATTGTTGAGTGGCGCCACACGCTTCAGATTGTTGCAGATGCGCTCCACATTGTAGCGGGCGAGCAGCTGATGGTGCATGTAGTAGAAGAGTTCGCCACGGCGATCCTTGTTGACCACCTCCATGGGTCCGCTGGCCGGATAGACCAGATGCCAATGCCAGTGATGGCTGTTGACGCCAATATCCTCACGGAAATAGGCCAAGCGCTGCTCCTCCTCGCGATTGGAGGCCGTATAGTTGATGGGTATCTCCAGCACGGGACGATTGCCGCTCTTGGTAATCACCGATGCCTCCTGGCGAGCATCCTACACGCAAATCTCATGTGAGAATTATATTGCTTATGATTCGAGATTCGATTGGGCGCTTACCAGAAAGGCGGAGGGCTCAATAAAGTTGCCCGGAAAGATCTGGGAGATGTTGGGAATGGGCACACTGCGTGTATCCGGACGATGGGCAACAGCTACAGCATAGCTGTACTGGAACATCACAGGGTTCACGCGATCCCTGCAAAAACGCCATTCGTTCATTAAGTTATTTGCAGGCAAATGTCAGAGAATATACAAATTTACTTCGTGTAGGCGGCCAGTGCAACGAATTGTTGCAAATTGGTCGCTTCCAGATACATTTTAACTAGTTGACCCGCGATCTCTCTGTGGCGCGTGTTGAACAGCGAGAATTGATCCTTTCTGCCCAGCTTGGCCGCAAAGTCGAGATTCGGCACTTTGCTCAACTCCCGCACCGGAATCCGGGTCTCGACATTCTGACTGAACCGGGTCGCAACCTCCGCCGTATTGTTGCGATAGCGTTCCGTATAGAAATTATCGGGCAGATCGAAGACAGTCTTGCCATTATCACGTGTGGTGAACACTGGCTCCAGCGGACGCTGGAACAGCAGCTCCAAAGCTTTCAAATCCGTGTTCATTTTTGGTAAGGTTGGCAAGGTTCAGTTGCGGCAAGTTTAAGGCAAGTTTGAGTTTAGTTTGAGGTAAGTTTGAGGCAAGCTTAAGGCAAGTTTGAGGCAAGTTTAAGGCAAGCTCAAGACAAGTTTAAGGCAAGCTCAAGACAAGTTTGAGGCAAGTTTAAGGCAAGTTTAAGGCAAGTTTGAGGCAAGTTTAAGGCAAGCTCAAGACAAGTTTGAGGCAAGTTTAAGGCAAGTTTAAGACAAGCTTAAGGCAAGTTTGAGGCAAGTTTAAGACAAGTTTAAGTTGTTCTCCTCACGAGCTGTGGCAGCGCACTGTGGCAATCGAAGCCAGCGAGTCTCGTTTTTATAGCCCTTCAACTCTAACCACAAATAATTTCACTATCATTTATTTTACTTGCCACAAACATTTGTTATCAGCGCTTTTATTATTAGTTAGTTAGTCAGCCACAAAAATGTTGATAAGCAGTATCACTCAGTAAAAGTGCAAGGGTTTCTCAACTGACATATCCATATACTATATGTACATATGTGTTGCATAAATTGGTGTCTAGAAATGTTGTGTTCAACACGCTTATCTTTTGTTATTTCACATGTTGCCACAGCGAAATGTGTTCAAGTATGAAAGTGTTTGGTTTGTGTTTCCGCAATTCTTGTCAACGAACGATACTCACTAAAAATATGTAAACATTAATTCAATATATATATTATATAGATAGTCTTGATTCGCATCTATATGTCGAGAACTTGCTCAGTGTAATTCGTTTTTGACCAGCAAGTTAACTGGTTCTGCGCTGCTCAACATTTGACTATCTCGAACAGATAAATTGCTAAATAATGGCTGCTGCTCCCAAGGATATTGACATGCCCCATGCCGGAGATTCCCTGACCTCCAGGAATGTGCGCTCCTTGGAGAATGTATGCCGCGACTTGATCAACGGTGCCAAGAATCAGATCACCAACCGTAAGACACCTTGCGGTGAGGGGGGTTCCAAGACCTGGCATCGTTTCCTGATGAGAATCCACATTCATGCATTCACCATCGGAGATCGTCAAGAAGATCACCTCTATCAACATGGAGCCCGGCGTAGAGATTGAGGTTACTATTGCCAACTAAAACTGATATCGGCTGAGGAACATCATCTCCTCTCAGGAGGCAGACAAGTTTCGCAGTTTAAAGGAAATCTTGATGAACCGCTGTATATATCCGCATTTTGTATTAGTTTGGAGCAGAACTATATCATTATGGGAACAATCGGTCGCCTAACTCGATCTGAACAATTTTAAAGTTTAATTTTCATGACAAACTCAAACTCAAACTCAATGGGAAAATGGAAAAATCATGAATCCCAATGTAGCCACCAGAACTTAAAGGGTTCAGCGTTTGTACGGCAAGAGGAAACAAGCGTAATATTTATGAATAGCCTCCGGGTTAACGGACAGTGCGATTATAATGCCGAATATAACGGTAAGCTTGCCTTTGTTGTCCTGCTTGGGCCTGCTTACCATAAGTAGAGTACCCTATTCAGGGACCTGCGGCAAGTACAATAAATTAGGCAATACGCATATGTATTTGCAACACGGCCTGTGGCATGAACACATATTGCGTATTATTAGACTTATCCGTGGGCATAACAGACAATTACACAGCGAAATACAACTTTGGCGAATTTCAACATTTTGCGCAAATCAATTTTTGACGCTTCGTGACCAGAGCAAAAACTTTTTTTGCCATTGTCAAATAATAAATGTAAGTGCGGCAAGGCGTTCAAATGTGAAATTGACAGCAACCAGAGCAGCAGTCTGGTGGCACAGTGGCATATCTGTAAAAAGAACCAACTCATTTGAACATTTTTTCAAATAAATCTCAAAACAGTTAATTAACTAAAGTAATTAAATTTAGTCTCCTAATTATTTTGAACAATTTTGATTTTTCTATATTTATTTATACAATCATTAATTAAAAATTAAATTAAATTAATTACACAATTCAAACTTAATGTTTAATTATTAAATTTGTGATTTTGGGAATTTACAAATTTTGAATTAATTGTGTTTGAAAATTAATTTCTTGAGCCGATTAACCATTATATATATATATATTTTAAACAGTTGCTTTAAATAATCTACCATTTATTAGTGCTCGGATTTTTGTCTCCTGCTCCACTGTGCGATATTGCCTTGACTCCAGACCAGTGAGTTTGGGAATTCGAAAGATGATTTTCCATCCTTTTGCCCACGTAATGGAAATCACTTTTTGGCATGAAAGTTGAATTTGCTGCTGCTGCTTCCCTTCCCCTATTTATTGGATGTCCACAACACTTACAATATGCAAAGTAATATTTCATCAGCCAAGTTATTAAGCCAAAGTGACAGCGCCTTATCTTGCAATAATTAATTATATAAAATGTATTTTTCGTGTCAGTCTTTAATTGAAAATCAACTCAAAATTCAAATATTGCGCAAAATATTCGAAAGCTTTTTTTTATGACATGCCAAAAAGTTGTGACTCTGAACTTTTGGCATGTGGCTTGATAAAGAGATAAGTCGGCCCTATATACATATATGTATATAGCAAGTCGTAAAATTATCGTTGAGCGTTGCTTTAATTATGAGTTCAGCAGTTGAGCCAACAGTTGGATAATGTCTAAAACATTTTGCGGTAAATCGTTGTTGATGGTCGCAGGCGTAGGGCAGTTGGAGGGCAGTCGGAGGGCAGTCGGAGGGTAGCCCGGTTGTTGGCTAACCACAGGAATTTGCGGACGGGGCTTATCAATATTGGGTGTGCGAAAAGCAAGAGCAGAAACAAAACTGATTAATAATGCGAGCTTTTAAGCTAAATGGAAATTTTCAACAGGTTAACTGCGCTAAATTTAATATGCAACAAAAGTGAAAAGGGTGCAAGTACCCTTTGGAAATGGAAACGCTATTGAAAATGTTGCTTAAGAAAAATGGTTCAGCACATTAGAATATTATTAAGATCTAAGCTTTGTGTGCTTTGTTAACATTTAATTAAAATGTAAAAAGTGTTGCGAAACCCAGCTAAAATGGTAGTTAGATTATAGCATTATTATACTCAAATACCACCGAAGGCATCCGTAGTAATTTGGCTTAGTGCAATGTCCGTCCGGCTGCCTGTTCGTCTATAGCGTGAGAGCTTGCAACATATGGGGGTCTGTGCCCGCGACAGGCAAAGTGAATAAATTGGGATTCGACGTCCACTAGAAGGTTAAAAATTCGATCAAATCGATAAACCCGCATATCGCTGACAATCTTAAAGCTAGTCACTAAATTTGGTTGGCAGTTTGGCACACGACCCCAAAAATCGTAAATGACTACATCTTCCGCATATTATTATTATTATATATTAAAAAATTTGTAAGCTAGACTCACAAAAATCTGAAAGTTATGTTACTTAAAATATCTGTTCGAAATTCCTTTGTGAGATCAAATCGAGTTTGTCAGCAATTTATGTGCATGTTAATTTTGACAGGAACATGAGCAGAAATCTATGTTGAAGTGCCATTTTGACTGGATGTCAGCCAGCTAATACAGTGTTTCACTTAATTGACATAATGAAATCATATCATAGATATAGCAAATTATAAATTCCACAACAATCTGTGTGAAATTTGATAAATCAACTAACAGCAACCACAACAAAGGCACAAGGCATCCAGAAGAAGCGCAATCAAGAGAAGACCAGTCAAATTAGTATCCAAAAGGGGATTTAATGCGAAAATCAAACTTGTTGCAAGCTTGTTGCAAGACAAAATCAGTGTTGACAACAGTTGCAACTGCTACTATTGTTGCTCTTAAGCTGACAGCCCAGTTTAAAGCATGGGCCTTGAGCTGAGCACATGTAAATCCCCAAAGACTAATTAAGCACCAGTTGCAGACAACAACAACACTGAGAAAAATAATCGCCCTAAAAGTGAGGAAATATTACTCGACTTTTACAAATAGTTGCTTAAAATTAGAAATTTCCCAAAATTAGAAGTTTCTTAAAATTAGAAATTTAAAAATACATTTTCTGAATAAGACGCTGAACTCCTGATGGCGATTTTCTTAATTTCAGTGCACTTTTTTTTTTTTTTGTGTACCATAGAAGTCGAAAGTGCACAATAGAGAACTGAAACAAATCATTTAACAAACAGGCTGCGAAAAATGGAAATGGAAAATGGGAAATGGATTGTGGACTGACAGTCGAATGCGCATGGAAAACACTATTAGTTGCCAGTTACCAGTTGCCAGTACCGAGTTGCCAGTTACCAGTTGCCAGTTTGTTGTTGCCAGACTGTTAGCTGTTGGCTGTTGGCTGCTTGTTGGCCAATTGTTGTTGGCTGTTCAACTGTCAAGCCATGTGCCGTGTGGCAGCAGACAGACAATGGCTCTGTTAGCCAAGTTAGTGATTGCAACAATGTGTGCGACTGCTGTGTGTGTAAGTGTGTGTGCCTGTGTGTGTGCAAGGTGTAATGTAAGGTAATTGAACAACATTTGTTGAATGGCTTGTAACAAATTGCCGCAAAATGAAAGAGTGACAGGGATAGAGACAGCGCCAATAACAACAAAATTGAAGAGAGATAGAGGGAGAGAGAGAGAGACAGTCGGAGCGTGTCTAAGTGCTGCAACATCAGGTGTGGCAACGGTGTTCGCATTGTCAGCGCCAGACAGCTGGCTGATTTTTCTGTAATATTAACTTCTGGGCCATATGTTCGTTTCTGTGCGACTGTCAACATTTTGTACCCATCAAAAAGCACATCAAAATGGATATTAAAAAGTACTGGCAAAAATAGACTTCTGGCAAGAGAAATCATATTTCCGAGTCTTAACGTATTTGTCAATTTGTCGAGCAACTGACAGTGGGGTCAAGTATAGCCAAACATAATCATTTGATTTCATGGTCTTCCAAATAAGCTTAAAATGCTTTCACAATTTCAGCAGTCTGCTCAATCAGCTCTGAGATCTGAGCAAATTTCAAGCATTCTAAATATTCTATTCTAAAAACAAATCAAATAAAAAAACAAATAAAATTGGTAACAATGTAACAAATGTCTTGGAAAAACTAACGGAATTTGAATTCCAATGTATCACGACAGTGTAAGAAGAAGAAGCACCGTTACAAAATGCGTAAACAAGGTCCCGTTAGGCTTAGTTACACGAAATCATAGGCAGCTCTGCTCAACAGAATACACACAAACATATTTACGCTAGCGGCGATTATCATGACATCCCTTTCTTACACATGCGCTCGCAAATTTACAGAAAATGCTTTCGCCTGCTCAATATGAGAATACATTTTTGACTTGGTTGTTTCTTATCCGATCTTGATTAACTTTGTCCAATTCATCAATAATTGAAATTAATTTTGTTTATTCAATGTCTTGAATTGAAGCTTGATTTATTTAAATTGATTTGAAATGTATATTTTTGTGGAATCATCATAATTTAGTCATTCTTCTTATTTTTCTTGTCATTGCTGATGTGCTGCACATTGGCCTCAATGTAGCCTATGAATAAATTTCCCTGCTTGGTGTTATAGCTGAATTCTACAAAAACGGGCGTTTCTATAGTGACAGCTGGTATCAGATTCAAATCCAGACGAAAGCCGCGCATATTGTAGGCTTTGTCCTGCTCCAAGGGGCAGTGCTTGGGAAAATTGGAGTAACGATCAAGTATGTCGCGCATGATGCGCATCAGTGTCACTTGATTCTTATTGTTGAGCAGCTGGCAGCCATCTGCGGTCGAATTCAGCAGCACAAAGTTCTGAGTGGGGCGTGGCAGCACAATGAATATTTTGAAATCATGGGCATTCAGTGGTTTCCGCAGCACAAATTCCATATGCAACGTGCGGCGTTTCGGATTCTTGCTGAGGCCACAGTTGATGCTTGCCAAGATTGGATTGCTGCCTCGGACGCATGTAAAGTTCTTGAACTGCAGGTCAAGGTCGGTCTGTACTCAATCATTCCAGTTAATCCCTATTGACGTTACACATACGCATACGTATACGCACCTTGGCCGCAGCCTGATGAACCAGTAGATGCCACAAGACGACGACATAAATTGCCAGGGGCGTTGCGTACATTTCGGAACTCTGTTTGAAACTAAACGCATTAAGCAAAAACAAAAGCAATCAAATTGAATTGTTAATTCACTCGTTAATCACAATCTGCAAATAATGCCAGCCACTGAGGCTTGACTAATGTGCAATTAAATATAAATAGTATTTGCCAGCAATAAATATAAATACACTATAAACTTGATCTAGTTAAGTTTGAATGGCTATCACGAGTAGAGTGTGGCAGGCGACCTGAGAAGAATTGGTGAAGGGTCTTATTAATGTGGGATTGGAGTAGCCGTAGACATACACAACAACATATGATGAGTCAACAAATATTATGTATGGGGTCTCAAATTTAATAATCTCAAATATATATAATATAATACAAATGTAACAAATTAAAAAAGTTAATATTAAAAAAATATGTTTACTAAGGAGAAATTTTTTTTTTTTTTTTTTTTAATTACAATTTTTATTCTATGGCTATTTTAAATATCAAAGCTTAACTTAATTTTAATAATATTTATTTTTTCTTGTATTCCGTATCTCTCCACAGTTAAGATATTTACTTAATGCTACTTTATCTAATTTAAAATAAATATTTGATTTATTGAAGCTTATCAGTTTGTTAATTTGAATTTTATATTTGATTGCTATACCAAGAAGTTGAGAATTTTTAAGGGTATCGAATATTTGGCATTTAATTGCTTTTATATATACATTTTAATGTTTTCATTTAAGTAGGTTAAGCCCACAAGCAAATTACCAAATAATTTGCTTCAATCAATCTACATTTTCAGTTGCCACAATTATTCATTCGTAATAATAAAAGCGTGTTGTTAATCATAATCACCACCCAATCAATGGCTTGCAAAAAATGTCGATTATTTTTATTGCGACATTAAATATTTGTAACAATTAAAACGTAATTAGTGTGACTTTTGTGCTTCATTTGATCGATAACTGCCACTGTGTCTCCCATATCGATACAGGTGTGCGAGAGGGATGGCGTGATAGTCGACACTAGCGTTAATATCTTCGTGTGTATTCTGCATAGTGCCGTTATCCCGCTTTCGTGTGCGTATGTGTGTATGTTTGCATATACAAAGCCGGTGATTGGAGTTTGGGCTTGTGAGTAAATATATGCTCTGCTTTCGTATTTTTCTTTTCAGTAACTGTGCCTGCCGTAAGAACAGAGAGCAAAACTGTTATATATTATATAACAGCTGGGGTCAGGATATATGGCAGTCGAGCTCATTCGACTAGAGCATGCTTAATTATTACTTCATATCTTTTCTGCAGGAAACAGCACTTGGCAAAGTTATCGTAATTGGAAAAAAAAGAAAACAAGTTTGTTTTGTTTAAGACTAGCTTTTGGTTACATAAATTTCAACTTTGTTTTGCCGGTATTTGGTTAATTGCTGTGCAACAGTGTAAATAATATAATTTCAAAACTGCGGTGCGTTCCGACGATGCTGAACAGCTGCTCGATTCCTTGCAGCAGAAAATTTTCAGTTCACATATTCTCCATTTAGCTACAGTTTTTATTTTATTTTATTTTGCTAAAATAACCTTAATTACAGGTTTTTACCCTGTTCAACCACAGCAACATGAATGAATGCAGATTGTGCATTGTGCGCTTAATAGTCTTGTGCCCCAGCGTTGTCCTTTCGAGCTGTGTATGTGCCCCAATAAAGCTCACCCTTGCGAATCGGATACGTATATTCACTTTGCAGTGCTCGTTAATAGCAATAAAATCATAAGTGGAAAAAAAGGACGATTCCATCCATTTGGAGAAAGTAAATCTCTGAGAACAACTGTGCAAGCAGCATGGGGCAAGCTGCTGTAATAAAATAAAGTAAAGGTCGTGCCAATTTAGTTGCATGATTCGCTTACGTTTACCCCATTCGTTACAGTTCAGTTTCTCATATATGGATATATCTATACTATTGTATTGTATTTGAAGCAAAGGTTTTTTTTGGATGGATAACATTTTGCGGAGTATATGCCTCAAAAATCCCTTTTGATGCAAGTCATATTTCCAGTAGTCAATAAAGTTAATCCCAGCATAAGGTTAATCCTGACACAGGATCGTGATTATGACGTAATTTTATTCTTTGAAAGGGTATTGGCTAGACCGATAGCATCTAATCAGATTCTTCTTCTTCTTTTGTTGTATTTTGTGTCCAGCCATGTGTGTGAAGTTTCAGCCGCAAAAAATGCGGAATGTATTATCGCATTTCCGTGCCGCTTTTTATGTTGCACGTGCCGCACGCCCAGTTGCCTTCTGCACATATCTCTACATAAATATATTGGATTTAAAAATGCCAGAAGCGTTTTCGCTTAACAAGGGCATTTCAGATGACGGCTCTTTATATCAATTTTTTTCTTTCTTTTAGGTAAAAGTAAATTTATTCTAAGCTGCTGCCCTTGGGTCATCAGCAATGAGTGAATATTTATTTCCACAATCTATTTTAATTTTATGAAATTAACTGACTTCAAAGAGGCAGGCACTTCAGCGAAGCAAAGTGCTTCACTTCTCGGCTTCCAAGTTTATAGTCAACAAGTCAAGGAGTTCGTGTTACCTCAAGTATTTGCCTTCAAATAATTGCTTGTTTTCCAACAACTTTTCTTCTGTAATGCTGACATCATGTTAAATATAGAATTTCTCATTGTGCACCTTTTATTCTTTATTTAAATTTATGAAATTAAGAACAAATTTTTCGATTTTATTTTTTTTGCTCAATTTAATTATTTTTTGTATATTATTTAATATTGATTTTAAGACAAAAAAGCTTAGTTTTTTTTTCTCAATTTTTGTTTTTAGATACATCGCCCATTTAAATATTCTTATTTATTCATTATTAATTTATTATAAAATCTTGTTTATGATAAATCTATTTTGAGTTTATTTATTGGAACGGGATAAAACCAATTTGTTTGATTCAATTTTAAGTATTTATTATTATTATTATTATTAAATATTCACGTGCGCAATTTCCTCTTATTGCATTCCTGCAACAGACTAAATGTAGCATTGCCACAGCAAAGTGTCGAACAACCAAAGTGAGCAGCAGGTGCCGGAGAGTGCTCATATCGTAAGCCTAATCAGGTGGAATAAAGCGGAAACGGAAATTGCACACACACAGACACGCAGCCAACGCAGCGCAGACCTGCCGTGTGTGTGTGTGTATGTGTGCGTGTGTGTGAGTGGGTGGGTGTCTGGATGACTGGGTTAACCAGATTCAAACAACCATATGCTAGTGTTGTCCAGCACATGGACCTCTGACCAAGCAACTGCGAATGGTTTTGGCTGTGAACATTTTGTGGTTAAACATAATGCAAAATATTTCCGATTAGGAAACAGGACAGGAAATTTTAGTTGGCGGATAAATTAAAATTATATTTGCCGTCCAACTACAGTGGCGGACACCTTATTTGGTGGATTGTCAAAGAGAGAAAGTAATTGCCTGCCATAAGCTAATCATTCATTATTTTTCAGAAATTCCAAAGGCCGATGGTAGGTACATATATTAACCACCAATATGAATGAGTGACCCCCATAAACTCGGGTTTCCTTACCTACTAGGTAGGATTATGTAAAAAAGTACCCTATTTTTAGGGGACAGCTTATTGGGAACTGGTACAAATAAAATAATATATTTGGCGTATAAAAACTTAAATACAAATGTTAATACTTAGTATTACATCCTTTAGCCTTAACTACTTCCCTTAATCTATTATTCATCGAAGATACCAGCTTCCTGGTAGATTCTAAGCTTATTTTGCTCCACTCTTCCCGCAGAGCATTTTTGAGGTCTTCTTTGCTGGATATCCCTGTGCTTCCGGATGTTATTTTCCAGCAGAGCCCACAAATTCTCAATGACATTTAACTCTGGAGACTGGGCCGGTGGAATTATCATGTGGGGGCAGCTCCTGTCGAGTCAGGACTGTACTATCTTGGCCTTATGCTTGGGATCGTTGTCGTGGTTGAACCGGAAAGTACGTCGGATTCCTACCTTCTCGGCACTTTGGAGTAAATTTTCCTTTAGTATGTTGAAGTACACATTCTTGTCCATTGTTGTTTCCAAAATCACAAAATTCCCGAATCCGGCTGACGAGATACACACCCATACAATGTCACTTCCTCCACCATGCTTGACTGTTGCCTTTACGTGTTTGGGATTCAGCTCAGTATTGGGCTATCGCCACACATAACTCCGTCCGTCCGAGTAAAATATGATGAATTTGGACTCATCTGCAAATATGATTGTGTTCCAGAACTCCAGTACCTTGTCCAAGTGGTTTTGGCGAACGTCATCCAAGTCCCTCTATTTTTCACGCTTATAAATTGCTTTTTCTCCGTGACTCTTGGGCATTAAAGTCATGTGTCCGCAGAAACCTAAGCACAGTTTCCTCACAGCACTTTTTCCCCAATTCATCCTGCACCTGTGGAGCCACTTTTGGAGCCGATAGCTTGGGAGATCCCCTTATTATCCTGGTGATCCTTCGCACCTCCTCTTCGGTGAAAATCTTGTTTGGTGCCATTCTGGCCTTGCCCTTAATCCGATTGGCGTCGACGAAGCGCCAAATGATGATATTCACAGTTGAGTTGCTCAGATTGACCATTTCAGCTATTTCGCGATATGAAAATCCGTTTTTGTGGTGTTCCAGGATGAGTTTCCGTTGCGCAATGGTAGTCCGTTTGCCCATAGTCCTTGTTGGCTTATTGCACCCGAGATGCAGGTTGAAAATAAACTGACTATGAAGAATTGGTCTATTTATACCGAAAATACTCAACTTTAGGTAAAAAAATCCGGGTTTTATGGCACCCAGGTGTCCACAATGTTCCTGTTCCAAATAAGCTGTCCCCTAAAAATAGGGTACTTTTTTACATAATCCTACCCAGTAGGTAAGGAAACCCCAGTTTATTGGGGTCATATATAAATTTTGGTGGTTAATAAATGTACCTATCATCGGTCTTTGGAATTTTTGAAAAAAATTGAATGATTAGCTTATGGCAGGCAATTACTTTCTCTCTTTGACAATCCACCAAATAAGGTGTCCGCCACTGTATATGTTGCAAGTTGTGTGTGCATAATCTGCACCTGAGTGCGTCATCGTACATCGAAACGGACTACCTGGGAAGGCAATTACGATTGGTGCCTCGCAGCGTCTGTTATCAGTGCCGCACACGCTTGCCACATATCAGTTGACTGAGTTTCGGAGAAGCGGGCGTGTTGTGATCCAATGACAATAACTTAAACTAGCAGCCTTAAATGGAACTCTCGGAACAGCTTATCTGAGACTTATTCGATGAGAATGAATATATAAAAATATAAAAAATATAAAATTTAAATATATATATATATATATATAGATATAAATATATATATAGATGCTTGAAAAGTATGTTTTGAAATATAGCTTGTAAATCTCTTCTTGCTATATTTTATTATTTTATACTATTTAAACTTTATTGAATTTTATTTTAGTTTTCCAAATTTATTTGTTCACTTTTGAGTCATTTAAAGTTTTTTTACTTTTCCATTAAATAAATCAAATAAAATAAAAAATAATCTTAATATATTCAATGACTAAGACTGGATAAGTGTAATTTCTTAAGTTTGGGCAAATATTGTTGCAACTTTCTTATCGCTGTTTACTTCATCAATATTCAATCCCCTTTCGAAAATGTATCGTTATTTACAGTCAGTGCCATTTGTTCATAACCATCAAATCTAATCAATTTCCACTTTGGGGCTTGCAACAAATGTCAATGTTGACTGATAAGAATCGAAGCATTTGGTTAACCCTCGCTCACACACACACACCCACACACACACGCACAGTCGTTCTTATCGCGGAATTTACTAATAAAAAAAAATTTATATATTAACAATGTTCTCAGCCGCAGCAGCTGTCAGTGCTCGCTGATTGCTGATTCCTGCTGCTGCTGGCTACGGAATTTTCTGAGAATTTACCAGAAGCAGCACCTGAGTGGGTGTTGCAAGGAAAAACAAAGTAAAATTAAAAACATCAGCAATACGCACTGTTTAGGTTGGTTGTGTTAAGCCAGGCTTACATAACATAGCTTAACATAACATAGCTTAACATAACATAGCTTAATATAACATAGCTTAACATAACCTACGATCCACATCCTCTCTCTTTGCAATGCAAACTGCTCTCAGCGCACTCAGCGCTGTTATCAATAACATCCATGTTAGAATATTAACATAAAATCAATTAATAATTGTAATATATCCGCAAGACTGCACAGACGTAGCAAACACATTTTCAAGTGAAACAAATATATATATAAAGTGAATCAAACTCAACAAGTGCCTTTTTACTGGATAAAGAAGGAAGGAAGAATACACCCCCTTACATTTTCACGCACAAATCAACGTTGGTTTAGTGCTTTCTGGGTATTTGCAGCAGCTGTAATGCTTCCAATAATTTCCAGTATTCCAGACAACAAAATGCGAGATTTGTGTAGAGTGAATCACAGGAGAGTGGCTGCCTGAACACCCATTGATTTAAACAAATTTATTAGCTTTGTATATAATTAAAAAGAGTGAAAATAAAGTAGCAGAAAATGTACCAGAACATATAAATAGGATATAGAAATCATAATTCATAATCATAATTCATTAATTAAAATAGAGAATTTTCAACTTCTTTTCTACTGTTAATGACTTCTTGTTGTTGTTGTTGTTGTTGTCGTTACACCCGATATTTGTAATGGTAGTTTTGTGTCGCAATAAATTAACTTAATTGTTGTTCATCGTTGCCTTGGTCTAAGATGTTTCTATCAAGAGCCTGTTGCACATCTGATAAGCAACAAATGAGCAACAAATTTCCAGCCCAACGAGCATAATAAAATCAAAGAAAAATAATTAACGGCGAAAATAATGTGTTCTTTTAATTAAGTGTTTCTCATTTTTTTTTTGTATCTCTCTCGTTGCAGTTTTTGCCCAGCCTGAAGAAGCGCTTCTTTAGGCGCACCGGCCGCCACCATTCCTATGCCAGCCCGCAAGGGGCTGTTAGCGCCCCAGAACACATTCCTGGACACAATTGCCACACGCTTCGATGGCACGCGTAAGTCTGAAGATATATTATACACACACAAACATTTGTATTGGCAAGGCGAGGAGGTGGCAGTTGGACAGTGGCAGCTGCCCCGCTACTTTTAATAAGAGAAATGTTGTTTGGTTGAAACTTGCAACTCGATACCTTTGCAAAGTTCGAACTCACTCATATATATATATATCTATATACATATATATATATATATACATATATATATATATATATACATATATATATATATATATATAAAATAAGACGCTTACTCGACTCTAATGAACTTGCAATTACTTTAATTATATTGCCTTATTGTGGCAATGGACTCAGCCGTGTTGTAAATTAAATTAGAGAGATTTAGAGCAGTAATCACAATTGTGTTCAGTGAACACTTATCACACAAGCAGGAAATAACTGTAAACAGTAAGTAATTACAATGTTATTCAAGGACATTTTATCCATTGTCAGCTTGTTTTGATATTAGAGGCACAACTGTTCCACAACTTGTGCTGCATGCTGCATCCAATGGAAACTTGGTGGACTTCAGGCAGTCATTGTTATTGTTATCTAATGTTAGTTATCTGCGTGATAGATGGCTTAAATTGACAGTTCTGCCTCTGCTTAGACTGTGGCATATGTTTGCATAGCAAGGGGCTCACATTGTTTGCTTAAAAACATCAATACTTCCTTACAAAGAGTTGGCTGTTCTGGTATGCAGGTGTTGCCACAATGCCTTACATTGAGTTATGACCAGTTTTAGAATTTATCAAATATTTTCAACAATTTTGCAATTAATCTTTTAAAATACATCTATCTTACAAAAATCCACAAGTGGCACAAGTAAAGAAGATTATTGACAATGGGGATTATATCTGTGAACAATGAGATTATTCTTGGCACGTTGCCATCAATATGAAATATCGACAGTGATGGTCAACCCAGAACTAATTCCGGTAGAAGACTGAATCATCCACAGAGTAATCCGCCTGGTTTACCGTTCAAGAGTAACTCCAGCAAACTCTCCTAATTTTATTTATATTACAAAGTGCAAAATTACGTTTTTTACTAAGGAATATCGAGGATAATTAAATTACCTTTCAAAAAGTATAAATTTGTCTGTAAAATGAGAAAAACCTTCAGAAGAAAATTCTATTAATAGAAAAATGTTCGTTGTACGATTTAACAGTTGTTTGGGGAGTTACAACTGTGAAAGGTATATGCCAAATATACTCGTATATATATTATATTATTTATATATTGGACACAGACAAATTCATATTTTCTCATCTCAATTGTTTACATTAATTCTTTTTTTGTTTTTCGCTTTACGAATTCCGCTTAATAGTAGAAAAAGAAAGTCAATAATAAAATACTCGTTTTTTGACATACTGTATGTACAAAGTATGGCAGCGCTAGAAAGGGTTTCATAGCAGCCAGTTGTAAAGTGTTAGCAGAGATCAGTCAGAGTTGCCAGACAGTTCGCTGTCAAAAAGAATAGCGAAAAAATAACAAGAAAACATTTCTTGCTAATTAAGACATTTAGCATAAAAAATAATAATGTGTTCAATAAAATAGTAGTAAAATTCAGTTGAAGACTCGTTTTATTGTTGTTAGCAGTCATCTGCTTGAATTAAATGATTAATAAATCGAATATTTAATAATTATCGTTAAAGTGTAAGCGAAATAAAAAACCAATCAATTATTGCACAGGAAACAAAACTTTTTCATTTGTCATACAAAGCGACAAAGGAAGGAAATGCACAATGATTTAACAAGATTTAAATACATATGTTTGTAGATAGAGGAGGGACTCATCTCGTTGAACTGATTAATATTTTATGGGCATAGAAATGTGCCCGGCGGAAATGGGCAGGCATAAAATGCAAAAGTTAAACGAGACTTACGATATTTACTTAGTCCTCCAGCGTTATATAATTTGCAATGTATTATTTATGGCAGTTTTATTGAGAGGGACTCTGCTTTAATGGGACATAACGCTATGTATGCAGAAGGCATTTGGGCAAGTCATAAAAAATATCACTGAAAATGCGGGCGCATGCATATAAAATAAAATCGTCCCTTTGAGTTTCGGCGTTGGCACGCGAACAACGCACAGCGTATCGGCCGGAGCGGAGGAGGACAGTGACAAGGACAATGCGTGTCCCCATAGAAATCTGCAGTGGCAAGTTAAAACTACAGGGATTGCATTGTGTCCTGTTGCCAGGACACACACGCAATACACAATAGAGGCTCATAAAATGATTTGCATTTGTCAAAACCTTTTCAGCTCTTCATGTTTAACTTTTCAACTTTAAGCAACGAGAATTTCATTAGCTGGCAATTCAAAAATCCAAATAAGCTGAGTGGACATTCAGCCCTTTGACATTTCTCATGACTAACAGTATCTTTTTTCCGTATTCCTTTGTCAAGTGTTGCACACTTTTCGAGGGGGCTTCACAAAGTGATTAATGGTTTCTCTGGGTAATATTCGTTACCTTTAACTTTGAAATTTGATGTGACGAGCACATTGAGACAGCACCTGTTAACTGCTGGTCACAAAGGGTTTTAAGCCAGCTAAATAGAAAACAAGCTTACAAATTGAAAAATGTACATCATTTCAGATATAATCAAACCCGAAATTTATAACGTCGCTCATAATAATAAATAAATAATAATAATTTAATTATATTTTTCAAAAACCAGTTGCTTTCTTTACTTAGTTCAAGGATACATTTTGCTAAATAAAATATGTTCAAAATTCCACACTGTTTTCTAGGAGTACACCGAATTTCGATCCTATCCTATTTAAGTTTTGATATTTGCACACAATTTAGGTGATTTATGAATATATAATACTTAAGATAAGTACATCCTTGTTATCATTCTCCGCCTGTGTCTCTTTTGTCTCTATATCTTTTTTTCTAAGTCGCTTCCATTTCTGTCGCCTCTATTTCTCCTTCTCTATAAGTCTCTCTGCTTCTCAGTGTGGTCTTTCTCTATTAATTACTGCATTTGAGTGCGACTTTATTGGTCTTAAGTTATGCCGACAGATTTGAGTACATATTACCAAATAAATAGACGACAAGCAATAATTTTGGGATGGCAGAGCCTGTAAGTGATTTGTCTGCTGGGCGCACATGGCGTATGATTGTTGTTGTGCACAAGTTTAATACGTTGACAGGCTGTGTGTGCAAGTGACATATATGCATGTTATGTGTGTGTGTATATACATATATATAGCATCATAAATATGTATAACATTTTTGGCTAGTCAGCAAGTCAGTCAAGTATTTAATATGCCAAGTATGTGCCCAGCAGCAGCAAGTGGCAGCAGCCGAAACTGGCTTTTAAGGTCACTTAACTTTCTAATGGCATCAAATACTACGCAAAATGATTAATAAAGTTTTTTCTTATTTTTTTTTTATATGTTTTCATCCAATTTTGTGTTCGTTATATTTGGTTTATTGGTGACATCATTCATTCAGAGCCTTTATGTGTGTGGGTTGCAGCTTGTAATCTGTCATTGAGTGCAAATTGATATTCTGCCTATTCATTGCCTTTCAAAGCCACCTTTTTACAAGTACAAATTGTATGTGCGGATTTATTTATGGCCTTGTCAATAGATAGACACAGGCTTTTAAGGGAATTTGCGTATAGGACTCGAGTGGATTCACGGCTTTTAAAAGCCCTTTAATCAGCTTCGATTGCAGTCCAAATCGAAGTCATATATTTATCAAATGTTGCCAGAATGGAATCGAAATAGTTCAACAAATATTTCTGCATTAATTGGCAGTATGGAATTCATGTTTTTTGTAATGTTTTTTTAATGTTTTTTCTTTTTTATTTTATTATTTGAAGCACAGATAAAAACTGTGAAATGATTTTCATGTATTCCCATTGCGATGCCCTTATTTTTGTACGGCAAGGGTTCACAATGTTTGATGAATTGTTGCAAACAGTAGCAAGAATTTATTTTCCGTTTTTTTCTCAGCACGAGAGGCACGAGCACTGTTGCAATTTAATTAAATTTTGTTGTTTGTTGAATACTTTTATTTGATAAAATAATGCCGGCAGGTCGGGAGAGGTCTGAAGGTTGAAGAGCAAATAAAAAATCGTCAAATATGTTTCCAACTCAGCCACTATAAAAAGTAAATCACATAACAATGTCAAATGAAGTTTTGTTGAAAATCGCAAAGCAATATAAAAAAATTTCAAAATTTTTGAGAATAAACCAAAAATAAAATAGTCTTGCAACAATTTCCACGCTTTTTTTTGTTTTGCATGATTTAGTGCGTCGCATCTTCAAATAATTATTTGATTTTAAAGTTACAAACACGAAAACTGAACTTGCAGCCTTGACCCACGATATTTCACAAATTTACAACTGATTGCCATTCCTCCAATCGTGGCTAGATATATGTATATATAAATCCATCTAAATATGGGGGAGGATAGCTCAGAGCCAAAGAGCAAATTGTTTGAGGCATTAGGTCGGACAATGAAAGCAGCAGGATGTCCCTCACAAAGGGAACAAAAACTATATATTTTAACTATATATATATATTCCTATCTACACAAAACAAAATAAATGCTCCATCATTCATTTTACTTAACATTTCACAGACTCGAACTTTGTGCTCGGCAATGCGCAGGCAAATGGCAATCCAATTGTTTATTGCTCGGATGGGTTCGTGGACTTGACAGGATATTCACGCGCGCAAATTATGCAAAAGGGTAAGTTGATGGCCACAGAGGCGTGGGCAGAGGGGCTGACGGGCAGGAAAATGGAAAAGACGGACAAGTTGACGGCAGAGACAGCTCAACACTTCAATACTCATTTTACACTTGTATTTGTACATTTTATTCAATTGTTTGCCAACGACAACGCGCAACATCGCACAACAACAACAACTACAACAACTACAACAACTACAACATTGATGTCGAAAATGAATGAACACTACAATAAACAACAACAAACCCGAAACAGGCTGCTCATGTCATTTCCTTTACGGGGCGGAAACAAAGGACGAGCACAAGCAGCAAATTGAGAAAAGTCTTTCAAATAAGATGGAACTAAAATTGGAGGTTATTTTCTACAAAAAGGCAGGTAAGGCAACAAACAACAAACAACAACAAAACGTGCCACGAATTGCGTGCCAAAATGTGTTGTAAATTGTTTTCATTTTTAATTAAAAAACGTTTGTTTTTTTTGTCTTTTTATTTTTTTTGCTTATTTTTTTTGTTTTTTTGTTTTTCAAGTTCATTTGGCATTTGGGGTAATTTGTGCTCGACAAAGAGGAAATTACGTGGCAAGTTGTTTGTGGCATCATCAGCTGGCACAGCGGGGGCATGGCTGCAAAAGCTGACCACATGCAACAATTAACATAGTATCGCTCAGATATATGTATGTCTGATTCCACTAAGCCCAACACTATTTCGCTATTTATTTTCAATATGAGTCCATTCCTATTTCCATTTTGCTGTGTTCTTTTCTCATAATCTAGGTTAATCTTGGTTTCTTTTTATAAACTCCGATATATTGCGGATTCCGTTTGGATTTGCCTTTCACAGCGTCCGTCCGTGTCCGTGGCAATGTTTATTCTATGGCAATTTCAAGGTCCAGCCTTGCTTTAAACCTGATCAAGAAAATGATGATTTATAATGCCGTTGGTAATCCTGATCCTGGGGTCGGGGATGTTTGCTGAAGAGATATTTAAATCATGATTAAATAAAATTTAAATATACAAAAGTGTTTAAAATAATTAATTTATAGTTGAATTTTAACTTTCTTTTTTCTGCTTTATTTCTTTGTTTAAAATCATTAAAAAATTCGATAAAACATGGCTGAAAAGGGCGAAATTTCTAACATTCTCAAAATACTTTACGTATGTTGACCTTAGGGAATGTTGTCCCTTATGGCAAAATGCCAAGGGCAACATACTTTACATCCCCAGACATTCAAGAATGGAAGAAGAAGAAGTGTAAAAAATGGAATCCGGCTATAACTAACTGACTGACTTGAAAAAAAAAAGAAATTACGTAAAATCGCAATTCACCGCAAACTGCCATCTAAGTGCTGCAAACAAGCCTACTTTGTATAAATAATTATGTGGCAAGTACAAACTTTGTTGAAGCAGTTTTCAGCCAGTGTCATTGGCGCACAAGCTGAGTGCGTCTGTGTTTTATGGGGCAAAACTTTAAAGCTGTGGCTCGCCACATGACAGAAAATTGTGTTAAGTTTGCAAAACCAGCTGTAAGGGATTATCACAATTGCTTGCCGAGAAGAAGAACAACCACAACAACAACAACAACCACCACAACAACAACAGCAACAGCAATAAGTGAAAAGCTGTAAGTCAATTGTGGCACACGTCCACGTGCGTAGGTTGCACAAAAAGTTTGTTGTTTGCCAGCTGGTTAACCAGCGGTGGTGCCACCAGACTCTTGTTGCCACAGCCACTCTTTTCAAGCCTTAACCATTCGTATTGACTTTTAATTTAAGTTACTGGTTGACGATGCCGAAGCTGTTGCTGATGCTGTTGCTGTTGCTGATGCTGTTGCTGATGCTGTTGGTGTTGCTGATGCTGCTGCTGATGCTGCTGTTTCCAGCAGCGATGCCGCATCAATTTTGCGGTGCGTGGCTCGCATCAGATGGCTTTTTATTGAGTTAGGAGCCTTGCCTTGAACTAGTTTCCTGTGGCCTATCGCCCAGTCTCACAGGAGCAGCTGTGCAGATCCAGACACAGCACGTTCGTTTCGCATTATGGATTTTTTGTATATACTTTGCTGGTCACGATTAAGCTGCTCGAATGGATATTATGGCCTTTTGTCTTGGCCATTAACTTGTCTATAAGTTTTCTAATTAGCACTCCGCTTAAAACTTTTAACTTACTCCTGGGTTTGGGCTGTTCAGGATGTGCTGAATTGTTACCATTAATTATGCATTAGTTGATGGTCTTTGGCCACCTCGGGCGATATTTACAATTAACTCTGATAATTAAAATGGTGGTTCAATTGCGCTCTAATTGAGTTGGCATGCAATTATGTTTTGCATACCATTAACCGCTAATTGGCTGCCTCACAGGATCTCACTGGACACCGACGCAATCACAACTGGCTTGCATTTGACTCTGACGCACGTTGCGAGTCGACCACAACTATGCAACCTCAAATTAAATCGATTTGCACCACAGGCAAATGACTTTCAAAATGAATTGAACAAACACCAAATCAACGAATAATATTGACTACTTTGTTACACTTAAAAAAATCTAGCTGTAGTTTGAAAATTACTAGCAACTCAACTTTTTATTCTGAAAGTAGATTTTCTTCTTTCTAAAAATCAGAAACTTTTAATTTTGTCGAATTGAGTATATTCCTTCCAAATTTCACTGAGGTTTCCTGAATTTCCCAAAGGATTGTTTCCAAACAATAATGATTTTGATTTCTACTTTTTTAGAAATATTTGAAATTATTAAGTTATGTATTTCAAAATTTTAAGGATTTTTTTTTATATATTTAGAAATTATTTCGAAAAAGATGAACATTTTTTTACTTTTTTCTTTTATTTTTATTTTATTTTTTTTTTAATGCTTAATCTTGTAGGTGATTAATTTGATAAGCTGTAACTAAATGCTCGTTTGCTTTCTCTGCACAGGTGCTGCTTTCTGGTGTCTGTTTGATCTTGTGCCGATCAAGAATGAGAAGCGGGATGTGGTTTTGTTCCTGGCCTCGCACAAGGACATCACGCACACTAAGATGCTGGAGATGAATGTGAACGAAGAATGTGATAGCGGTAAGTAGACAAAAGGAGTTAGCCAACTCTAAAAAGCATTTAACATTTAACAAAATACAAACTTAAAGTGTTAGCCATAAATTGCATTTGGTCTGGCCAGAGACAGCAGTTCAAATAGCAAATTTCACATTAATTAATGCACTTTTGCGCACAAAGTTACAAGCATTCATTAACAATTAACACAGCCACAATTAATGCACAGAGAATTATGAATACACACACACACGCACACACACATACACACAGGCACAACCACACACACACACCCACACACACAGGCACAACCACACCCAAGACTTAAATAATCCAAAAGCTGAAAAAGCAGTTGTGCAAAAGTTCTTCAAATGATTAGCCAAACATCCCGGAAAGGTAAAAATATGTGTAAAAATATATGTAACTGCCAGCGGCTGCTCTCCAGAGTTCTCCACGATTTTGCCAGAATTTGTATATTTTATTTGTATTTTTCTATGCAGACTTTTTGGTTAAGCTGTGGTACATCAGTCAACAGCCTTGTGGCATCTCCGCCTGTCTCTGTCATTTCTAATTAAATATTTTCTGACACAAGCCAAAATTCTTGTCTGTGGTTTCTTTAGGGTAAATGGATTTTACTTTTCTACCAATATACGCTTGATTATATATGCGTAAGGCAAACATCAAAAAACTCTTTTAAGTTATTACAATTAAAATATTATTTTTAATTATTTGAAATATTGAAATTTCAGTCTGAACTGGCAGTTTGGCTGGAGAGGTTATGCAAACATTGGCGTTTTTTTTTTGTGTTCATTTCATTTAAAATAAAATCAATTTCAGTTCCACTTTTTACGCATTTTCCTGCTTAAATTCAACTAGTTACGGAGAAAGCCTTTCCGGGTTTTTATGTATTTCGAATTTAGTTGAATGGAAATGCAATTTCGAATAAGTTTCAAGGCGTCGATTCAAGTGAAACTGTTATTTAATTGAAGTTATTTGAAATCTTTTCCATCTTGAATATTCATAATCTAATTTGATATTAAATCTATCTAATTAGATACTAAATACAGTCGGAATACAGTCTTAGTTGGTATTTAGCGAATTGGATACCGAATTTGATATGTTTACCATAAGTTCGTACAAAATGTCTGCATAATTCCCCAGAGCACTGAGAGAAATGTTCGTGGAACAAAGGAAAATGAATTGTATGCTTAAATATTGATGTTCAGGGAGACAACTCCAAATGGCTGCTCCCAGACAATGCATGACACGAGAATTGTTTGCAGAGAAATTATTCGCGTAGGTCATTCCGCATCCAACTAATGCGGATTAGTCGAGGAGAAGACTGAGTTGAAATTTTGGAATGGTTGTCTGCTTGGCTGGGATGCCTGGTTTGGCTGGGTTGACTGGGTTGACTGGGTTGGCTGGGTTGCCTGGTTTGGATGGGTTGGCTGGGTTGGCTGGGTTGTGTGTGCCACAATTGTTAAGCTTGTGATGGTTTGCTTGCACTCTGGCATTTTGTGGCAGGTTTCATTTGCAGTTTTATTACCATCATTATTCAGCACTGTGTCACTGTCATAGTCACAGTCACTGTGTTGTCACTGCTCTTGACTTGCCTGCTTTCTGTGTGGTTTTTGTGGATTTGCTGCCAAGTTCTCGAAAATGATGAGCATCCCACAAACAAGAGCAGCTGTCTCAATCACATTTCGCCAGTTTTCCGTATGAGTTAAGCCATTAAATCATGCACTGCTCTTGTCATGCCCTGTCTGGCTGTTAAATAGTGTATTAACAATTATTTAAATGGCAACATAATGCGCTCAGTTGTTGCACAAACTGTTGCATTGCCACAACAACTTGCTGTCCGACTGACAGTTTATGTTTTGAGGCAACCCAAAATGCATTTGTGGTCTGTGGCATGTCGCATTCATTTGCAGTTTAAATTTCAATTCTTTCGCTTCTGTTGCTTATACCAAATAAAGTAGAAATGTGTCAAATTTAATTTAATTTAATTAAATTTAATAATTGTAATTTAAGATTACACATATAGAACCATACAGATAGAGAGAGATCATTTAATTTTAACCACTTTTCTAATATTAAGAATAATTATTTAGATTTAGAAAAGTTTTCTAGTTGTTAATAATTCATAAAATGATTTTCTTACATTTTTCCAGCTTTACACAAAAGTCCACAAATTAGTGCTCGCTAACCACTGTGCCGATGAATGACATATTCCTAATCAAATTTGTGCTCAAGTCTAGCATTTTCTTACTTCTTAAATTAGCATTGCTTGCAACAAATAACAACTGTAAATATTTGCAGGCCACATTGCGTATGCGTAATCTTGTCAACATATAATATTCATGTTGGCACAAGCCTTGATATTTTGGGTAAATACCAATGACTGGCTGGCAGTCACTGATTGAATGCCAATCGACATCAGTTCCTAATTACGGTTTGCCCAGCAATTAGTCAGATAATTTGAATATTTTATATGGTGGCAATTGAATTATCATTCGGTCGATATTTATGTGATTTTTACACATCATTAGGCCAGTCGGGAATGCGAGCTGCACTCTGAACATTTTTTTGCCGTGGGGCATGTGCGACACTTTTGCCAACATTTTCCACACTCGAATGAATCGCACATACTTTGCACTTGCTTCGACGTTTTTTTTTTTTTGCCTTCCATTTGGTGATGTCAATTGATGTTTTGTGTATGCGTTGGGCATCATTTACGTTGGGAGCTGGAAACTCCCCGAAAACGTTACTCGCCCACGGCCCGGATCATTGGAGTCGCTGTCAGCTTAACTTAATTGGCATTTTGATATGACAGCGATGGGATTCGGGTTGGGCTCAAAATTGAAATCAAATTCGTTTCGCTTGTCTCCGTTCCTTGTGCGACTTGCGAAGGAGCAGCAGTGCTTCATTTCCCTGGTGTCATTTAAGTACACTTTGCTATAATAATGAAAATTTCTCAAAATAATATAATAAATAAAATAAAATTATTTTTATGACAATGTTTCCATGTTAGTTTCCAAGTAATAATCGTTTAGTTTTAAAAATTATTTTATCTCAAGTTTCATTCTTTTAGCCAAGTGTCTAAACACATTTGATGGCCTGTTTAAGGATGGCTAACAAAAGGCAATAAGCCGGACAAAGACCATTTTTACACTTTATTAGAACATGAGAAATTAAATTCTTATAATTAACATGCTGCTTTGAGTCCCATTTTATTTGATTTGGATTTTGTTTTGGGTCCAATTTTTCACAATCAAGCTAATTCAAATTTATAGCAACACGCGCACGCTTCGAGTTTGCTCGACAAAAATAAAATTAACTTAAATTTAATGAGACTGTTTGATGCCTCAATACTGTGTGTGTGTGTGTGTGTGTGTGTTGAGATTGCGGTTTACTTGGGTCCATTACAGTGCATGCCAGAAATTTGCGGACATGAGTCCGTGTTGTGGATAGTTCAGTCAATTTACCATTCGCCTGGTGGCCTCTGACTTTCTCTGTTTATTTCTGAATTGTTTTCCATTTGTGTCTTGATCTGTTGGGCAAAAATTTGTTTTACTTTATGCGAATGCAAATGTTTCCATGAGTGTCAGGCTCAAAAAATATTTACTCAATTTTTCCAATTTTCTTTTATTTTTATTTTCTGATAGCCTGTTTGAATTCGCTTGTTTTGTGTTGCTTAAAATAAACTGCTGACAAATCGATAAAATCAAATACTTGTAGAAATAGAAAACAAAGTTGTTTGTTTAGTTTTGGTAAGAATATATATATATATATATAAATGTTGTCAAAGAGAAGAAACATAAGCCACTTGTACTAAATTGGCTTAACTTCAGCATCAAACTTGAGTTTTATATATTTGTCCACACAATGCTAAATAATGTTTAGAAATAATACTGATTAAAAATATAAACAAATATTTTATTCAGATTGTATTTGTACAATTTCTGTATATTTTCTATCTTTGTGCTCTTTTTTCTTACTCTAACCGGCATCATCATTGTAATTAAACCGACACAATAATAACAAAAATAACCAAATAAAAAAAAAAAAACGAAAAAAAAACCATCAAAATAAAACCGAAAATAATACCCAAATTATCCAAAATATCCACAATATCCAAAATAAAATTATGATAATACAATTGTCGACGCTTGTGTTGTGGCTGCATCAATTGAAATTGTTGTGTTGCGAATCTGTAAGTTTTTGCCCTTACAGCTGCACTCCTCGGCGCTAGATTCCGTGCCGGCTCCAATGCCGGCATGCTCGGTTTGGGCAGCCTGCCCGGCCTGGGCGGACCGCCGCCTGGCGATGGCAGCGATGCGGATATCGGTGAAGGCAACACTTTGGACGTACCTGCCGGCTGTAATATGGGACGACGTCGCAGTCGTGCGGTTCTATATCAGCTATCCGGTCATTATAAGCCCGAAAAGGGCGGTGTCAAAACCAAATTGAAGCTCGGCAATGTGAGTATGACAGCTTGTACACACACAAACCCCAATTCCAAAACCACATCAGCAACAATATTAACAACAACAACAACAAAAACAAATAAAAAGGGTTTGTCCCGACCCAAATTCAATTAAATGTTTTCCCCTTTGCTCAAGTTGGAAAGGTTGAACCAGACATCGACACTTAGATCTAGATCTATAGAATTATATAAATTAAAAATAAAAATGACATTTTTGATTTATAAAAAATGCTCTCCGAAAAATATTTATTAGAAAAAAATATTAATATTAATATTATTTAATATTTGACACAAAAAAAAAAATTAATGTATTTTTTCTGTTTTTAATAATATTTTATTATAATTATTTATTTAAAGATAAATTAATAGATATGGAAATTGATAGATACAGAATTAATTCAGGGAGTATTTAAAATTAAGCAATTTACAGAAATTCCTAGGGTCGGAAGTACATTGACTTCATATCCCAAAATTTAATATATATAGAAAAATCAATTAAGAAATTCGATAAAATTGTGTAAAAGAGTATTCAAAAATAGTTTTATTTATTTTATTGAACTTTAGTGGACATCGTTCGCCATTAATTGAATTAACAATTTTTTTATTTTGGTAACCCGCAGCTTTTTCATGTTCGAATGCCCCAAAACTGAGCATTTAACTTAATCCTTTCACGCGGCGAAATTTAATTGAAATTCACTTTTGATGTTTTCGATTGCTTGACTTTGTAGAATTTTATGCATTCAACTGAGGCTCCATTTCCTGAATACAAAACGCAATCGATAAAGAAGTCACGCTTGATTTTGCCCCATTATGGCGTATTCAAAGGCATATGGGATTGGGTCATACTGGTTGCCACGTTCTATGTGGCACTGATGGTGCCATACAATGCCGCATTTGCCAAGGCGGATCGCCAGACGATGGTCTCTGATGTCATTGTGGAGGCGCTTTTTATTGTCGGTGAGTACATGTCGATAAAGATGATGATGATGTTGATTATGATGATTTGTTGTCCAGTTGAGGCTTTGTTACAATTACGGGACAAGCAGCTTGGCTGGGAATGCTGGGGTTTAAGTTGTTGTATACTCTCGAGCGTCTCACTAACATTTTTACTTTCTTTTCGTTCGTCTTTTATTGCAGATATTTTATTGAATTTTCGCACAACCTTTGTCTCCCGAAAAGGTGAGGTCGTATCCAATTCCAAACAGATTGCCATAAATTATTTTCGTGGCTGGTTTGCCCTGGATTTATTGGCCGCCCTGCCCTTTGATCATCTGTATGCCTCCGATTTGTACGACGGCGAGGTAAGTAATTCTCTTTAAATGTTTTCCACCCCATTTTTTTTTGCAAACATTTCAATTGTGCCACTTGTGGAAAAAATGTATGTGAAAATGCTATTTGCATATTTCCGGGAAATTGCCAGACATGTGTTTGTGATTGTCAGCAATTCCGGACGTGTGAAAATGAAATGTTTTTGGTGCGCCAAAAAATATTAAAAAAAAAATGATGGGAAAATATTGTTGCATTTCAGATGAATAATCCGGGCACTAACTGCCCTGATTTTTTTTGAAGTGTAATTGAAATTGTAGAGCGATTTATTAAGTGATTTATTTCCAGTGCAATCTTAACTCAAATTAGTCCGTCTTTGTTTCATAATTTATTTGCTGCTTTTGGCCTTAATTTAATTTGAATGAACTCAATTAAGCCTATTCCTGAATATATACATACATATATCTAAGCTTCACTCAATTAATATTAATATTATGTGTTCATGTTGCACAATTTGAAGACACTTAATTGGATTTGCATGCAACTCGACTTAGTTGCCCCCAATACAAATTTGCCTGGCCAAACACATCCTAATTGCTTTTATTCACACGTTCTCATATCAATTTTGGCTTAAATGTGTTGGATGTCGCCACCTTGTCGCCAGCTTGTCGCAAACTTGTTGCAAACTTGCCTCGCCAGCTCTCTGAGTCAACTTCATGCACAATTGCACTTGGATTGCCGGCGAACTTTGCTTTTAACTCTCATAAACACACACTGCTCCAACGGGGCTCATTCCAATCATACTGTGGCATTAAATATTTAAGCCCAAATTCGAGTGGTAAATAGCATTTGGGGATTTGCATAAAGCGATTTTCAGGGCATGCATAATGCATGTGCTTTTACCTCACAGTTTGTGCTGGTTTCCGTTGACTTGTTTCAATACCAACACAAATTTAATGTTGTGCAATAGAAATTTAATTAGTTAAATGCATTATAAATTATCATCGAGCATATTTGAAATATTTTTATTTTAGTTTTTCACTTGTTTAAGCCGCTTTGCAGACTCCTCGACCATCAGAGGGACTTAAAACTAAAATCTGAGTAGGTAAATTTGATGCTTTCCGGTTGCCACAAAAACAGTTTGTATTGATTTGCTGTATTTGAAAAGGTTTCAGGTATTGGCCATGACTGAAGTGGGCTTTGTTCTAGGGCTTGTGTATCCGGGGGGGCATTTCAAGCGTTTGCTCCTTGTTTTGTGTGTGCTGTCGAAGTCAGGTTTAGTTCAAGTGTTCTGTCTGTCCTCGGCCAATACGAACTGGTCGTAACCTTGTGGTCGGTAGCCGCTGGCCTGAAATGTGCTTCAACTTATGTAATCAGAGCTTTAACAACTTGGCAATCTATCATCAAGACGTTAACTGCAGTTGCAGGAACATTCTTGGCTTTATACTTGGTATACTTGCAACTTTTGGTCTGTTATTATATTTCACGAAATTCGCTCTGAAGTTGTATTACAAACTTGTTCAACATGTTAAGCTCTCTTCAAAAATAGAATATGTTTTGAAATATATACAGATAAAGTACGCCTTTCCCTTTTGGCAACATTGTCTAACGAATATGATTATTTGAAGGATTTTCTTTTTATTTTTTTGTTTTAAGTTGTAATTTTTGATGCTTATTTTTCGAGCCGATTTTCTATTGATTTTATGCATTGTCATCGTTTCCATATTGATTGCGGTCTCAATCAAGGTTTTGGCTCCGTTATCTATACAAAGTGCTTAGCTGTGATTTTAATCAAATCGAATGAAATACATTTTAGCTGCTTCGCTGACTTAAGCAGCCAGCAGTGAAATATTTACATATATAGCCGTACATCGTAGCCCGGTCCAAGGTCAAATATCTGATGAAAAACTTTTCTGATAAGAATTCGGCTTTCAGCTTGCTTAAAAAAAGTTGGCTAATGGAGTTGTTTAAGTTGGTCTGAACATGGCGTAGGTATACCAAAGTCTTGACTTGTTGCTCCTAAAAGCCAAATCCCTGCCAAGGACAAGGAAAACTTTGTCCGTCTGTTTATATATGTATATATATATCTATATATATGTGATAATAAACAAACGTGGTTTACCAAAAAAGTGTACGAAGGTCTAATAAAAAGGCAAAAAAAACGCAGCGTTTTTTAAGCTGTTAAATGCTGTTTTTTTTTTGTTTTTTTTTGGGCGCCAGCAAAAGTTTACTTTTATTAAACTTTAATGGTCTCTAATTGCAAAAATTGCGGTGTCTCTATCTCCCTCTCACACTCTCTCACTGTCTCACTCTCTCCTACTCTCACTCTTTTTTCCTTGAGCCTTGAAAGTTCTTAAGTAGCAAAAAAACATTAACAAAACATTTAATTAATATTTTTATTTGGTGTTCTTTGGCAAATGCTGAAAGTGACTTTCTTATTTTGTGAATCTTAAGTTTGAGTTAGGACTTTTCTTTGAGACACTGAAAGTTGCAAGTGGTTTGCATATTTTGTTCTTGCCGCTATTGCTGCAGTCGCCAATCTGGAGCTAATGCATTCGAAACTTGACATATTCAGTTGATTTCAAAGTTTTAATTATCTTTGAGAGACCCAAAAGCTTGCCCAACGGAAACGGAAGTTTCCGTGACAGTCAACTTGGGGCAACTTACTTCACGCTGTTGTTGTTGTTGTTGTTGTTGTTGCTTTGGTTGGCACGACAAAATGTGAAAAGGCATCGCAGAACTTTAGTAAAAGGCAGCCGAGTCTTGTCAGCCATAAAAGGGAAAGCTAAGTGAAAGCGAAAGTGAAAGGGAAAGCGTAAGCGCAGCGTAAATTGCAACATGAATTACAATTTTGCCTGGCAACGCTACACAAATACCAACGCACAAACACACAGACACATAGACACACACCGACACGAAGACAGACAGACACGAAGACAGACAGACACGAAGACAGAGAGCCACGTGGCATTTGTAAGCAAAAAGTCTTACAAATAGATGGAAACAAAAGCAGTTATTATGCCGGCAATCTTAAAGCAACATCGCCCCGACATGTTTTGCCTCCGATGTGTATTATTATTTGCTGTATACCCAGTACTTAACAATATGTAAATTGCCCCTACCAAAAATTGTGTGTGTGTATATTTGTAAAAGGGTTTTTTTTTTTGATTTTGAACATTTTTTTACAGTCTGATTCGGTTGTCAACATTTTTTCATTCTAGAATCCCCACACTCAACAATTGTTAAGTATGTTGCAAATGTTGGAAACTTACCCCTAATATTTTATGTTTTTTGATCTTGACTTTCTTATCGATGTTATGAGCATACACAGCTGATATTTCAAGAATTGCAATCGCTTAATTTCTGATATAATTATTATGCATTTATTTTTTAAATCAAAATCGAAATAAAATTATTTTGAATTTTTCAAATTTGTTTTATTTTATTGGATTGTTTTCCGGAAAAATTCTAAAAAAAAATTATATTTTTCAATCAATTATTAAGGCGAAATCTCAACACGAATGATAATGTTGAGAATGTGCAAATAATATTTATTAGCTTTACTTAATATTGTTTATCATGTATAAACATAAGATATATATAAATATTTAAATATGTAGATATTGTCCTAGGGTATACTCTAGTCTAGCTTTAGTCTTGAGTTGGCTTACAATGATTATTTGTATTCGCTTTAAATGCCTTTCGCATTGCTGCCTCGCGCATTTCTCCCCCATTGAATTTGTTGCAAGGTTTTTTTTGCAAGCAAAATGCTTAGATCGCAGTTTTTGCGCTTCCTGAAATTATGTGGCAGGCACAAAGAGTGCCCGCTTTTAAAATGATGACGCCTTGTCAGCTACTGATAATGCCTCTTTTGCTCTGACTCAACTTACTTTTACTTTTACTTTACTAATCATAAAAGTATAAATTGCTAACTTTATGGCTAAATGTCAGCGTTAACTTAACTCCGTTAACCTTCAATTTAGTCAACTTTCTGCCCTTTTGGCCTGGTCGCCTGCTCGCTGGGCTGCGAAGCTGGCTTTTTGATGACGGCCCTTTTGATTTTTACTTTTTATTTAACTATCCCTTTTCATTCGCCGCCCACTCTGTTGCCGCGCGGGGGGGCAGGAAACACTAGCTAATAAATGGGCATGTGTCAAAATTTTTGGAGCTGTGTGTGTATGTTGTGCGTGTGCGTGTGTGTGGGTTTATTTTTCTGTGCGCGTGGGCTTTAATGAGATTTACGCACCAGAAAGAGGTTAACATAATTTCACATAACTAGAAGGGCTCGAAATTACACTAGAGCCAAAGGTCATAAGTAAAACTAATCCTTAGATGAACTTTTGAAACGAAATTTTACAAAATTAATTTTTATTTTTTAATTTTTTCTAATTCAATTTATATAAGCAAGTTCATTTGTGTGTCTCGATTCCAATATGAAAGCCAGTAACTGGTTTGGGTCTTTAAGAGAACTGTTGCTTGTTGCGTGTTGCATGTTTCTTTAACCATGTATCTTGTTTCGTTTCATATACTCTCCATCTGGATACCTCGTCGAACAGGAATCGCACATTCATCTTGTCAAATTGACGCGTTTGTTGCGCCTCGCGAGGCTGTTGCAAAAAATTGATCGATATTCACAGCACACGGCCATGATTCTGACGCTGCTGATGTTTTCATTTACGGTTGCGGCGCACTGGCTGGCCTGCATCTGGTATGTCATCGCCGTAAAGGAGTACGAGTGGTTTCCGGAGAGCAACATTGGTGAGTAGCCAGTCACATATGGACGCTTCGACTACACTCACAAAACTAAATCGCCGATAAATACAAAAAAGGTTCAACTTACTCTATGCTTCAAGAAGTATATTTCGAAAAAGCAAGGTTTCGAAAAACATATGTTTTTCCCCCCCAAAAATTTCGGATTTCCAGAGATCTGTTTCAAACTTAGGTTTCCCTTTTTTTCTAATAAGAGAAAACATTTCTAAACAATAAACAACCTTTTCTGCCTTTTGTTTTTGAGTGTATAGCTGAAAGCCAAGGTCATCTGACATTCATCACACACATGAGTGTGTGCCCTGTGTGTGTGTGTGTGTGTGTGTGTGTGTGTGTACAGCCTGTGCTGTGTGTGTGACAGTAATTTGGTTAGTTTGCCGCCAGCGCTGATTGTGTTTGACTTGGCTCGCCAAGCGCCAAATGAGAATGATTCATTCGCCGGCAGCACACAACTCTTTTCCTAAACACACACATGCACTCACACACACTCACACACACACACACTCACACACACCTTTTTTTAATGTATTTTGTTGGCAGAAAAGTTGAAAGCAGCTCAGGTGGCAAGCTGCAAAGGGGAAATTACGGTTATTAGGACATTCAAATGCCAAAGTTGTGCAGCAAACTCGTGCGGAACAATATCAAATCGCGGTTTATTGTCATTTAAATATGTAAATAAAGAAAAGTTTTTATTGCTTCATTTATTTATTTATATGAGAACGTTAATATTGAAGCATATTCAAATTACAATTTCAAATTTTTTTAATTTTTAATTACATTTACAATTTCAACCATATCAAGAAAATTATAGAACTTATAGGTCGCACTGATGGGGCTCCCCAATTTATAAATAAATGTCAAATTATATCTGGCATTCTCATTAGATATTAATTATAATTTTTAATTTTATTATTATTATTATTAATAGTTATTGTAATATTTGTAATATCCCACTTGGACAAGGTGTATGGAATTTTGACATAACGCCAAAGAAAACACACATAAAAAACTTTCTCCAACTGACATCAAGTGAAAGTAATCCGTTCATCTCACAAAACTTTACGTTTTATTAGTTAGCTGGCATATCCTGTAGTAGATACATATATCTGAAGGATATGTTGTACAGAGAGTGGGTATTCTCACGGCTACATATTCCCAAAAAATTAATTTGTGTGCGTTCTCATGGGGTATCATACAATTAAGTGCCTTAAATTGTTCCACCCTTCGCCGATTAGCATTTATTTATGCATTATTTATGCAGACGTATTCCCTTGGTAAATTATAGTATTTAACAGTCTACAGAAGCAACAAATTGGCAGTTACTTTTCACATCAGCGTGAGACGAAATAAATACTCAGTCTTCGATGATGTTGCAAGGAGTTTGGGGGAAAGTTAACAAACTGCCATTTGGCATTTGCCGTTTGACGTATCCGTTGCCATTTTGGCTCAAGCATTTAGCCGGATTTGACACGCACCGGCAGCATGTAAGGCCTTCCGTGCGTCCTGAGACATCTTACTGTGATGGACAAGTCCGGCAGCAGCAAGAGTAAAAAGTTTTTTTTGGGCCAAGTCATTGTCAGCTTAACAAGCGGCTGACTGAAACCGGCTGACTGAAACTGACTGACAAAAACTACTAGAATTATATGTTTGGTTGGTTGGCCCGCATGTGCCACGCGCCACGAGCCGCACGTCACGCGCCACCTGCTCATGCCTGATTTACTAAACAAATTTTGTCTTATTTCTTTTTGTACTATTAAAATGCTGCAGTGTCGTTCACAGGTTGGCTGCAGCTGCTCGCCGAGAGAAAAAACGCCTCCGTTGCCATACTGACAACGGCTGAAACTTACTCGACTGCCTTGTATTTTACATTCACCAGCCTCACCTCGGTGGGCTTTGGCAATGTGTCGGCGAATACAACGGCCGAGAAGGTTTTCACCATTATAATGATGCTGATTGGCGGTAGGTAATCAGCCACGTTCATGCCTGTGCACCCCTCATGGGAATCGTGAATCCATATTTCGCAATATATCCCACTATCTCAACTCATCGTTTCTCATCTCGCAGCTCTAATGCACGCCGTGGTCTTTGGCAATGTGACTGCCATCATCCAACGCATGTACTCACGTCGATCCCTCTATGAGAGCAAATGGCGGGACCTCAAGGACTTCGTGGCACTGCATAATGTGAGTATTTATCTGTTGATTTAACAATTTGCTTTCTCATTCAGCTGACTTTGACTATGACTGTAAATTAGTCAGCTTAATGACTGTATTTCACACAGACAAGAATTGCCAACAAATTAAGAAAGTAGCTCGAAAATCAGAGTCGCACTGAAAACTAGCAAAAACAATATTTTTCTTTCTTTATTCTATTATTCAATTTTTTAAGAAATATATTTCAATTTATTGTTTGATCTGGACTTCTCTTCTGAAATGTAGAAACGATAACTTTTAGAAAAAATCCTTTCTGAAATTCAAAAAAAAAAATTAAATTAAATTAAATAAAAAAACACTTTGCTCTAAATTCAATCATTTGTTAAATATATTTATTAAATATACACAATAAATAAATTAAAGTATATTAAATAATTGATATTTTTTGAATTCCCAAATCCTTGCAATAAATGTTGGACCATTTTAAATTTAAAATAATAATAATAAATATTTATCAAATATTTATCTTTTTTTTTTCAATTTTAGTCATTTTAGTAATTTTTGAATTATTTATTTATTATTTAAATATTTATCAAATATTTATCTTTTTTTCACTTTTAGTCATTTTATTAATTTTTGAATTATTTATATATATAGTTTTTAGATATTAGCTACAGTAATAACAATTTCTTGCAGTTTCTTAGCACAATCAATGGATTTGTTTCACATCTAAGTACATTTTTTCAGTTTTGCATTTAGAGTGGAACTTAAAGTCAGATTCATTTATGCTTAAACCAATAGCAGCTGCTTCTAGCCTCACAAATGTGCATTTTAATATTGATATTTTGTTGACTCTTGACTGCACTACATTGATACTTGAGCACTTTATGGGCTGGCTCATTAAGAGTCGATTGTCAATAGTCGATTATCGATTGTCGATTGACGATGGCAAAAACCACAGTGGCCCTGCCATGGGAAATTACTTTTCGACTGGTGTGTGGTGTGTGCAGCTCGTGCTTAGAGTACTTTGCTCACTCACTTTTATTGGAATGCAGCACACTTCTGCCATATGCCACGCACCATTAGGTTTTGGATTGGATGGGGATGGGGTTGGGGATGGTCTCCGGTCTTCGGTGTCTGGTTGCTGCCTATGTTAGTTGCGGTTGCCTGGCTGTGCTATCAGAGTTGGCCATGTTTGCCGTGTTTGCTGCCACGCTGCGAGACGTGACTGAATTTCATGCAACCTGTTGACGTTGCACTCCTCTTCCACGTGCAACGTATAAAACGAATGCCAGCAGCTCCATTAGGCAGCATTCAAACGCTGTATTCCTAATTAAGTGCACTTGTGCCACTCGCTGCTTGCCTGCCTCAAAATGCCTGCCTTTAAGAGCTGTGCCAAAAATATAAAATCAGTGGCTCATTAGCAAACGCAATTTAAATAATTAATAATATTGTACATACATGCCTTAATAATTATTTATTATTATTATTATTATTATTTATTATTATTATTTTATTATTATTTATTTACACATTTACTTTTATGGTTTTTTTCCTGCGCAGTTAGTTGTTGTTTCAGCTAAATCATAAACTTAGAATTATAAATAAAAAGTTAAGAATAGGAGAGAAAGAAAGATATATGTGTGATATAGGCAAATCTGTGAATCACTGAAATATGATTAAACAAAGTTAAGCCAGCTGTGTTGAACCTTAAATTAATATCATTCATTCTCAATTTCAGATGCCAAAGGAGCTGAAGCAGCGCATTGAGGACTACTTTCAAACTTCATGGTCGCTCAGTCATGGCATTGATATCTACGAGGTAAACTATGAGTATGAGTATGAGTATGAGTATGAGTATGAGTATGAATAAGAGTGTGAGTGTAAGTTCGAGTGATTGCCAGAGCCCTTCATGTGTTTGTTCATTCGTAAATCAAAAGTGCTCGCACACAAAAGTTGCCTTTTGCACTGGACTTCATTGGCATTTTGATATCTCAGTGCCTTTAATTAAGCAAATGACTGTTGGGTCTGGCATAAGTATATTTCATATATATACATATATGTGTGTACATATGTACAATAGGGGTAAGCCAAATATCATTTGTGCGTCTGTGTGTGTATAAGGTCTCTTATGTGACTTATTGATTGGCATTGGGCTAAATGGCAAAAGCTGGAGTCCCCTTTGATTGCATGTCAGCCAGTTGGTAGATACACATGTGGGCGTGGCCTATTGGCCCATGTCGCCCAATGGTGGTTCGTATCAAAAGTATTTAGTATTGAATTCGATTTAGTCCAATTATTTATAATTGAAATCAACACTGAACACTGAACATCAATGTTAAAGTTTGTTCTTAAATTGTCTCAGCTTTTATTGAAATCTAAAAATATAAATATTAAAAATAATAAATTGGAGAAACTATTATTAAAATATGCAATTTTAGTTTTAGTTATTTTCATCGAATATATATAAACATTTTAAATTATATTTTAATTAAACTTATTTGGAATGAGTTTCAACTTTGACGACCCTCGCTGAGGCAGTCTACAGCAGGTCTGTCTGTGGCCTGATAGGAAAAAGTGGAAAAAATATGAATAATAATTGAATTTATACATATACTACTTATATTCAAGCTGATGATTGCCTTTTATTTATAGTCAGCTTAATTGATCATCCGTAAATTGAATATTTCTTAAGTACGAACCTTTGCAAAAGTTTTCCATTTGTTGTGAATGCGATGCAAAGGGGAATCCAGTTTGTTGCTTCATTAAATCTGGCCAACAGGGGCAAATCTTTTGGGTTTCATTTTGAACCTGAAGTTGGTTACAACTTTGCCCCAGTTCGCACAGCATGCAACAACTTTGTCTATTTCTATTTCTCTGTCGCGCTTCATTCAACTGTAGATGTTACAAATTGCCACAATAGAACTTTGTTGCACGCTGCAGTGGGCGAGTTGCAGGAAGGGCTTAGGTTTAACATGCCATTTGCTAATTGTTGACATTATGAAGGCAAAAGATTTAGCTTTGTTGTTCTTAAAGAATTCTCGGCAAGTTTTGTTGCATTTGTTTGTTGTTCATATGTCCTCCACTCCTCCTGCTTCTGCCAAAATGCTCTTAATATCACCCAGGAACAAGCTGCAACGCCTTACCAGACTGCCAAGGGTCTGGACCCTTTGTTTGCCTTGCTTCAAAACTTGTCTAATTAAGTTCGGATTGCAACCATTTAAGTACAGCTGCCACATGTATCTTTTGTTATGAATTAAATTTTGAGAACGAAGTCAAATTATGGTGCAACATTTTCATGTTCGGATTGGGCAAACCAGAAAGAAATCAAACAGTCCAAAAATTGAGAAAGCAGAGAAAGGAAAATCCACAAGCCACTGCTCAGAGATTTCCCAGAGATATGTTAGAATTGAAAATGAAATGAAATGAAGCCACAGATTAGGTTAACAGATAACAGGAAAAGGATTGTTCAAAAGCGTTGAAACAGTTGTACATGACTACCATTGAAAGGAAGTGGAAATGGGAATAGCCTAGTAGCATAGTCAAGAGAAACTGAAAAATTTTGTTGCAAGCAGTTGAATGCCACACGTCTACGTTCGTTTCTAAATGAGCAAGTTATGACTTCATTTAAATATCTTTTTTTTAACAGAAAAATTAATAAAAAAATTACACTTGACCTGGAGTCACCTCAAAAAAGCTTAGGCAATTTTATGATTTATTTTATTATTTTAAGAAATAAATTGAAAAGAGAAAAAACATGACAAATTGAAAGCAGTCTGCTTAAGAGGCAACGAAGGGTCTGATATTCATTTTGCATACATTCGAATTATTATAATATATCAAAACAAATCCCGAAAGAGTGAATATATTTTAGCAACTTGAAGAATTAGATTATTTATGTGGTGCAAATATCTCGATAAGTTGAAAACAATTGAATGATTTGTGGTTCAGTTGTTGAAAAGTATATGTGTAAATCAAGTTTAATTTAATTACATTTGCGAAACATGAATGAGGCAGCCACACACCCAGAAGCGTGGCACGGAATGTAAAATGTAACACCAGATTGGTAGGAGTGGGAAAGGGGGAAAGGGGAAAGGGACAGGGCAGTAAATTAAATTGTTAATTTATTGCGCATGAAAAATAACTGGCAAAACGTCAAGAGCCTCTAGGCCCCCCTGGCCCCCTGGCCCCCTCTAGATGCCACTCGACAAACGTGTGTTCATTTTAACAGAAATTGTGTGGGAGTCTCGTGTTGCGTGTTGCGTGTTGCGCGTAATTTCCGAGCTGAAATGTTTGCCAGGCGTTGGAAATGCCCTGCGTTTAGTTGGCTGACAGTTGCCCGTTAATGTTGGCATTCGGGCTGCTGGAAAACTTTTTGGCCATTGCATGCAATTAGTGTAAAATATTTTACACTTCTTTGCATTTTGTTTCAGTTGAGGCGCACACATAAATAACAATTTCAAGTTGCCCTTCGGGGAAATGTGCCATTAACTAAGTAAATATTCAAATGCCACACACAGTGAGAACTTTTAAAACTTTGTTCAACGGTTAGTTTCGAAAGTTGTCTGCATTCGTTCGTATTTAAATATTTTTGGCCCATGTCAATGTAAATCATAGTCGAAAACACAATTATAACCAAATTCTGTATGTTAATTTAACCACACATTTGTGTCATTGTGGCCAAAAAAAATGCTTTTCATTTTCCGAATGAATTGAAACTAATTTACAGCTCTCATATCATTGATTTATTCCCCATTCGATGCAGTATTTAAAACAAATATTTCGATTGTGTTTTAACGCAAATATTTGATGGGAATTTGTTTGTTTGAGTGCCATTGAAACGAGTCAATCAATCGTCAAATAAAGTAATTGCAAATAATATTGTACAATTATTTATTTATTTATTGTCAACTAAAGGTCAGTCGACCCAAAAAATACAAAAACTTAAAAAATTTAATTTAATTTAATTTAAAATAATATTATGTTGAAATAGCCAAAACTTAACTAACTTAACTTAACTTAACTTAACTAGCTTTCAATATGAAATTATAGTTTTTTTTTTTTTGATTTTCAAGTGTTCATGGCAAAAGGATTAATCTTTTCTTTTGAGCAGAATGATTAGAATGTTGTAAAAATGTACTGCCAAGAAGCAAAAATGTTCTTTAAGCTTCTTGTTTGTTTGCACATGAAGTCAAGCAAATTTCCAAACACCATCATTTCCATACAACATACAACATCCGCAATGTTTGTTCACGCCTTTGGCTTATGGCTTGTTGTCGAACAAATTACGCTGAAGATACAAAAGCGCTTAAATTCCGAGTAATATTCATTCATAAAGGCAAAGACGTATTCACATATTTAGAAACACATACGTTGTGTGCATAAGGGAATATACATAAATATATATATATATGTATATGTGTGTATATATGTATGTATACCCCTGGAGGTTACTTGACTTGTAGCTATGCAAAGAATTTAAGGAAAGCAGCGAAGGCAACCAAACAAACCGAAATGTAAACAAACAAAATGCAAAAACTTTTCAACTCTCGAATTAATCCTCTCAACAATTTCATTCACTTGCGACCACCTCGGGGACCGGCACATAAACTAAAAAGGAATCGCAAAGGATCAACATATTTATTTTACATATTGCGCATGCATAAAAAACGGAGAACGGATGGCAAAAAGTGCAATGGCCAAAAAGAGAAATGAAAATAAATTGTCAAATGTCTGCTTACAATCTTTCAATTCACTTTCACTTTTCCACCTGTGTGTGTGACTGTGTGTGGGTGTGTGTCTGCGTGTGTGTGTGTTTGTGTCTGTGTGTGTGTGTGTGGGCGATACGTTGCTTTCATATTAATATGGTTCCTGGGCTCTGGCACTTGTCGCTCGTGTTTATCTCCCCATTTATATATACACACACTTATTCCCACTTTCACTGACTTTCTCCTCTCTTCTTTCTTTTGGTTCGATTACAGACGCTACGCGAATTTCCGGAGGAGCTCCGTGGAGATGTCTCCATGCATTTACATCGTGAAATATTACAATTGCCGATATTCGAGGCAGCCTCACAGGTAAATGTAGTTATATACATACACTGCGAAAAAAATTGCTATAAATTCTTTAAATTTGACACCTTATTATTCAAAAAGTATATTTCGAAAACCAGTGCATTTAAGGGCATATTTTGTTTTTTAATTTTCATTTAATTTATTGGTATTTTAGTTAGTTTCGAAATTCATCTAATTTACTGTGAAAAACTTTCAGAGCTAAGCCAGTAAATTTCACATCTTATTTCCCAATTTTAGCAATGATTTTTTCTATAAATTTGGGCTTGCATTTCTTACGTTTTCTCAAATAGATTTTTGAGATTGTTGTTTTAAATATACATTTTTTTTTTCTTAAATTTAAAAATACATTTTTAAAATCAAAAAAACAAAACATTAAAGTTTTTAGAGCGATTATTTCAAATTCATCTTGATTTTTTCTGAGTGTTTGTATTTATATGCATGAGTATATATATATATATATATATACATATATATGTGTGGGTCGCTTGGGCTTTTCATGCTTTTGCTGGGTTTGACGATGCTTTAAAAACCATACAAGCCCTCAAACAAGTGTTCTTAGGAAACTGATGCCGATGCTGAAGCTGAAGCTGATGCTGATACCGCTGGCAATGTCAAAATAATCGGTAGCTAACCTGGGCAGGGCAGTCAAAAGTCAACTGCTGGCTTTCCAGACATTTTCCTTGGCACAATCACATGCACACAGGCACACACACACAAAACCTAATCACACAAAGGTGGAACTTTCAGTTATCCATTGAATAAATTGCGCGTCTTTTCCTGTTGGCCAATAGCTCGACAAGGGCAACAACTGAAGCATGAAAAAGGTTTTAGGCAAAACTTTTGGTCACAATCGCAAGCAAACGCACACACACACACACATATATATATATATATATATATATGTATATATATATATATACATTTATATAGTGAAAGCGAGTAAGAGCCAGAGGAAATGCAACGGTGAGAGTTTTGCCGATTACCGTAGACGACAATGTCAATACTCTTGTCAATTTGGCACACTAAGTTCACACGCACACACACGCAAACGCACACACACACACACACACACATACACACACACATACACACACACACACACACACACACACACACAAAACGGTGCTTAAAACTAAAATGTAATTGATTTTCCAATTAAGCTCCAGTTGCATTAGCGCCAAAGGTTCATTGCTCATAAAAACTAAAAAGTTTTCTCTGTCGATTCTCGATTTTCTGGCAAAGTCTGTCTGTCTGCTGTCTGCACGCCCAGATAACACAAGTTTATACATACATATATACTCTCTGAGCTGGGCATCAGCTTCAATTCGACATTTAGCCAGCTGTAATTAAAGTCGAAACTTTGCTTAAGCTTTGCAGCATAAAGGAAAAAATTATGAAAAAATAAATTGAGAATGTTGCAGTCGGGTGTAACCGACTTACACTTGAAGAAAATGGGAAAATGAGAAAATGATAAAATGAGAAAATGAGTAGGGCTTTATTTGACTTTATTTGAGAAACAGTTTTGTCTAGAGAAATGTCTTGTTTACTCCGAGCACTGCCAGCTTGCGTAAATGACTTAAATTGTGGTACGCTGCATACTTTTGCTAGACCTTGAGTAAATTGGAAGTTGCACGGAAAATCAACAAGGCTCCAACCAAATGCAACTTGAGAGAAAAATAGTGAAACGAAGAGTGCAAACATTTCTACAGCTTAAGCAGGGATGGCAAACAAAAACCACTCAATGGCAATAAGCGCGCTTTAAGCCAATTTTCGTGGCAACAGCAACGACATCGTCAACCAGGCGAGAAAAGTGAAAGAATTCGCTTACGGCCACAAGGATGAGGATGTTTGAGCGACTCTCGGCCAACTGAACTTGCAAACTTGACTAAAATCTCATTTACGCCAATTTTTCACAGAGTTATTTATTATTTTTGTTGCTATTGTTTCTCGCGTTGTTTTTCCAGGGCTGCCTGAAATTGTTGTCACTGCACATAAAGACAAACTTCTGTGCACCCGGCGAGTATCTGATACACAAAGGCGATGCACTCAACTATATATATTATCTGTGCAACGGCTCGATGGAAGTGATCAAGGACGACATGGTTGTTGCCATCCTGGGTAAGTAATAATTTTGAAACGGTCTCGTTTGGCTGGTTGTTAAGCAGTTTTTGGGGCTGTTTGTGTTTTCAAGTCGCGTTCGCGTTAAATGGCCATGTTTCCATCTAGTGTTTATCTTGTGAAAAGCGTTTATTGAACTCGAGAGTTCGTTCGCTCTACTTTGGCTAGTCATCTGCTTATTTATTCATTCAGGACGTTGCCTAGACAAATGACTGCTATTTTTATGCTTATTGATTCTCACTTAGCGCCTGACCTTTTGTTTTTTACACTTTTAAATATATATATTTACATGCATGCATACCTCCACAGGCAAGGGCGATCTCGTTGGCTCCGACATCAATGTGCATCTGGTCGCCACGAGTAATGGCCAAATGACTGCTACCACCAATAGTGCTGGCCAGGATGTCGTTGTCCGTAGCAGCAGCGACATAAAGGTAGGCAATGCTCAAATGACACCCAATTAACCACACCAATAAATATCCCATCCAAGAACTCTATTTATTAGTCGAACTTATGCTCTTGAGCCAAATATTTGCATGTTAGATTTAATTACTTGAAAGCTTTGAACCATATTATTTTAGATTATTTATAAGTAATAGCAAAACTTAATCCTTAAATAAGACAGGGCTTTATCTGAATTGACAGCTGAAAAGATAAGCAGATGTGTGACTACTGGAAGCTTAATCTTAATTCATTAACAGGAGCTTTCAAAGCTTTCTCATATTTTATAACCTTTCATTAGGTTGATTAATATAAAATTAAATTGCTACATTAAAAAAAGGAGCTTTCAAAGCTTTCTCAAAAAATACACTAGTCATTTGCCAAATTGCGATATTTTTTTATGTTATTTATTTTATTTTTTATTTTTATTTTTATTTTATTTTATATTGAAAATGTATTATGCAGACACCCCAAATGGCTCAAGGCTTTATCTGCATTTTCGGCTAGTGTCATTGTATTTAATATACATATGTACATATGTATACATATACATAGATGTACACATATTTCGCTTAGTATTCAAATGCTGACAAAACTTTATGGTTATTGTCCATGGGCATTTCGAATGCGTTTCCCGTTTAACGCCTGCGTTTTATTCCGGTTGCGTTGGCTCTCTAATTAAATAGAATTTATTTTATGTTTGCTCAGCATTTTCTGCTTTGGCTTTAATATGTGTTTTTGCGCTTTAATTATATATATTTATCGGAACGCTGTTTTTAAAGCCAATGCTTAAAGTTGAAGCTTTGAAAGCATTTTTGTTCAGCTCATTTGTTTATTTTCATTGTTTCTTGCTTTTTGTTGCCTTTGTTTGTTCGCCTGTCGTAAAGTTGATCACGTTGAGCTCTCAGATAAACGATGCTTCAAGTATATATTTAAGCATCTGCCAACATTGCCCTTTTTTCCACTTGACTGCAATGCAAAAATTGAATATTTTCCCCTGCATATTTGTTTTTTAAATTCAAAAGTGTCTGCCAGCTAGCCGCAAAAGCCGCCTCTGGAATTATGTGTGGCTGATGGAAACTGGCGGATAATTAATTCGAATGCGATGCTTTATGAATTCACTGAGCAGCCGCAGACGAATGAATAATTATAAATTAAGCTGAAAGATCATCGCTTAATTAGTGTCGAAAGCATTGCACTTAATTCATAGTTGAGGAACTTTGAATTCATTTACTATTTACTATTTAGCCTGGCTTCCTTTGGCATTTGGCATTTGGAATTTGGCTTTGACGCCGCTGCTGTGGCTTTGCCTTTGTGCCCAGTTTATTTGCATGTCTGCCTCCCTGCCAAATAAAGCGCAGACATTTTGCATACATTACTTACCCGCTCTCAAGCAGCAGCTGCCGTAGCAGCTGCCGCAGCATGTGCTCCGAGGCACCACTTCAGGTACAGCAGAAGTGGCAGCCAGCCAACAAGAGCGACAACTACAACAACGGGGCGTATGAGTGATACTTAAGCGTAATGTGTGTGTGTGGGTGTGTGTATAGGTGTGTGCATGTGTGGGTGTGTGCCTAGATGGTGCACTTGAGTATGAAAAGAAGACGCCAAGACGTCCACATTAACACGCGTGCAAAGAAGAAGTCAACTCAAGTAGACTTGCTTATGCTCTTCAAAAACTAATTCTTTGCTTAAATATACAGACCTTTTTTTAAGTCAGTTCAAGCCGACTAGCTTATGCTCTTAACAAATATTTAAAAATATTTAGAATTATTAAATTATGTCTTTATTGATAATTTGGAAATATGTGTTTGATGAACACATCCGTTAAGTATGTAAATACTAATTTAAAAAAAAAAACCTAAAATATTGTTTTATATTGTTTTAATTTATATAAAGATATATATATAAGATCAAAATAAAGTTAATTTTTTTTTAATTGAATTCATTTGTTAACTGGGGATTAGTAGTTAATAGTGTAATATTTTAGTAGACTATATTGGTAGAATTAAATAGACACAAAGTTGTTTGCAAATCAATCAATTTTTAATTAAAATTTGATTTTTCAATATAGTGATTCATTAGAATAAGGTACTCTGAAATACTCTTTGCATGAAGTAATGATGACATTTGACTTTATTGTGCAATCAGTTAAAGGTCTTCTCTTTCTATCATTATCAACCCAATTTTATTCTTATTTATTTTTCTGGTCTGATTGAGGTTTTCCCTGACCATATGTTGCACCAATTTAGATGAAATTTTATAATTTTAATTTTTCAATTTAAATGTAAAAACCATAAATAGTAAATTTTACCCAAAATATCCTTTCATCTTATATATTAGTCGATATTAAATGAATAAACTCAATTCAGTTTTGTAGACAAAGTTTTGGGCAATGCCAATGGACTCTGGTGTTGGTCCTCTGTGGAAATAAGGTCGCCTGCTGTTGTCGGTGGCTCATGGAGAGGCCGGCCTCAGCAGGCAGCGTACTTGGAGTGGAGTGCATAATCAATTAACATAAAATGTTCTCATGTTCTCATGTTTTTGTGTTTTTTCTTTTCTTTTCTTTTTTTTTTGGCTTTTCTTGTCATCTTTGTAGGCGCTCACCTACTGCGATTTAAAGTGCATACACATGGGCGGTCTGGTGGAGGTGCTGCGTCTGTATCCGGAGTACCAGCAGCAGTTCGCGACTGACATACAGCACGACCTGACATTCAATTTGAGGGAGGGCTACGAGAATCAGGACTCGGACATTGGTCCGTCCTTTCCTCTGCCGAGCATCAGCGAGGATGATGAGAATCGCGAGGAGGCCGAAGCTGAAGACCAGGATAAGGATCACAATGGTGCCGGTGCCGTGTCCGGTGTCGGTGCCGGGATTGCAGGTGTTAATCCACTATCGGCGTCGCCGTCGCCGCAGCACCACAGCATCACACGTTCGCCGCTGCTGGGCATGAATAGTCCGCGGCATCAGCGATTGCATCAGCGCGGCAGTTCCCTGATTACGCTGCGTGATAGGAACAAGCGACAGCGTCCGCTGACCATGGCCAGCAGCTTGGATCGCAACTCGTTCGAGGAGGTGGACTCATCCATTGACGAGGAAGCGGTGGGCGGCAAACGGCCGTCGCTGGAGCGCCTCGACTCGCAGGTGTCCACCCTGCATCAGGATGTGGCCCAGCTGAGTGTGGAGGTGCGCAATGCCATTAGCGCGCTGCAGGAAATGACTTTTTCATCCGGTGCCATGAACTCGCATGGCTCCCTCAAGTTTCCCCCGGCTCGCTCCATACCCAACATCAGTGGTGTGGCAGCAGCACGAGCCGGACTGGGATTAGGTGGTGGCGATGCACAACTTATTGGCGGCATAATTTCCTTGAGCGGCGGCGGCGCGGAATCATCGGCAGGCATGCAACGCAGTTCGTCGCATCCGCCCGAGGTGTGGGGCCGAGAGATGCAGCTGCCGGCTAGAGGCTCGTCAAGCAGCTCCAAGGCCGCCTCGCCGGCAAGCGTGGAGGCTCCAACGAAGACGAGTCGCAGCTCGCAAACCGATTTCTATCGCATCGATTTTCCCACCTTCGAGCGCTTCGTCTTGGCCAACCCGCGCCTGGTGTTGGGCCTGCTGGGCATTGAGCCGGCCATTAAGAGTGAAATGGAGCTGCTGCAGCAGAAGCAAACGTTGCAAATCTCGCCACTGAACACCATCGATGAGTGCGCATCCCCACTGATGATGGAGGCCAACTTGAGCAGCTCCAAGGAGCGTTTGCTTGGCACTCAAACGCCAGCGGCTGGACGCGTCTATCCACCCCTGGACGATGAAAACTCCAATGATTTTCGCTGGACTATGAAGCATTCGGCGAGTCATCAGAGCTGCTGCCGAAGCACCGATGCACTGCTAACGCCCGAGGAACAGCCCTCTGCGCCCCAGGAGCAGCCACTGGAGCAACAAGTGCAACAAGTGCAGCAACTCCAGCAGCAGCAGCAGCGGGTTAAACGCAGCATTCGTCGCAGTGGTAGCGGTGGCAGCAACTCCAGTTTATCCAGCAGCAGTTCCAGTTCCAACAACTGCCTGGTCTCGCAGAGCACTGGAAACCTGAACGCCACCGCCGTGAACACAACGAACGCCTCGGTGCACTGCAGCAACAGCAGTCACAGTGTGACGAATGCGCGACGTGCCTCCTGGAAGCTGCAACATTCGCGCAGCGGTGAATATCGCCGCCTGTCCGAGGCAAATGCCCAATACTCGCCACCGGCCAAGGTGCCGATGCCAGTGTCTGTGCCCGTCGCTGTAGCAACGGCAGCGGATAGCTATGGCCAGGATGAGGAGGAGAGCGTGGAGCTGTTGGGTCCGCGACGTGGTTCACGGGGCACCCTCCCTCATCCCTCGTTGGCTGAAGTGAGTGGTCGGTTTCTGTTGGGCGTGCACAGTGGGGCAAATCCGCAGACAATGAATTTTCGCTTCTCCGCTGGCGATGCGGACAAACTGGAGAAGGGACTGCGTGGATTGCCATCCACGCGTTCATTGCGCGATCCCAGCGCCAAGTAAGCGGACAGCGGACGGCGGAGAGCGGAGGGTTTCCCTTAGGAATTTGGTGGACTGGGTGGGGTTGAGTTATGGCTCAAGGTTGCCAAAAAAAAAAGAAACGTGGCAAATTGGTATGTGTGGAGTCGCTTACACGCATGCCGAGGCGCGTGATTTATTTGCTAATTAATACTGAAATGCGAAGACGCTTGTACTTTTAATATCTATAAGATATAAGATATCCACATTTACAGTTACTCACACCTTGATTATTCATCCAACACAACACACACAGTGATTTCTTCATTTCAATTGTTGTCGCCACTCAATCCAATTCGAGTTGGCTTCAATGCAATTATGCTGCAGCTCTCAAATTTGTTTCTAAAGCTGATTTGAAAGCTGCGCTTATAACACTTCTTATCTGATTAATAAAATATAATCAAATTCCCCAAAATAATCAAGAGATTAAGCAACACTTCTAGCGTCATTAAAGTTTAAGCCTTGTTTACTTAACTTGTAAGCAAATGTAAGCCAAAAGTGAGCAAAGTAGTTATGTAAACTAAGCATATTTATTCCTAGCATATCAGATTATAATCTATTAAATCATATATTTTTTAAGACTTAAGCCAAATAAAACAAATAAACTCGAAACTGTGCAAATATTGCGTGAGGCTGTCAATGAGAAGTGCAAAAGTGGAAATCACCAAAGTATAAATAATATTGAACTCGGATTGTATGTTTATTTTGCAATGTGGCAAAGCACTCATGCAACACACACACACTATGAAAATAGATACATGAATATTGACTATTTATTGCAAAACAAATATTGTATATCTGAATGTTAATTGTCAACTACAGGAACTTGATGTATTTATGTATTATAAAAAGGTAGAATAATAATAATTGATTAATATGCAAACATTTTCTCAGTTTATAAATTGTGAGGTCAACAGTACAAAATAACAAAAAAACAAAGAAATAATACAAAAAAAAACACAATACTATTCAAATAATATATAGATATATAAATGAAGGAAAATGAAATACTATTGAAACAATTGTTGAATACTTAATGCTCAATATAAACATAATTTAAAAATATATAATAATGTGTATAAATGTAAAATGATTTTTAAAAATTAATTCACTCAATATAAGTACCTCAAGAAATGGAAGCGGATAATAGTTAGTTAGGCAACGTGTATGAGACAAATTTTTAGGATGTCTGTAAAAATGATGGAATAAAATACAAAACAAATTCAAAATAGAAAATAAAATATATGTCACAATAAAAAAAAAACAAAGAAAGTTGTAAAATAATAATTACATTGATATAGATATTTGACAATCGTTTGCGCTATTAGGAAGAAGAAAAAAAACAGTTGAGAAGTTCAGAAAATTACTAATTTTACTTATAAAGTAAATTTTAGAGTTTGTGATTTCCTGTAATAGTTGTCTAAAATGTGAGTTGGCAGCAGGGCATTTATCCTCAAGATTATACAACTATTTTTTAAAATAGGTCCTGCATAGAATCTGTCATTATTTTGTTAGCATTATTAAGTATTAGAATCTATGTTAAAAATGGCCGAAAAAATATATTAAAAAAATTGATAAATCTGTATATTTCTATCTAGTAGTTGGAAATGCTAGTGTATATATGTACTTATATGTAAATGTTCCCAAAAACTATAAAGACTTGTGCTTCGTTCTATTCTCGATGTAAGCATTCTACGATAATACCTAATTGTAAGTTGTAAGTTTGTGCATATGACTTTTATATGTATCTGGCATTTGCATATTTTAACCAACCAAATCTATTATATACATAATTATATTGCATAAATGTGTTTTAAATGTTAAGCGATATTTATTGTATTGTAGATATATATATATATATATATATATAAATATATATATATATTTAGGTAATTATGGCACACAAATGTGGTCAATAAGTTCAGCGAAATTCATGAACGTTTTTAAATGTTTTAATTAATGTTAGCCCAGATTCAAATATTCAATATTTAAAGAAATTAAAATAAACTTGATGTGAACAATTCAGATAAATACTGTTAATTCCAATTATATTTTGAACATCAAATTCAAATTAATCTGGATAATAATTATTGGCTGTTAAGACCCCAGCTGATACATCTCCTTATTTAAGTTTACTCTTTGGCCATTTTTCCAGTTTAACGTTTTCCTTGTGATGTGGAGCTTTGCGTTAATGCGATTACTTAATTTAAGACTTGAAGGCAAGCGCGCCTTCGCCGGCCCCTTTGGTAGTGTATTTCGACCTTAATCCGATAACCTAAACGGCAACTTTATTGGATGTCGATGTCAACACCAAATGTCAATCAGGTACGAGTATTAAATCCATGCTGCCAGTTCGGGTAGTTTATGTGCTTAGGCACATATACATATGTATATTTTTCCCAGAAATTCTTTTTGGGATGAGCTAGCCGAAAGACGAAGTGAGCACTTAATTTTTTTCTGCAACTTTGCCTGATGGCCCCCATCAAGAGGGCAACAATTTAGATAAGCCAAATAAACTAAAGTAATAAAAAGAATAATGACAACGCGTGCCAATTATTATTCTTATTGGCAACTTTCGAGGTGCAACGCGCCGTCATAAATTAAATAAATAAATGTGTATTCGCTTAGAATTTAGAATTTCAAGAGCAAAAAAATATTTAAGTGAGTTTCCTCCTACGCGATTCTTGATTGCCTTTCTTTGCCATTCCTCTCTTTTCTTCTGCGACCCTCTGCTTTCCATGCTCTGCTATACATTGTGGCCATGTCGACCGCCAGATGTCGCTATTTCAAATTTCTCAAGGATAGATGACGCTAGCACTCCAGCCGTATGCCTATAGATACATTAGCCCTCCAGAAGTGACTAGACTAGAGCGACATCTTGCGGAACGCACGGGCACTATTGCTATTTTTAATGGTCGGCGAAATTGTGCAAAATCTGCTTGTCGATGAGGACAAATGGAGAGTTTCAACGAGATATGCCAGGTAAATATAAAGAAATGGTGGAATCGATTCAGCTGTGCTGTTGAGTCAAATTCATTTTTCTGTTCCCTCTAGACAAACCTTTTTAATAATTTTTTATTGCACATAGTCAATTCAGAGTCCTCTATTTCTATCATTGCAAAATAATAATTCCAAATTCTCGTGAATAATATTTTCAAATAACAACAATGTTAAAAAACATTTGTAATAACCCGAAATCTTAAAAGTATTGTTTAATTTTTTATTTTTTATATTAATTTTTTATTTTTACTGTAATTGTTAAATTTTATTTGTTTAATTTGGAAAATACATTCGAACATTGGGTTATTCCTCAATCTCATTTTTCGGCATTCGTCGGATTTATTTAAGAAATTCAAGAAATTACTGTTATGGTTAAGTTTTTGCGTATTAAATATATTATGCATAAAATTGCTATTTCAGTTCTTTGCACTAAATTTTCTTAAATGTTCTAAGTTTAAGTCAAATTTATTTTTTGTGCTTGACCGAAAAAACTTCAAAAAATTGAAGAAAATTAATTTGAAACCGACTTTCGCCTAGTAATTTTAATAAACACTTCCTCCTTCGTTCTGATCAAAAGGCCAGCTAAATATCTATAGTCCTTAGGATTGCTAACGGGCAATACCACAAAGTTACTTAAAATATAAACCAATAAAGTTTTCATTTCCAGCACTGCAAACTTTTGACCAATGCAATTTCGCCGACCAGCACTAAAGGGTATAAATGCATATGGATGTCGGTTTGCGGAGTTTTCGGGAAGGAAGCGTTCTGGAATGAATTCATTAGGTTGCTCAAAATAACGTGGATTGCGATGTATATCGATTATGTGGACCACAATCTGAGTGCCCTTGGGCATAACCAAGTTGTTTGCCAATTTCGTCTCCTCGTGACATTCCCGCATAATGCTAGGAACCGATGGACACAGTCTCTGCGTCTCCTTGATAACACATTCCAGATACTTAAGCTGACCCAATGTGCGGCTGTCCAAGTTGTTGAGTTCGTCTGCAATATAAAGTAAGCTAATCTTATCGTATGTGCCATAAATTGGAAGACATATTATTGCAATTCTAGGCAATATTTATTTTTCATTGCGAAAGCAAACCATACCAATGTTGGGTATAAGCTGGGTTATCTCCTCGTAGCAACGTTGCTGCTTATTTGGATGACTGGCGAGATAGGCAAGAGAAAGTATGATGTTCATGGAGGTCGTGTCAAAGCCTTCAAACATAAATGTATCAACCTCCTCGCAGATACCAGCGTGATCTATGAGTCCATCCATTTCTGCTAGTAGCATTGTGTCCAGCATTGCATAACGTTGCTTTGTGTTCAAATCACTGAAATATATATATTTGGAGCAATAAAGGAGAAGATTGAGGAATTCGGAACATAGAATTAGAATACAATATTATTCAGTTTTTTGAAATAAGCAATATACCTTGATTCCGTTTCGTAAGCCTCTCTGTTAAAGTTCTGTCGACGCTTCTCAATAATGTTGCTTGAGAATGCATGCAAGTTCTTCAGAGTTGGTATATCCTTGCGCCCATTACCGAAATTGTTGTATAGAGTGTCGTTGGCCATAAGTGGATTCATCATACGATTTATAAAACTATGCTCTGATATTGTGATATTATTACGGTATTCATCACCACCGGCGCAATCGTCGAGTCTCACCCCAAGGGCCGTCTCTATAAAGAGGGATTAATTCTCATGTGCGATTTCAAACAGATGTACATAAACCCATGCTTACCACAAATAGTGTTCAGTGTGAAACGAGGTATTACACTATTTAAGTTAACCTCACAAGGACCCACTGTATTAGTCGACATGTTATGTAGAAGATCGATAAATTTAACGCTTTCTTGCCTGTATTTAAAAATGTATTAGTGCTTTTGAGAGTCGATTCTTAACAACAGTATTTACTTACTTAAAGACCTCCAAGAATTGTTCCAATATTTTAAAATGAAAAGCGGGTGTTAGTAATTTCCGCCTACCATGCCAATGTTTACCTAAAATGTAACTGATTTAAAATACCCAAATTCTTATTCATTTAGCTTACCTGTGCTCGTCAATAGGCCCGACTTGAGAAAGGGCTGCAAAAACCGATACAAATCTCCTTTGGTTATCAAATTGTTATCATTCAGCACCAGTTCCGCATCAGCGGCATCAATAATGTTATAGATTGGGAATCCGATAACATACTGAATATAGCTTCGCTTCAGCTCCCGTGCATAATCACGCGAATAATAAAACAATTGCTCTGTGAAAATAAAGGTTTTTAATGATTTTTTTACTGTTTGGTGAACTTTGTTTATAATTTAAAATATATGAAAAACATATATAAAAAGCTTAAGCTTAATCACAAATACAAACCGGAGTTCATTCCGATCATATCAAAAGTGTTGCCGAAAATTGTATTTCCAGCGCCTCGGGCAACAATCCTGTCCAGTGGTCCACCATCAACGGACTTAAATCGTCGACAAAATGACAGCAATTCATAGTCTTTGCTCAGACTAAATGCGCATATCACTAGTAGTAACGCAAACAATGCTACAAAAATAATGAATAACATTTATGAGCCGCACTCTAATAAACTTAAATAAATAACTTTATTGTTGCATGCATAATCTTGAAAATGAGAATTGAGCACGTCCGCGCCACTCAACCGTATGTTCCCTACTAAAACTTAGTGCTAAAACAAAATATTACGACTCGCGTCGCTCCCCAAACAGATGACAAACCTGATCCAATTAATATAATAATTGATGCATTGATGCACACAACCACATATGTTATGGCAGGCAATTACATTTTTTAGTTGACACCGGTCGAATTAATCTGTAGTATTATTAGTCGTCTGTTGCAGCGGGAGTGGTACCGATCGTATCGATAGTCGGAGACGGCAACAGTCAACTGGGTGGCCGACCCCTGTGTGAATTATAAGATAGTCGAGGGAGAGGGTGACCTAGCGCGCTCTATAGATAAGGGAATACGAAATTATCGCAATTTTGCATTAAAATATAAGTGAGTACATTTAATTTTGCCCGATAGGGCTTCGTTTTTTTTTTTCGGCCAGGTCTAGCGCCACTAAGTTGACCAGCCTGTAAAATTCAGTTGATGCGAAGCTGCGGATTATGATGCGGAGCTGCTGGTAGAGATTCGCTACTTGTTTATCCAATTTGCCCGCTAAGTTTTGACAAAACTAACAATTTATCCGTAGCTGATACATACTACATACTACTGATACTACCGAAAAAAATAAAGAAAAATAGTATACTGCATATAATTCAAGGTGCATCATTGATAGATTTCTGAATTTCCAAACTAGAAACTAGAAAATTAATTTCCCAAAATTCGTTCAACATGCGTTCAGATCCAAATGTAAATTACAACATTTTTTGTGTTGCGTTTGTAAAGAATCTGCAAAAGCTCAATTCTTTAATTAAGTTGAACTTTCAAACGTGTCATGTAAGTGCACAGTCTAATAAATATATCGATAGAGTCGACAGTAATAGCAGCCCTGGCTAATGAAACAATTAGAAACAAACGACGTAAAATAAGTCGTCGCCATCCTAGCATGTCTTATTTAATTTACCTATTTATTCACTTGTCCACTAAATACGCATTTATTTATGCGAAATCAATTTCGATGAATCGATACATTTGTACATGTAGTGAGCAGTTAATTTAAGAGTTCACTATCGTTAACAACATCGTCCATCTTGGTGTCAGTATCGATAGGCACCATATCAAATGCACTGTCGATAAATCGATATAATATCAACAAAATGTGCTGCTGATAAATATTTAGTTAGCAGCTGACTGCATTTTGAAAGACTGGATTTTAAGAATCGGTGAGTATTATAGTATTATTTTGAATAGCTCACCTTTAAATATGATCTGCATATATAATTCGAATCAGTCGTATGCCTAAACTAATGAAATTACCATATGCATACTTATAAATATACCTATTCAAATGAACCAATTCAATGCCGGCTGATGTAACTTTGATTCGAGTTGTGTTTTTTGTGTGTTTGACCAATTGCAATGCAAACGCTCCGCCCTGGATATCAATTGCAATTCTCCTGTATTTGTGTACCATTTATCATTTGTAGACTGCGCGCACCTAGCACAAAACAAAAATGCTCACTCGCTTGCAATGGCTGAGGGCGTTGCCACACCCTGCCGCCTCGCTCCGGCGAAATATCAAATCCTTTTCGGTGGCAAAAGCGGAGTCCCAACAGGCGCTGCAGGGAGCCATGCCCCATGTAATGGCCGAGCGCAAATACAAATATAGCGAGGGCAAAATCTACAATGGATTCGAGTGCGAACGTATTGAATATATTCCTGATTTTGAGCTAACTTCCTGCACCCTGAGACATCTGGGCACTGGGACGGAATTCTGGTATATCGATCGCAACGATGCGAACAATGTGTTCTCCATTAATTTCCGCACGACGCCCTTCGACTCGACGGGCCTGCCCCACATCTTGGAGCATCTGGCCCTGTGCGGCTCCAAGAATTTTCCAGTTCGAGATCCATTCTTCAAAATGCTGAATCGCTCTGTGGCGACATTTATGAATGCCATGACTGGACCCGATTACACGCTATATCCGTTTTCAACAATGAACGAGGTGGATTTCAGAAATCTACAGAAGATCTACTTGGATGCGGTGTTTAGGTGCGTAAAGAAATTCATAAGGTGAATGATATTAATTAAAATTCTCAATTATTACAGGCCAAACTTGGCGCATCTGGACTTTTTGCAAGAGGGCTGGCGCCTCGAGCACAAGGATTTGCGCAATCGGGACTCAGAGCTCATAATCAAAGGTGTCGTCTACAACGAAATGAAGGGCGCCTTCTCGGAAAACTCGCAAGTGTTTGTGCAGAATCTGTTGAATAACATGCTGCCAGATCACACATACGGCTACGTATCGGGAGGCAATCCCTTGGAGATACCAAAATTAACACACACGGATTTGATTGAGTTCCATCGCAAGTACTATCATCCGAGCAATGCGAGGATCTTCTGCTACGGCTCCTTTGATCTAATGAAATCCCTGTCATATGTCGACAAAGAATACCTGAGCAAAGGGGAACGCATAGATAATTCCTACAGTCGCATACCGAGACAAGCACATTGGCCGCAGCCACGTAATGTCCACATTCCCAGCAGGCTGGATAGCATGGGCGCCAGTTTCGATCGACAGAATCAGATAGCTATAGGACTGCTGATGTGCGACGCAACCGATATACAGGAGAGCTTTGAGCTGAACGTGCTCTCGGAGATATTGACACGGGGCCCTAACTCGGCCTTCTACCAGAGCATGATCGAGCCGAACTTCTCTGGTGGTTACAATCAGAGTACGGGCTATTCCGCCGATTGCAGGGATACATATTTCGTTGTGGGTCTGCAGGATCTCAAAGTTGAGGATTTCAAACAGTTCAACGAACTTTTTGACAGCACGGTGCACAAGACAATAGAAGATGGCTTCGAATCGCAGCACGTTGAGAGTGTATTGCACAATTTGGAATTGTCGCTCAAGCATCAGAGTCCGCACTTTGGCAACGCTCTGTTATTCAACTCGACTTCGTTGTGGAATCACGATGGGGACGTTGTCAGCAGTCTGCGTGTCTCCGAAATGATTGCCAAGCTGCGGCACAACCTGAAAACTAATTCCAATTATTTGCAGGAGAAAATGCAGAAATACTTTACAAACAACACACACAAGCTAACGTTAACAATGTCCCCCGATGAATGCTATGAGTTGAACTTCAAGCAGGCCGAATCCGATATGCTTAAGCAGAAGGTAAATGCGCTCGATGCAAACATGAAGACGAAGATCTACGAGAATGGCATCAGGCTGGAGAAATCTCAGAAATCGAGAGAGAATTTTGAGGTGTTGCCTTGTCTATCGCTCAGCGATGTGAAGGAGCCACCCAAGCTGCCAACAATTGAAATGCAAACGATACAAAATGTGTCCACACAGTTGTGCAAGGTGCCCACCAACGAGATCACATATCTGAAGTGCCTCTTCAATATCACGGGCCTAAGCACAGATGAGATCATGCTCGTGCCGCTCTTCTGTAACGTTATCGACGACATGGGCACAACCAACCACAACTTCCGCGAATTAGACAAACTCATCCTATCAAAGACAGGCGGTATTGACTTTAAGCTGAATTTCGTTGAGAATGTCGAGGATGCGAAGTCTTATAAAATGGGTCTGATGGTCACGACCCATGCTCTCGACAAGAACGTGCCCGATATGTTTGCACTGGCCCAGGAACTGTTGCTCAACTTTAAGCTGGAGGATACAGATCGCCTTAAGATGCTGATTGAGAATTACATCTCCAACATATCCGTTGGAATAGCAAGTTCTGGTCACTTGTATGCTATGCTAAGCTCCGCTGCTCTGGTCAGCGATGCGGCCAAATTGAAATCCCAACTATCCGGTATGGACCATATAGACTTCATGAAGAAATATGTGCAGCAGAACAGCACGGAGCAGATTCGCGATAAATTGAAAAATATTGGCTCGAAGGTGTTCAACAAAACCAATTTGAGTGTGGCGATTAACACCTCGGAGGCCTTCCAACCCACAGCCCTGGAGCACTACGTTGCTTTCCTCGAAAAACTGCCCACACTCGAAAAGACCAAGGAGAACAGCCAATTAAATTTGCTGGTGCCCAGTTGTCAGCATTATATTATGAATATACCGGTTAACTATTGCGCCAAAACCTTCTTTGCTGTGCCATATTTGCACGAGGATCATCCCGTGTTGCGGGTGCTGGCCAAACTCATCTCGGCCAAGTATCTGCTGCCCTTGGTCCGCGAGCAGAATGGTGCCTATGGTGCGGGTGCGAAGATCGGCTCGGATGGCCTCTTTGGCTTCTTCAGTTATCGCGATCCACACTCGACGAAGACCCTGGATGCCTTTGACAAGACGTACGAGTGGCTGCAGGAGGAGAGCAATAAATTGGATCTGCAAACGCTGTTCGAGGCAAAGTTGGGCGTGTTGCAGCAGTTGGACTCACCAATTGCCCCGGGCAACATTGGCATCGATCATTTCCTCTATAATGTCTCGCAGGAGATGTTCGTCAAGTATCGTTCCCGTGTCCTTTCCGTGACTGTCGATGAGCTGCGCACGGTTATCGACAAGTACTTCAAGGAGGAGCCAAAAAATTTTGGCAAATGCATTTTAGGACCGGCTAACGATAAACTAGAAGAGGAGACCAAACTAAAATGGAAGGTTATAACCTAAGTGCGGTGGCATATCCAAATATAAATCTGACTGTATATATACTTACGCATTATCTCCATTTGTATGCTTTATGTTTCCCACCTGGCGGAAAACGTTTGATTACTTGTTAACGGCCATAAGTTGCCATATTTCACATAGCGAATGTAATCATTGTAGGATTTCAAATTATTCAAAAAATGTGTAATACTAAATCTGGTACAACATTAAAAGAAACGAGTAAAGAAGGAATCGTGAACTCATTTCAAATAGTCTCCGACTTTTTTAGCCTTTAAGAAAGGAATATTATAACTACTAACTAATAGCTTATATTTAGAAGGTAATTAGTTGGCCCAAAAATACTTTGCCATATTTGATTATCCTTTCTACCCTTTCAGCGATGTCCCTGCCGAGCACCTTCACATCTGAGGAAGCGTACTTTAAAGCTGCTGTGGATTTTTTACTTAGCTACGCCTGGATATACCACGAGGCAAATACAGACTGCATTAAATCTCTGGATGCTATGCCTGCTGAGTTTAAGGACTACTTTCTGAGACTAACAAATGAAGAGCTCAACGCGTTCCCGTTTGTCCGTGAATACTTAGATGGTTGCCCCAATGAGGTGGAACGCTTTCGCCAACAAGTCGCCCATTTAACACCCGGCAATCACATAGCTCCGACAGCTGCCCGCAAGGCATCAACGGGTGATCAATCGAATCACTCTCGCAGAATGGCACCCAAAAAACAGCATGAAATTCAAGAATTGGCTGCCAACATTCATGAACACTGCGCAGAGAGGACACAGCTCATCATCGACCTGGGTTCCGGCTTGGGCTACCTCAGCGAGGCACTGTTTAAGTTGAACGACAACTATTTGATACTTGGCTTGGAGGCAGATGAGGAGAGAGTTCGAGCTGCTCGCAGACGCAGTCAGCAATTGCTGCCGCCGGAGACGCGTTTGTCGATTAGCTACCAGCAGCTATACATAACAGCAGCTGAAAACTGCCGTATACAAATTGAGCAGTTCGCCAATGAGTTGGCTCGCAGTAATAGACTCAAGGAACCAAGGACATCAACAACAGAATTAAGCACAACGCTAATTGGCTTGCATGCGTGTGCGGATTTAAGCATCAGCGCAATGTTATTATTCTTATCAATACCACAAGTGCGGTGTCTACACATCATGCCATGCTGTTATCACAAGCTCGCCTTGACGGAACGCGGCACGTTTCGAAGCTTTCCCCTCAGCCACGCACTGAGGTCGGCAATCTCAGCCGACGCGACACTCAGCTTCAACCGACCCTTCATGCGTTTGGCCTGCCAGCAAACGAACTCACGTTGGCGTTGCGATGCTCATCAACACACACAGCATGGCACCCAGATGTGGATGCGTGCCGTGGCCTCAGCGCTCTGTGATGCGAATGAGCTGGTAAAAGTGAAGCGCTGCGACCTGGCTCAAAACTACTCTAACCAGAACAATGAGTATGAATATGTGCAGCAGAAATTCCAGCTGCACTCCCAACAAACGGGAGATCCCTTGGACTGGCGAGCTGTTCATGAGCAACGTTTTGCCGAGCTAACCGAGAGGTATGCGGATGGAAGGGGTGCTCGTCTAGCTGAGGCCTTGTGCTGCTTGCAGGCTACCATACAGGTAGGTCATATAATCCGATTAAGATCCGAGAACCTGTATTGTTGCACAAGAAAGTTCACAATGCTGCAACAATCTGGGCAGAGGCAGCAGGTCCAAGCCAAGCAAAAATCCTTAAAAATCGAATCCACCATTGTGGATCAATATCAATATCAGATTTACGTAAGCAGATTGGAATCGGTGCAAAAAGAATTTCTTAGTCGCTATAACTGGAGTGTATTATCTCCTCCTCTAAGATATTTCTAATAATAATTATTCCTGCTGAAGTTTTCGACTATTCAGTGAGGATTGCAATAGACTTTATAATGCTATAACAATTTTGCGGATAAATACTCCCAGAAATACTAAAAATATTTGTTTTTAATTTAAAATTCAAATATTAAATTTTATTTTGTATATATTTTTTTTTTTTAATTTTTCTATGTCGACTGATATCAGTGGACATTTGAAAAGATAATGAATTAATTATAGAAAATTTGGACTGTGCTTAACTTTGCCATTCAATTCTGGACTCTCTTTCTCTCCCTCCCGTCCAGCAACTGTGCGAGAATGTGGTGCTGTATGACCGTTTGTGCTACCTTCAGGAATTGGCTGCAGTGCAGCAGCTCTCAGTGGAAGTGCGCTACGAGAAACTGTTTGATGAGACGCTATCGCCACGCTGTCGAGTCCTGATTGCCAAAAAGTTGTGATGCGGGTGCAGGCCAAGGCTGGCTCGAACGAGAGAACGTTCCTGTATGCCGCCGTTAACACAATTAGCAAGCACTTCTCCAGTGGCTTAAAATGCTGTTTAGATACTTAGACGGAGGCACCTTGGCATCCACCGCTATCCGTTGCCATCAATTAAAATCAATGCCAGCTAAGGTAAAAACTTTGTGCTGTGTCTGTGTCTGTGTCTCTTGCGCCTTCTCTTTTTTGTTTCCACTTAACAATTTGCTGCTTAAAAAAAGCATTTTGCCTAGTAAGTGCTCTTTTTGCTCATTACCTGTTTATCAGTGCGGGCCTTGCTGCTATTTGCTATTGTAATTAAATTTCTTCCATACGCACACATACATCTGCACATAGTACATACATCTATCTGGAGAGAATGCCTTGGCAGGAAAGCTCATTGCTTTATTGCGGCCAAGTAGTTGTCTGTCTGCAACACACAATTGGTTTATGGTACGGTACGCACTGCACTGTATTTTGAAGCATTTTAATACAATTTGTTTACGTGTGTATGTGTGTGTGTGTGTGTGCGTGTGTGTGCGTGACGTGTATGTATAATAAGTAAGTAATTGTATTACTATATGGGTATGCTGCCAGATATATATTTACAAACTTATTTGTGTGTTTGTGCTTGTTGTGTGGGTATTAAAACTTTTCCAGCCCCGTTAAAAATTTTAATACCAGTTGCGTTCAGAAAACATAACAGTAACTAGCAAAAAGCCGATGAATGAACAAGGATATTAATTGCCAGAGGGGATCCGTATGGTACAACATGTGTTGGTCAATCAATCAATCAATCAATCAGTGCTATGGCATCTTTTTAGTTGCTGTTGTTGTTGTTGTTGCTGTTATTGATGTTGCCATCGTCCGAGCCTATGCTATTGGAATCCAGTGGAACTCCTTCGTCTCTGTGCGGGCAGAATGCAAATTATGAGTATGAGTAAAGAGACATTGTTAGGGTGAATCTTACGTGTTCAGATTGCTGCAACGGAAGAAGTTACTGATGCCGGTATAAGTACATGACATGGTAAACACCTCTGTTGTTCTGCCCCTACTGCTCGTCTTGCCCTCATTTCCGACCTCGTTCTCCGCCTCTCGCAGAGCGGAGCTCTTGCCCAGGGCCAAGCCGAGACTGTCCTGTTCATAGGGCGATAGGAATTCCTCGCTACGTTTACCGTATCGCGAGCCGAGGAAGAAGCGATCGTTCCGTGGCACTATGATTAGGCGTCGCGTCTTCGAGGTGCCCACACCGCCCACAGGGGCACCTCCGCTTCCACTGGCCACTTTGCCGCTCGAGCGTCCATATCGACTGCCCACAAAGAATGCGGGACGCTTCACCAAATTGGGAAACTCTGCAAATGGAAAAAATGAAAAGCGCGTAAAAAAACAGCATTTTGCAATTTATTGCAAATTGCAAAAAGCAAAAACATGCATCTAAAATTCCAACTCACCGTTGTCCTTGTGCAGCTCTCTTTCCGGATAAGATATTTCCGCGGTAGCGGGCAAAACGCTTTGGGCCAAATATGCGGAAAAGGTAAGCAATAAAAGGCCTATATACGATTTGCGTGGCTGTCTCTGAAATGCCCTCGACTGCAACATCCTGGCCAGCAGATCTGTGCTCTGCAATAAAACAAAACAAAACGCTGGTAAGTCGTGGCAAGAATGTGGAGCAACCCAGAGGGTGGCCATTAAAGGGGCGGCAGGAGGAGCATCCGTAATGTGATATGCTTTAAATTTATGGCAGAAAACAGTATTGTGCTAACGCGTCCACAAAACTAACTGCAACGTGTGGCTTTCAATAAGGCAAGCGTTTGTTTGCTCTGCTCATCAAAATTGGAGTCAACAATAAAAAACAATACAAAAAACGTGTTTAATTTCATGTTAGCTGATTTTCTCGACAGACGAAGATGTCTTCCTTCTTTAGCAGTGAAATCAGAGCTTCATACATATATATTTATGCATTACAGATGTCTTATATATTTATTTATTGTCTGGAAAAGGTAAAAAATAAATAATCTTTAAATTCAGAAATATAAGATTTCTTGTGGAATTTAAATGAAAATATTCAAACATTTGTTGGATTGGGCAACAGACAGACAAAATCAAATAAAATGTTCTTCCGATTGGCAAAACATGTATGTATATATATAAAATATGAATATGTTGTTCATAAATGATGTTGTTTTGTCACAGCTTAATGAATGTAATATGTGCGACACCTTTTCGTGTCCACCCCCAGAATGCCAGCATCAAGTTGTCTTATTCAATTTGTATTCGTTAATACGAGTGAAAGTATAAAATTTGAGTTTCTACAGCCTGCGGGGCGTAAGGAGGCGGGAGGGGGCGATGTGCATTAAGGGTAATTACAATCGTTGGCTGCATGTCGCGCAATGTTCGGCAACAGAGCTGCACACTTTGTATCGGATGTCTGACCACCCATTTCTCCACTTTCCCACTTCTCCAATTTGCCACTTCTCCACTTTCCCACTTCGACACTCTCCCACTTCTCTACTTTCCCACTTCTCCACTTTCCCACTTCTCCACTTTCCCATATGCACAGAAGTAATACCTTTTGGACTTATGAATTGCGTGGCTCTCGCGTTGTAATTAAATTTCATTTTTTTATTGCGTTAATAATGTTGACACACAAAGGTAGCCACTGTTTTAAGTGTGTGTACGTGTGTGTGCGTGTGTGTGGATATATCATTTAACTGTATAAAGTTATGCATAATGCATAAATATATGTTTATGTCCTTATTGTCAAATCAATGTGTTAATGGCAACCCAAAGCATATGTATACGAGTATGAAATGAATTCGTGTTTCCAAATTTAAATGTAATTTGTTATTTAATTTATTTTGTTTATTTTCAAGCCATTAAAAACATTTTGTTGATTAAGTTATTAGAGTGAAAATTTCCACATGAGATTAAGACAAATATCGACCTAAAATCCTGTTTCTAAACTTAGACAAGATAGAAACGCCCTTACTTTTGATTCAGTTTTCCTAAAGATGTTTTTTTATTTGGGTTAGTAATTTTAGGCGTATTCCCAAATTGAAATTGCTTTTGCAAATCGTTTCAGTTTTGACATAATGCCATGTTTTATTTATTAAATAACTTAGATAACTAAATTGTTATCTTGCATAATAGGACTCAAAGAGCACAATTGGAAAATAAGCATTTTAGTTACGATGGCCAATTGATGAAAAGACGTGACGCTTCATCGCTCCAGTTTCTGTGTTAATTATCTGGCCAAACGGGGGAGGCGCCTTTCCTTTCCCTTTAAGACACTTGCAACAGAGAAAGGGGGCCAATAGAGTACCGATGGCGATGATCGCCTACGTGAGTGATTATGGATTACGATGCTCTTACAGCATTCAGTATTCGATCCTCAGCTGGGCTATAAATACTAAAGCGCCGTTGGAAGAGGAGTTCAGTAAGAGATCTGTTAGAGTAAAATGCACTTCACAAAGCGAGCAAACAGACAAAGTTGCAGCTACGCAAAAATGTTGCAACTACTGCTAGTGTTGGTAGTCATTTCTGTTAATGGGTGCATTGCCTCAGGCAGTGAGAAGACACTGCCAAAGCGCAGTCTGGATGTCTCATCCATTCCCTGGGCCACGACGAGCAGTGCTGGTAACTTTGGCAGTCCTTGGAATTCAGTTGGCGGCTGGGCAAGTTTTGGAGGGGGCAGCAGTGGAGCATGGAGTGGCGGCCAGAATCCTCTCAAGTCCTCGCCATCGCCAAACGAAGTGGCCAATGCCATATCAGCTGCCAAGCAGGCATCGGCAAATGTCCTGATTGCCCAGCAGCAAATGCAGGCAGCCAAGGAGAATGTGCTGAATCAGCAACGCATCGCCATGGAGAAGGAAACGCATGCTGCGATCCTCACCCACAAATCGGAGGCAGCTGCGGCCATTCAACGCTCGGAAGCAGCTTCGGCTGCATCCGCTGTCGTCCTCGCCCAACAGAGACTGGCTGCCTCCAAGGCGGCAGTCGCATATCAGCAGAGGATTGCCGCTACTCGCGAAGCTGAGGCAGCCTCGGCGCTGCAGAGATCGGCTCATGCAGCTGCCGCCGAGATTCAGAGGACAGAGCACGAGGCAGCCAAGTTTGGTCAGTTTACGCGCAATGGCAACGCTGGCGCGGCTCATCACTTGACAATTATCAAGGATGCTGCTCTGTCGCCGATCACTGCTGGCACCAATCATGTTCCCAGTCTGGAGGGACTTGCCCTTGGCCCCTGGTTGAGCGGGAACAGTGTCGGTAAAGGGACCAGCCCGTCTGCTTGGGTGCATTAAATTTAACATATTTTGTACACAATTAATTATCTAATAATAAATTTAATAAGCGCATTGAAAATGTTGTGTTTTCTAATTTGGACGAGCAGCAATTCAATATCGTAATCTGAAGACTCTTGCTGAAGACTCTAGTAGAAGAACTTCCCCGGATGCAACTTAGGGATGAAATGTTAGCTGAATACATATTCGAGTGAAATTTCACAGTTCATGTGAGCAGCAAACGGGACTCTTGATGAAGTCCACCCAATGAATCGGCCCACCAAAAAATGCTACACCGATGGATCATGCACCAGTCAGAGCACAGGCCTTGGAGTGGTCGACCCATGAATCCCTGGGAGATGTACGGGTAAGAAGTCACCTAACTAAACTAGGTATGTAGAGCAGCGAACTATGCAGGTTTTCTGAAAACAAGGAGGAATCCTCAATGCACATCCTAGCAGAATGTGTCACCTTAACCAGGAAAAGCTGCAGCAGTCATGTTAAAAAGACATAGAAGCCCTCAACCCATCAAAGATTCTAGCATTCGTGCAGGAGCTATAGGATCAAGAAGTCTCACATTTGAAACACACATGAAACAACTAAATGAAAATATGATCAATATTTGCTCTAAGTTTTTATTTTTTTATTGTAATGATTAAACCTTTTTTTATGCTTAACTGTCAGAGACTAAGTTGCTCCGTTTGTTTGATACTTTTGTTTACATGTCGTTTGGCTAAACTTTTAACCAAACAATTGCCCAGCTGACTGCCTGATGTCCTTTTAATAAATGCCTGTCGCACGTTTGCTTAACATTATTCTTTCCCGGGCTGAATTCAAGCCAATTAATTAGAGGCAATTGTTGGCTAAATAGATCAAAATGCCAGCACATTGTTGTTGGCCAAGCTCTTTACTTTTTTTTCATGCTACCAACGCATGCGGTTTTTGTCTCTGAGGGGCGTCGCCACGCCTCGTCCTGACCTCGAACAAAAGGCATGTTGCTTCTGAAAATTTGCGCACTTTTGGGACAAGTTCTGTCGAGCCCCGCCCTGCAAGGTGTTGTCTCTAACGTTGCCCAGTTCGTCACTAATTTGTAGCCAAGTGCCAAACCAGAGTCCGATGTTAGATGTATGCGGTTACAAAGGATGCAAAGGATATTGTGGGCAGGCTGCTACAGCTGCTGCTGTTGCTTTTCTTACACCCCTTCCATATGCACCCATTTTGTTGCATTGCAAACAGTGCAACCGCTAAACAGGTAATTGGGCAGTAATTATATTCAAGGTAGCGCTGTGTATTCTACTTAAAATGGATTTTTGCGTCAGCTCCTCCTGCTGGCCTCTCATGGGAGATAGAAGCACATTTTGCGTGACACATATTAATAGCTGACCCATTTCTTTTTTTTATGCAGAAGAGTTAGCTTTAATACCATAAAAAACTACTGGCCACATTTACAAAAAAATATAAAATGTACATCTGATTCTATGCAACGATCTTACGTGTGAAAGTTTATTTCAATTTAGTTTAAAGTACTTCAAATCTTAAATTCAGTGTTAAGTGCTAAAGTGCAGTCAAACTTATTAATTTCATATGTCTGAAAAGTATATATAACATGTGAAATATTGATTATTATTTTCATAGCATTGGTTAATTAGTATTAGTATATTTTAGGCAGTTAGATTTAAATAAATTGAAAAGAAATTGTTGCATACTTTGAAGGTCGTGTATTTGCGGTTATTCTACAATTAAATCGTTTAACTAATCATTTCTGTTCGCCTGGCATTTTGGTGGGGGAACAATACGAAAACTCGAAGAAAAAAGGGCTAACATGTAAAATTTTGATTATTATTTTCATAGCATTGGTTAATTAGTATTAGTATATTTTAGGTAAATCGTCTAACTAAACATTTCTGGTCGCCTGTTATTTTAGTGGGGGAGCAATACGAAAACTCGAAGAAAAAAGGCTCACATTTGAAATATTGATTTTTATTTTCATAGGCTTGCTCCACCTCTGTATTTCTCCTTTGTGTATTTGAGGTTATTCTACAATTAAATCGTTTAACTAAACATTTCTGTTCGCCTGTTATTTTAGTGGGGGAGCAATACGAAAACTCTAAGAAAAAAGGGCTAACATGTGAAATATTGATTATTATTTTCATAGCATTGGTTAATTAGTATTAGTATATTTTAGGTAAATCGTCTAACTAAACATTTCTGGTCGCCTGTTATTTTCAGTGGGGGAACAATACGAAAACTCTATGAAAAAAGGGCTAACATGTGAAATATTGATTATTATTTTCATAGCATTGGTTAATTAGTATTAGTATATTTTAGGCAGTTAGATTTAAATAAATTGAAAAGAAATTGTTGCATACTTTGAAGGTCGTGTATTTGAGGTTACTCTACAATTAAATCGTTCAACTAATCATTTCTGTTCGCCTGTTACTTTGAGTGGGGGAACAATACGAAAACTCTAAGAAAAAGCGATCACATGTGAAATATTGATTTTTATTTTCATAGGCTTGCTCCACCTCTGTATTTCTCCTCTGTGTATTTGATGTTATTCTCCAGTTAAATCGTTTAACTAATCATTTCTGTTCGCCTGTGACTTTGAGTGGGGGAACAATACGAAAACTCTAAGAAAAAGCGATCACATGTGAAATATTGATTATTATTTTCATAGCATTGGTTAATTAGTATTAGTATATTTTAGGTAAATCGTCTAACTAAACATTTCTGGTCGCCTGTTATTTTCAGTGGGGAACAATACGAAAACTATATGAAAAAAGGGCTAACATGTGAAATATTGATTATTATTTTCATAGCATTGGTTAATTAGTATTAGTATATTTTAGGCAGTTAGATTTAAATAAATTGAAAAGAAATTGTTGCATACTTTGAAGGTCGTGTATTTGAGGTTATTCTACAATTAAATCGTTTAACTAAACATTTCTGTTCGCCTGGCATTTTGGTGGGGGAACAATACGAAAACTCGAAGAAAAAAGGGCTAACATGTAAAATTTTGATTATTATTTTCATAGCATTGGTTAATTAGTATTAGTATATTTTAGGTAAATCGTCTAACTAAACATTTCTGGTCGCCTGTTATTTTAGTGGGGGAGCAATACGAAAACTCGAAGAAAAAAGGGCTAACATGTGAAATATTGATTATTATTTTCATAGCATTGGTTAATTAGTATTAGTATATTTTAGGTAAAACGTCTAACTAAACATTTCTGGTCGCCTGTTATTTTCAGTGGGGGAACAATACGAAAACTCTATGAAAAAAGGGCTAACATGTGAAATATTGATTATTATTTTCATAGCATTGGTTAATTAGTATTAGTACATTTTAGGCAGTTAGATTTAAATAAATTGAAAAGAAATTGTTGCATACTTTGAAGGTCGTGTATTTGAGGTTATTCTACAATTAAATCGTTTAACTAAACATTTCTGTTCGCCTGTTATTTTAGTGGGGGAGCAATACGAAAACTCTAAGAAAAAAGGGCTAACATGTGAAATATTGATTATTATTTTCATAGCATTGGTTAATTAGTATTAGTATATTTTAGGTAAATCGTCTAACTAAACATTTCTGGTCGCCTGTTATTTTCAATGGGGGAACAATACGAAAACTCTATGAAAAAAGGGCTAACATGTGAAATATTGATTATTATTTTCATAGCATTGGTTAATTAGTATTAGTATATTTTAGGCAGTTAGATTTAAATAAATTGAAAAGAAATTGTTGCATACTTTGAAGGTCGTGTATTTGAGGTTATTCTACAATTAAATCGTTTAACTAAACATTTCTGTTCGCCTGGCATTTTGGTGGGGGAACAATACGAAAACTCGAAGAAAAAAGGGCTAACATGTGAAATATTGATTATTATTTTCATAGCATTGGTTAATTAGTATTAGTATATTTTAGGTAAATCGTCTAACTAAACATTTCTGGTCGCCTGTTATTTTAGTGGGGGAGCAATACGAAAACTCGAAGAAAAAAGGGCTAACATGTGAAATATTGATTATTATTTTCATAGCATTGGTTAATTAGTATTAGTATATTTTAGGTAAATCGTCTAACTAAACATTTCTGGTCGCCTGTTATTTTCAGTGGGGGAACAATACGAAAACTCGAAGAAAAAAGGGCTAACATGTAAAATTTTGATTATTATTTTCATAGCATTGGTTAATTAGTATTAGTATATTTTAGGTAAATCGTCTAACTAAACATTTCTGGTCGCCTGTTATTTTAGTGGGGGAGCAATACGAAATCTCGAAGAAAAAAGGCTCACATGTGAAATATTGATTATTATTTTCATAGGCTTGGTCCACCTCTGTATTTCTCCTCTGTGTATTTGAGGTTATTCTCCAGTTAAATCGCTTAACTAAACATTTCTGTTCGCCTATTACTTTGATTGGGGGAGCAATACGAAATCTCGAAGAAAAAAGGCTCACATGTGAAATATTGATTTTTATTTTCATAGGCTTGCTCCAACTCTGTATTTCTCCTCTGTGTATTTGATGTTATTCTCCAGGTAAATCGTTTAACTAATCATTTCTGTTCGCCTGTTATTTTGAGTGGGGAACAATACGAAAACTCGAAGAAAAAAGGCTCACATGTGAAAAATTGATTTTTATTTTCATAGGCTTGCTCCACCTCTGTATTTCTCCTCTGTGTATTTGATGTTATTCTCCAGTTAAATCGTTTAACTAATCATTTCTGTTCGCCTGTTACTTTGAGTGGGGGAACAATACGAAAACTCTAAGAAAAAGCGATCACATGTGAAATATTGATTATTATTTTCATAGGCTTGCTCCAACTCTGTATTTCTCCTCTGTGTATTTGATGTTATTCTCCAGTTAAATCGTTTAACTAATCATTTCTGTTCGCCTGTTACTTTGAGTGGGGGAACAATACGAAAACTCTAAGAAAAAGCGATGACATGTGAAATATTGATTATTATTTTCATAGCATTGGTTAATTAGTATTAGTATATTTTAGGCAGTTAGATTTAAATAAATTGAAAAGAAATTGTTGCATACTTTGAAGGTCGTGTATTTGAGGTTATTCTTCAATTAAATCGTTCAACTAATCATTTCTGTTCGCCTGTTACTTTGAGTGGGGGAACAATACGAAAACTCTAAGAAAAAGCGATCACATGTGAAATATTGATTATTATTTTCATAGCATTGGTTAATTAGTATTAGTATATTTTAGGCAGTTAGATTTAAATAAATTGAAAAGAAATTGTTGCATACTTTGAAGGTCGTGTATTTGAGGTTATTCTACAATTAAATCGTTCAACTAATCATTTCTGTTCGCCTGTTACTTTGAGTGGGGAAACAATACGAAAACTCTAAGAAAAAGCGATCACATGTGAAATATTGATTATTATTTTCATAGCATTGGTTAATTAGTATTAGTATATTTTAGGCAGTTAGATTTAAATAAATTGAAAAGAAATTGTTGCATACTTTGAAGGTCGTGTATTTGAGGTTATTCTACAATTAAATCGTTCAACTAATCATTTCTGTTCGCCTGTTACTTTGAGTGGGGAAACAATACGAAAACTCTAAGAAAAAGCGATCACATGTGAAATATTGATTATTATTTTCATAGCATTGGTTAATTAGTATTAGTATATTTTAGGTAAATCGTCTAACTAAACATTTCTGGTCGCCTGTTATTTTCAGTGGGGGAACAATACGAAAACTCTATGAAAAAAGGGCTAACATGTGAAATATTGATTATTATTTTCATAGCATTGGTTAATTAGTATTAGTACATTTTAGGCAGTTAGATTTAAATAAATTGAAAAGAAATTGTTGCATACTTTGAAGGTCGTGTATTTGAGGTTATTCTACAATTAAATCGTTTAACTAAACATTTCTGTTCGCCTGTTATTTTAGTGGGGGAGCAATACGAAAACTCTAAGAAAAAGGGCTAACATGTGAAATATTGATTATTATTTTCATAGCATTGGTTAATTAGTATTAGATATATTTTATGAGTAAATCGTCTAACTAAACATTTCTGGTCGCCTGTTATTTTCAATGGGGGAACAATACGAAAACTCTAATGAAAAAAGGGCTAACATGTGAAATATTGATTATTATTTTCATAGCATTGGTTAATTAGTATTAGTATATTTTAGGCAGTTAGATTTAAATAAATTGAAAAGAAATTGTTGCATACTTTGAAGGTCGTGTATTTGAGGTTATTCTACAATTAAATCGTTTAACTAAACATTTCTGTTCGCCTGGCATTTTGGTGGGGGAACAATACGAAAACTCTAAGAAAAAAGGGCTAACATGTGAAATATTGATTATTATTTTCATAGCATTGGTTAATTAGTATTAGTATATTTTAGGTAAATCGTCTAACTAAACATTTCTGGTCGCCTGTTATTTTAGTGGGGGAGCAATACGAAAACTCGAAGAAAAAAGGGCTAACATGTGAAATATTGATTATTATTTTCATAGCATTGGTTAATTAGTATTAGTATATTTTAGGTAAATCGTCTAACTAAACATTTCTGGTCGCCTGTTATTTTCAGTGGGGGAACAATACGAAAACTCGAAGAAAAAAGGGCTAACATGTAAAATTTTGATTATTATTTTCATAGCATTGGTTAATTAGTATTAGTATATTTTAGGTAAATCGTCTAACTAAACATTTCTGGTCGCCTGTTATTTTAGTGGGGGAGCAATACGAAATCTCGAAGAAAAAAGGCTCACATGTGAAATATTGATTTTTATTTTCATAGGCTTGCTCCAACTCTGTATTTCTCCTCTGTGTATTTGATGTTATTCTCCAGGTAAATCGTTTAACTAATCATTTCTGTTCGCCTGTTATTTTGAGTGGGGAACAATACGAAAACTCGAAGAAAAAAGGCTCACATGTGAAAAATTGATTTTTATTTTCATAGGCTTGCTCCACCTCTGTATTTCTCCTCTGTGTATTTGATGTTATTCTCCAGTTAAATCGTTTAACTAATCATTTCTGTTCGCCTGTTACTTTGAGTGGGGGAACAATACGAAAACTCTAAGAAAAAGCGATCACATGTGAAATATTGATTATTATTTTCATAGGCTTGCTCCAACTCTGTATTTCTCCTCTGTGTATTTGATGTTATTCTCCAGTTAAATCGTTTAACTAATCATTTCTGTTCGCCTGTTACTTTGAGTGGGGGAACAATACGAAAACTCTAAGAAAAAGCGATGACATGTGAAATATTGATTATTATTTTCATAGCATTGGTTAATTAGTATTAGTATATTTTAGGCAGTTAGATTTAAATAAATTGAAAAGAAATTGTTGCATACTTTGAAGGTCGTGTATTTGAGGTTATTCTACAATTAAATCGTTCAACTAATCATTTCTGTTCGCCTGTTACTTTGAGTGGGGGAACAATACGAAAACTCTAAGAAAAAGCGATCACATGTGAAATATTGATTATTATTTTCATAGCATTGGTTAATTAGTATTAGTATATTTTAGGCAGTTAGATTTAAATAAATTGAAAAGAAATTGTTGCATACTTTGAAGGTCGTGTATTTGAGGTTATTCTACAATTAAATCGTTCAACTAATCATTTCTGTTCGCCTGTTACTTTGAGTGGGGAAACAATACGAAAACTCTAAGAAAAAGCGATCACATGTGAAATATTGATTATTATTTTCATAGCATTGGTTAATTAGTATTAGTATATTTTAGGCAGTTAGATTTAAATAAATTGAAAAGAAATTGTTGCATACTTTGAAGGTCGTGTATTTGAGGTTATTCTACAATTAAATCGTTCAACTAATCATTTCTGTTCGCCTGTTACTTTGAGTGGGGAAACAATACGAAAACTCTAAGAAAAAGCGATCACATGTGAAATATTGATTATTATTTTCATAGCATTGGTTAATTAGTATTAGTATATTTTAGGCAGTTAGATTTAAATAAATTGAAAAGAAATTGTTGCATACTTTGAAGGTCGTGTATTTGAGGTTATTCTACAATTAAATCGTTCAACTAATCATTTCTGTTCGCCTGGCATTTTGGTGGGGGAACAATACGAAAACTCGAAGAAAAAAGGGCTAACATGTGAAATTTTGATTATTATTTTCATAGCATTGGTTAATTAGTATTAGTATATTTTAGGTAAATCGTCTAACTAAACATTTCTGGTCGCCTGTTATTTTGAGTGGGGAACAATACGAAAACTCGAAGAAAAAAGGCTCACATGTGAAATATTGATTTTTATTTTCATAGGCTTGCTCCACCTCTGTATTTCTCCTCTGTGTATTTGATGTTATTCTCCAGTTAAATCGTTTAACTAATCATTTCTGTTCGCCTGTTACTTTGAGTGGGGGAACAATACGAAAACTCTAAGAAAAAGCGATCACATGTGAAATATTGATTATTATTTTCATAGCATTGGTTAATTAGTATTAGTATATTTTAGGCAGTTAGATTTAAATAAATTGAAAAGAAATTGTTGCATACTTTGAAGGTCGTGTATTTGAGGTTATTCTACAATTAAATCGTTTAACTAAACATTTTTGTTCGCCTGGCATTTTGGTGGGGGAACAATACGAAAACTCGAAGAAAAAAGGGCTAACATGTAAAATTTTGATTATTATTTTCATAGCATTGGTTAATTAGTATTAGTATATTTTAGGTAAATCGTCTAACTAAACATTTCTGGTCGCCTGTTATTTTCAGTGGGGGAACAATACGAAAACTCTATGAAAAAAAGGCTAACATGTGAAATATTGATTATTATTTTCATAGCATTGGTTAATTAGTATTAGTATATTTTAGGCAGTTAGATTTAAATAAATTGAAAAGAAATTGTTGCATACTTTGAAGGTCGTGTATTTGAGGTTATTCTACAATTAAATCGTTTAACTAAACATTTCTGTTCGCCTGTTATTTTAGTGGGGGAGCAATACGAAAACTCTAAGAAAAAAGGGCTAACATGTGAAATATTGATTATTATTTTCATAGCATTGGTTAATTAGTATTAGTATATTTTAGGTAAATCGTCTAACTAAACATTTCTGGTCGCCTGTTATTTTCAGTGGGGGAACAATACGAAAACTCGAAGAAAAAAGGGCTAACATGTAAAATTTTGATTATTATTTTCATAGCATTGGTTAATTAGTATTAGTATATTTTAGGTAAATCGTCTAACTAAACATTTCTGGTCGCCTGTTATTTTAGTGGGGGAGCAATACGAAAACTCGAAGAAAAAAGGGCTAACATGTGAAATATTGATTATTATTTTCATAGCATTGGTTAATTAGTATTAGTATATTTTAGGTAAATCGTCTAACTAAACATTTCTGGTCGCCTGTTATTTTCAGTGGGGGAACAATACGAAAACTCTATGAAAAAAGGGCTAACATGTGAAATATTGATTATTATTTTCATAGCATTGGTTAATTAGTATTAGTATATTTTAGGCAGTTAGATTTAAATAAATTGAAAAGAAATTGTTGCATACTTTGAAGGTCGTGTATTTGAGGTTATTCTACAATTAAATCGTTTAACTAAACATTTCTGTTCGCCTGGCATTTTGGTGGGGGAACAATACGAAAACTCTAAGAAAAAAGGGCTAACATGTGAAATATTGATTATTATTTTCATAGCATTGGTTAATTAGTATTAGTATATTTTAGGTAAATCGTCTAACTAAACATTTCTGGTCGCCTGTTATTTTCAGTGGGGGAACAATACGAAAACTCGAAGAAAAAAGGGCTAACATGTAAAATTTTGATTATTATTTTCATAGCATTGGTTAATTAGTATTAGTATATTTTAGGTAAATCGTCTAACTAAACATTTCTGGTCGCCTGTTATTTTAGTGGGGGAGCAATACGAAATCTCGAAGAAAAAAGGCTCACATGTGAAATATTGATTATTATTTTCATAGGCTTGGTCCACCTCTGTATTTCTCCTCTGTGTATTTGAGGTTATTCTCCAGTTAAATCGCTTAACTAAACATTTCTGTTCGCCTATTACTTTGATTGGGGGAGCAATACGAAATCTCGAAGAAAAAAGGCTCACATGTGAAATATTGATTTTTATTTTCATAGGCTTGCTCCAACTCTGTATTTCTCCTCTGTGTATTTGATGTTATTCTCCAGGTAAATCGTTTAACTAATCATTTCTGTTCGCCTGTTACTTTGAGTGGGGGAACAATACGAAAACTCGAAGAAAAAGCGATCACATGTGAAATATTGATTATTATTTTCATAGGCTTGCTCCACCTCTGTATTTCTCCTCTGTGTATTTGATGTTATTCTCCAGTTAAATCGTTTAACTAATCATTTCTGTTCGCCTGTTACTTTGAGTGGGGGAACAATACGAAAACTCTAAGAAAAAGCGATCACATGTGAAATATTGATTATTATTTTCATAGGCTTGCTCCAACTCTGTATTTCTCCTCTGTGTATTTGATGTTATTCTCCAGTTAAATCGTTTAACTAATCATTTCTGTTCGCCTGTTACTTTGAGTGGGGAACAATACAAAAACTCTAAGAAAAAGCGATGGCATGTGAAATATTGATTATTATTTTCATAGCATTGGTTAATTAGTATTAGTATATTTTAGGCAGTTAGATTTAAATAAATTGAAAAGAAATTGTTGCATACTTTGAAGGTCGTGTATTTGAGGTTATTCTACAATTAAATCGTTCAACTAATCATTTCTGTTCGCCTGTTACTTTGAGTGGGGAAACAATACGAAAACTCTAAGAAAAAGCGATCACATGTGAAATATTGATTATTATTTTCATAGCATTGGTTAATTAGTATTAGTATATTTTAGGCAGTTAGATTTAAATAAATTGAAAAGAAATTGTTGCATACTTTGAAGGTCGTGTATTTGAGGTTATTCTACAATTAAATCGTTCAACTAATCATTTCTGTTCGCCTGTTACTTTGAGTGGGGAAACAATACGAAAACTCTAAGAAAAAGCGATCACATGTGAAATATTGATTATTATTTTCATAGCATTGGTTAATTAGTATTAGTATATTTTAGGCAGTTAGATTTAAATAAATTGAAAAGAAATTGTTGCATATTTTGAAGGTCGTGTATTTGAGGTTATTCTACAATTAAATCGTTCAACTAATCATTTCTGTTCGCCTGGCATTTTGGTGGGGGAACAATACGAAAACTCGAAGAAAAAAGGGCTAACATGTGAAATATTGATTATTATTTTCATAGCATTGGTTAATTAGTATTAGTATATTTTAGGTAAATCGTCTAACTAAACATTTCTGGTCGCCTGTTATTTTGAGTGGGGAACAATACGAAAACTCGAAGAAAAAAGGCTCACATGTGAAATATTGATTTTTATTTTCATAGGCTTGCTCCACCTCTGTATTTCTCCTCTGTGTATTTGATGTTATTCTCCAGTTAAATCGTTTAACTAATCATTTCTGTTCGCCTGTTACTTTGTGTGGGGGAACAATACGAAAACTCTAAGAAAAAGCGATCACATGTGAAATATTGATTATTATTTTCATAGCATTGGTTAATTAGTATTAGTATATTTTAGGCAGTTAGATTTAAATAATTGAAAGAAATTGTTGCATACTTTGAAGGTCGTGTATTTGAGGCTATTCTACAATTAAATCGTTCAACTAATCATTTCTGTTCGCCTGTTACTTTGAGTGGGGGAACAATACGAAAACTCTAAGAAAAAGCGATCACATGTGAAATATTGATTATTATTTTCATAGCATTGGTTAATTAGTATTAGTATATTTTAGGCAGTTAGATTTAAATAAATTGAAAAGAAATTGTTGCATACTTTGAAGGTCGTGTATTTGAGGTTATTCTACAATTAAATCGTTCAACTAATCATTTCTGTTCGCCTGTTACTTTGAGTGGGGAAACAATACGAAAACTCTAAGAAAAAGCGATCACATGTGAAATATTGATTATTATTTTCATAGCATTGGTTAATTAGTATTAGTATATTTTAGGCAGTTAGATTTAAATAAATTGAAAAGAAATTGTTGCATACTTTGAAGGTCGTGTATTTGAGGTTATTCTACAATTAAATCGTTCAACTAATCATTTCTGTTCGCCTGGCATTTTGGTGGGGGAACAATACGAAAACTCGAAGAAATAAAGCCTCATATGTGAAATATTGATTATTATTTTCATAGCATTGGTTAATTAGTATTAGTATACTTTAGGTAAATCGTCTAACTAAACATTTCTGTTCGCCTGTTATTTTAGAGGGGGGAAAATACGAAAACTCGAAGAAAAAAGCGCTCACATGTGAAATATTGATTTTTATTGCTTGCTCCACCTCTGTATTTCTGCTCTGTGTATTTGAGGTTATTCTCCAGGTAAATCGTCTTACTAAACATTTCTGTTCGCCTGTTACTTTCAGTGGGGAACAATACGAAAACTCAAGAAAAAAGGCCTCATATGTGAAATATTGATTTTTATTTTCATAGCATTGGTTAATTAGTATTAGCATACTTTTAGGCAGTTCGAATTAAATAAATTGAAACGAAACTGTTGCATACTTTGAAGGTTGTGTATTTGAGTTTATTCTACAATTAAATCGTTGAACTAAACATTTCTGTTCGCCTGTTACTTAGTGGGGGAACAATACGAAAACTCAATGAAAAAAGCGCTCACATGTGGAATATTGATTTTTATTTTCATAGCATTGGTTAATTAGTATTAGTATACTTTAGGTAAATCGTTTAACTAAACATTTCTGTTCGCCTGTTATTTTGAGAGGGGGAACAATACGAAAACTTGAAGAAAAAAGAGTTCACATGTGAAATATTGATTTTTATGGCTTGCTCCACCTCTGTATTTCTCCTCTGTGTATTTGAGGTTATTCTCCAGTTAAATCGTTTAACTAAACATTTCTGTTCGCTTGTTATTTTAGTTGGGGAACAATACGAAAACTCGAAGAAAAAAGGGCTAACATGTGACATTTTGATTTTTATTTTCATAGCATATGTTAATTAGTATTAGTATACTTTAGGTAAATCATCTAACTAAACATTTCTGGTCGCCTGTTATTTTAGTGGGGGAACAATACGAAAACTCGAAGAAAAAAGGCCTCATATGTGAAATATTGATTTTTATTTTCATAGGAGCTTGCCCCACCTCTGTATTCGTCCTCTGTGTATTTGAGGGTATTCTCCAGTTAAATCGTTTAACTAAACGTTTCTGTTCGCCTGTTACTTTGAGTAGGGAACAATACGAAAACTCGAAGAAAAAAGCGATCACATGTGAAATATTGATTTTTATTTTCATTGCATTGGTTAATTAGTATTAGTATATTTTAGGTAAATCGTCTAACTAAACATTTCTGGTCGCCTGTTATTTTAGTGGGGGAACAATACGAAAACTCGAAGAAAAAAGGACTAAAATGTGAAATTTGGATTATTATTTTCATAGCATTGGTTAACTAGTATTATTATATTTTAGGTAAATCGTCTAACTAAAAATTTCTGTTCGCCAGGTATTTTCAGTCGGGGAACAATACGAAAATTCGAAGAAAAAAGGGCTCACATGAGAAATATTGATTTTTATTTTCATAGCATTGGTTAATTAGTATTAGTATACTTTATGTAAATCATCTAACTAAACATTTCTGGTCGCCTGGTATTTTCAGTGGGGGAACAATGCGAAAACTCAAAGAAAAAAGGGCTAACATGTGAAATATTGATTATTATTTTCATAGCATTGGTTAATTAGTATTAGTATACTTTAGGTAAATCGTCTAACTAAACATTTCTGTTCGCCTGGTATTTTCAGTGGGGGAACAATACGAAAACTCGAAGAAAAAAGGGCTAACATGTGACATTTTGATTTTTATTTTCATAGCAATGGTTAATTAGTATTAGTATACTTTAGGTAAATCGTCTAACTAAACATTTCTGGTCGCCTGGTATTTTCAGTGGGGGAACAATACGAAAACTCGAAGAAAAAAGGGCTAACATCTGAAATTTTGATTTTTATTTTCATAGCATTGGTTAATTAGAATTAGTATACTTTTAGGCATTTCGATTTAAATAAATTGAAAAGAAATTGTTGCATACTTTGAAGAGCGTGTATTTGAGGTTATTCTCCAAATAAATCGTTTAACTAAACATTTCTGTTCGCCTGTTACTTTGAGTGGGGAACAACACGAAAACTCGAAGAAAAAAGCGATCGCATGTGAAATATTGATTTTGATTTTCATAGGAGCTTGCCCCACCTCTGTATTCGTCCTCTGCGTATTTGAGGGTATTCTCCAGTTAAATCGTTTAACTAAACGTTTCTGTTCGCCTGTTACTTTGAGTAGGGAACAATACGAAAACTCGAAGAAAAGAGCGATCGCATGTGAAATATTGATTTTTATTTTCATAGCATTGGTTAATTACTATAAGTATATTTAAGGTAAATCGTCTAACTAAACATTTCTGGTCGCCTGGTATTTTGATTGGGGGAACAATACGAAAACTCGAAGAAAAAAGAGTTCACATGTGAAATATTGATTTTTATTTTCATAGCATTGGTTAATTAGTATTAGTATACTTTAAATAAATCGTCTAACTAAACATTTCTGGTCGCCTGGTATTTTCAGTAGGGGAACAAGACGAAAACTTGAAGAAAAAAGGGATAACATCTGAAATTTTGATTTTTATTTTCATAGCATTGGTTAATTATATTAGTATACTTTAGGTAAATCGTCTAACTAAACATTTCTGGTCGCCTGGTATTTTCAGTAGGGGAACAATACGAAAACTCGAAGAAAAAAGGGCTCAAATGTGAAATATTGATTATTATTTTCATAGCATATGTTAATTAGTATTAGTATACTTTAGGTAAATCATCTAACTAAACTTTTCTGGTCGCCTGGTATTTTCAGTGGGGGAACAATACGAAAACTCGAAGAAAAAAGCGATCGCATGTGAAATATTGATTTTTATTCTCATAGCATATGTTAATTAGTATTAGTATACTTTAGGTAAATATCTAACTAAACATTTCTGGTCGCTGGTATTTTCAGTGGGGGAACAATACGAAAACTCGAAGAAAAAAGGGCTCAAATGTGAAATATTGATTATTATTTTCATAGCATTGGTTAATTAGTATTAGTATACTTTAGGAAAATCGTCTAACTAAACATTTCTGGTCGCCTGGTATGTTCAGTAGGGGAACAAGACGAAAACTTGAAGAAAAAAGGGATAACATCTGAAATTTTGATTTTTATTTTCATAGCATTGGTTAATTAGAATTAGTATTCTTTTAGGCATTTCGATTTAAATAAATTGAAAAGAAATTGTTGCATACTTTGAAGAGCGTGTATTTGAGGTTATTCTCCAAATAAATCGTTTAACTAAACATTTCTGTTCGCCTGTTATTTTAGTGGGGGAACAATACGAAAACTCGAAGAAAAAAGCGCTCATATGTGAAATATTGATTTTTATTGCTTGCTCCACCTCTGTATTTCTCCTCTGTGTATTTGAGGTTATTCTCTAGGTAAATCGTTTAACTAAACATTTCTGTTCGCCTGTTATTTTGGTGGGGGAACAATACGAAAACTCGAAGAAAAAAGCGATCACATGTGAAATATTGATTTTTATTTTCATAGGAGCTTGCTCCACCTCTGTCGCGGGTTGGCCTGGTATTGCAGTTCCTCCAGGATTCGGCCCAACTTAATAATAAATGAATCCGTTGTTGAATGATAGCTGCGATCATCTGACTGCCGAAGAGTTGCATACTTTTAAGCGGTTCGATTTAAATGCTAAATTGAAAAGAAATTGTTGCATACTTTGAAGGTCGTGTATTTGAGGTTATTCTACAATTAAATCGTTTAACTAAACATTTCTGTTCGCCTGTTACTTTGGGTGGGAAAAATATTAAGAAATCACTTTTCTATCCCAACTAAACCTACAAAGTAATTTGAACTATTCCTATGGCTTTCATTCACAATCCTGTTTAACTCTCTCTCTCTCCCACTCTCTTTCCCTCTCTCTGTCTCTCTCTCTCTCTTCCTTTAATACAATTTTCAACACTAACTTTTTGCCGAGAGATCTCCAAGAGTGCTCGACTGTGGTAACTTTATCCTACTTCACAAGTGTAGTGATTTTCCTATCCCAATAATTGCAAAATATATATAGATATTAGTTTATTATTTATTATTAGATTATTACTATTTATTATTATATAATCATTATATTATCAATATTAGAAATTTGCTTTTTGATGTATATAATTTTTTATATTTGTCTAAATGTTTTTTAAGAATTCTGCACTTTATTGTAGTTCACATTAAATAAATAAATGAATAAAGCCATGAAATGAAATACTTGAAAATACCTTTTTGCTAATCTTGCTGCTAAAAGTCACTCAGCTCATCCTTAATATCCTTTACCTTCCCCTTTATCGCGGCTTTGTCAGTGAAATGATGCTGCTGTCAAGTTTCGCGGCTGTTTCGCGGACTCAAAAAGGGGTGGCGGCGGACAGAAGAGAAATCTGGTCTGGTGTCCTCCCATCACCCATCTCCAGCTCCCATAAGGACCGCCAAGACAATGAAGTTGTGTGTGTGTGTGTGTGTCTAACTACACACGCAGATATATTATGTTGTATTACATTGAGTTAGAACAAAGACAAACAAATAAATTTTAATAGACGCCGCCAGGTGACAAACGCCGCATTAACTCGCCCTAAATTGCAATTAGGGAATATTTGGCCATTTTTGTTAATTTGGTAATTGACGCGCGTGCGTTGCCCAAAAAAATAAAAAAAAAGTATTACAAAAGATTCCAACAGTCGCTTTCTAAGAACAAATCTAACGCGGACTTTGGCTCGGACTGCCCAAAAACAAATGATGAAACTCAAAAGGTGACTGTTGGTTAACTGTTGATTTAAAATACGTATTAGCTGCTATGGTTCCGCTACTGATAACGAGCTGCTAATGATAAGTGATAGGCCTAATAGAGGAAGCCATCAATGATGGCGTTTTTGGAATTTCCAATGTTGGTAATTGATGGTTGCTGCTTTTTGGTTTTTTGTGGCTACCACACTTTTCTGGTTTAGTTCTTCTTTTTTTTTATCAATTTTTGGCTGCTCGTTAAGCGTGGTAGATAGATAGATTACATATATTATGTGTGTGTGTGTGTATATCTGGGGTTAGTATCGTTATGGCTATCACGTACATGTAACTGGGCCACATTTAATTGCATGCAATCATAAATTTGCTGCCTTATTTTTTTTTTGGATTTTGGAGGGCTGGCATTGTGATCAAGGTATTTTGCAAACGGTTTTTTAAATCATCATTTATGGTTTTCGGTGAGTTCGCATGTATCGTAAATACCATTATTACGCACACGCCCAGCAGCCAAAGTAACCCCACAGAATAAAGGCCAACTTTTTGATTTGATTGCCAAAAAAAAAACCCACAATCGTTTAACAAAAGGCGGGCTGAACAACAATATCAGGTGAATGACGTCCTTAAACTGGACACGTACGGGATTTCATTTGAATTTTCAAGTCAGCAAGAAAAAGCAGATGGCCAAAGCCACACAGCCTGCCCCTTTTGTTATCTGTTATTGGCCCCAACTTAGAGAAGTTGGCCTAAGTAGGCATACTTATTAAACCAGAAGACTTAATTAAGCCGCGATGGCTGATTTTGGCGTGTTCTGCAAAAAAAAGAGGGCCAACAAAATAGATGAACATTATTATGATAGAATTTTAGATTTATCCCATGCCCAACACGGTGAGTTTGAGCCCCATTACGGATAATTGCAACGTAGACAGCTGCCTCTTAACACCCCCTTGGAATTAATTATTTGAAGTTCAATTAAGATTTCAACGTGACCTCAACGCCAGTTTCTACTGATGTTGACGCGTTACAAATTTATCTCGTAGTTTTGACGGGTTTCAGTCAAGCCGAGAACTTAACGGCGCTCTCCCCACCCCCCTTTCTATGTGGCACCCCCCTTCTACGCGGCATCATTAAATGAACTTAGCCAGGCATGTTTGGGGCAAGTATTTAGACACATTAACTACGATAATTATTTAAGTTAAACTATGCATTATAATAATGACCAAAAATATGTAATATTCCCCATTTTCATTGACCATTTTAAAACCAATATCATCGCGTCCTTGGACTGAATAAAGGTAAAAGCTTCAAGTCTAAAAAAATTGGCAAGACAGCTAAAAACTAAATAGACAGCGATAGGAAATTGGAATACAAAACAAATAATACCCCTACCCCACACAATATGTGTGTGTGTGTGTGTGTGTGTGTGTATATACTATAAATATGAATATGTGGTTATGTAAATAGGAGAGGCATTTGATGTGTGTGTTTAGCTTGATGGGATTTTATATTGTCTTTCTTACTTTGCGAGGCGTCATGCGCTGCATTTAAAAACTGATGTTGTCCTTGCAGAGGACTCATGGGGAAAAATGCATTCAATTTGGGATTCACACTATCGCTATTGTGTTAGTCAACCAGTATTGTGTTACTGTTAAATCAAGAAAACAATTCATGAATATTGGCTTTATGCTGCTGCCAAAAATAGCCGAGGCGAAAATTATATATATGTATGTTCATCCTTCGACGGACTGAAGTGAAACCAGTGATTTATTTGTAACAATTTGGGAGACAAAAACATATATAAAAAATATTACATATTTGATTTTCGAAAGTGGTAAATTTTGTCACACATTTTTGTTAATCTATAATTGTGGCTTATATTTACTGACAAAAGGAAAAATGATGTAAATATTTTTATAAATTCATAGCTTTAAGTCTTAAGTATCAATGCGCTCTGCGGACTGTCTAAAAGGATAGCTCAGACGAATTTAAACCAGCTTAGGGGTTAAAGAAAAGAAGGACGATTGTTATTTTTGCCATTCGCAAAGGGAGTGGGAATTGCACATATAATCTGACACCTTGCCATGGACCTCTACTGATTTTTTTTGCTGCTGTCTTTGTTTCATATTTGAAAATGAGAAACTAGAATTGCGATTCGATACCTGAGGCACTGGGAAAAATGCAAGTATTGCGGAAAACAAACTCTGAGCAACTCCACGAGTGCCTCAAGCTGTTTGTTTCTCAATTCACAAACATTGATTGAAAGAAGCTGCTTGGACTCTGGGAAAAAGTTTTCTGCTTATCGTCCATTTTGTGAACAATAAAAAACAAAAATGCATATTTGTTATTCGCGAAAGGCAACCATTCTGCTCAACGGGCATTAATGTATGAGTTAATATTTATTCATTAGTCCTTTAGGCCTCAAGTGGACGAGACAATGTGGCGTTCATTATGAGCCAATGAAGTCTCAGAAGAAAGTTTTGTTGAGTAGTCACTGACAACCTTTTATTTCATCAGCAACTTCATTACCTTAATTGAGGTCAACTAATAACAATTAATAATAATTTCGTTTAATAAGTTCAACGAAATTTATCTGTTAGCGAGCTGAATTATACAATTTTGCAAGGATACAGAGTACTTTGTGGGTATTATAACTAATAATAATTAATATATTGCGTAATATATACATATTTTATTTTATTTCATTATTAATATTCGTTGGGTTTTCAATCCCACAATCATTTTAATCGAAAATCTCAAATTTCTTCACCCAATTTTTTGGATATATTATTGTTTCTATATTTATTATTAGAGAAATCGCAGCAAAGTTCAAGTTAGAAAAATCTTCAAATTGCTTTGCCCTTTTTTTAAAAAAAACTTTCAATATAAAACTGTTGGAAAATAATTTTAAAATTAATCTTTTTTTCGGTTAGTGACTATTTTTTAGTAATTAAAATATGTTTTGGCTGGCTGCAGATCAAGTGTCTTCAATGCAACAAATTTCAGATCCCGTCGGATTTCGTAATACGCAATTTAAAAAAAATTTCGATAACATTTTTGTTTCATGAAGAGGTTTCCTAGTAGGATTATCACTTTCGTATTATTAAGAACACATTATATTATTTAGAGTGTTGAACTATTTCTCAACTATAAGTATAAGTTTTTAAGCTTTAATTTTAACTACTGTTGGTTTCGAATTGTCATCCAATTGTTCGATTTCAATTCGATTTTGAAATAAAAATGAATCATTCTGAATTCTAGAAATTCTTAAAACAAAATATTCCCTAAATGAAAACTATCTGACACTATTTTTAAACTTTCCTTTGAAAATTGAAATCAACTTTTCTTATGCCAAATTTACACTGGAATGAGCTTATACCATTTTTTTAAGTTGTCTCGTTGAATTTTTTTCTTCAAAATTTTGCTTTCTAAACAAATACTCATACAAATACAAATACAAATAAAGGTTAACATTTAATTATAACTTGGTTAGAATTGTCATTGATTGGTTATTCAAATTTTAATTCGGTTTTCAATATGTATGAATAAGTATAAATGATTCTGAATTTTAAATGTCAAAAGTACACAAATATTAGCACAAAAATTGAAATAAAATATTCCCTATACGAAAACTAACTCACTCTTTTTTTAAACTTTCCATTAATACTGAAATCAACTTTTCTTATGCATAAATTAAACTGGAACAAGTTCATAACAGTTTTTTAATGTTCTTTGTCTCTATGTTTTTGAATATAAAACTCAGTTTTTTCAAAAGATTTCTGTCTAAACAAATACACTAAATAAAGGTTAACATTTAATTATAACTTGGTTAGAATTGTCATTGATTTGTTCTTCAAATATTAATTCGCTTTTAAACATGTACAAATATTTATTATTCTGTATTTTAAATGTCAAAAGTACACCAATAGAACTAATTCACTATTTTTTAAAATTCTTTTTGAAAACGAGCTTAAGTACATTTTATTTAAGTTTTGTTGTCTCGAGGTAAATTTGAATATGAAACTCACTTTGGGCAAAAACTTGAAAATTATCGAATTAAAAGTGGACCGCACTTTGGCTATTGGCTGCTGTTGCTGCCACAGGTAGAACTCGCTGATTGTTGCCGATTTTAGGTATTGGCACGAACGTTTGCACACAACTTAACCGAAGTGAATGAGCGCAGGTCCTTTGGCCGCCTTGGCTTTTATACCCTAACACACTGAGAACGGTGAACGGGTGACGTCGCGACAAGCGAATCAACAACAGCCTGGATGCCACACTGTATTGGTATTGGTATAGCTGCGTATACAGTGTGGGTGTGCATGTGTTGGTGTGTGTGTGTGTGAGATAACACTTGCACGCACTGTGTGTGTCGCCACCCACACCCCATCCCCAGCTGATAGTACTGAGCAGGTGGCATATTTACTTGTATTGTTTTTTTGTGGTTGTTGCTGTTGTCTGCGGCCTGTGGCATAAGCATAAGCAACATGTTGCAAATCTCTCGAAGCCCATGTTTAATGCATAAATTGAAAGCCGTTAAGCTACAGATCGGCCGGACATATAAGCCATTCCATAGACACACATCGCCTTGTAGTTGGGTGTCCTTGTAAATGACAGAGTCAGCATCAGCTGACTAGGCGATCTCGACTCATTTCATAGAATTTCGCGTTGCGAAATGCGATGGCAAATTAAACTTAATCAAATCCATTAATGCCTTTCTTATCTAATCAAATGATGAACCAGTTAGCTTTCAAAATTACCCAAAAAATGTGGAAAAGTATATACACTTGAGGAAAATCCACTTCAATACACACAAGGAAGTATCCAATTTTGTTAATTAAAAAACTAAAATAATTGTTTTAAGTACAAAAAACTTCGCATTTTTTAATTTATCCACTTTAATTAAGATGAGTCTGAGATAAAGCCAAAAATTTAAATTCCCCAAATAGATGTAGTCAACTGGAAGAAGTCAAGTTTTTAGCTAATTGTAAAAATGAAAGAAATGTATCTGAATTTGTATTTGGGATTTCCAGGATTACAAAAATCCTATATATTTTTCTGAGTGTGTGGATGAATCGTTTGTATGTATGCATTTCATCAAAAACCCGATAGTATCAAGTACCAATTAGATAATAACAACAAAAATCCATTGTAATGCCCACCACCTAGAACACGTAATGCTAACTCAGTAATGTCAATTCCATCGAAATCTATTGCCATGACTAATTACGCATATGGCGAAAATAATTTAGCGTTAAGCAAAGATTGCTTTTTAAAGGACTAGGGCAAAGGAGTACTTTAGACGGAACTCCACTGGCAAGCTAAACAAGCAAACAAAGTTATTGAAACAATTAAAAAGTTATAAAAGTCGACGCTATTTTCAGCTCTTCATATTTCCTTTTATTTGCCAGCACCAAACAAAGGCAAAATAACACTCTGTGCAAAGTTGACATTGTAAAGGGCTGACATGTGTCCGCTTAGAATTTACTTTCATTTGAGTATTTTGTAGTGATTCAATAAGTCGAACTACATCTTAATTTTTCCTGTTAATTGTCTATATTATTTACAATGAATGCAATTACTTATGCACCAAATACTAACAAAATGTTATAATTTGAAATAAATCATTTTCTATTTATTATTAAATCAACAAAATAAACAGACTTTCATCCAATAAAAATCTACTTCTTTGTTGGGGTTTGGTTGCTTCACATTTTAAAATTTAGCAGTCGTTTAATCAGCCAGAAATGCCAACTCATCAGTGGTGCACGTGCAACTCGTCAAAGTAGCGTTGCCACCTTGGCGCAAAATTTGTAGTGTCTCACACAAAAGATTCGAAAAATATGATTATGCTCGTTTTATCAGAAATCTCTAAGCTAAATATAAGTCAACAATAAAGCTCGATAAGCTTGGCAAGTTTGACAAAAATGGATTTCTGTATTCATGAAATTGGTTTTAATACTGGTTTGAGCTAAACGAACAGTGGAAACACATCAGGCAACATTTTGGTGCTGCCAGACTTTCTAAGAGTTTTATACCTAAATAACACACGGCATCTTTTCATCACACTGTCGGTGTGTCCAGTGCAATAATCTTCTTTTTTTTTTACGGACAAGAAATTTTACAAAAGCATATTTTAAGCAACGAATCAATTGCAGAAGTAAAGTAAAAGACGGGTAAGTAAAGCAAGCTATTGCTATTGTAATTAAAAAAATAACTTAATCGAGACATTGGCGAATCGAGTGTTTTTGTAAAGCGGCATAAGAGATACACACGCGAAAAAAAAGAAGAAAAAAATGAATTAATAAAGAGACGCTAACGAAAATGGAACGAATAAAATGCATTTCACACAAATCTCGATTGAAAATTAGTAACAAGAATATAACAACCACTGTTGACTAACTAGAGACGTTTTTGTGTGTGTAATTCTAACAGAATAAACAAAAAGAAAAATCTGACTCCGGCTTTACATTTTTGCCGGGTGGCGCGAAAAAAAAGTGTTTTTACGCGCGTGCGTTGGCTAAAAAAAAACATCGATTTTTCCGCAACGAGGATTCTATAGGAGGAGACTATAGCAATGGGTGCTTATCTATCGCATCCAAAGACGGACAAGGCCTCCACAGACGAGCGCAGCGAGCTGCTCGTCGTGGGAGCCAGTTCCATGCAAGGATGGCGCAACAGTCAAGAGGTAATTTTTCCCTTTTATTATGTCTGTTTTTTTTTTTGTTTAATTTGGCTGTATCTTCAAGGATGCACACAATTCGATTTTGAATTTTGATACGAACACATCGTTCTTTGCCGTCTACGATGGCCATGGCGGTGCCGAGGTGGCCCAATATTGTGCCGACAAACTGCCCCAGTTCCTCATGAATCTGGCCGCATACAAAAGCGGTAAATTGGATCAGGCGCTTAAGGATGCCTTTTTGGGCTTTGATAAGACACTGCTCGAGCCGACAGTTGTAAACACATTGAAGATTTTGGCAGGAGAGCACAATAATGCCGATGGGGATGCTGAGGGCTATGAGGAGGAGGACGATGTCGAAGATCTCGCCGAGCTGCACGAGGAGAGCAAATTGCCATTAAACGAAGTGCTGGAGAAATACGAGGGACTGCCCCAAACACACGATCTATCGCTACTCAGTTCAATTTCCGCTGCCGCAGCTGCTGCTGCTGGTGGTGGTGGTCTGGTGCAGCGTGGTCGTCGCGCTGCTGCCGTTGCTGCTGAGGCAGTCAATAAGTCGGTCATGGATCCAACAGCCAAGCCAACCGGTTCATCTACCTCAGCAGCCGCCGCAGCAGCAGCTGCAATCCATGAGATCGATGGACCCGGTCCCAGTTGCTCTCGTCCTATGAAACGGGCCCGCGAGGACGAGTCGGCAGTGACTAGCAGCAGCAGCTCTGGCGCCAATTGCTCCAACACACATGCTACTAAACTGGACGAAAAAGTAGTTGCTAGCAACATCTACAATGTCGTCGCTACTACTGCTCCTGCTTCTACTGCTACTGGTGCTGCTGCTCCTGGTGGTGCTCCTGCTACATCTGAGCAGAATGGTAGTGTGACCTCCTCGGAGGCCAAAGCCGTCGTTACGAGTGGCATTGAGAGTGGTGCCAGCACAACGGTGGATTCAACTGTGTCCGGCTCCAGCGATGTGGCCCTCGATAAGAAGTCCAATGGCATTATTGTGGAAAACAAATCGGAAGTTGCCAGCAAAACAGAGCCAGCTGACATTTCATCCACCAGCAAGGAGGCGGAAAAGGTGTTGAAGAAGGCAACGAGTGTCAACCCGGACGAGGACTCCACCGACGATGATGCCGACTACGATGAGAATGCTGTGGTGAAAGCCCAAGAAACTTCTGCCTCCGAAGAGGACATGGAGGTGGATAAAGTTGGTGAAAATGATGACGATGATGACGGTGAGGACGATGATGATGAAGAGGATGATGATGATGACGATGAGGATGACGAGGACGATGAAGTAAGTCAAAGATTTGCGTAATTAAACTGGTCATTCATAAAGTAATTATTTATAAACTCCTTTTGCAGGATGATAATGGCAGCGAGGACGCCGATGAGGATCAGCTAGCAAACGATAATTTCTGCGCCAACATGGCTGAGGAGCCGGGCAAGGATAGTGGGTGCACAGCGGTTGTCTGCCTGCTGCACGGCCGGGACTTGTATGTGGCCAATGCCGGAGATTCGCGCTGTGTCATTTCACGCAATGGCAAAGCGATCGAGATGAGTCTGGATCACAAGCCCGAGGATGATGAGGAGGCGATTCGCATTGTGAAGGCTGGCGGTCGTGTCTCAACTGATGGACGTGTCAATGGTGGACTCAATTTGTCGCGTGCCCTGGGCGATCATGCTTACAAGGCGAACTTGGAGTTGCCGGCTGAGGCACAGATGATCTCCGCACTGCCGGATATCAAGAAGCTGATCATTACACCGGACGACGAGTTCATGGTGCTCGCCTGCGATGGCATCTGGAACTATATGTCCAGCAATGAAGTCGTCGACTTTGTGCGTCAGCGTTTGACTGACGAGGGCAAGAAGTTGTCGGTCATTTGTGAAGAGGTGAGCAGCATGGTCAATATATGTATATATGTATATGTTTATATATTGTCCGTTTTAGCTATTTGATAACTGCTTGGCTCCAAATACGATGGGCGATGGCACTGGATGCGACAACATGACCGCTGTCATTGTAAAATTCCAGAAAAAACTACAGGAACTGCCAACCACACTGAATCCCGCTGAGACGGCCGATACGCTCCTCGAAGCATCCCAAAAGCAACAACAGAATCAGGCCAACGATGCTGTCATGTCGGAGCTGAGTGCTCTCAAGCGTTACGCCTCGCCAGATGTCGGCGCTGATGACGATAATGGCACCAATCGCGCCGAGAATACCAGTAAATCGAAACGCTTGAAGATAGAAGGCGAGGCGGAGGGGGAGAATGCCAAGAAATCCACCGATGCTATCAGCAGCTGCACACAATCACCAGCCGTTGATCAGAAGAAGATTGAAGATATGAAGGACTCCGCCGTAGTCGTATCATCCACATAAATTAAATATATATATATTATGATTTAACCCATAAGAATGAAAGAAAAGTGCGACAGCATTTTGATCTTTATTCTATTCTGATCCTTCTTTCAACTTGAACTTGAGCTCTTAGAGCTAAAAACACGAAAAAAAAACCCTTGAAACAAATTTCCAAATTAATTTAATGGTACATGTGCACGCAAAATCGGAACTCCAATTTGTTGTACGCATCTAAGATATGTCGTGTTTTGTTTTAGATATGTTCTATTTTTTAACAATTGTAAAATCAAAATCGTTTGATACTTTGCTGCAACTCAAATCATTCAACTTATAAATCCATACATATATTCATAATGCATACGTACGTACAATTATACAAACTCTTTATTAGATCTTATTTTTCGCATGCATGCAACCGAAAGATGTTTTCATCTACATTTTAAACTTAATGTATAATGTGACGAGTTAATAAATAAAAGCCCGTAAGTACGACAACTGTCTATGCTATAAAAATAGAAAAACACGCATTTACCACATGAATCTATTTCCACAAAGTGAATAATAGTAATTACTCCTGGATTTTCATCAAAATCAATTCATCCATTTAATTGAAAATTAATTCAGATCAAAAAGTTGTAAGTTAATATATTGGTTGGTTATATAAGCCACCCTAATGCGCAACGGTCAGCTTTATCTCAAAAGTGTTTTCTTTATAACATATCTATTGTTTGCACTGCAACTATCTGCAAGTTCATCAGCATCAAATATTTATGATGTTATGCCTTGACTATCGGAAGCCGCAATATATCGCTATCGGCTCAGGTGTGGTTCGACCGCGATATATCGGGCGGCAAGTTAGCAATAATTTGTATTTCTTTTTATAGTCAAAAAAAAAAAAATACTTCCATCAGCCTTGTTCGCTCGCTACTGTGTGGATGTTGCACAGCCTGCGGGTCCCTACCTTCCTAATGATTCCTCAGCAAAATTCACCTGAGAAATTCCCTTGTATTATTATTCCATTTTCGTTCGTTTGTTATACTTTAACCTCACCCGATCACATTAATTTAACACTTCATCTTTATTCGCTTCATACTAGACTATTTAATTCACAAATCATATTTTTATTATTTGTTTGTTTGTTGTATGTGTGTTTTATTTTTGTACGTGGTTGTTTGTATTTTTCAATTAGTTTTTATTTGTAGTAACATTGCAAAATTGGCTGCTGCCTGCTGCTGAATTTAATTGGCTGAGATGTGAATCTTAAAGCCGTACAGACGTGGAACATATTGTTTAGTAGAAGGCTTGGGGCGATACTCGGGATGCACCATGAACAGCATGTGTGGAAATCCAGTGCCAAAATAGGCGCCATCAGTGTGATGGTGACGTGATGATCTTGGTATATAAACATCACTGCACTTGGGGCAATAGGTTTTCACCATTGCCTCTCCGGGTATATCCGACAGGCCCAAAGGCAACATGGGCTGACTCTCACAGTAGACACGTGGGCAATTTCCAAACACGCCAGTTTGAAATTTTTCAATCATTTGATCGATACCGCGCTTTGTTAATATATATCTGGCGTGTATGAGCCCGTACAACATTTCTGCTGCTAGTTCGGTCATTTCCGATTGCAAAAAATCCACATCTAAAATGATGGCCAAGGCCTTATGATAGTCGGGCACCAGCTCAATTAAGCCAATTACATTGAACTGGTCCTGTATGTAATCCTTATCAACTTTACAGAAGAACTCGTTTCCGCGCAACTCGGAGAACAAGGTAATCCAGGAGACATCATAGGAGCTGCTCATTTTGCTTAATTTTCGCAAAATTTTCTAAAGACTTTTACTAACTGAAGCGCTTTTTTCAGCGCGAATATTTAAGAATCGACGTGCAAGTTATCGGTTTTGCAATCAGTGTTAATAATACGAACGCATACATTGTGAATTTCTAATATTTTGTTGGCCAACACTAAATTCTCTTATAAAAGTAATATATTAACAATTATTTACTTAAAAAAAATATATATATTTTTTTATTTTATTGACCATCATCACTGATGGGCAAAATGAGCAGGCATTGCTCATCACTGGTACCTTGAGGGTTAGGGACGATCAGCTGTGCCTTCGTGTCAATTGACCGTTATTTATCTGGCGGGTACAAACTCACTGGTATGTTGGGATGATCCGAATCGTCTAAATTGTCCGATATGCAGTTGTCGTGTACCACCACAAAACGGGAAGAGTAAACGGCCACATTGCCGAAGGTAGGAAACAGGCTAGAAGGGTTGGCGAGGCCCCAACTTAAGGTAACCTCATTTTCCACAAGGTGGCGTTTTGTGGGTTATGGTGAGTTTCACACATCGTCTGCCGCGATCAAGGAGATGGATGTATTTGGGAGAGCACTAATCCTCCGTGAAAATTGTGGATGATTTGTGGAATAGAATTTGACGTAAGTGTGTTTGTTTAAATAATTTTTATATTGTGCTAATTTATGTATATGTTCAGGTCACGCCACAGATTTTTATCTTTTTTCAATTTCGACTTCATCATCAATTTCCTCTGCTTCGGATCATCCCAGCAACGGCCTGGATTAGATCCACTGCATATAATTTTGTTTGCATCGACGAGGGTATCCCTCAGCTATTGATTTATATTCGACGTAGGAAACGCGCATAGGCAGCGACATGGGGCGCCTCACCTGTTTCAGCCGGTGAGAGTGTTCCAATGCAGAACCGTAGGCTCTTAAAGCCATGGCCCTGCGCCACTTAAAACGCATTAGTCGATTTATATGAAGATTTTCTGAATCAAATTTAAATTAATCAAAAAGCATGAGCCAAGAAAATGTGTTGTCACGCTCAATTTTAAAATGCGTCATGTGTGTTGAAATCAAAGTATTGTCGAATCTGTGCTCAGCTTGAGTGCAATTCGTACACATATTTGTATAAAACAAAATTTGAAATTTAAAACGACAAAGGGCACATTTACATACACGTGTAAACATTGAGGCTATACACAAATGTATTATAATTAGATTCCAAAAAACACAAAAATGATTAAAAGCCCAATTCAACGCCCCGGGCGTAGTGTTACTGCACAGCTGGGCCACAATACTAGTACTTAAGTAAATATTATGTGTAGATAATTGATTGTCTATTTAAATATTAATTAATTTGTATATATTCCGTCATACGCTATTGTATTTTAATATTCTATATAATTTATTATATACATATATGATTTATTTAAATATTTAATCCTAATTCTATTAATATCCGGCATCCGGATTTTTGCAAAGTTTTAGGTAACACATTTTGAATCCAAACTTTCGATATATTCGCCGACCATTACAATGACCATAATAATTAATTAAAAGCATCGTTTTCAATATGCAAATAATTCAACAATGCGAATCGAAAAATTCGCCTTTCTTTTTAGTATTTTATCGACTCTGGCGTTTTGTTCAAATTTAGTACATCTTGGCAAACATTCCGTTTGCAGTCACACTCATAGTTTTGGTATGTTTTTGTGCATGCATGTGTGCATATGTGTAAGCGGAATACGATTGAAAGCAAATTAACATTCTGTTACAATTCCCGTTGCGAGAATAAAAGATTCGCCAAAATTGATCCGCTAACGCTGACGGCGAGCGCAAGCAACGCAAAGGAAGGCGTTTGCAGAGGCTCCAAACCAAAGGGCGTCGACGCTGTGAACGCAAATAACGGAACAGTGGCAGTGTTGCCACTGCCTGCTGCCACAAATCCAACAACAGCAACCACAACAACAACAACAGCAGCAACAGCAACAAAAACATCAAACAGCTTTGGTTTCATTGATGAATTGGGTCGCTCGCTCAATGGCAAAGTGCAATTGACAGCAGCTCCAGCCACAGCCAGCAGCAAACAGCTTGTGTTGCACGCCAAGGAGCCCGACGCGATGTCCGGGGACCAGAAAGTGCTGCTCAAAGGACACGCCTCCCAGTATGTCAAACTGAATGTGGGCGGTCGCCTGTACTACACGACAATTGGCACTCTGACCAAGCACAATGACACCATGCTCAGTGCCATGTTCAGCGGTCGGATGGAGGTCCTAACGGACTCAGAAGGTATGTCATCATACACATCATTGACTGCTTTTTTTAGTTAATTTAACTAGCTTCTCTTTAGCATCGTTAGCAAACCAACTTCTCTGATTTTCATCATTCCAGGGAATGTTGTGCTATTTGTTTGCACCCTCTGATCCTCAGAGCCAGTCTTAATGAACCAATTCAAAGTTTAACCCCATTTTCAAATTTGTCTATTCAACCATAGGAACTTTACTAGAGACTTCATCATTCATTCAGAGTCCTCTATTTCAATCATTAAGAACTCAATTTTAAACGTCTAAAACGTCTTTGCTTGGGCATTAATTAAATAAATTTATTTATGTATATATATATATTAAATACGCCCCTTTCTTTGTAGGTTGGATATTGATCGATCGTTGTGGCAATCATTTTGGCATCATATTAAACTTTTTGCGCGATGGCAGTGTGCCGCTGCCGGAGACGAACAAGGAGATTGCCGAGCTGCTCGCTGAGGCGAAATACTATTGCATCTCGGAACTGGCGATGTCCTGCGAGCGTGCCTTGTACACGCACCAGGAGCCAAAGCCAATTTGCCGGATACCATTGATAACATCGCAGAAGGAGGAACAGCTCTTGATTAGCTCATCGTCAAAGCCAGCGGTGATTTTGGTGGTACAGCGACAGAACAATAAATACTCCTACACAAGCACCTCGGATGATAATCTGCTGAAGAATATCGAACTGTTCGACAAGCTCTCGTTGCGTTTCAACGAACGCATACTCTTCATCAAGGATGTGATTGGGCCGAGCGAGATATGTTGCTGGTCGTTCTACGGTCATGGCAAGAAGGTCGCTGAGGTCTGCTGCACCTCGATTGTGTACGCCACGGATCGGAAGCACACGAAGGTGGAGTTTCCCGAGGCACGCATCTATGAGGAGACACTGCAGGTGCTGCTCTACGAGAATCGCAATGCGCCCGACCAGGAGCTGCTGCAGGCAACCTCATCGGTTCGCGCTGGCGGCGTCAGTGGCGCCAGCATGCATCAGTATACCAGCGACGAGGAGGAGGAGCGCACTGGACTCGCCCGGCTGCGCTCTAACAAGCGGAACAATCCCACTTGACTTATGCCCAAATTGGAATTGCCACAGATTTGATGGCAAAATTGCGGTGTTTTCAGCCATTGCTGGTTCGCCTGATCCGGGTCCTTGGCGCGAGTATCGCAGCAGAAACTCTATATATTTTTTTTTTTTTTTTGTACCTTTTTCCATTCGAGCTTAAGCCTATTCATACTTAAATTATTCAGAAATGGTCCACGTCATCGTCTTCAGATAGTAGCTTCATGACTTCCGATCTATAACGGTGAACTCCTGTGCCACATGACACTGCTATAACACCAATATCAATATACATTTCCTCTTCAATTTTATCAATTTTACGCGTTGTTTTCCCCTTTGCTGTGAAGAGTATACCTAGCATATCAGCAATCGCTATTTGAATTAAAGCATCAAATAAACGGAAAAATGAACCAACAGAACCTTCAAAATCATATGCATTAAGGGGCATACCTATCATCGAAGTAGAGTTCTTATTCACTGATCCTACTAATAAAGAATTATTACCTGTTTCTAAAACTGTTAATTCCAATTTAACACTATGCCCTACATATATTTGAGCTATTGCATTACTGAATAGCAATAATTTGGCGATCCAATATAGTAACGTTAAAATTCCTCTTTGATACTTTAACGTTCTTAAAACTCCTTTATTCCTTTCGAGGCGTTGCCTTGCAATCTTGCCCATTGCTAGTCTCTCCTCTAACCTAGAAGTAGCCATAGCTTTGACGCTTTCTGGTAATAATGGTTTTGATGCTGGAACATGATCGGGTGGTGAACTAGGTTCTGGATAGCTCTCCATCGTACGTTTAATAATATTATTTATATTTGAACTTTTGTAGTAAGGTGAGTTGTTTGGCATAAACTGTTCTGGTATATCTTTCGGGTTAATTTCATTCCATTTGCCTTGAGTATGTACATAATGCGTTTGACCGTTATAGCCGTAATTCGGTTTTTCTACCATAGAATAATCTTCTGGCCTTCCCATGTCTGAAATCGAATAGAATTTTTATATAGTTAAAACATACCATATAAACAACTGCCGAGATTTGCTGAAACAAACAAACAAACTGAAGCAAAAACAATCGGACTAATTTGGATATTATTAAAACCTCGTGTGGTTAACCTGTTTGCTTTCTATCTGTAATCCCCCAATAAGCCCAGACAAAGGGCTAAAGTATTAGGGGTTAAATATATACTTAAAGCAAACCAATCTAGATACAAGTTTAATCATATTAATTATATATCCCTCTCTCTCTATATATATTTGAATATGTATATGTAGGCACATAAATCCAATTGCGAAGCGATTAAAGAGCTCAATAGGCAAAATTTATAACGGTAGATATATTAGTTACAGTTGATCCTTCAAATATCGCAATAAAGATACATATATTACTTACATAGCTAGATGAACTTGTGGTTGCTTTTAAGGGTGGATTACGGCAACCATGGCAACCAAATGGAAAGCGAACAACACAAAGGAAAAACGCATTGGGGAAAACACTTCAAAATGGAAGAGCTGCAGAAGGCCGGACTCTATATTGATGAAATCTACAGATTACGTGTCCAAGATCCCCGGATTGCCAATCAGACGATCGAGCTGCGGCAGGAGTGCCTGGAATATTCACGCAATTTGCAGGTTTTCAAGAAATTCGGAGAGGATTTTTACAAAATCTCTTCGAATTTCGCCAAGGATGTGGAGAGTGAGAAACTGCGCGCTATCGGCACCCAGAACCAACTAAAGACAATGGCCAAGCAACGCCAGACGGAGCAGCAAGTCTACCAGAGCCAGATCCTCGAGCAGACAGTCGAACTGGAGCGCATGAAGAGCGAATATCAGTATTTGCAACGCATCGAATCTGAACAGCAGGAGATTATCAACAGTTTCCTAATGAATCAATAAAATCACTTACTTATTATTGGAGCTGAATCACTCATAATCCCGGCTAGACAACAGCCAGATCCTTGCAGAATATAATCAACAATTACTTAATGGATCAATAAAATAATATGCTGATTGATTTTAACAGGTTTTAAATTATTCTTTTCGGTGGAGATAGTCAACCTGAACTTCAACAGACCGAATCCTGGCTAGACAACGGACAGATTCTTCTTGTAACAGGCTAGACTACATAGGGGAATATTAGTTTTGGAGCAACTGTAGATCTTGCGATTGTCACAGCCGGCAATACCGCACAACTGCAGCGGAGGCGTCTTAATTGCCGATTGTGCCTGCAATGGGAATTCTTGTCCAGGTGGTACCAGAATGTAGCTCCCATCGTGGTTATTCATGTAGGTGAGGGAGGGCAGGGCATGCTTTTGATTGAGCCTGTTCCGTGCTGCCGCCGAGCGCTGTTTGCCCGTTTCCTGCTTCTTGAGCAGACGCTCCATGGTCTTCTGCTTGTCCTTCTCGCGCCGTTCGTCGGCTTGTTGTTTGCGCTTTTGCGACTTGAGAGCCGCCTTCTGAATCTCCTCGGCCGTTTGGGGTTTCTCCTTCTCCCTGTACCCGCTGGGCAGTGCGATTAGCTCCTCCACGAATCCCGCTAGCGCCGGCTCTGTTTCCTGCGTTCGTTCATACATCGCTCGCTGGCGCGCAGTCATTAGCTTGGGATCCTTGATCTTCTTCAGCTCATCGTCGACATCCTCAAGTTTGCCAGTTTCAATGGCATTCAACCAACGCTCCTCATCGCTGGATGTGTCCGTGTTGCGACGTTTCCTCGAAGGCGCCTTCTTGCCGGCACTGCTTGGCGAAGTCGTTGACACTGATCCCCCCTTGGTGCTGGATGCGGGTCGTGTCCTTAATGCGGTCAATTCGTTTGCCTTTCCACTGGGCCCGGGTGTGGTTGCCGCCTGGTCAAGTGGTGCTACTGCTGTCTTGCTGAGTGGCTCAGTGTTGGTCTCAACTGTTTCGGCATCACAATTCTCAGTTGTCGGCGACGGCGATGCAGCTGTGGGCGATGCAAACCTGGCAGGCTTTTGGCGTTTGCTTCGCTTTGAACGGCGATCTTAAATAATTATTATTTGTTTTAAACGATTATTATCACTAAAAATAATGCATTTACCTTCAGTTTTACCCATGTTTTGCAGTAATGTTTATTTGCAGTTTGCTTCTTGATTTGTTTTGCTATACTTCGGTTTTCTGGCAACGCTGTCACACTAACGACGGCCCTGCCAACCTGCTTAAGACAATTATTTGATTTTAATCATTTGGAAAATTCATAGCACATACAAATTACCCGAATCTTTACTTTTGCAAATAAAGTATTGTTTGTTAAGCAAAACGAAATTAATCTGTGTCTTTTGACGTTCCATTTTCGCTTTTAGCTCTTAGACCTTCTTGAAAGCAGCTCGAAAGATTACTTCCTAAGAGTAAAACGTGCAATGTCTTTTGACAATCTGCAAAGATATGACAGACTTATAAATATTTTAGCAAGTAATTTAAAATCATTCTGCTTTATTCACAGCCCCAAAAGTACGCTGCAAGTTTTTTCAAATCGTATTTTGGTGCGCTGCCCAAAAGTCTGCAATAACATTCGCCAACAATATTTCCAACTCAATAATTGAACAAATTTAATATTTAAACTTTATAATATAATAAACTTTATATTAAATTTGATAAGTAACATTTTATGCAAGCTTGCCCCTTTGAATTTAGTCGTCATTTTGCAGCGGGTACTAAATTTAATGGAGTTGACCGGATGGATCCCCAAAAGAAAGAGGAATTCTTGTGTAAAAAAACTGCACATAACACATTAAATATGCTCCTGAGAGGAGGAATCGATACATTTTTATTTCTAATGAAATCTAAGTATCTTTAGAAAGGATTTATTGTGTTTATTTTGTATTCTATTTTGTATAAGTTTGAAATAATATATTTTGATTTAAATGACAAAAATTGCTAATTTGTTACAGTAGTTTCATTTAAATGTTGCAAATTCTTAAATTCAAATACAACGTAAGGCAGATAATTGCCACATATTGAGAAATCATTCTGAAGCAGCTACAGCTATTGGAGTAAAAATTAAATCATTCTAGTCTTGTCGACAAATATTTATGTTGTATTTATCGCTGTATTAAAGTCTTTAATTAATTATTTATTTTATTATTTATTAATTAACGATAAGGAAAAGATTGGAAATCAAATTGCTTAATGTCTAAACGATAAATAATAGACCTTAGAGCTAAAGCCTAGTTGCTACTTTTGGGAATTGCTTAAGTCTCGTTACCATGAGCTAGTGGGAGGTGTTATGGGTGGCTGATGATTACCACATCGCGGAAAGTTTGGCGGCACTGGCGGCAGATCCTTGGGCGTGCCAATTTGAAAGACCAAATTCATGCCAATCACGATGTGATATTGGAAGTGACAATGGAACAGCCAGAACCCGGGATTGTCGGCACGAAATCGCAGGACAGCATATCCATTATTTGGCACAGCCACCGTGTCCTTCAAAGCCGGCTTCACATAATGCCGCTCCAGCATACCGCGCTGATCGAGATCCAGAGCATGCTTCAGATTCATTCGCTTGACACTGGTATCCGGGGAGCGACCCAGTCCAATGACGTAGAACGACGTGCCATGCAAATGGAACGGATGACTGATGTTCACTTGCTGCACTTCATCCACTAGAACGACCTCAACGATCGCATTCAGTGGTATATCGATCTTGTGGACACATTGACAATTCTCGCCACAATTCGCTGGTCGATTATCACCATTGCAGTAATACTCCTCAGGGATTTCATCGTATTGGGAGAGCATTGGAGATGGCGGGGCTACGTACGAAACCTCATCGATCAGAGAAATCAGGTGATCCGCATCCGAGGCGACTATATAGAATGAAAGGATTAGTGCTGTGGCTGCTTGGGATCATTTGATGTGACACTGGCCTTAGTAAAGTTTTTCACATCTGCACTTTATTATAAACATTCAAAGTTTACTCACTAAAGCTAATAACATGCGCACAATGCAAACATCAACGTAAATATTAGCATTGTCATTAACATTAAAATAAATATAAACATAAGCCTAAACATAAACATAAACATAAACATAAACACATAAATACACCTATGCCCAATGTCAGGCGATATCACCACTCCATTCAATTCAATTCAATTAATTTCGATTAAAATCGATACATTTTTGGCTATTTCACATGGGCGTGCACAAGATCTTTACAACACTGAAAAAGGCAATTCATTTATAATTTTGCAAAGAAGTGTGAACACTGTTCAGATCGACAACATCAGCATCAGCTGTGATAAATTTTGAGTAGAAATTAGGTGTTGTAGTTGGATATCCGGATTCTATGCATACATATGTTTGTTCAAAAAAAGTGATTAAATATATTAATCTTGAAAATAATATCTAATTTCTATTAATTCTGATTGTCGTTCATTATAAACTGTGATTTAAATTCTTTTCCCTGGGTTTGTTTACATTTTTGCAGTAAATGACGCAATTTTTAGTTGTGGAAATTCTGGCAGTATTTTGAATGATTTAGAAACATCACACATTGATGCAGAAATTATGATATACTTTCGGCAATTAAAAAAAATCGACCTTGAACTGTATATATATATATATATACTCCTTAGCAAGCTTTACACGCCTTTGCCACAATATTCTTCGTACCCCTCCCAACTTTGGCCACGCCCATGTTATTGCACATTTCTAATATATCAATAGGGTTAATATGTTATACGTTAAGCTAAAGCGTGTAGGCTAATAAATAAATGAAGCTGTAACAGTAGTAGTCGAGGAAATAGCACATTGTTATTAGTCGATGCAGAGGTACAGAAATGTATTGTATTGCTTAGTACCAGGTGACGGGAGGTACGTGATCTCCGCAAGTGGGGAAGCGGGGCGGCACTGGCGGCAGGTCGGCTTGTGTGCCGATGTGGAGGACCAGATTCATGCCGATGACAATGTGGAAGAGGAAATGACAGTGGAAGAGCCAGTAGCCGGGATTATCGGCTCGAAATCGTATCACAACATATCCATTGTTGGGCACCGCAATTGTATCCTTCAGCGGTGGCTTGGAGAAATCACGCTCCAGCATTCCCATTCGATCCAGTTCCAGGGCGTGTTTCAGATTAATCTTCTTGATCGACTTATCGGGCGATCGTCCCAGTCCGACGACATAGAACGCCGTGCCATGCAAATGGAAGGGATGACTGATGTTCACCTGCTGCACCTCATCCACGAGAACGACCTCGACAATGGCTCCAAGTGGGATATCGATCATGTGAGTGCACTCACAGTTGGGTCCACAATTGGGGGGACGATTGTCCCCATTGCAAAAGTACTCGGGCGGAATATCGTCGATTTGCGAGAGGGGCGGAGACGGTGGCGATATGTACGAGATTTCATCGACGAGAGAGGTTAGATGGTCACCGCTAGGCACAACTAAGCATGTGTGTGTTTTTGTAGCAATTTGTTGTTGTTGTGACCCGATTTGTTAAGTTTAGTACATAAGAAGTTAAGAGTTATGCGTTAAACAGCAAATGTTGGGGTTAATAAACGACTGAAAAGCATTTTTAAATATTTGTTTTTCAAAACATACCCAAAAATCTGTTGTATGTATTTGGTATGAAGAGCGTCTTGGGATCGTACACGTAAAATCTGAAAGGTAAAAATATTTTGACATCGGGCCTCTCGACCAGAACGCTCTTATCGACTTTCTTCGCATTCTTCAGATTGGAGACACATATGGCATCGGCCCGTTTACGATCACAAATCGCATCTAGCGGGTTGAGAATCTGTGAACATAATTCAAAATTGTAAATGCAAATTTTGAAGTTAGATTTGACTTATTTTTTTTCAGAGAGCAATCTGTAAAATGTTGTATAATTATATAGCTAAATCGATAGACATACGAAATATATCTATTGCATTTGAAAAGAGTTTGTGCAATATTTTAAATTTATTCATATTTTATTAAAATTGATTTAAGAAATAAATATAAATTTAACGGCAGTTAATTGGGTTGCGTTTTTCTCGTGATTAACATTTAAGCTTTACAAATCTCTAGATATACAAATATATATATATATAGAGTATATGTGGATTGCATTATATATTTTGGAAATTTACAAGTCTGGCATACATATTGATTTTGCTTAATTTGCATCTATTAAATATGACTGTGACAAGCCAATCAGAGTATATTTCATTTAATAGACCCTAGGCATATTACATAAGTAAGTAGTTTAAGCATTATACATATTTGAATTGTTTTCTTTTGTTTTGTTTTGTTTTTTATGTTTTTTTTTTTACATTTTATGTACATTAATAATTATTTATAGATTTATATTCATTTAATTGATTTACACAAAGGCAAACTTTATACAGTTTTTCAAAACCATTGTTGCAAGTGGAAGCTATTGCATAAGAACTAGGCACCAGCGTGGATTTTATTGGTCCTATACACATTAGTTTACATATACATACATCAATTGTTGTTTCTTTACATATATATACATATATATGTATATACATACGCATATTACAAAAACTGAGTCCAAGTTTCAGGGTTGAAGAGCGTGAAAATGTTGCAGAAACGGATCTTTACAGTTTCAAAAAAAAAAAAACATAAGGTATAGATAAATCCAAAGCTGCTGGAAATAATTATATGGCTGCACCAAATATCATAGATTTTTTTCTTTTTTTCATTTTTTTTTTTACATATTTATACAAAATAACAGTTTACCGCTTTTGCTCTTAGGAAGTGCGTCGGGGGGAAGGAAGTAAGGATTTGTATTGCTTTAGGCAACTTTTGGTTGGGGTGCAAGCTAAGGTGCACCCAAGAGGCAAGCTTATGCGGATGGGGCAGGGCAAATAGTAATATCATACAGAGTAGGCAGTGATATCGTTCTTGTTCTCGTTGACAAGGATTCTCTTGTGCATTTTGGAGGGGTATATACATGTATATATTACAACAAATACATACATACATACATACATACATACATACTTATTGTGCTGTGTCTCTAAAACTTTGTACAAACTGTTGCGTTCAGAGTAGACAGGGTCTTATCTTCGCTTTCGCTTTCGCCTTCTCTTTCTCTTTCTTTTGTTGCTGTTTTTGTTTGAGTGTGTGTGTGTTGTGTGTGTGTGTTGTGTGTGTGTGTGTGTGTTGTGTGTGTGTGTGTGTGGAGTTCTTCTAGTCGACGATTTAAAGGCCTAGCTTAATTAATGGGTATGGGTGGAGTGTGATCACCACAAGTCGGAAAACCAGGTGGCACAGGCGGCAGATCGGCATTCGTGCCGACTTGCAGTATCAAATTCATACCGATCACAATGTGGAATAGGAAATGACAGTGGAAGAGCCAGAAACCTGTGAACGACATGAACAGCGTGTAAGCAAACAGTTGCGTGTACCACACTCAATCTAAGTACATATATATAATTTACATACCGGGATTATCAGCTCTAAAGCGCAGCACTACATATCCATTGTTGGGCACGGCAATCGTATCCTTTGTGGGCGGCAGATTGTACTGTCTGTGGAGGAGACCGCGTCTATCCAGATCTAACGCATGCTTCAAATTGATCTTTTTCACCGAAGAATCGGGCGATCGCCCAATGCCAATCACACTAAAGCCGTAGCCGTGCAAATGGAATGGATGCGACAAGTTGGGTTGTTGAACTGTAAATGAGTTGCAATAAATGCATATATTTTACAATCAGACTCAGATTATTTGGTTTTTCAGATTTATGATAATGATAATATTAAATGATGTGAGTATATCCGAGAGACCAATAACTCACCCTCGTCGACCAAAACGACCTCAACAATCGCATTGAGTGGAATATCGATCTTATGTGTGCACATACAGTTGGGTCCACAATCGGCAGGACGATTATCACCATTGCAGAACTGCTCAGGGTTGATTTCATCGTACTGCGAGGTCAGCGGTGCTGGTGCTGATAGATACGAGATCTCATCGATAAGGGAGATCACATGATCGCCAGTTGGAGCCACTGCAGTAATAATATATATACATAATTAATATCATCGAATTGAGGTTGGAATTGGTGTTGGTTGTGTTGTGCTGATGCCTACCCAAGAATCTGTTGTAGGTGTTCGGCTGGAAGAGATCCTCGGCGCGGTAGACAAAGAACCGGAATGGCAGGAAAATCTTCACGTCCGGTTTCTCAGCAAGGAGTCCACGATCGATATCGAGTGCATTTTTCAATTGACTTACACAGATGGCGTCGTTTCGCTGACGATTACATTGCGCATCCAAGGGGTTCATGACCTTTTGTTTTTTTTGTTTTGTTTTATTTGTTTTTGGTTTGGTTTCAGTTTGGTTTCAGTTTGGTTTCAGTTTGGTTTCAGTTTGGTTTCAGATTGGTTTCAGTTTGGTTTAGTTTTCGGTAGTGTCAAAAGAAGTTCATTTTGTGTTCATATTTATATACATGTGCAGGAAAGCCACATTCGTTTTGCATGGGTGGTGGAATTTTACATTTTTGTGTAGGTTTCATTTATTATGATATTTTGGGATCATATTTTTTTGTAAGGGTATTTGAAAAAGATAGAGAAATATATTTAGTTATGCAATTTATTTGCGATGTCTTTTGTAGCATTTTCACAACGCTAAATTCATGCATTTATTTATATATGTACAAACATTACAATCCCCACCAGAAAAATTATTATTTTCACATAGACATTGTACTTACTTACGTTGAAGACTGAGATGGTAATGCTCACTCAAGATAAGGGGTATATATCAAAAGATATGAACTCTCACTTTATTTGCGTGTATAATACGATATTTCTTTTTATATTGAGCTATATTTAAGGATTTTGTAGTTTCCACAACATCGAAGAAACTTTTTATACAATGCTAAAAAAATGCATTAGCATAGAGAAAGATATTCTGTCAGGAACTAGATATTGAGGGTATTAAGTACGTATCTCTCAAATAATTCAAATACTCCTTTTTGAGGTTGATGTTATGTGAATGATTAGATAATCATTAGATATCAAAATTGCAAGTTTTACTGAGCTCTGCAAATCTTCTGGGGTCTAAAAAAACAGTCGAAAATATGGGAGAATTGTGGATATGTGAACTTACCACACCCTGAGGAATGCCGACATCATATGTGGGTGGCGCCGAGGCAGGCTGATAAGGACCTCGAGCATAGCGCAGAATACCCAGTTGTTGGGCACGTCGAATTCCGCACTCACCTAGACCACGCAGCTGGATCCAATAAGCGCCCACGGGCTGATCGGCCGTGATGATGAAATCGTAACGCTCGCCTGGAATTAGATCAATGTGATGTAGTATTTACTCCAAATAAAAAATAAATAAAAATAAAATCTGCCCAAATCTGTAAATTATAATGTGAACGCACCTGAGAAGGAGATGATTGTGTTGACGTTGACAGGATGCACAGCCTCGCCATCAGTGGCAATGACGGTCATGCCATGTCCCTCGATGGTCACTTGTGCCGGGCATACAGAGGCGAAGGCATTAATCATGCGGAAACGGTAGCGACGACCGGGTGTAATCGTGAATATCTCGAGAGGAGTGTTTGTCATGAAACCGGTGTTCGGGTCACGGAACTGGCCTTTGCCATTAATCAACATGGACTCGGGATCTTGGCCAGTGTTTACGGCCAGACGACCGGGATACCGTTCGGCAGCATCCTCATGCAACCAATCGCTGATCAGCATTATGTGGGTAGTCAAATCGAAGTCGTACAGATGAGAGTTGGGATCACGCGAGGGCGGCTGTCGCACCACAATACTGCCGTAGAGTCCGTCCAGTTTCTGCAGACCCGTATGCGCATGCCAGAAGTGAGTGCCGGCATTGCCCGTCCATTGGTAGCGGAAGGTGTTTCCCTGCTGAATGGGGCACTGGGTGACGAAGGGTACACCATCGTAGTACTGCGAGCCACGTTGGAAGATTCCGTGCCAGTGAATGGTCACCTCCATGCCCTCCATATGGTTCTCCACATCGATGACGACCTTGTCGTTCTCGCACACCTGAATACTCGGTCCCGGAATCATACGATTCGCTGTCAATATGCCGCGCTCAACGCCATCGGCCAAAACGCACTGACAGTGACTCCAAACGGTGTTGGTCGCATTTGGTGTGCACACCTGGCAGGCACTGTAAACAAAATTAATTTGTTCATTTTTAATTCGATTAATTTCCATATAAGATAAGTTAAATTACAACTAATTACAACTTAATTAGCGGCCTTCAAAATCGGCTTATAGTTTATATGACATGAAAAAAATTATGATACTTTATGGGACTTAATAAAAAATCGGCTTTTAGTTACAGTTATAGCGAGGCAACATTGGAAACACAAAATACACATATTTCCTCTACTTGGGAGTAATATATTCTAATCGAATAATATGCATTTACATGCATAACTAATCTCAAACTATTTATGATCCTTTCAGACCACATTTAAAAATATATCGTGTGCTTCCTGGTATCTGTTCCCAACCGGACTACATAGTTATATAAGAAATGTGATGAAAACTCGACGTCTACTCGCGGCATGCTTGACACTTGCTTCAGTTTAATCATGACTTGGGAATTATATTTATATGTATATATATATATATTTTTTTTTTTTATATTAATTTTTGATGGTGTGAAATTGCTGGTTTCCTGATACTCCAAATTGAATTGAATTTTTAATTGTATTTATATTTTTCATAGTTTGAACTTCCATTCAATGACAAAGTAGAAAACTTTTTCCTTTTTTTTTTTGACGTGTGAATGAAAACTGCAAACTCCAAACTGAACCTGGGGTTATGTTAAGGCAATTTATTCGCTATAATGAAGCCATGATTGGATTTCTGGTTTATGGTCTGTCACTTGGGCGATCGTCAGACTTTCAAATTTTATTCACTTTGCACCAAGACATGCACACAGCACACACTGTTGCCGTTGCATGTGCTTCAACTCGAGTCGCATTTCTGATTTTCTGATTTATTGTTTGACTAAGATTTTAATGTGCACAGCTATAAAAATGCGAGTTCCGCAGAAAATTAAGATCAAACCTCAAATGTCGATCATAAAATTTGATTGCTTTGTTTTGCTACTATTTCGACTTCTTGAATTTATCATGACATTAAATTGAATTGAAAAAAAATCTCATTAATTCAAGTCAGACAAGATTAACTTTTTTAAAGTCCGAATGAGTGTTTAAATTAGACACACTTATTTTGCTGTGCAAGATATAATACTAAACAATATTTTGGATATGTCCTACAATCAATCCTAGGAAATCCTAAAACGGTGCTTATTTTTTTAAATAATCCAAATTAAAATCAGATTTATTTACTCGACTAAGTTGTAAGCTCATTTATAGAATTCTGTCTTAAATTATTATTATTATTATTATTATGTTTGAATAGAAAGGGAGGTTGTACTTACGCTCCCAGGACTGTGTAGTACTCCAGGGTAAAGTGATAGTAGCATATTCTGGGCGGCTCTCCTTCGCGGCAGGCACGCGCACACTCGTCGGGGGCGGACAGGGCTGGGTTGCGACGCAGTTCGGCTGTGGCGCTTGTCGAGAAATCCAAATGGCGGAAGGGAGATTTGGGATTTGGATTGACAACGGTGCCGCTAATCTTGGGCGGATAGCGTGCCGAGCTGGGCAGACTGCCGCGTGAGTTCAAGTAGCCGCTGCCAGCGGTCAGTGATGGATTGACGGCGGCGGGGGGTGAGCCGCTGCCCAAGCTGTTGCTATTCAATGGCGCCGGGGGGCGGGGTATGCCGGCGCCCAGTGAAGGGTGCGTCTGGACAAGGCCATGCGTCGCCGAAAAGAAGGGCGAGTCGAAGGGCGTCGAGCTGCTGGGTGTGGCCACGTGCTGTTGCCAGTAGGAGCCAGCCGATGTTTGATCCGGCTGTTTGCCTGCAAAAAACACAACAAAAAAAAACAAAGCAAATTTGTTAATAAATGTTTCTTTCGTTGTTTTTCTTTGTATTCTGTTCATTTGTTCAGTTGTTCAGTTGTTCAGTTGTGAACTTGCAGCTTTTCAATTAATTTGTTCAAAAACTCGGTCTGGGGCACCCGTACTTCATAAAGATCGTGCGCAACTACATTTTAAATGAAGTGCAAATTGGCCACAGTTTCAGTTACCGTCTATATATATCTATATATATATATACTTTGCATTGTTGTTACTCTTTTTTCGCTGTGTTTGTTTGGCTTTATGCAATCGCAAGAGTTCAATCAGCTCAAACGATGACGCAATGCCGCCAAAAGGTGCGCGTTGCGAGTAACTAATTAAGTGCAAAAATCTTGTATTTGCTCAGACTCAGACTAGAGGCACAAAAAGCCGTTAGCAAAAAGTTTTCAATTTGGATTTTTTGTTAATGACAATATGCGCCAGTGATTTCCATTTTATTATAATTATATTACAATTATATTATAATTATTATAATTATTGTTTCATTTTACGACTGGAGAAATGGATTTATTTATGTGTCATTTTCCCCAGACGTATCTAAAATATATTCAGTTCGAATTAAGTGGCAAATCCAAAAAAGGCACAACAATAAAAAAAAACGAAAGAGAAATTTGCATTATAATCAATTAAAATGCATTGCTTGCAAATTGTGTCTGTCCTAGTTCTATTGTCCACACCCACTCGCTCACCTTGGGAGCGCACTATCACTCAATGGAATTCCCATATGGATGGAAAACTAAAGATTGAGGACACGAACTGGCCTCTTTGAGACGTTGCACGCATTTTGATACAATCGAAAAACTTATCTGATTTCACTGCAATAATTATGATTTATCAGTCATTTTTCATTTGTTTCTATATTTTCTTATTGACTTTTTAAAATAGCTTCTTCTCCTAAGAGATATCGCTGGTGCTCCATCCTACGTGCGCAATGTGACGCTGCACAACGACTTCTGTGTACCGTCAGTCCATAGTCAAATGAACCGACATGCAAGTCGTTACAATGACCGGTTACATAACCATGTTAACCCATTGGCTTCGTCACTAGGGTCGAAAACTACCCGCAGGTCACACCAGTGAACTCTGGACAGCTGGACGCTAATTGTAACGTTAATGTGCAACAAAGTTAAATTTGATCTTATAATAGATGTTATGTGATATTGTAATATGTTAAGTCCAGTTATATGTTTAAATTCCCTGTTATTATTTATACTTTGTACAAAACAATATTTTATAACTTTTCATTAGGTTGATTAACATTAAATTAAATTGCTACATTAAAAAAAAAAAAAAAAAATAGCTTCTTATAAATAATAATGTAAAATAAATAAATATGTTGATCACAATTAATCTGTCATTATTAGTATTACAGGTGTACTTGACTAGCAGCACAACTATTCTCTGGTTCATTTATTTTATTTATTTTATTATATATTGGTACTTAGACCCGGATCATTTGAGTGCCTCGGATATGGCTTGGATATTGTGACAGTCCATTTACATTTATATAAACGCTTTTTACATGCATTGCACGATGGCAATGTTTGCCGGGCATGTCCAATTGATACATTGAAAAAGATAAATTACTGTAAATCTGTCCCACGCTTTTTATTCGCCGTTGACCACCTGTTGGCCATTTACAGTTGTCAACGCGAAGAATTTTCGTCAGTCTCTCCGGTTTTTTGAGGTCTTTCGATTTCGTAGCTGCACCCATTCAACTGAGTAATTTTATTGTGTAATTAGTGCACTAATTAGTTGAACACAAAAGAAAATACATTTAGAAGACAAAATCAAGATAATATATATATATATATATATATATATATATCCGATTAGTAAGTTTGATCTAAATATGTTTTCAAACAAAATAGTTTTCCATACAAGGATATTTCTTCGTTATATTCAGTAAAATGTTATTTAGGAAAGTAAAAGTTTTGAGCTCGGCTCTGCCCGACTGCCAAATACTCTGTGTACACAGTGTAAAATCGAAAACTTTGGCATATATTTATTATATAAAATGTGCAAAATATATATGAATTTATTTTTGTTGTGTTTTAGTGTCGAAAGTCGAAAGCCTATATACACTTTATATTCGAAAAAGCAGAGTATACAGACTGATTTAATTTGAGGCAGCGTTAACAAGCCGCAATTATATTATGTATGGACATACATATATAAATGGGCAAATCTAAGACCAGAGAATGGGCGATAAATAATGACAAGCATGCATATATTGGCCAAATTTGGATTGAAAACATTTCGAGAATTCTCAGGTGCCCCAAACATGATTAACATAGAACTTTGGTGCCCAAATGGTGTGAACTTCTTAACTGGAAGGTCACACTGCCGTACAAATTGTGCACTTAATGGCTTTTCCGGCCTCAAGTAGTTGGCTGGCACTCGAAGCGTTGTTGATTTTAGGCAGCATTTGGCATTGGCCAAATGTGGCAGATTTGAACTAACGTGGGTGCATAAGCAAAACAACTGTTGCATGACCCACATATTGCCACAAAATGTACATTATCTCAGAGGATGGGAACATTTTCAGAAGTATTTCAGCAAACAAAATGTGGATTATTAATTGATATTAAGCTCGATGATGCCTTGGCTAAAAGCATTGTGCAACGTTTTTTTTTTTGCTTATCATTATTAACTGAATTTTGAACTGAAATCGTGTTTCCAGTTAAGAATTGTGCTATTTCAGTTTGAAACACTAATTCCCTTTACCCGGCAGGGGGTACAGGTAAAGACTTTGACTTTGCTGATGGAATTTGTTTTCGAATCGATTGTTGTTGCCGCAACCTTGACTCGGATTACATTTGTAGCAACACCCAAGCAGCAGCAATCGACCATTTTATGATTATGTACTTTGTTACCGTGAAAATTGCTATTAACCTGGTCTTAAGCTGGTCTGTACAACCAGTTAAATCAAAATGCGATTGTTTGTGTATGCAAATCGTGTGTTGTCCCATATCTAGAACTGAGAACTAATAATAAAAATCGAATAATAAAATTATCATATTTGAATATGCCACAAAATACTATCACTTTTGCCTCATTTTGCTTATTTAAAGCACTTTTCATTATTGTAATTTAAATTTCGATTTTTTTTGCCAAATTTCATTATTAAATGAAATTAATAAAAATTCGATCCATTTGTGGTTTTGGCTTCTCAACAAATTCAGACTTCCGATTGTCATTATTATTTTGGTCTGATTGGGTTTTTTTGTTTGTTGGGTTTACCCCTAAATCACGCAACAAATGTTTAATCAGTTCTTATAATAAAAGCAGACCAGAAATTTGAATTTTATTAAACATTTTTATTGTTTACTTAAATTTATTCTGTTTTTTTTTTGTATTTGTTTTTTTGCAACAAATTAATAGATAAATCAAATAGTGATTTAACTTTTTTTTAGACAGCAATGAACAATGAATAAATAAAATATTATTATTTGATGTAAGAGTGCATAAGTACATGAATTCACACATGTATGTCACATAGACATAAGTACTTACAGTGAGAGACAGCTCAAATAGACCTTTGTCAAAGAACACAAGTAATTGCCTGCCATAAGTTAATTATTCATTATTTATCAAAAATTCCAAAAACCGATGGTAGGAACATGTATTAACCACCAATATGAATTAATGACCCCAATAAACTGGGGTTTCCCCACCTGCACCCAGGTGTTCACAATGTACCTGGTCCAAATAAGTTGCAGGCAATTATTTTTTTACTTTGACACTGGCCGACTTGAGCTGTCTCTCACTGTAAATACTTATATTTCCACAACACAAAAAGAGAAAAAAAACGGCTTTAAGTTAATTGGCAAATAAAGACGAAAATTTGTCTGTAAGGGCATTCTACCAATGAAAAGCTGATCCAAAATGTTGCTGAATTAATCGGTCGCAATAACGAGCTCTATTTATGCACTGAAAGAGACGCCTGGCAATTGATTAACGAGTTGCAATTGCAGCTGTGCTGATTATTGCCATCGGGTGGCAATAACCAGCAGAAACAGGCAACACTTACACACACACACACACACACACACACACACATCTACACACACATGCACGCGTTGGCAATCAGATTTACTAGTGGCTGTTGGCTGTAAACTGTTTTTGCTTCACTTTCACAATGAAACCAAAAACTCAACTGTTGGATAATTAGCGACACTAAAACAGCACCACTACCAGCACCAGCACCAGCACCACCACCAGCACCAGCACTACCACCATCAGAGCCGAGTGTGTGCTCAGGCAATGGGGCAATAAATTAATTATCTCAACTTGCCGACTTGCAGCAATTACACACAAAATCACAACCAAACAAGTCGTGAGTGCAACAAAGTGTGTGTGTGACTAGAAGTTTCCCTGCAACTGCAACTGGGTGTGGCATCAAAAGAAAGATTTGATTTCATTTTTATAATATGGTTCAATATTTAACGATGAAAAATCTCCATCAGATTTTAAGAGTTGTGCTTGGCTACAGGGTATTTTAGGTGCTAGCAACACCATCATCAAAGTGCGCTGAAACTAGTATTTTGCTCGAAATTATTTCAGCAGTTTTGTTCGAGTATTAATTAAGCTGGCAGCGGCATTCAACAGGTCTTTAATATATTCTAAGACGCCCAAATCTCGCCCAAGTCGCGTTTAACTCATGTCAATAATTGGTACAAATCATTTGGCCAAAATAAGTGGGCTATGTTGTCGCTGAACTGCCTCAAGTCAAACATGCTCACATTATAATTATTACCATAAATTGTTGGTTAACTTTGTTGCTTGAGTTGAGTTGTAAACTTGCAACTTTCATAGCTTTGTTGTATGCAATTTCGGTTGCAAGTCCAATGTGTCATCTTTTATTTGTTTTTTGCTGTCGCTCTAATTTGGAAACATTAAATTTAATTGTTGTTTGTCATTATTTTTTTTTTTGACTGTTGCAAGTATTGCCGTTGCTGTTGCTGTTACTGTTACTGTTGCTGTTGCTGTTGCCGTTGCTGTTGCTGTGGCTAGCAGTAGTAACTAGTGTGGAAAGTACTTTGTGTATCCGTTTCGCATTTCATTGTCACATTCGCCATCGAACACGTGAGTGAAGAGTGTGTTGCAGTACTACTTAAATGTTGTATCCGCTGCCTGTCTGCCTGTCTGTCTGGCTGGCTGTTCCAGCCCTGTCAAATCGACTACTCGATGGCTCAGTGCCTTACATTTACATAGACTTCATATTGTGAAGTGGCAACAAAGCCATTCAAGCCGGACATTCAAGCTCAACAAAGTGCAGCGTGGGCTTGTGGAACGGTCGTAAATCTTAATAGATTTGTAAACGCTCAAAGTGAAAGTTAATCAGATAGTTAAACCATTTTTTGGTATTTTTCTTCATTCTCAGTGATTATCGCGTACAGGGGTTAAGTGTTCATTAGGCTTCAGTTTGTTTTGGTTAGATTAGGATTAGTGGGGTGTCACATTTGCCAGCCGGGGTTATGGTCACCTGGCCACGCTCACGTTCCAGCCAACAGGCGGCTGGCTTAGGCCGTGCGGTTGTAATTTAATTGTGTTCGCAGTAAGTCGTAAGTCAAGTAGATGGACAAACAGACAACCAGCCAGACAACTAGTCAGCCAGCTAGTCAGCCAGCTAGTCAGCCAGCTAGTCAGCCAGCCAGTCAGCCAGCCAGCCAGTCAGCCAGCCAGCCAGTCAGTCTGTAGGGTGTTGCGCAATCCGTGTCTATGGCCTGTGTAGTGTTGCTTATAATCTGGTTTTTGATTTGTCTCAGTGCTATTACAATTATTATTTTTATTAACATTATTGTTATTATTATAACGATTACGGTTACTCCTCTTAAATGCTGTTACTTGCTTTTGCTAGGGTTGCTCGCTCCGCAGCAAGGTCGCAATAAGTTTTGCTTGTTGGCGCCCATTTGAATTGTTTCGGGCTCGTTTCGCGTTTCGCGGCTTCAGAGTCCGCCGCCCAAGTGGACTTTCACTTTGAGCGCTGCCAAAAAAAAAAACCTTGTTCACACAAAAATGTGTAGCACTCAAATGGTGAATAGAAGGTGCATGAGTCATTGGTGAGCGTAGCGCCCTATCCACGCCCACCTCGTAGCATTTGCCAAATGGTTGAGTTCATAATAGTCACGTAGCCAACGAACGTGGGCCAAGGTTCAGATCAACCGATTTAACATTTATGTTTACAGTTATAATCCTCTTAATATGATTGGGCTTTAATACAATGTAACCATTACCGTTTTCGGTGTGAGTTTTCCGCTTCACGTTTTCCTAACAGTTACGGTTTTTGTTGTTGTAAAATGGATTATATTCATCATGAGTAGATTGACGACTAGAATTTCCAGATTAGTTTCAATCATTTGGCCATATTATACTTAATATTCGATATGTTAAATATATGTATTTCCCTATCTTGTAGTTCCTGTATTAATCATTAATTTAATTTTGGAATTATTTTTTTAATTTTTCCAGTAAATTCGAGATATGAAAAGGAAAAGGCAACAGTAATCTGCCGGAGAACCAAGCCATAATTTGCCACACTTTGGACGATGGGAAAGCGAGAAAAGCCAAACCTCAATGTGGCTTTTCACTGTGACTGTGTAGTTGAAGACTGTGCTGCCATTGTGGGCGGCTCTGTGGCAAATACTAGTTATGTAGCACTTAGTCGATTGTGTGTGGCACAGTTCAGTGGATTTACCTTACCAAACCTTTACGACTTTCCACAAGCTGGTGTTACGAAACATGTGCGATTTTATTACTCTTTTCATTTCTTTGATGTGGTTGACGTCGTCGTCGTCTTTTTTGCCTTTTGTTTACTTTGTGTGTAAGTGTTGTGTCATTATTAAATTTTGGAATTACAGCTAGTTAACTTTCCAGTGATGCATGACCAATTAAAATGTGTTGCAATTATTTATTATTTTTATTATTAATTACATAAGTTCAGAATGAACTGTGAGGCAAAGTATGAAGAGCTGGCTTCAATCGAAAAGATCGTTTTACATTCTGCTGGATGGAAACCCAACCAATTCATGCAAATAATCCGAATTGTAAGTGATTTCGGCTGCCATTGTGATTAGAAGGGGCAGCGTCAGTTTGTAGGCTGATCTCTGGGGCTATCATGTGTGTGTGTACAATAAGTAGGGTAATTGAAAGCCACGACCTTCTGTTCCATTTGCGAGACAACCGCATTTGATTGAATGCTTTACATAATAAACTGGACGATTTTTTCATATTTATTTTTTGTGGACGGTTAGTATTTGAAGTATGTTCATAAATTGACCTCGATGGTACTCTTGCTTATACAATAAGATATATATAAAAAGACGAAAGGTGTGGTCAGGTGAACTATACCTTTGGAATGTGGCATACGTATTAATAAAAGAATATACATACATACATACATACATACCGAAACAACAAAATATAATAATGCTATAAAAATTGCAAATGCCCAAGTGGAAAATTGTCAAACGTGATAATCAATATTTATTTGAGTTTGTACTGCAAATGCATGTCCAATCAGAATTCCAAAGTCATTGTTCGTTTTTTTATTAAATATTTGTTGCAGATTAAATGCAATAAATAAATAAATAAATATTGAAAACATGAATTGTCATTTTCACCTAAGAGCGAAGACAAGACCTAGATATTTGCAACAGAATGTGGAAACAACAGTTTCTCTTCATTTTATATACACCCAAAAGCCAGAAATTTCGAACACAATAGTTTGGGAAATTAAATCGAATTAAATTTAGAAAATCGCCTTAAAATTAAATTCCCTATAAAACAGAATTTAATTTCTAGATATTCAAAGAAAAATGCAGTAAAAAAAATAGATAAATATAAAAAAATGGAAAATATCAGGTTCTTGGAAAGGGACAGAATTGGGTTTTTCGAAATTTACTTTCCGAAATTTTTTATTATTTCAGGGCAATTTTTATCTTTCTCAATACACAACTCAAGAAATAAATTTTTCTTTTTTATTATTTCATTATTAGCTAAAAAAACCGAAAGACTTAAGCAACAAACTTGCACAAACTTGCACAAACTTGCACAAACTTGCACAAACTTGAACAAACTTGAATGCACTTTTGTGCGTCAAGTTGAATGATGCTGTAAATGAAGACGACTAGCATCACAAAATACAATAAACCTGGCTTATAAATTGGCTGATTATTGAGTGGTACTTTTACGGGCAAGAGAGTATCTCATAAAGCCAAGTCAAGTCGGCTTACGATTTACGATTCATCGCTGCTCATTCATTGAAGCCACTCGGAGATGCTTGGAGATGGAGATGAATGAGTTGCTCACAACAACAACAACAACAACTTACAGTTATGCGTCTTGCCAACAATGTGGACTGGTCACTTATGTCTCTTAACTTAAAGACGCCTATTAATTGAAGCGTTTTGTGTGTGGCTATTGTTGCTGTTGTTGTCTTCTCTCTCTCTCTCTCTGTCTCTCTCTCTCTGTGTGTCTGTCTCTTTCTTTTCTTTTGTAGACCTTTGCGTGCATCGAACTTGTCAAACCGTATAGTAAATAAAGCGCGATTTTATTGGTAGTCTGGCTGATGGCTCGGCGTTACGAGTCAAGTTCAGGGCCACCCACTGCTCGTGCCACTATTCCGACTCTTTATGATCACGATCATTAGCGCTTCAGTAAAAGTATATCAACAAAATGAAATTTTTTAAACAGTTTACTAATTTTTTAGATTAAGCAACATTAATTCGATTCGAGATAAGATAAGATTCGATAAGATTCGAGAACAGAAGATTTGCAACTTGAAGTTCTGATAAATCTTCCAGCCATATCCAACGAATCTGGGTGTACCCTCAAAGATCTCTAGCGCACCATCTATGGCTGGTTGACCGCGCCAGAACAAGCCAAGTTCCAATTTGATAACTGTGACTGTGTTTCCGTTGTTCAATCTGATCAAGCCTGCTTTACAAGGCCCAAAGCAAGTTATGTCACTTCCAAATAGGCTTTCCAAACATAACCTCGAATTCAAATTGAGATTTCAACTTTTGTTCTTCCACATCTGGCAGACAAGCTACCATCTTACTCAATTCCCCAAATTACATTAAAGGACCTGATAAACATCCAGTTGGCTGACTCCAACTTGTCCAGGAACTCGCTTTTGGAATGGAGAAATAACAGTCTCCTTCCAAGCGCGGCATGCATCAGATTGCTCAATAGCTCAATTTGAGTATTTACACTCGACAAAATTGGGCACTGGAACTTACAACTTTCAGAATAAATTGATTGAATTCAGTTGCTTAACATAATTCTATTCCTTAACATAATTCTGTTGCTTAACATAATTGGTACGCATTAATGAGGGACTTAACATATGTATGTTAATGTAATGTAATATAAATTAAATTAACTTTCAACAGTTCTCAATTGTCTTGTATCTTACTATTTCGAATAAATGAGTTTCGTAGAATCAGGAAAATGTTTGATTTGTAAACATTTCTTATTACTTTTTGACCTCTTGACTTCTTGACTTTGAGTTCCCTTTTTACCAGGTTTCTAACGATGAATCATTTCTTGGTCAAATTTGTTTGTTTGCTTGCAATAAGTATTGCATTTCATATTTTAATTATTTATATAATTTTATATTATTTTTAAATTGTTTTATAAATAATATAATATAATATAAATTAATCTTAACTTTATTTTGAATTTTTATTACTTAAATTTTAATAATATTTTTTTATTTTAAAATTCTGAATTATTTTTCTTCAAAACATTTTTAAAAATTAATGAAAAAACCAAATAAAAAATAAACAAACAAAATTTATATGCATTTGTTTCAAATTTGCAGCGCTATTTTGAAATTTGGATTGATTTACTGACTTCGTATTTAATTCAAAGACACATGTTTTTTTTCGAGTGCAGTCAGCCATCAAACATTAGCTTACCACTAAATTGGTGACCAAACACCTTTAGAAATATGGTCAAATGTCTTCCGCATTGTTATTAGCGAGCAACTAACTGCCACATGATTGAGTCTATATGTGTGTGTGTGTGTGTGTGTGAGTGTGTGTGTGTGCGTGCAAGTGCAACTCATTGTTTTTAGCTGAAATTGGCAACTGCAGTGTACCGTGCCGGTGGCCGGTGTTCCATTCACGTGCACAAAATTACGCCAAAAACAACAGCCAAAAACAAAAAGCAAAAAAAAAAGATATATCAAAATAAGAAAAATTGTTGCGCGAAAGAGATTGAAGAAAAACGTGGGGAAAAACAAGAAAATGAAATGGAAAACACACAAAAAATAACAATGGCGATGCTGACGCTTGACAATTAGTCGCTCTGCAAGAGGGAAAGAGTGACAGAGAGAGAGAGAGAGAGGGAGATTAAGAGAGAGAGAGAGTGAGGGAGAGAGAGATGGAGTGAGAGAGTGGGATGAAAAGCGAAAGGAGAGCGCGACAACGGTTGAAGCTGAAACTGAAACTGAAACTAAAACAGAGGCAAAGACAATGAAAAACAGAAAAAAAACAAAATGCAACTGCAACAGCAACAAGCATAAATGTTGCATGCAGCAACAGACAACAAACGCCAGCCAGTCACCGTTAATTATGAGTATGTGAAAATGTCAGACAGCGGCATCAACTTGAGGCATCAACATAGCTAACACTCGCATTGACATTCTAATATTAAAAAAAAACCAAAAAGCTGACAACTAATTAAAAATGAGGCACATCGAAATCAACATTGATCGCTTGATGAAGATCTCAGTGAGTTGCCGCATGTTGCAAGCACATTTTTTCGGGGTTGGGGTTAAGTTCACAAAATGAATTAGCTTTGATTCGGCTGGCAGACTGACTTTGTGTGTTGCTGCATACTGTGGCATTTCGAGACGCACGAGCGAACATTGATTTAATGCAACAAAAGCCGCAGGTTCAAAAACCAACTTCAATCAACTCAAATCCAACTTATTAGCCGGCTAACTGTTTCGATTCATTACGGTTCCCGCCCTTCCAAAGAATCGCTCGCAGTGATGACGAACCACGACGCAGACGAGGCAGGCGGGGCAAGGGGCGAAAAATTGTTACGGTCTCATTGCGTTTGCTTTTTATGAGCATTTAATTTCATTTTCATGTTGATGTTGCGGTTGTTGTTGTTGCTTTTGTTGTTGTTGCTGTTGTTGTTGCTGTTGCTGTTGTTGTTGCTGCTGTTGTTGTTGCTGCTGCTGCTGTTGATGCGGCCAAGTCACTGCAGATTTCACAATTGTTAGATGCTTTTTCCACTTTAGCCAAAGTTGGCTTGTATCTGTACTTAATTGGCTAGCGTGTGTGTAAATTGTATTTTTACACGTCCATGTTTCTATTTATTTGACTTGCGTATTTATGCGTCAGTTACTCTAACAGATGCATAATCATATACATATATATATATATATATATAGATATATATAAAGAGTGTTACTTATTAGGTACTTGCCACACACACATTCGACATTCGAAGTGAAAGGGAAATGAATGATCTTTTGGGCCTCGGTCATATCATTGTTAGATTTGGTCTAAAGAAAGTTTTCAGATTTCTTTTTTATACACATCTCGCCATATGCTCAACTTGACTTTAACTTTAACTTCACCTTTCACTCCTCTCGCTTTCCTGTGAAATGCCCACATTTAAGCCACCTTTTAAGCCATTTCTCCCATAATACTTAACTAATATAAACATAAAAATCTTTTGCCGTATATAGTTTGATTCCAAATCGAGCAGAAACAAAGAAACTAATTTCATGCAAAAATTGTATCAATAAACTATAACAAACAATTAGAAACTTATTTGATTGTTAAACATTTTGAACGATTATGTAAATATTGAGGTCCAAAAACACATATTTGAGATTGTGCAACTCAATCAGAAAAGCGACTTCAGAAAAGGGGAGAAATTATAAATAATAATCATATATATATATAAGAGAATTGGCAAAGTTGAATTGCAAAATAATAATAAATATGTATATATATATATATATATATATATATATATATATAATAGCAATTTGGGTTTCTGGGTAAAACTTTACAAATTGACCAAATTGAAGCTCAGTTCGTGATGCCAACTATCCCGTGACTAATATTAATTTACAAATCAAATTCCTTATTTTTTTTATTATTTTTTTTATTGTTGTAATGCGGAAACTATTGAAATTTTGGAATTTGCCATTGTAATAGACCTGCATACGGATCTGAGATACGGCACTCGTTTTACCAGCGTCCTCGAAATAAGTTTTTTTTTATTATTACTTTGAAAGCATTTTCTTGTGCCTGTAATTATGTGAGAGGGAAAATTATATATAAATAATGAAAGAGTGAAAACTTTTGTAATTTTCCATAATTTGAAAATGCTTATAACTAGCAGAGTCAGCTGAGAAATTTGAGTGCGCCTGTCAAAATTGGTAACAAGCGGCCAGTATATGTACGGCAACCGATAATGGCCTGGCCAATACCAAAAGCAGCATATTTGGTAATTGCGTTCGCTGCTTCGCTGCTTTCGTCATTTGCATTGCGTGTCGGCAATCAAACAGTCAAACAAAATTATTAACCACACGTGATAATATTGAGTTGCAGACGGTTTATTGCACCTTCGAAGTTGATCAATTGAAAGCTGTCCGGAGTGGACCGGACTGCCACTAATTACACACCATTCTGGCCAAGTGATATGTCATGTCCAATTAGAGGTACTTAACCATTAACCATGTTCTGGTTTACAGGAATGCGAGCTCTCGACTCTGATACGGCATTGAGCGCTGCTGTTGTCAGTTGTTGCAACCTGCCAACTGGTTAACGCAACTATCTGCAAACTATTCAATCAATGCACATTGTCATGTTTTTCAAATGTTCAAATACTCTTGCTAATATTTCAATATTTCTAATTGCTCAATCATGCTGGCCGGCCGCCCATTCAAAAGCACTTCTCGCGACGCTAAACGATTTGCAAACATTTTCAGTGAACTGCAATCAAAAATAATGTTTCTGAATTTAAGTACATAATTTAAGTTAATTTTTATTGCTCAACTATATATTTATATTTATTATGATTATTTATTAGTTTTTTTATTTTTATTATGCTTTTTACTTTTTTATTATTTATTTTTTAAATTAACAAAATTGGTTTTTCCTGAAGTATTATATTTTATTAGTTTTTTTTTAATTTGTAAAATCAAACATTAAAAAAAATTAAACTCATTAAAAAAAATGTAAATAAATGAGAAAATAATAAATAAATGTTTATTTATTTTTAATTTTATTTGTTTGCCTACCTTATTTATTTGTTATGTTGGTTGGTTATGTTAAGCCAGACTTTAACATTAACATTTTTACATTGATGTTGTTGATAACAGCGCTGAGTGCGCTGAGAGGAGGTTGCATTGCGCAGAGAGAGGATGTGGATCGTAGGTTATGTTAAGCCAAAATGACAGCAGCTGATAAAGCCTGGCTTAACATAACCAATCTAAACATACATAAAATGAATCAATTGTGCTAATTGAAAAGATGCGCTACGCTTCCTCTACCATCTGGAAGTTGCTAATTTATCTGTTTAGATAAAGGAAATTCTGATTGGCAATCGGTAAAAACCAGCTTGCGAAATCCAATGAAATAGTTGTGCACAAACGAGTTGAAAACTAAGACCAATATTTTGACCCAAATGCCGCAGGCAGCGTCACGTACTAACAGTTCTGACACACAGACTGCTCAAAAAAAAAAAAACACACAAAAAATATATACAAAAAAATGCAATAAAAAAATGTGTGCGGACGTGGGGACACTGCGAGTGTCATATAAAAACGAAATATGTATATATATATAGCGCGGAGGTATATCTATTAAATGATACTTAGCTGAACTTGTTTTGCCATTTTGCAACGAGCAGCGGAAAAAGCGAAAGAGAAACAGACACAAAATGAATAGATCAAAAAGTACGAAAGCATCGCAATTGAGTACGTGAGCAGGAAGCACCTGTGGTCGAATATCGGTCCAGTTGAACGAATGCTCCAGTTAGCCAGGTTAGGCCTGTGCGCAAATCAATTTAGGTCATATACACAAGTAACGGCAATAGCATCGCCAACTGGCCATGCGATCGGGCAACTTGGCTTGGCTTGGCTAGTTGGCAGCTGGCCCACTTGCCACCAGCCAACAGCCAGCCAACAGCCACCAGCCAGAAGCACTTTCGTTCGCTGCGGTTTTTGCTGTTTTTCTGTTTTTCTGTTGCCATTTCCAATTTTATTTTTTTTTTGCTTAGCCATACTCGCAACAGGTTCGCACGCAGCCCGGTTGCCCAAGCACCGTGTGTGTGTGTATGTGTGTGTGTGTGCGCTTGTGTGCTTATGCACAAACATAAATTATAGCCCAAGTATGTGTAGTAAACTCGTTGTACTTAGCCAGATAGTCTAGATGTGTCTAGACATACTATACTACGATTCCTCTTTCGCCTAGGCCTATGCATTGATTGAGACCGGTTTTCAAAATCGTTAACAATTTTGGAATGCGAGCTTAGACGTTGCTGGGACCAATCTACATTATCCATTATGCCCCAGACAGCCAATTTATTTATTCAATTTTAATTAGTTGCACAGCGATTTACTTGGTCATCTTGGACACTCGAAGGGAATCTCGAATCTCGAGCTTCTTTTTGTGGCACGTAAGTGGAACAGATTGTAATGCGAAATCACATAAAACACAGCCCGACGACGACAATATCATTTGCTCCACATCAGGCGAACTATCGCGACTTTTGAGAATCAAAAGACTCGAGTGAAACAATTGTTGATTGTTGCGTTTGTTGCTAACTGCTTTGCTTTGCACTAAACACAAACAAACAAAAACAGAGCCCAAAAATTGTTGCTCAACGGTCTTAGTACGTAAATCGAAATGTATGTGCTGCGACGATATGCAAATTAATGAGAAATAAGTAGTCGAAACCAGCTCGGTGACCACATTTGCATTTAACACAAATTCACATTAATAACTCACATTTTGATACCCTGCAATAACTGCAATTGTACCAAAATACCCCATTTAATAGGGTATTAATTTAAGCACTCTTTGAATTAAATAAGTTTTTCAAATTCAACCCGTTCAAATCTAAGGAATAAGTTCAAAAAGTAATGGGTATCATTTGGTCGAGCATATCATGCTGGCTCTTTGCATGCACTTCAATGGAATGCTGATCAAATTAGTGGTTATATTAGAGTCCAACTTTTGACAGTAAATAATATGCAAGAAATTCAACACACAGACTGTACCTCGAATATTTCAAATTACAAATTGGAATGCTCCGCATTATATATTAATATCTAAATTAGATTGCGTTTTGAAGGTTATAATTCAGTTTTTTTTTTTATCACATAATTTAATATTTTCAATTTGCTTTCGCGATTTTTTGTACCCGCTGTCTTAGTTATAAATTACTTATATTGCATGTTTATACACACACACACACACACATATATATATATATGTATATACTGTTATATATATATATCAATTTATATGAAATGTCGGGCACACCCATAAAGTTTTATGTTCAGCAATTTGCCGAAAAAATTATTCATAAGCTGACCTTTCAAATCTTGCGAGATTATGAAACATAAATAAACTTAGAACAACGGCGTATAGAAATAAATTTCAGTGTATATTTGCAAATGTGCACATACATATATACATATATTGACAGATTTTCAGATATCTCTTCCAAGTCCAATTTGTATTGAGTGCAGCGTTTATGTATTATATAAAATGATAATGTTCACATTTAAGTCTCGGGTTTTCTCCCACAATTATGCTCAGTGTATGTGGATGTGTTAACATTCTTTTCAATTGTTAAATTGCTTCAACTGCGCAATTGTCACAGACCCCGCCCCCCCCCGCCAAGACACGAGTTCATTCAAATAATTATTTTACCTGACCCTCTTTTGGCCAAATCATGTGAATATTTTGTAAGAGCTCCACAACGATTGTCTGCGTACCGGATCTACTAGGGCACTACTACTACTTGAATACTAGTAACCTAAATATAACTTAACTTCTTCCAAATATTTACTTAGACTTAGATGAATTGTATATCCTAGTCGAGCAGTCTTGGCCTTTGTTTTCTGGTTTTACTTATGCTAATCAAGTCCAAATGATACAAACTTACCAACATAATGCCCAAGCACTTTCCATCTGAGTCTCCCACTCCATATGTATTATATATGTTTTGCTATTGTACATCGTATATTGTATGGGACACCAAGTGTTTTGGAAAGCCGCTGAGCCCCAGACACACAAATGCCTTTCAATATTACCCATTACAAACCCAGTGATCAACAATCTCTTGATTCGTATTGTGAGTTCGTCCGGTATTGAAAGGGTATACTGACTGTCATAGGTTTTTTTTTTTTTGGCTTTGTGTTTCGGTTCGGCACTGTGTCAGCACAATGGCCACATTCTCCAATTCGCAGCCAACTTCCTGGTCACGCTGTTGTCTTGGCATAGTATCGTAGGCGTCCAGTTCCCCTCTCCCCAACTCGTTTCGAAATTTTGTAATAGTACTTATGAAATGTTGTGCTGTGTGTTAACACAGTTTTCAGTATCGGAGACTGGATTGAACTCAAAAATAAATAGCATACAAATCTGATGTCTTGCTATCTGTCCTACAGTAGCTGCAAGCAAAACTATTCGCTGACCATTTTGCTGAACTCAATAAAAAAAAAAAAAACGCAAATCGTGCAAAGCGCTCATTGCAATTAGTTTGTTAGTTTTCCCAGCGGAAAAACTATGAAAAATTCATTTCAACTTATCTTAAATGAATTTTTTTGTTGGTATATTTGCATAATATTATTGCAGTTGCATTCCATTGAATTTGAATTTGAATATCGCTACGTCGATAAATATCGTTGCTATGGTTACCCTATTCTATAAGTTACTTGCTGTAAATCCTTCACAATGTAAAGACGCGTTGGCGCGAAATAAATATAAATAAAATCCACAAAGACAAACTTCAACAAATTTGTATTTGAATTTGAATTTGAATTCGAAATCAGCTGAAATTCAAAATTCAAAAATAATCAAAGAGTTCAGAGCCTCATTGTTTAAATATGAAAGCAATGTTCATGTCCATGTCCATGTCTATGTCTTTGGGTATGTTTATGTTCATAGTCAAAGTTTGCGATGCCGCTCGTTAATCACATGTATTAAGTGAAAGTTAGTAGAGATAACTGGTAATAGCTAGTAACTGCTACTAGCTGCAGAGCATACTGAACGAATGACACATTTTATGCTTGATTGCCAAACAGGCTGGCAGATGTTACCTGGCTGCGCTCACCTGCATTTGAAGTCGGTTCAACAAATTTCCACTTCGATTATCGGTTGTGACATATATCTAACTGAAAAATGTCAATCACTGAAAATTAATAAATTTCTTGTGGTTTACTATTGTGTGGCTTCCCGATTTGATTTGCATTCCAAAAGCGAACTTATATCCATCCACAACTAAATAATTTTACTCCGATTTTGAGCTATCAAAAATCAATGTTTTGTAACGAAATAATTATGAAATATATTACAAAAAAAAACAATGAATAATATTGAATATAACTCTTAGATCGCATAGATCGACATATTGTATAACTTCGAAATGTAAAATAGTATTTCAAGTTTGAAAAGCACTGAATAACTTTGAGTATTATTTTATTCTCGAAATATACATATATAGCTTGAACATTTAAGTATTCAGGTGCTTATGCTAGGGTATATAATCTTCGGTGCATTTTCACAATTGCTGCATAACTAACAGTTAAAGATGCCATTATTTCTAGCTTATTGGTTGGAAAGGCATTTAAACAATATGATTGACGAGCGCAGTTTTGGAACTACTGTGCGTGCAAATGTTGACAAATTAGCCACACTGTGGCGGCCACAATTCGGATTACGGTTACTTGTGGCGCGCTGCTTATGTCTGTGTGTGTGTGTGTGTGTGTGTAAGTTTTACTTCGGCTTTGGCTTTGGGCTGCCTCGCTGCTGAATGAAGCTGAAAATGAATGGATAGATAGATTGCTGCGACGCCAGCTTGCGGTCGACTTTATAGCCGAGTTCATTTGCAACAAAATGTTTGGGCCAACACACACACACACACACACACAGAGATACACACATAGTTGCCGCTGTTGCTTTTTGCCGCAACAAGTTTTCTGTTCCATTTTGCTTACATACGAACAACTCAATCTCTGCATGAGTGTGTGTGTGTGTTTGTGTGTAACTTCAACTACTCGTATTTAAGTACATACACAAATTATATATCTATTTCTCTATATACACATATATACATATATACACAACTTCAGCTACAACGCTAACTAGTTTTGTGTTGTCGTGTTTTGCGGGCTATTTTGATTTGGCCGCTGTTGCATTAAAGTTGACCCAAATTATTTATGTAGTCGAGAATTAAGTGCAGTTTGACACATGCAGCTGTCACTTAAATGGCCATTCTGCCTAATACCCTGTATACATATATATTCAAAAAATAACGCAAAAAGGGAAACGACATAATCACAGCCAACTTTGCATATATATCTTTTGCTGACTGCTATCCACCTGCACATCAAATCTACTTTAATGAATTCAAACAGTTTTTTATGCCCAAGACAAGCCAAAAGTTGAAGAATTTAATCTGATCTCAAATAATAAAAATGATTTCAACCAGTTCAATTTGTTGTCTAACTAATTAAATTAACTAATTTAACATTAACTGTTGGAGCGAAGTTTCCCCGCGTCAGGGAATGCCTGGATTAGATAATAAGACCCAAAGCAAAGTTTATTCAGGACTAAATTCAGCTGCTTAACATAATTGTGCTGCTTAACATAGTTCTGGTGCTTAACATAATTCTGTTGTAATTGGTACGCATTAATGAGGGACTTAACATATGTAGGGATGCACGGTTGCATATGCATGTAAATTAACATAATTTTCAACATTAACCATTGAGTTTTAAGTCGGCAACAGTGATTTCCATTTATCCATTATTTAAAATTAAAGTTTTTCCCTTGATAACCATTGATCTTCCACATTGTTTATCATAATGTCAAACCTTTGCAGAGTCCAGCTGATTAATTTTTCACACTCAAGCCGAGACTTGTGTTACTTATTTCAAACCAGGTTTAACCAGATTTCTTAACTAGACACTCGAACTTATATTATATTGATATTATACAAATATTATTTATTACGTAAACCGTCCAGTTTAGACACGCTTGATCAAATATTGAAGACACAGTGAAATAATAAAAATAATAAAAAAAAAACATATTTCAAGAAATTTGATTTAAAATGAACTTTTTTTTATGGCTGCCTTTCTAGAAGAACTCAAACTTTGCACCAATTTCATAAATCTAAGATTGAAATAATACTCAAATATATAGATGATCTTACAAAATCAATAAATGTTCCACCTGTTCAAATCTGAATATCATAAATAAACCGAGAACTCCGACAATGTGATATATATGTATATACCCAGTGCAAGGCTATAAAAAGCGAAAATGATTTTAACCAGTTTATTTTGTTGATTGTTATTTTTAGCACGATTGTTGGCCAGTGAAAGTAAATGGTTCTGACTGGGATTCCAGGCTGCTGAACTTTCAGATAAATATGTACGTATCTATTGGCCAAGACGGAGCACCCCCCTGTCATAGCTGTGCCCTGCTTTTGGCCACATCAAATGAAAATGAAAATGAAATTGTCATAAACCGTGGCTCGGACTCTGCCTCAAGGTTGTAGCGGGTTTTTCGCTACTTGACGCTACTTTTATGGGCAGAGCGGTTGCGCAATGATCGTTGGGCTTAGCTTGACGCAATTTATTAGCCAGATTTGAAGCACAAGGGTATTGCGACATCAGGGACAGGGGGGGCATGGGGGCATGGCGGAGGCGAGACGAGACGAGGCGGCGATTGCGATTGATTTTAATTTGCAAGAAATTCGCAAAAGGTTTGCAATGCTAATTAAATTGCCACAAATGCATGTATTTGTATTATCGAATATATACATATATATATTTGGACAGCATACATGTATTTTTTGCACACTTTAAGGCATTTCGCATTTATAAACGTGTATTTGAAACCGCAAAGGAATTGCCAAATTCGCGTAAATTTGCGTGATTTTGACCCAGTTATGTCACCAAACGCATAAATTGGCAAAAAAAAAAAACGGTTCGCCAAAAATGTTGGCTTGGTCTTGACAATTGTGAATATGAATCGCTAAATTTTGCTTCCTATTCAAATCAACAATTGCCACAAAACTAATTTATTTATATTTATTTATATACATATATATATTGTTATGTTATCTTTTTCTGATATCCGTTTTGCAAATCGTTTTTAAATTTGAAATTAAAGCGCATATGCAGATGCTACATTTTGGCAAATCGTTGTTTATACATGCAACATGCAGACAACAAAAAAACAAACACATAATAGACAAAGATACATTTGCAAGTCGGAAACTTTGGAAAAGTTGACAGCTGGCAAGATGTGGGTTGCGGCGATGTGTGCGGAATCAGTTAGCCAGATAAAGACAAAAAAAAAAACTACGTGCTGGCCAGGTCGTTGGTGTGCGAAACCCGTTTGCATCCCATCCTTATGGTTTGAAATGTGTGTTAAGTGGCTTAAATCATTTATTCTTGGCAATGACAATATCAGGTTATCTGAATTAGTTTTTTGTTTGATGTATGCATATAATTATGCATATGCACACATGTTTGTGTGTGTGTGTGTGTGTGTGTGCATTGTGTCGCAACGTCTGCTAAAACTCCAAAATAAAACTAAATCCGAACGTGACATTTGCTTGTGCAAAAAGTAAAATATGTATCTCAGTCTCAGCGCCCAAATACAGATTCAGTTTTTGCAACGGGTTCAACGGGTTTGCTTTTGGAATTTCAATTTGCCATGTGTACCTAAATATCTATCTATGTATGTATATGTATGTATGTATGTATGGATGTACGCATATTTGCATAAACAAATGAACGATTCATTCATTCATTCAGCCACTAATCTGTACTTATTGCACTTCAATGCCCGCAAAATGATGTATACGCATCTGGGAACACGGATGTGATATTAAGTATACGTTCCTCACAATATATACAAACAGGCGACAGGGTACAGGGGACAGACAACAGGCGACAGACAACAGTTATGTTAATTGTATTTTCGATTTCTTTTTTCTGATTGTGCTAAGCACTTGTAAAGCATTAATTATGTATGTAAAAAATATTCTAAATCTGAATAAGACACTTTCATGGACTAGACGATTTTAACGGAACTTCTGGAATACATATATATATATAACATTTCCTACTCAAATGTATGTTCTTAGGCAACTCAATTTTTCAATCTGAGCACAAAAGACTTGATACTTGGCATTGTACTTCTAAGAAGATATTTTTATAAAATAATAACAAAAAATAAAATATGTTTATATATATATATAATTATAAATTGTTGGAGCGAAGTTTCCCCGCGTCAGGGAATGCCTGGATAAGGTAATAAAACATAAGCAAAGTTTATTCGGGACTAAATTCAGTTGCTTAACATAATTCTGTTGCTTAACATAATTGTGCTGCTTAACATAGTTCTGTTGCTTAACATAATTGGTATGCATTGATGAGCGACTTAACATATGTAAGGATTCACGCTTGCATTGAATGTAAATTAACATAATTTTCAACATGTATATTTATGAACTAAGTTAAATAATACACAATCATTTAATCCTTATAAAAATTGTTAAAATAAAAATAAAAAATAAATATAAAAAAAAATATATTTCTAGGACTGAACAATGCTGTCAATTGTTTAAATCTATCCTTTTTTGCATGATATATTAGAGAAACAAAATAGTTGCATACATTTAAAGTTGTCTTTGCATAACTTTGTGTGAACATTATGATTTGTAGGCAATTAAGTAGTTAGACAAAGAGCCAAAGAGTTGGCCGCCTTTTTAGGCTCAACGCTTTTTATGTGCCACATGCCACATGCTACTTCCTACTTTTCTCAGATTCCCATACAACACTGCGGATACTTACTTTGATTGAGATGTGAGAAAAGATATATAGGCATAAACACATACATGTACATATATGTGTGTTTGTGTGTGTGTGTGTGTGTGTGTGTGTCGCCATGCAGGAAATTGAGGTAGTTTTCCGCTGCGATTTTAGTTCGATTTTTATTTTATAATAATTACACCCATATTGCGTTCAGTTTAGAGTTGGGCTTTTGCTTGCTTTGCCCACTGCTCACCGCTCACCGCTCGCTAGTCGAGCTAAGCCATCAGAGCCAATTTTGACAAACGTGCTCACAGCAGCCGCCAAACGTCATTGTTGCAATTTCGATTTTGATATTTTGAGGTGTGGCTGCGGCAACTGCTGCTGCTACAACAATAACAACAAACCCGCTTAATCGCAGACAGCCACAAAAGGGGCATATAGACAAAAACAACAACAAAAAACAAAAATCAAATTCCATATTTGATTGAAAAATCTATTTCTGAATTTTCCATTAAGCAAAAAATACCAAATAATATTAATTAAAATTAAGGTTGCAATAATAATAAAGTGGTTTCAGATATGATGCACAATAAGAAAGAAAAAAACAAACAATTTTTGCAGTAGATTACGAACTCCTTTAAGTGTCTGCGGTATGCCACACATGCTTATGTAAGTGTAATAAACAAAAAAAAAAATTGAAAAAAAAGCAACATTATGAAATATCGGATCTGCATAGCAATTTACGTGATATCGGCTGCATTGATAATTGCCTGGTCTGTGTACAACAATTTGTGGGCATTGTTGGTTGGATAACACACATAAACACTTGGCCAACAACCAACAAAAAACAGGCAAAAAACAATATGTGCCTTTGGTGCCATTTGGAAACTTCCTTTTGTCATATTTTGAATGCTTTTTCTGAAACTGAATTTTGTCGAACGTCGGAGCAGAAATTAGCTCAAATAAAATTCGAATATTCGTTGGAAATATTTTGAATGGATCTAATAAAAAATCGAATTAGGCCAGTTCTGATTCTATAATAAGTTAAGCAATAAATTCTGTGTTTTTTTTATTGCGAACGGGTTTTCATTGTGCACTTATTATCCACAGCTGGGAATCAATTCAATGAAGATGTTTGTTCTTATTCTGATTGGAATCATGTCTGGGATCCCGTCTTTAAGTACTAAAATTAGCATTTAATTGTTGAACATTTGCAACATTTTTGGCAGTGACAAATTGATACAAGTTGAAAAAACATTTGTTCCCCTTTCTAGCTGATTGGATTTTCTCGAACGTATGCAAGTTCGTGTCAATGACAATCGTGTTTGTTTGCCTGCCTCTCTGTGTGTGTACAACCATAAACACATGCAATAGCACAATAAACATGTTCACACGGAATCTGAACCCCCCCCACCATCCCCATCCCCCGCGCAGGTGGACTGACAATGGAGACACGGCAACTGACAGTTGCAATTTATTTAATGCACAATGGATCCATTTCTCTCGCTCCATCAATCGGTCTCTTGGAGACATGCGAATGTCAAGTTTAACTGTCCATAGCGCTATATACATACATACATACATGCACATATTTATATGTATTATATTCATGCTTACGGATCTGTTCAGTTGTTCAACACTCTTGAGTAGTTACTGGTTCGAGAAATGACCTAACATAAAATACAATATGTGCATGCAAAGAGGAAAATTTTCAATTTTATTTAACAGAGAGACCGAGAGAAAGAGAGAGAGAGATAGAGAGATAGAGAGATAGAGAGAGAGATGGAGAGGGAGAGATGTAGTGCATAATTGCATAAAGCTGATTAAGACGACCGCTGATAAAGTTGGCTAAAATTTCATTGCGAACTTTCACGAATTTGAAGAGTTCAGATTTTGGCTTGGATCATAACCCGTCGAGGTGTTTTGAAAATATAACTAAACTTAATAAGCTATAGAGCAATATGCGAGACTTTCTATTATTTTGTAATTATTGTTTTCCACTTCATAAAGGCAGGTCTAACGTTGCTTTTATTTCGCTTACTGCTTACTGCTCTTTCCATTTTTTTTTTCTTTTGATTTTATCGATTTTTGTTTGTGAACTTTGGCACCACAACAGAGATGTTAATTTCGAGTGAATTCGATGTCATAGAGGGGATAGATGGTGGATGGTGGATGGTAGGATGGGTGATAAATGGAAAGCGAACGGCTTAATGCTTAATACTATAACAATGCACATCTAATATAAATCGTGTTATTGACACTTTTGCAGTGCGTGTCTGCGAGTGTGTGTGCGTTTGTGTGTGTGTGTGTGTGTGTGCCATTAATAACTTGTTATGCTTGTTGGATGGCTTGCGTACATACAGACATACATATTTACTCGTACATATGTACATCCGTTTGCATATTAAGCATACGCCACGTTTGTTTTCCTCAGCGCAAATAAAAAATGAGAAAAAAAAAATGAAAGTGCTCCTCGGACCATGCACAAGGCCACTTCGCCATTGTTAATTAAATTTAATTAAAATTGAAATTTGTATGCTCTTTCTCTCTCCGTCGCTCTCATGCGAGACAAACGCGAGCTTTGCCAGCAGATCTAACTGGACTTTAAGTGGTTTCCAAATTCGAAAATAAAAGGCAAAAAAAAACCGTAAAGATTTGCTCATCAGTAATTTTTTTTTTACTAATTATTCATTCAATAAACACTCGATTATTTTATTCAAATCGTGGGGGCTCGTTTTGATAAGAATATTATTTTTATATTTAATTGTAATCTTTGTATATATATTATGGGAGATATTATTATTGTTTGGCTTACCCTTGGCGCGTTGCGGCTGTTGTGGGGCACCGACGCGGACAGCTTGAGCCACTGGTAAATCCGAGAGTAAGCTGGCAATTAGAGCCACAAGTGCAATTAAGTGTTTTAATCCCTTTGGCGACATGGCGCACTTTGATAACATTTTGCAAATTTAGTTTTGAATTTTGCTTTTCACACAGCGCACACTTGGGAGAAACACTGGCTGAGAATATATTCGCAATAATGATCGGGACTAGTTTTCTTGGCCAACAACCAGGATGTCGACTATATTTGACAATAGTCGCTTAGATGACCACTTGGGGAGCACAAGAAAACCAAAAAACCGAAGAAACGAAAATGCTATTTGGAAATGAAGGCTGCTGCACTGCGTTTTGGCGAAGCACGCGCACCGCTTCTAAGCACTAAACTGACTGCCACTAGGCGAACCGATCTGACTATATAAAATCTTTCGAGACCAGCACAACACTCGCTGCAAGCTGTTGCGATCGAGCTTACGGCCAAACGGGGAATGGCTGAATGAATCACGCGATGGCTTCAAAGAGCGCAAGAAGTTGCTTGCCTGCTTGCCTGCCTGCCTGCCTGCCTGCCTACCTGTTTGCTGCTGCAGCCAACAAACCGCAACAGCACCAGCAGCAGCAGCAGCGGCAGCAAATACAGTTAAGCCAGCAGCTTAAGCTCAAACTAAGAGTCAGACTCAGACTCAAGCTTCACTTTCAGCTCAAGCTCCAGAAAGCTTTTGTTAAAGCAACGAGAGAGGGAAAGAGTGAGAGAGAGAAATGCAAAGCAATACAAGTGGTATATTTATTGTGTGTATGTTAAACAGGAATATCTTTTTAGTTTTTATTTTAGTTTGCAAAAATAAATTCAACTTTTACTACGTTTTAATAAACTATAAAACTTATGAACTATTAATATTTTTCAAGTTTACATAAGATGTCTGCACGTCCGTAAGCAAATTAGCTGCGATACACATTTGAATATCGTAAACGATCTACAAAATCTAATCGTACTTGAGGATCGTATCAGAAAGTTGCTTTTGATTTACTTTGTGGCTCCATTCAAAATGTGTCTGCTCCTGTCTTTCCTACGCTAAAGCAATTATCGGACCCACTCTTGCATAATATGTGCAAATATATATGTGAGTGTGTGTGTCTGTGTGTGTTTACAGTTAGATAAGTCCCTTTTTTACATGTAAATAAATTGATCCATTTCTTAATTGAGATAGTAAAATTATAAAAAAAAGACCGCAAATTAATACAGCTTTGACTGAGTCTTGGAGTCCTCTAGGAAGTCAATACAATTCAGTTGATTTTACTCAGTTTTTAAAGATATATCAGAACGAACTAATTTTACTTAATTTTCGCATATACACATACATATACAGTAACTACTAATTAAACTTGGAGCTGTTAGTACATTTGTAGTTCTGCATAATTTAAGGGGATTACAAGTGGATTATAACCGGGTTGTGGTGATAATGTGTACACTGTTTAATTAATTATTTTATAAGTACTTAACATAGTTGAATTTTAATGGATAATTAGCAATAATTGTGAGCTTTGTTTCTTGGCTTAATTGGCATTGATTGGGTATGTCGCTGGATGAATTTGAATTTGTTGTGTTCAAGTCTCAATCATATTATTTGGTAATTTAATTTCGGCTAGTAGAGAGTGTGAGGTGTTTATATGGAATGTGAGGGGTGAAAGCGAGTTACCAATTTGAAATAAGGCTACAAAGTTCGAATTTGGTTTGCAAAAATTGAAATTGCTTGTGCAAAACTAAAGGCAAAGATTGTGAGTATTGAGATTGAGATTGTGGTTGTTGTATTAATTACTTACTGTAATTAATTATTGAAAACTTTACTTAATACTAAATTACAACTATTTCTATGTTATAAACTTCTATAAATGTAGACTTATTTATATTAAGGACTTATACTGTTTAAGGACTAAGGAATGGGGTTTCTTTCAGTTTATGTCATACATTTTAGAAAAATTTTTTTTTTTTAGTTATCTGATTATTATTATGTGATTGCGGCGGTCCATTGGCCCAGGGATTCATCTGACCATCGTAGCCACCAGTGGCACCCATGGGTGGACCATAAACAATAAAATTGTCCATGTTGTCGGGAGGCTGCGGCTGCTGTTCTTGTTGATCGTTGTTACGTCTCTTTACACCGTTATGGGTTCCAAACGAATGCTGTTGTTGTTGCTGCTGCTCCTGCTGATGTTGTTGTTGTTGTTCCTGTTGTTGTTGTTCCTGTTGTTGTTGTTCCTGTTGTTGTTGTTGTTGTTGCTGTTGTTGTTGCTGCATCAAAGTTAATGTCCAGATCGTGACCAGCAGCAGTGACGTCCTCATCATTTGTCGCACTGCTCTCAAGTCCCAGGCGAAGCAGGACCTCGGAAAAGTTGTGGCCCCAGCTTCGATCGGTCTGACGTCGTGTATGATGCGTTCTCACCAGCAGCGTATAGAATTGCAGCAGCCGGTTCATATCCTCCGTATTTAAATCATCTACGCCGTTCACGATCAGTGCGCTTGCCAATTTCGAGGATAAGAGCTGCCGGTCGAAGGGTAGCCAGATCTCCTCCTTCATGGCCAAGTCGATGGGCTCAGGCTCATTCTGTGTCGACTCTTTATCAGCTGGGTGTGTGTGTGTGTGTGTTAGAGAGAGGTAGTTGGAAGGAGGGAGCAACAATTAATTACCAGTATTAACAGTTAAATGTAATCAAAAGAGGAAAACCGGATAAGAAAAAACTACCGAACCGACAACTTGAGAACCCTTTTTTTGGTAGATCACAGAACAGAGAGTTGATTCCAACCAACATGTACAGACAAATACTTACCCCGACATAAACATATTTGTATCTATATCCATATATATGCATTGGACTTGGTCTAGGATCTGTTGAAAGTTGCAAAGCTTCTGAGTTTGTATTGTGTTGCACTTACGTTTTCTTGAGACCTGGAAGACGATGGCCGCAATATTGCTGATCAACGTTTTCACAACGTGCACTTTTTGTGGATATTCGAGCACTTCCGCATCGAGAATGCCCATTAGCTTCTGCTTGGTAGTCTCCAGGAACACACAATTGTCCTCATTCAACAGCAGATCATCGGCGGCATTTGGCTTGATCTTCTCCATGGCCACTGCCTTGCTGAGCAAACTGTTCGCCTTGGGTCCGAGGCTGCCCAACAGATGCTCTAAGGCGGATAGCATGCGCAGCACACTAACCACAGTGAGTGGACCTTCGATCTCTGTCTCCCGATCACGCCCACCGTAATCGTCGTGGCTGCGCGAATGGTGCGACCTGTCATGCCCGCGGCTATATTGCGAACGCGAGCTGCGCCGATGCGACGAGCGTGATCTGAAGCGCGAACGCTGCCGGCGTCGAGTGGCCTCTGAGGAGCGAGACCGCCTTGCACGCTTTGGTGACAATGAGCGTGACGATGAGCGTGACAATGAGCGGTCATACGGTGGACGGCGAGTGGGACGAGCCGCGTGCTGATCATCATCGCTGATGTTGCCGCAACGATTGGACTTGCGGCGCACAGCGACATTCGTCGAAGATGAGACGGCGGCGGTTCCGGCTGCAGCGGATGTAGGTGGATCGCCATTTGTGATTTTGGGACTGCTGAAGCGTATTTTATAGCTTTCCATGAGGTCCTTGGTGTTCTCTTCGTCTTCGGCGCCCATCTTGAATTTCTCCATGAGCTCCTTTTTGATCTTATTGACGGCATTGTTGAAGAGCTCCACGCGTCGACCGTTCCAATAGCTAACCCATTCGGGTTTATAGTCATAGCTATTTGGATCGCATTTTTTCTCCTTCTGCAGCTGCTTGTAGCGTCGATTCCAGAACAGTTTCCACTCCTCGGAATAATCGGGATGCTTCTCCGGATTCGATTCATATGTTTCCTTTTCATCGACCAGCTGCTTCAATCGTTGCTCCAGCAGGCAGCGAAATTTCTCCCAACGATAACTCTCGTGCGCAATTTGATAGGCCTGCAACGACAGCTCCTTGGGCGTTGGCAGCTGCTGCATGATGACTAGCCCAGCTCCCAATGTTGGCTTGATACCGCTTGCCTGGTTACCTTTCTCATTGGCTACTGGCGGTGAGCGATTTATGCCACGATATTCCGGCTGCTGTTCGTCTTGCTGATGCTGCTGTCCCATTAGTGGGTCAAAATTCTCATCGTCACTGGAAATGGAATATAGGGCAATTGGCTCGGCATTACTTTTATTTAAGTGAAGCGTAACTTTCAGTGTTTCCGTCGGCTTGGCCTCAAAAATCATTTGGTGCACCTCGTCAACGACATCAGGTCCGGCGGATTCATCATAATGACATTTATCGCGTACCTCTGAACAGATTTTTTCACCACAACGACGAAAATCATCGCCAGCAACGGCCAAGATTTGCGTGCTGCGTCCGAAATGCGTCTCGATATGTTGGACCAACTTGTTTATGCCATTAAACATAAGTTCGTTGGAATCGCCCGAGAAGCGGCGCAGCTGCTGCAGCAGCTCAAAGGCCTTCGGAAAGTGCTTCTTCAGATAGTTGGTTCGATGCGTGAATGACGTCCAGTGGGCAAATATAAAATGGCAATCGGTGCACATATTGCACAGTACACAAAAATAATCGGGACGAATTTGGCCATATTCGTGCAGCTCGACAACATATTCGGTGCCAATGAGAGCGCCGCTTTTGTGGCTCTCAATTAGCTTCTGTATTACCGCTGTGCGTGGCATTTCATCCTCCAAGCCGGGCGGAACGTGCTCGTCAGTTAAAAAGTTCATATCAGATGTGGACGAATCTGCAAAAGGGCAGCGATTGGTTTATCGATATCTAAGAAGCAGAGATAGGCGCTTGTCACGACACGAAAAGCACACTATTTAACATGGATCTACATATCATACGCGAATCTATGTCTACTCAACATGGACTAAGCTAACCGATTAGCTATCGACTTATCGCAAGTAATTACGACGTTATAATTAATTCATATTTTTGCACTTTGTACATTAGCCATGCCATGTTGCGTATCCTTGTTGAATAAAATTCGACATGCACCCATCTCTAAGGCGAAGCAATAACTCCAACTTACCTGGCCTTCACTTTGAGATTGGTAGTAGTAATACGCTATTTTTCACAATTGTCCCCAAAAAGTGATCTGCATGCACTAACAATCAGGAACGAAATGGACGAGAAAACAAGAGCACGCCAAGTGATCGATATTGTTGCTCGATAACTTATCGCAATTGCGGGTCAATATAAAATTTGAAATCGTCTCTCGTCTTGATGCACAGCTCTCATAACCTATTCACTCAAAGGCCGAACTGCAACTCCCTCTTCGTCGTCATCGCATGCTGCTTCTCCTCTTCGACGATTGTCTTCTTTGAGCAAATTCGCCGTCTAGCGAATTTGCTCTCGTCGTTGTTCTTTGCTCGTCGTTGTTTCTTTACTCGTCGTTGTTATTCGTTTTCATGTTCGCCGTAGTTCTTGGAATTGGCCTTAGAAGCCACAAACCAACCCACATCCTCAGGCGTCGACCAGACACATGTCGATGAGTTCTTTGGACATCATAGGCGTCATCGTGCGTCATTTTGACAATCAGTAATTTAAATTTCGAATGTTAGCCATTTATGTATTTCCTTTAAGAGGTGATCTTAGCTCCATTTCAATTTGTGTGTAAGCATAAGAGAAGAAATGCCCTTTGCAATTTGGAGTCTTGAGTCTCAGGCAGACAATGCTGTTACTTTAACATTTGTGCATATTTGCAGCCAAGTAAACAAACATGTGCATGCAGCTAATTATATGTATGTGCACCTACACACGTTTACAGACGCAAAGCTGCAAAGCTTCACTCTCCACTCTTCACTGCCTGGCATTGCCGTGGAGCTCTGGCATTTTCATCTCAAGCTACTTAATCGGTAGTTCACCCCAAACAGATTTCCTCTGTCAGTCAAATGTGAATGTGGTCTTAACTCTTACTTGCATTTGTTTTCGGGTAGAGCAGCTAAAGTGTCCAAGTGATTTATGTGTGCACGTATAACTGTACGTATTTATATGTATATGCCTGTGGTTGAAACGGTCGACTGGCCAAGGTTAGACAAGGTCGATAAAATTAGATGGTGAAATTTAGTTGGCTACTTTGTCGGTGTATAGAAATGTTTTATGGGAGTATTGCTAGATTATAATAGTATTGAAAACATAAACTAATCTTATGTCTGAGCTTTTAAGCTTCTTATATGGCTGTTAAATAATACAAATAATTTTTTGTTATATTTAAGAAATGTAATTTCTTGTAAAACATAATCGAAAAAAATTAAAAATACGGAAACCGCATAAAATTTGATAATAACACTTCACAGGATATATAATAACATAACTATCCCTAGTCGAAGGTCTGCTTTAGTAATCATTAATAAGACAGAAATAAAAATAACACTTGATCAGAGAAAAGTTATGGCTAGTAGACAAAGATTAGTTAGGAGTCGATGAGCAATAGGAAGAAATTCTTTTGCACATATTCCAATCTGCTTTGGGGATTCTGATGTTGTGGAGACCACAGACAAGATCCGTACGAAAGAAGTATAGAGTATAATTTGTAATATCAGAGTTATCAAATTCTTTCACTTTCCGACAATACTTACAACCTGGGCCAAGCTACGATAGAATGACATCATCTTGCACATGGAGCAGTTCAATTGGAACCAATTCTTTTTTCACCTAGATAAAATAGAAAGTAATTCCTCCTGCAGTAATCATCGATGGCTCATTTCCTTATAAGTCAGGCACAACTTGACGTCATCATCATTCATTTTAGCAGAAGTAAGGTCATTAATAATTAGGTAAAAAGGGCTGGACCGCACTGGGGTGCGTCTGAGGTATCTAGAATATGTCTAGAATGTGAAGTTTTAGAGATAGCTTTTGAGTTTTGTTAAGCTAGATTAGCACTGAAAAGTGAAAAATGATTGCACCTGCTGATAGTACAGATATCAATTTGAGAATACGATTTGGGTGTTTCTAATCCGATCTTGATGAAGGCTGTCGAGTCGATCAATAATATGTCAAGATATATTAAATATCAATTGGTAGAATATGCCCATAAAATTGTGTTGCTATAAACTGATCAGCCCGGGACACAAAACCATTATGGCCATTTCAATAAGTACAGGATATACAAAAAAGGCAATATTATATGTCAGAGAATTATTCATAGTTCGGCACACATATAATTCGCCATCACTTGAAGGCATTTATAGAATCCATCGCATGCATTCGCTTCGCCGAATGCACTGTCCTGTAATTGAGTCCTGCCGCACCCAGCCCTCTCGGCAGGCACAGCCGGGCTCACACTTAACGGGTCTGCACTTCCTGACCTGGTAGTTGTTCATGCAGATTCGGGGGCATGCTGAGGCACACGAGACCATCACGTCATGCTTCAGGCACACTGCTCGAGAGGATGGGACGCGTACTCAGAAAGGGGATGAATCAATTAAACAGTTAAACACAACTCACAGCCAAAAAATTTGTCCAAATGGGCAGTTGCAAGTCCCAAGAGGGCCAGCAGGGAACCAATTCCGGCAAATCTCATTTTCGCAATGAATCAAAGTGTTTTCAAGCCAAATTAAACAGTTGCCGATTGTTGTTTCGTAAAATGCGAGGGCTCTTTATCAAGTATCTGAGTTACAATTTGTCACAGCTAACTGCCTCGCGAACTTATCGATCAACGCTCGCTCTAGTCACACCTGCTAATTTGTTCAGCTACTGCAAATCAATTTGGAATGCCTGTTTAGCGTACGGCGAAAAACTAACAAATTAATCAAAACAAATGGCGTTTTATACCCAGCAAAAAGTTGGCTAAAAAGGGTATCTTAAAGCGTATATGCATTCATATTTTTTATGTATTTTCAGTTTCGGCATTTTCCTTGCCTGCCTTAAATGTCATTGCGAATTCAGTCGCTTTTCAAAACTTTTTGTTTATCTAAATCCGTTTTTTTTTTTTTTTTACATACACACCCTTCACACAGATGCACACATACACTGACACAGGCAGACAGACAGACACATATTTGTATTTGTATTTGTGTACATACGAATAAGAGTGAAAAACCTGCCCACAATTAAAATACCTTCACTTTCGGTTTCATTATGCTTTGGCAAACAAAAGATTTGTATCTGCGTAAACTAAGAAACTGGAATAAATAAGAGAATTTGTTGTTGCTTTATTTGTTTGTGTTGTTGTGTTTCTGTTGTACTGTTACTGTTGTGCTATTGTTGTTGCTGTTGTTGTTGCTGGCCAAACACCTCCGCCCAAATGTGGCATGAGAAAAACAAAAGAGCTCTTGAGCTCTACAAATTTATTGGCTTTGTTAATGTGATAGGTTGCGAAAAAAAAATCGACTCTTGCAAGTAAAACTGTGAATCACGATTTTTGTGCGCAAAAAAAAATAATGAAACTAAAATGTTACTTTTAGTTTGCTTTGAGCCTGGTTGTACTAGTATATATATATAAATATATATATAAGTATAACTGCAGGCACAATTGATGGCCTCATTTGTCGAAAACTTGCCAAATTAGGTCCAATAACTTTTGTCTGATTTGCATCATTCGCAAATTGTAGGTTTCGACTAGATTTTAGCCTGCAATTGATTCTAATGGCCAAGGAGATTACTTACCACCATACACTACACTATAATTCACACCTATTTAAATATGTACAAGCGATATTTGTGGCTCACATAATTACCTCTTATATGGCTTGTTAATTAATTCATTTCGTAAACATGCGTAACATTAAACTAATTAATAATGTTGTTGCCAAGGACGCACGAGCAACTCAATCGCTAATACAACAGTTAACATTAAATAGCGAATCAGCGAACAAAAAAATAAAACTCGAACAAGCCTTAACAAACCAGATCTAAATCGATTTTAAATTGCTTTGTTTTGTTACCAATTGCGATTCGTTGTATTGCAAAATGTGGAAGTGGAAGCTTTGTCGTCGCATTTTTCTCGACTCGATTTAGCGGTTCACAGCCAAGTTAATTGAGACACAAAAAAGAACCGCTACCATCCGGATACGGATATACCTTCAATTACAGACGCAGACGCAAGAAAATCAGTTGTTCTATGGCCACAAAATTCGAACAATTTCTTCATCTTTCAATCACAATTACAAATCCATCCTTGCATTTTGCAGCTTTAAATAACTCTTGCTAATAATAATTCTTATATTTATTGCACTTTCGGAATATATTTTATGTATACGTATTAATTCACAAATTATTATTATATTTTGCCATTTTTTTCAATTGTGGTTCAAACACAAAACCGTGATATCTTAATCAGCCAATGTTCAAAGTTAATTTTGAATATTTTGTACTCCAGAGCTTAACCTAAAATAAGACAAATAAATTCATTATAATTATGATTAGTGGATAAGTTCGCCTAATTACCTGTCATCACTTGCATAAACTCTGTAATTAATTGTTGGAAAACAAGGTAGTTTTTGTTAACAATAAAATGTAGGAGATGGAAATGCGAGATTTACTTACCATCGAAATCAACCGTTCCTGAACCATCAGCATCGATTTCCTCAATAATGCTATCCAAATCCTGGCTTGATATTTTGTCGTCCAGCTCATGGAGAATGCCTCGCAGTGTGGCAACCGTTAGATAGCCCTTGCCCTCCTTGTCGTACACTCGGAATGCCTCCTTCAGTTCATTCTGCAGGGCGGCCACATCCTCCTCGACCTCGATGAAACGCGCAGCCAGCTTGCAGAACTGAGCGAAGTTCAATTTATTGGATGTGCCCTTATCCACCTCCTTGATCAGGGCTTTCACAGCTGGTGGTTCTAGCTTTTGGCCCAGAATCTCCAGTATAGCGGAGACATCGGAATGCTCGATCGAGCCGGTGCCATCCAGATCAAAAGCCTTGAAAGCATTGCGCAGAACTAATCACAAACAACAAATTAGCGGATTTAGTTTGGACAAGCTACACTCAGAAAAATCGCTCTGAATTTTTGGAAATCAACCTTAAATGAAAATCGCCCTGTAATTAGAAAGTTTTTCTTCTTTTTAGATATAATTTCTAAATATGAGAAGAAGAAAAAACTTTCTAAAAATTAGAAAGGTGATATTTTATTTTTTTAGAAATATGTTCTATTACGATTCTAATATTGCTAACAAGTTGAAAGGCAAGCCCCCGCTCTGAGAAGAAACCCTTTCTAAAATTCAGAAACAAGTAATTAAATTTACTGGCTTCGCTTTTATATCAGGGTTTAGCTGTTGTCTGCTTTAGAGGTCGAGTAGCTCAGTGGGCAGTCAATCAACTCGAAGACCAAGGGCCGCGGTTTCGAATTGCCGTACGTTTTTCAAATTAAACTATTGGAATTTATATACTATCTAAAGTTTTGGTATTTGTGAACAAATTTGTTAAATAATATGCTTCTGTTTACACACAAATAAAAAAAGACACTCAAAATTCAAATCTTTTTATAAGCTAGCTTTAGAAAAACGAAAAACAATGATTTTAAGAAATACACTTTCTGAATATTAAGCTAAGCTGCCCTTGTCGCAAAAAGTATGGAGAATTTCTAAAACTCAGGTCGATTTTTTTCTCTGAGTGTATACATATACATACTTCTCAATTGATCTTTGTCGTACTCCGCCTCAGTCTGCAAAAAAACGAAATGAAACGAAATGAAATGAAACGAAATGTGAAATGAAACGAAAAGAAGATTAATTAGGAATGCAACATCTCATTAGATGTACATGTGTTTGTTTGCGTGTACAGATGTTCTCAAAATAGGATTTTGTACCTTTAAATGAGTTGCCATTAATCAACACATCGCAGGTGACCTAGTCTTCTCTTAGAGGCTTTTTGCCAGAGATTTGGAATGAAAACTCATCGATCCCATCAATTACATAGATCACTTTTTTATGAATATTCAAAAAAACCACACACATATATATATATGTATATACATATATGCCCTACAAATGTCCTCTGCTGTGTCAAATAATTTGCAATTGCAATCAAGGCGAAACATCAATTTAATTGATTTATTTGTAGAACAATGTTGTGCACTCAATAATCATTTATTATTGTATTTGAACCGAATGATTAGATCAGTTATATAATGAACTTACCATTTTCTATATATTTTTGATTGGAAAAGCTTGTTGAAAATTATGAAAAGTCCAATCTAGGATACGACGATTAAAGTTAATTGTTAAATTACTGATTGCAAACAAAAGTAATAAATATCCAACTATTTATATATTCACCAAAAGATTGATTTGCAATTAACTTTCGATCAGATCGAGTTAGCGCCACCGTCTAACCAATTCTATGTCTGTACGCCGTATATAAACCGCAACGTCTACGGCAAATGTCACCACGGGCTGGCTGCCTACACGGGATAAGAACCGACGACGAACCGTGTAAAATCAGAAAGCATAGCACAGCACTGCATCTGCAACTTGTAAGTGGAAACAAATGCCAAATTCGAATTCGTCGTCGTCGGCGCCGACGCCGTCGTCGTCAGCGCCAATCGATCTCTTGGCATGCCAAATAAAACGGTGAATAGAATATTTTACTCTTCTCTACCCCACCTGAAGGCAGACGAGGAACCAGCGACCCGATGACACAGCACTACTGATAACAAAATTAATGAGTCACACTTCAAAATCAGAGTTATCAAACATTTATACTTCAAAACAGTTTTAAGGGTTTCGAACATAAAATTCAAATTATTATTATTTATTTGATTTGAGTAATGTGGAATAGTCATCAATATTTTAAAAAGCGTTTAACGAACACAAATTCAAAATAAAATCTAACATTCAAATTAAAGACGAAAATTAAATAATACAAGAGTGTTGTAGTAGCTGGCTGGTCTATGAGTGTGTCGCTGGCCATTAAATATATTCTAGTTTTATTACCAAATTTATTTTTCTCCCCTTATAAGCTTTCCACAGTCAAATATAAGTATGACAGAAAGTCATTTCTTATGATTGGCACAGGTACTGAATAAGTAAGACATTGTAAATATTTATTCACAAGCCCGAACTGAAATCACTTGCTTATACACACAAACACAATTCATATTGGACTATAACTTGGGTGCTTCTCATCCGATCTTGATTTCAATTTGTGCAATTGATCAATAATCAAGGTATAATAAACCAGTATTTTAAATGCTGTCGCGAATCGCTATTTCTGTATTCGAAATGCGGGGCAATTTAAGTAAACTTTATCTATCAAGAGTATATATATATATTATTAAGTCGGAGATCCTTCTTTATAAATATATTTGTTTATAAAATTGTTTTTGTTGTTTTATTTATAAAAATTCAAATTACAGCGACCAGAATCGGAGCACCCAAAGAAAGCACTCAGTTTCAGTAAAACTTGTTCAAAGAATTTATTCTCATAATGATTTCGCATTGCAAATGGCCAAATTCACCAATGTAAAAGCAAGTAAGAATGCTGTAGTCGAGTGAGATCGACTACGATATACCATGACATCAGTTGTTAAATATATTCTGCTTTATATTTCACTTTAAAAAGCCGTGCATCCAAATGTGCGAAGGTCTTCAACTGCACTCTTTTCTTATGGCAGACTCAGGGATTACTGACTAAAAAAAAAAATGAGCCCGAACAGGCTGGCTACATATACTTACCAACATACATACACGCAATTGTAGGTAGCGGGACTCTCTGGAATACACACAGAAACATATTGACGCTCGCGGCGATTATCATGCCATCTCTTTCTCACACATGAGCTCGCATATTTGTCCATATACTTACCAACATACATATATATGTACACGCAATTGTAGGTAACGGGACTCTCTAAAATACACACAAAAACAGATTGACGCTCGCGGCGATTATCATGCCATCTCTTTCTCACACATGAGCTCGCATATTTGTGCATATACTTACCAACATACATATGTATGTACACGGAATTGTAGGTAACGGAACTCTTCAGAAACACACAAAAACATATTGACGCTCGCGGCGATTATCATTTATGCATACAGAAAATGGTTGCGTCTGCTGATAGATAGGAGTTCAATATGCAAATCTGTATATGTATATATATTATAAAATATTCTAATTTTTAGAAAAATGTACATTGAATTCGAAAATAAAATCCCATGATTTTAAAATGAAACATCACTCCGTTTTAGAAATATACTCTTTGAATGAATTATTAAATAATTAAATTAGTTACCATCGGCGTCAAAAGTCGCCCATTTTTGTTTTTACATAGAGTCCGATTTTTTTCTGCACTATTAATTACAAATAACAAATAAAATAAAAACACAACCAATATGCTGATCTTTAAACCTTTGAATATATGGACTTACATATACGTGTAGTGAAAATTGGGAAAATCTCTTTCTTAGATGCATCCTTCTGCCGATTGCGTACATTTACATACCTTGATTATAACCTTTTAACAATTTTATTAGGTATTAATTCTTATAAACATACATTGTGAATAAATCGCAAGGATGAGATTAAAAAATACTTAAATATTTTTGCTGCGAATCTGGACCACATTTTTAATTGAAATCTGAAAACTGAGTAATCCAAAAAGTCATCGGTCGAATAAAGAATTAAGTTTCTTATTTATATTTGTATAATATGGAGATCTATGAGTTTCTAAAAGTATATGATATATCTAAATTAATGGGTGAACCAAAAGATTGGTAACTCAAAACCGATATTTCGGTTGTAATTGTTATCAATTTACATTTTTATATTAGATTATTAATGGTACTACAATACTATGAATTGTAAATCCGATATTATTCCCTCCTTTCCACACTAATCTTATTTAATTAGTGTTTTTGCGTATTAAATAATTGCTTTTGATCAAACTCCAAATTTATTCAATTGATTTACATGCATAGCCTGCTGAGTTTTAATTGAGATTTAGGAATAAATTCTGTTAGATTGTAGATTGGATACACTAATGCCAATTCTAAAGATGACTTAATGGGTTCATAAATACTGGGTCCATAATATTCGTTCCTTTAATCATCACCACCAGTCATAACTTCCATGAATTCTGTTAAATAGACAATAATATTGTTTAAGATAAATTATTCAGATATACATATATATATTCATTATCGCACTTACCATCAAAATCAACAGTGCCGGAGCCATCCGAATCAATTTCCTCAATCATCATGTCCAAGTCGTCGTTGGTCAGCTTGTCGTCCAATTCACGCAGAATTTCGCGTAGAACTCCAGTTGTGATATAGCCATTTCCCTCCTTGTCGTACAGGCGGAAGGCCTCCTTCAACTCGGCCATCATTGCCTCGGCATCCTCCTCAACGAGGAAACGCGCCGCCAGCGTCGTGAACTCCTCAAATTCAATTTGACCTGAGCCATCCTCATCGACCTCGGCTATGATTTCAGCTAACGTCGCATCGTCCAGCTGATGCCCCAACATGCTCAGTATGGTGCCCACCATGGTGGTGTTGATATACCCATTCTTCTCCGGATCGAATGCATTGAATGCATTGCGAAGCACTGCGAAAAAAACAACAGTTCAATTATTGAAAATATTGAATGAAAATATTGATTTCAACTCACGTTCAATTTGTTCCTTTGGCAGTTCATCCTATATAAATAAATATAAGAAGGAATCGAGTTAAATATTATTTATACTATGGTTTACAGTTTGAAAGAAAATGACAATTATGTAATGTTGGAAAACGAAATTTCTTTCATTACACTCGACATGAATTTTAGAAAATTGCCTTAAAATTAAAATCGCTCTGGAAACTAATTTCTAGTTTTTAAAAATAAAAATAATAAAAAATTTCTAAAATTTTTTATTTTTCTATTTTTTAGAAATATTTTCTCTTTATATATATAAATTTTTTATTCCTAACAAGTAAGAATGGTGTAGTCCGATGAACCCTAAATCCAGTAGTTAAATATATTCTAGTTAAACTGGCAAATTTCCCTCCAAATGTTAGCAGGCACCGACTTGGGTGTTTCTTATCCGATCTTGATGAAATTTGGGCAGTTGACCGTAGATCGTATATCAAATGCATTTTATGTAATAATAGGAAACGCGTCTGGTTTTTAGCATTTATTGCTATCGGATATCGAAATGTGAAGATCAAATAAAGCAAACTTGATCTACATTCAGACGGACGGACAAACGGACATCGCTATATCGACTCGGCTGTTGACCCTGCTCAAGAATATATATACTTTAAAAGGTCGAAGATACTTGCTTCTGCACAAAACTATAAAGAGTAGAAACACAATTTCACATTTTTAGAAAAAAATCTTTTCAAAATTCCGAAAGAAATAATGAAATAGACTTGTTCAGCTTTTAAAGGGTCTACTTCAAAAGCTAGTTTAAGGTAAGTCTTTTCAAATAAAATTATATAAATTTATAAAGTATCAAAAGACTATTTCTAGAGTTGCCTGTTGATTGTACACAAATGAAAAAATATCCTGAAAGGTTTCTATTTTATTTTATTATTATTATTCACGACGATTGTTTTCTGATTATGGTTTAGAAAAGAAAACTACTGCAAATCGAAGTGCTCGCGAGACCATCAAAAGTTCTGCTTATTTGTCCTTGTTAAAAAAGGTTTTAACTTTCGTAAGAGGTTAGATTTCTATTCAGAAATCATAACGTTAATTTCCGATTAAGTTGTCGAATTCCAAACTTAAAAAATTATACGGCAACTAAGTTTATGATACTTTCTGCAAATTTGGGCTATATGTAAATCATGACATTTAGCTCTGATTAAATTGTAGTATTCCCAGCTTTAAGCTGAAAGTTGCACGGCAAATAAGTTTTTGATTCTTTCCGAAAATGTAGCGTTATATAATAATATTTTTTTTTTTGTTTTTGTCATTTTGTTTCACTGAGGATCGCTTAATCACCCGCCCTCACATTCAATTTGTTTGTCCTTATTCTTTGTATAAATCAAAACTCGTTCGATTTTTGAACAATGTTATAATATTTGAGCTTGTTTTGAGTTGATAATCTTACACCCATGATCACAGATTATTTGATAATTGTTTGATTGATGAATGTAGATCGTTGCACGACGGAGGATATGTAAATTTCGCACGGCAAACTAACTAAGGATGCTTGGGGGATCAGTTAACGAAGACGAGTAAAACTTTGAAAGTGATTTGTTGGCTTTTATAGTATCACTTGCCATGTGTCCAAAAGAAGTCACACCTCTGCCCAGGCTGCAGTCAAACTGTCGCTAACAGCACAAATTCCTTCTGCATTTTCAGAATGGCTACACATTTTTTGCCGAGAGGTGACAACCAAGCGCTCCTCCCGCGACCGCGCCCCGTCACGGCCACAGCGGCAAAGTGCAGTGCAGTGCAGGTGACACAATGCACAGCACAGGCTATTGTCGATTTACCTGAATGGGATAGCGAGAAGAACAACGTACTATAAATGACATGAGCATCTTTTCATATTTTCTTCTTCTGACTTTTTCTTTTTTTGTTTCGTCTTCATCTTAGATCTTCTTCCCAGAGACGATATTCTCTGCATCATCCCAATATTTATTTATATCGTAAAACACAAGCACAAACACAAGCATACGCGTAGGTTGTACGTAAATAAATAGATGCTTAATATTCAGATGGGGGCCCAATGCTTATGAGTGCAATTTTGCACACTAGTCTCGCTGCACAGCATTCTCTAAGAATACATCCTCAACAATCATATTATTGTCAGTTGCGAACCATCACATTTTCACATATTCACTGAAGCGATCGGCAGACCAAAGACCATATTTATATATACCATATGCCAATTTAATATCTATTTATTTATTTATTATAATGAGACCGTAGGGTACTCATCAGACCAACACATCATTAAAATCAGATCAAATATGATCAAGTTATGGCGGTTGAAAGGAATTATCCTTCTATCGAAACTTTCAATGACTTTTATATAATAAAATCGGCTATATTACAAGTTTCATCGAGATAGCTTTATCGGTGAGGGACCAGTTGCTTGTTCTAACCGAAGGTCATAGTTTCGATTATACTGAAAAATTTTAATTTTTTTAGAAAACAGCCTGAAATGAAAGTCAATCTGAAAACCAGAATTTTTTTTGTTTTTTGTTTTTAGTAAAAAAAATTCTATAAATTAGAAAGGATTGCCCCAAATCGACAATCCTAAAATTTGAAATTATTAATAAATGTATTTATAAAACGATGAAGAGCATAGAGATAGAGACTTGAAATTTGGAACCTCGTCAGACAAAGTGTCCAAATTGGAGTGCTATGTCCACTATGTGGCTAGGAAATCGATAAAATCGATATTCGCAAATCGATAAAGCCACACATCTGCCACAATTTTTAGGCTACACTCCTAACATTTGGTTGGTAGGTTGTTGGCGATGTCCTTCGAAGTTCGGCATATGCCCGGCCAACACTCTTTGCCTGGAAATATGGACTAAAAATCTCCTTCAAAGATCAATAATTCTCGGCTACACCCACCCGGTTCTGTTGCACCTGTCATCAGATGGTATTACTTATGGTATCAAAGTATTCCGCAGTCGGTTACACCCGATTGTAATGTTCTCTCTGATTAATTTACATAGCGGAGGTCACTCAACTCGCGAACGAAGAATTTCGAGTTCGAATCGTAGTTAAGTTATTTGAATTTTTATAATTTTTCTATGTACACTGAAAATGAGACCGATTTTTATACATTTTTCAAATGAAGAAAATAAAAACCGTTGTTTTTAGATACCCTTGTTGACAGATGTATGGAGAATTTTGAAAAACCAAAGGGATTTTTTTCTGACTAACACACTTCACTTTAATCGGATATAGTATATGAAATCCTTTGATTCCCAACTTTTACTCATGTTTCTATTGGTAGTTCGTATATCCTTGGCAATTGTACTAACCATTGTTAGGCCCATGATGATTTATTTATTTGGTAGCTGCTAGGAGCTTCGATGAATCCTATATTCGAATCCTTCGAAAATATATCGTAACGCGGAAATTTATGTGTTTGATCTAAATGACAGAACTGAACTAACTGGACCAAGTCAGAAAGATGATGGAGGCACACGAACGGAAACATTCATAAATCGGACACACACAAGGCGACACATGCACATTACTCATGTATGTGTACATGCGAATATATGTTTGTATTTATGGATATATATAATATATATATATATATTGCATATTGTACTCTTCATAGATGCAAGCACAAGTAAGTACAAACGAATTGATTTTGTGGCGCAAGAAAATGGCGTGGAAACTGTTTAGTGACGTTGACGTTGAAAATCCACTATAAATCGTCACGGAAAACATGGACGTAAGTCAAGTGCAACCGAAATGTATACAAAGTTACCTCCTCAAAAATGCTCGACCGCTACATACTCTATCCAAACAGCGGGCAAATGGACCTTGTCGCCCTGATCACCTATTGGAATAGTTTTGTCAAAACTAAAAAGATTTTTAAAATCAATTGATTTTTTGTCGCCTAAGTCTATAAAGAAAATTTATGGTCAAAATACCTTAACAAAAAATTGATATTCCCCATTTTAGCTCATCTTTTGATGATGAGCAAGATTATTAAAATATTCAAAATGGGATTAGACATGTGCAGTTTATTTGCACAATTACATAAAACGTCGAAAATATGCAAATTTATAAAAACAATTTGTAATTTGTTGGCAGCTTGTTGTTGGGCGCACCCGACTGCTCAATACCCTGATGTCAAGGAAGCTTGTGCTACTAAAACTGTAGCTCCAATGCAGTGGCTTTAGACCTGTAACAGAAATAAAATAAATTGCAAACAAACCAAAATACTTTCGAAGCTTGTGCTACAAAACTGTAGCTCCAATGTAGTGCCTTAGGAACTGTAAAATAAATTAAACATGTTGCAAACAAACCAAGATACTTTCCAAGCTTGTGCTATAAAACAGTAGCTTTAATGCAGTTGCTTTAGAACTGTAAAAGAAATCACTTTGGGTCAAAAAGGACATTGACGCTTTATCATCACTCAGTCAGACGAACTATGCATCAGTCAGTCAATCATTTCATACACTTTTCTTTATATATACATATATATATATAGAACAGGGTAAATCAACTGTAATGCCCAATGTCTGTGTGCGAGTAGAGATCGCTTTTGTGATCAAGCAAGCCACTACAGCAAATTCTATTTAAAATGTAATTTTCTGACAAATGTGACGGTGCCTTGCTTATTTTATGAATATGTTAAGCGATTAGATCAACCCCACAAGCGACTATATTAGTCTCTTAATATCTTGGGTGTGGCTAACGCCCATTGTACTATAAATGTGCGTATGTGCTGCAGTTTATGACCATAATATAATATTTAAAATTTGTCAAGAAAAATCTCCTGCGAACCATATTACAACAAATAAATCTACATTTTCGCAAAGTAATTAATCAATTTTAACGAAATTATCTGCTATAAATCTATATACACATACAGTTTGACAAGCAAAATCATGAAACAATTATATATTTCAGGGGGTTGAAATACGATTTTACTCTGGCATTTGCGCCATATGCGCCGTATTTATAGAAACGATTCAAAAATAGATCCATTTGCAATTGCAATTGCAATAATTCCGTTTCAGTTTGGGACACACACGTTTCAGCTCACGTGCTTGTGGGGCAATAATCTAGCAGATTTCGTGGCAACGTGGGCAATCAAATGAAACGTTTGCCAAGTTCTATAATTAAACACGTTCGTCTAGCTAATTAAATTAGCAATGAATGCTTCAGCCGATTTGGTTCTCTACAATTAAATAAATATAAAAAACAAAGAGAAATTTCATTCAGTAAACACAGTCTAAGTGATTCTAGTTGCGTGTGCCCGACTTGCAGATACCCTGCTCTACATATCTCATATATCTTAAGCATCTGAGATTGATTTCGGTTTTATATTTATTAAGCATTTTTGTTCTGTAAAGGCGTTTATATAGTGTATATATATAAAATTGCATTTTCTTGACCAGGCATTCTTATAAGCAATAAATTCAGACTGAATTGTTTTTGGTGAAATATATGTATATAAACATATATTTATATACATATGTATAAGTGAGTAGAGATTCGAATAATAATCGAAACTCAATTGAGTTTACCAATTGCTTAGGAAATCAAATCCTTTAGGCATTTCCAAACTATCTGGCAATAGTTTACACTTCTCGGAATGTTGCTCTTTGGTATCGTTATCAAAATCGTTGGAATCTGTTGATATGCTTAGTAGTGTGTTCTTTGATCCAAAACTGGATAATAAATCGAGTTTCTCGTCTGCAGCTACCGAATTAATAGATGATTCAGTGCATTTGACTATATCAATTCTCTTGGGTTCAACATCTCTGAATGGGATTATTTGTTGTTGATTCGGTTCCGATTCGTTGGTATCTTTTCTTGGTACTGGTGGCAAGATTTTGGTGCTCAATTGAATGGCAGTTACATCGTTATTACTATCACTGTCACTTTCAAGTGCAGCTAGATTGATTTGAGATTTGGTCTTATAACTAAAGGGAAACGAATGCTCATCCCGATAATCCCCAATGTTGTCATCATGCACAATCTTCAGCCCGATGCTCTGATGAATAAATGTGCGTAGATTCAACCGATCAAACGCATATATAATATTATACTTCTGGCATTTAGTTCCCTTTTTCCGAATGCTCTCCACGCTCGAATTGGGCGCGATTTCTCTGCCAGCGTGTGAACTGCTATAATATCGAATTGTTATTTCCGGCTTGATTATCGTGTCGTTCAAAATATTATCCTGCTGGGCTGTGGTCAGTGTTAGCCACACATGATCGTAGGCCGATATCACTTCGCTCATATCGAACGCTATCTTTTCGGCCACTGGATTCAGCTTGGCAAAATATCCATTTACCCATTGATTTGTTGGCATTTCAATTCTGCAAGGAAAATAAACAGAAACATATTTTAATTATAGTTAAATGGGGTTGCACCATTCTGGTTGCCACTTTTCATGTTATTAATATTTCAGCACGAATAAAATGCACTCAGTGCCCATATCTATATTTAGATTTGAGTAAGGACGGCAGCATGAAGCAAGACAATTAATTTAATTAATTAAACGCAATGTTGCTTTATTGATTGCTGACAAACACACACACACACACAGATATATATTGTACATATGCATGCATGTATGTAAACACACCATCACAAACATGTATCTATAGAAAATTGCAACACTTCGCAATATTGCGCTCAAATCCAATGATTTTCTTTTCACACCCTTTATCGACCATCTGCTTATGGATTTACATATATGAAAAACTCGTCACACATTTTGCGGCACTTTAGACATATTTGTTATTGAGAAAATATATATTTACCTAATTTCGCCTTTCAAATGTGTTATTTTGTTGACTGCAGCGACAACAATATAGTGATGACAACAATAAACGCCGAAATCGATAGACTTAATATTGTTATCGAGTGCCTATTGTATTAGCGACCACAGCAAAGTAATAATGATATTCCCTAATTATTTTTGTCTAAATCGAAACGAGATGAACATGATAAATATGTGAAACTGGAACTCCCTGTCGACAATATGTATTTCTAAGTCGCTAAATATTAAATTACTTGAAAATAGCCATGAAAACTAATTTTGCATTTATTATTATGTGTTAATCGAGTTGAACGATATGGCATGGTAACTTGCCAGTCGCACCTATTAGTCATTTACAAAAAGAAGATAGAAAGGAAGGGTAAAAAAAGGTGTGCAGAATGAATCGATGTCAAGACGAACTTTTTTTTTGTTATAAACACATCTGGAGACTAAACACATTATTTGTAAGTTATATTCATGTAATTTCTACATATAGTAGTTACTTTTATCAGCTCAAAAAACTCAAATGGAAAAATCTTGGCAAAAAACTAACGGAACTTTCATTTCAACGCAACATAGCAGTGCAAGAAGAAGAAACTCCGTTATAAAATGCGTAAACAATATCCCGCTACGCTTTGTGCAGTTTTTAGCGCCATAAACACGAGTGCCTCTAATCGAATATCGTGGAGTGCATCTAGAGTTAAACTAAAATTTTCCATAAAAAAGAGAAGAAAAAAAATACGGTTAGTGTTTGAGTGAAAAATTATTTAGGGTGATGCAGAACTAAATGGTTTCTTAGGCACGGCAAAACTTTATGGAGCATTATTAAAATTGATTACTGATGCTTGTCGGCATGTGTAAGTCTTGAACAAGAAAGGAAGGATATTTTATTATATAACTGCGGCTTCACGCGAATGAATTAGTCAATAAAAAATTGCTTCTGATATGAGCACCATATATAATTTCATAGAATTCCATGCGATTCCTGTGGGCGCCTTATCTAATCAGCATTATGTTAATAATAATTATTATTATTTTAATGCATAATGCTGATAATGAGCCTAACTAATTTGATAAATTACCCGCACACTAATGACAAATCTGATTAGTGCGTTGAGAACAAGCTGGAATAGTTGACGGTTACCGCATTACCAATAATAATAATAACTGTTTGTGGTTTCGCAGCATGTTCAATTCCAAATCCTTCGATCTGAATAATGATGAAAATTCAAAGCAACCAGAAACATTTTATCAACCACGCCATATCCGATGGCTGAATTATATAACAATACCGGCTCTAGTTAGCTTTGTGCTTGTATTAATAATAGCCAATATAGACTTTTCAAGTGAACCGCCAGAAACGGATTTAGGAATATCGAATCGAAGTTTGCCATTTTCCAAATATGCTGAATGGTGTCAGATTAACTGCAGCACGGATAAAGTCCTTCACTGCGATTCGAGTTTAACAAATGCAGTCATCGGAATTGAAATAAATGACAATGCGGATTGCAGTGATTATCTTTCACTTCGAATTGACAAGTACAATTTTTCAGACGAAGTTCTAACCGAAGATGGTTTTGCTGTTGGAGTATACCCTTTGAAGAGTTTAGTTTTATACAATTGTCCTCTGAAACACATTAATGATGGCGCCTTCAATCATGATAACTTGGGAAATCTACTTAATCTGGAGATTATTAACAGCAACCTTAAACAAATTAGTAAACAGACTTTTCAAGGACTAAATAAACTTCACAACTTTACACTCATCAATAGGCGCAAATCATTGAAATGTAATGCATTTCTATCCCCACTTTCCAACACCGTACACTCGGTAAAAATTAACCAAGAGTATGCAAAGTATTCGATTTATAAACCAGAAGACTTTTTTGGTCCGGCTATTTACGAAAAACTTCAGTTCTTAGATCTTATGGGCAATAATTTTGGAGGCGCATTGGAAACAAAGAGTTTTGAAAACATGCCTGCCTTGGAATTCTTAAATTTAGCCAATTGTCGGCTGAATAGTATCGATATTGAAATAAGTAAAGGTGCTTTCAACGCTCTTCGATACCTGGACTTGAGCGGAAATTTACTCAAAGAGCTTGGCGCTCCGTTCATACATACATCAATGGAGCGGGGCATTAGTTTAAATCTCTTAAATAATAATTGGAGTTGTGTTTATGCGGAATTCGAGCTCTTCAAATCATTGGAAATAAGCCCTTGCATTGAATCGGAAGGAGATACACGAAGTGTAGTGAAAACTAATATTACGGATAGTTCAGATGCGGCAAATGGAACAGACTTCAATTATATAGCTTTTACTACATTTGTTGTAACTACTGTAGATAAGCAGGGTAGAGATGCTCGACCTAAACCGACTCCAACTACTATATCGCCACCACCGACTCAAACTACTACTACTATATCGCCACCACCGACTCAAACTACTACTACTATATCGCCACCACCAACTCCGCCGAATAATCATACTATATCGCCACCAACGACTCCGGTGGACAGTACTATTGTATCGCAACCAACGACTACGCCGGGTACTACTGAGCCGAAAACCACTGAGACAACTACTGAGAATATATATGGTCAGGTCAAATGTGTTGATGCTTTAGAAAAAACTGTTAGTACAATAATGATATTTTATGATGCAATGATTGCATTTTCTGACGATACCGAGAGTGCTTTAATCATTACTATAACGCAGTTGTCAGTTGAGCCTTGGACCTTAATCTATTTCGAGAATTCTACAGTTACGAGTCAAGTGGGCAAGTATGATCCGGTTGACAAGTCAGGTCAGACAACAGTTATTCTTAAGGACTTAAGTTGTGCTACCTCCTACGTATTTTGCCTGGTGATTGAGGAGAATATGACATCGCCTTTCAACTGTCGATCCCATCAAACACTACCTTGCGCCATCCTGAGACTAAGTTGGTTCGAGGCAAATAGTTCGCTGGTTATAGGTCTATCAATATTCGGCATTTTACTAAGTGTACTTGTTGGCCTGTTCGCAATGTACGGCGTTCTCTGGCTGCGTCCACGTTGGCTCCTCGGAAGTAAAAGGTTGCTGCGTTCGGAAAGGGATTCGTATCGAATGGTCCTGTTGCCCAGGAGTTTGGAAAATGATCAATATGGTGCTGTGGCGTAAGTTCTGAAATAAATGAATATAAAATAATTAATGATAGAAACAAATAATATTCAAATTTAAATTTAAATACCCTCATAGATCGAAGTTAGTACATTATATATCAACATATATCTATATTTCTGTAAAACAAATTAAAACTATTTGATTCATATCAAAATACAAAATCGACTCACGGAAATATTTTTGTGTTAATTGAATAGGCGTATATATATATATGTATATATATATATATATATATAAATCATCTTTCGTCCGTTTGTACTAATATCAGCTTCAAGATATAGTAGTCCGATCCGGACATATAAATATGCAAATCTAATAAAGAACCTTTCTTTTCAGCAGAAAACCGAAGCAGGAAAACACAATTACCGAATATGCGGCATACTATAGCCACTTGGAAAAGGCCCAACTGTACCAGGGAGGTTCAAATAAGTATAGTATACCTCCAGAGGAATGTGCTCCATCGGCGCCACCTTCAGAGGGAAAATCCAACGGTTACACCTATGAGTCCTTTAATTGTTACGAAGAGCTTAAATGAACAACGTAATTAATATCAAATTATAAATATAAATAATAATTAATATTCAATAAAAACTATTTATTGAGAGGAATCAAAATACATAAATATTTATTTCAAATATAAAGAGGTTTTTTAAACCTAGATTATAGATTATACCGATTAGTGACCTCTTCCTATAATTTAAATATGTTTTTTATTCTGAAGAAATATATTTCGATATATAGTTCTATCGGGACTCACGGCATCAACGGATTCGAAATACATCGGAGTATATATATAAATTAAGAAAGCACACTTGACAAGGAGTCGGCAAAAAGTGTACTTGAAGAATCCAAAATATATTCTGGATATCTGAAATACACCTCAAATTTAAAAGCATATTAATTAATAGATATCTTTTTTTATTGAGTAAATATGTAGCGTATCTAAGGGCTTAATTTCAGCACAGTGATGATAAGAACAAATAAGCACAAAACATCCGTAATACATATATATACATAAACACATTAATATGAGGACTTGAGCTATATGCATAATTATGTATAAAGCCGAAAAATATTTAGTTATCAGAGCGACATTAATATTGATTGGTGAAATGAATTATCGTTATGAGTCAGATAAGCCCAACAATAAATGATATTTTTTGTCAGTGAATCATTTATCAGATTGCCAATCGCTTGACAGTCGTTTGAAAGAGCTTGGAAAGAAATGCAGCCGAAGGATTACGGGGAAAATAAACGGAACAAGAAGGAGTCCAATTTGATGACGTATGTATAGTTATCTGAACCAATGCAATTTGCAATTATCATCAATCATATATTATTTCTATATATTTACTGCAGTTCACAAAAAAATAATGGCAAAAAGGAATCGTGGACGAAAATTCTCGCCTGGATTTTGTTGATTATTGGCATCCTGTGTATTATAGCCCCAGCTATATATATAACTGTTTGGCTAAGCTGCAAAGACAACCATGTTGAGGACGACCAGGACACTAACAACGATAACGATAACAAAATGGATGACAAATTCGAGCAGTTAATTGAAGCATTTGGGTAAAGTATCAGATAAAGAAAATCCAATCTAAAAAATACTAATTATTTTTTATACAAAAAAGTGTGGAGACAATGGATGCAATGGATACTGCGGATGCAGCGGATATATGGCCAATTGCAATGGGATGTTCCGCAATATCCTGCCATATTGAATGTTTTAACAGCCGTAATATTTACGAAGAGATAGCTGATATAATGAGCGCGGGAAACTGTGAAGTGTTTAGCTCCCTAAAGGTTGCAAATTTAATTGCGGATTCCATTGAAGATAGTTGGATTGATGTGAATGCCACTGTGATTCAAATTGTGCTCCTCAAAAGTAAATTGAGTAGGATCGAAAGTGGAGCATTTAATTCCCCGATATTTGCAAAGGTTGCGCAAATGAGTTGGATCGATTTGAAACTGAACGAGATTAACACTGGCGCCTTGCTCGGACTCTACTCGTTGAGGAAATTGGAACTTGATTTCAAGGCTCCCTATATAGAAATAACTTTCTTGCAACCCGTTCAGGTAACTCTAACCCTCTTAAGGTTGAATTGCGGCATTTCATTTAACAGCAACTCGGACATTTTCGATAATATCAGATTTGAAAAGTTGAAAAATCTAGACTTAAGCCACAATAAATTTGTTGGCCCACTTGGCAAACGTATTTTTGGCGGAACTCCAAATATCGCGTACCTCTACTTGAAACACTGCCGAATAATGTCAATTGAGGATGATGCATTTGAAGATATGGGTAAAAATCTGATTTTAGTTGATTTGAAGCATAATTTTCTAACACATATCAATGCCGATATACTCGGAATCGGAAATAGCCTTCGACTATTCGATGTTGAACCCAATCAGTGGAAATGTAATTGTGAACTGCGATCCTTAATCAAATTTTATAATGACAATAAGAGTCTATTTATAAATATACCCTTTTGCCGAACCCCATTGCATCTATATGGTAAAATGTTTGATGAATTGGAAGATATGGAGCTAACCTGCGACACACCAATTGATTATGATTCCGATGATCACATCGAATCAACTCCAATTGAGACTAATACCGACGAAATGAACTCATTAGAAATAGAACCAACCAAAACCGTTGATGCACCACTACTAAAGATCAGGTGCTCACCAGCTATAGACGTAGACAATGCTTCGGAGAAGATTGAAAAACGAGACACGGAGAATAGGATGACAACTCGGAATGCATTTGTATTTGAACCGCCCCCTTATGATCTGAATTTAGAATTATTGCCAAATATGGGCGTTCAGGCCTCGATTGATGGTTATATAGCGTCGGATGAACTAAACATTATTTGGTTTACGGAGGACGTGGAAAGCTATTCATCTGACACCTCCAAAATGGATTATAATTGTAGGCAATATGAAAAGCCAAATTTAATAATTGATCCACTGAGAACGAACTATACGTATACATTTTGTATGATGTTCAAGGATGATTTGGTTATATCTCCATTATCTTGTCAGCCGCTTCATGTGCCTATAGATCATGGTAGTAATGGGTCGGATGACTTTTGGATCGATAAGACTGAGAAAGAATTTACAGTCGGCATGCTTTGCCTGATCTTTTTCATATCCACCTTGATTGGTGCAATCTTTGCGTATTTAGGCCTCAAGTCCTTCCCAAATCTGCTGGAGGGTTCGAAGAATGTGCTGGTCGTCAAGGAATCGGAGAAAACATGTCGCGTATCAACTATAGCTGATTCAAAGTACATGAAATCATCGTTTAAGAATGCTTATATCCACGATAATTCATTTAATATTAGGAACCACAAGTAAGCGTCTTTTAAACCCATTTCATCACATTCTTATCTAAAAGTTGGCTTTCTCATTGCAGGCACTCCGAGGACAGTCAATTAGCCAGCCCGGTTAGTCTTGGTTCCTCATCGACCTACTTTGAGGAATCTTTCTCAAATTTTGATCTGCGTGCCATCGACTATGAGATGCCCATGAAGTTCGCTGCTGAAAGATCGAAGATCAGTGAATGTCTGGATAGACCCAACTCTCCGCCTCCGTTGCCCAAACGTAATTCGACTCTATCACTGCACAAGGATCGGCCACTTGAGATATGTGAAAATCCATGAAAGCGCGCGAAACTATTTAAATAGAAAAACACTTACTTAATACATATATACCCACAAATGTAGAGGAATTTTATTACATTACTTACTTACTATATACATATGTTGTATATACATATATGTTGTACATACATATATGTTGTACGTTACAAGTTATACAAGGAAAATAAATTAATTATTGGGTTACCCACGATTTCTATGAATTGCTTGCAATCTGCTCTGAAAATGTCATTAAATATATATATATATATATTTACTTTTGGCCGGACTGATGAGTGGAGTACATTTTAATGTTGCTACATATATTTGTTGTTGTCCAAAAACAGATATATATAGCCCAATCTGCTATCAGCTCCGATCACTGTTTTATTAATGGACATGAAAATCAATAAACAAGTTTTGCTTATCTCAAACTCGCAAAAATCTAACTACTCCAATTTGTTTTACTGCGTATCCAATACATAACTGTATATACCAGAGTTAAAGAAACCGTTATGAACATGATTAAAACATTACATATATATATATATATATATATATATATATTCTCATCTCTTTAAGAAGCGTACATTTTTGATAGCTCCTTCGAAAAACTTACCTTATGCTGAATAAATTCGACTTTCGATCGGAGTTCAGCTGTGATCAGAGTATCATGCAGTCGTTAACAACCCACTGCAACTTTAATATTGGTTTGATAAGGATAAATCATTAACGCCTGACGATAAAGAGTTAATCGCACAGTTAACCGCAGTCAACTTTGGGTGCTCGCGCGGTGAACTTTGCTCAAACTAATGATTCCTAGTGTTAACCTATAGAAAATCAAATCAATTATGCTGAAACCGTCGTCAAAACTTCGCACACTATATCTGATAGTCTTCTACTTGGTTCGCATCTGGGTTGTTTCCTGTTATATGGATAACTACAGCAGTGCGAGCATCTTGAACGAAATCAAAATTAAAGGGTACGATTTACAGCGAAGCCATAAAGTGTAAATATAACTTATATAAAATAATATTATATTAATATATCCAAAACAAAATTGAAAGTAAGGTCTTAAGTTCCTGCACATAAATATGCGTACTCGAAAATGATTGATTCTTTGGAATGTGTTTAGAAAAATGTGACAAATATCAATATATTTTTCCCTTATCGTGACGATAACAGTCTAAATTGTGCTTTTGCTAATGGATGTTTAATTTAACGATATTTTTATACTTTGATGCCGAAGGTAACATAGTATATTGGTTTTGTCTGTCCGTCTGTATAAACACTCTTTTTTCACTAGAGACTCGAAACTTTCCCGCTTCAGACAAAGTGTCAAAGGCTACAATCACCAAATTTGGTTGGTATTTTTTTGGCGGTGCCCTTCAAAGATCGGCATATGCCACGTCCACCTCCGCGGCTCCCGCCGCCCCTAAAAATTCGAAAAGGCTATATCCTTCGCAGTTTTTTGCTAGAGCCATCAAATTTGGTAGGTATATTAATGGTAGTAGAATTGCCTTTAAGCATCGATAAAAATTCGCAATTTACCAAACTGAGAAAGAAGGTTACAAGGAAACTCTATATCTATATCTATATCTATATCTATATCTATATTTACATCTATATCTATATCTACATCTATATCTATATCTATATCTAAAAATCCTCTTCAAAGATCGGTATTTCTTGGCTACACCCACCCTGTTCGCTGGCACCTGTTATCAGATGGTATTAGTTATAGTATCAAAGTATTTCGCAGTCGGTTATGCCGACGCGACTGTAACTTTCTCTCTTGTTTCTGGGTTTATTTGTGTTAAGTTTGGGTTTTGGAACTAAAGCTCCCGCAACTACTGAGTCAATTGAGCCAAAGTGCGCTAAGTTCGCGTGTTCTTTTACCTGTATCAATGGAAAACAGGAGGAAATCGCAAATGATATTGCATTGGCCGATGCCTCGTTTGTAAGTATATATATATATAATATAATATAATAATAATAGTAGTAAGACTTAATGCATTTTTCTAATACTTTAATTATTAAACTAGAGCTATCCGTGTGACATCATTAAGGAGCTACATCTAATCAGCTATGAGTTTAAGAACGCTATTATACCAGTTGGATTCCTATCCACATATATAGATAAAATCGAAATGATTTATTTGGCCATGTCAAATGTGGTCGATGTTGAGACCGGTGCATTTGGTGGCGGAATATTCAAAACTATATATATATACAATTTGCGTCTTGAGAAACTCAACAAGGGATTCTTTGAAAATATCTCCAAAGATTTGGAAGCTATCCATATTGAGCAGCAGAATGTACCCCAGCTAGGTGTGTACCCGGATTTTCTCGACTATGTGAAATTTCAACTGAAGTCCCTGACTATGAAAATGTACATCGATTGCGTCCGCAATGTAACTGAATCGGGTCCGATTCTGGGCGCAGTTGTTGACGTCGATTTCAGTTACAACGACTTTCAGGATCAGTTGGTTTGGTCCAGCTTCTATAGATTGACCATGGTTGAAAGACTGGTGTTGACCCATTCAAATATCTACTTCTTACCCAACTATATTTTCCAAGGTAATAATAAAATACAAATTTTTAATGTTTCAAAAATATCCAGTCTTAGTGTTCTTATTATTACAATAGACTTTATCATATATATATATATATATATATAAATAAATAAAATAAAATAAAATTTATACTTATTAAAGTTCTTCTTTATATAGGTCTGAAATATTTGAATTATTTGGACATATCAGATAATAAACTGACTACGATATCACTGCATATATTTGGACCTGCATACGTGGATATGTTGAGCTATATGACAATCAATGCCGACGGCAATATCTGGCACTGCGACTGTAACCTGCAAACGCAAATGGAAATCATCTTCAAACATCAGACGCCGCAACAAGACATGTTCTGTGCATCGCCAGACGAGTACCACAATTTAACGGTATTTGACAAGCGGCTCTGTGTCCCCGAAACCGAACCCACAAGCGCGGGCCCAGCAATTCCTCCGATATTTACAAGAACATCAACAACGACAATAGGCCCAACAACAAAGGGACCGTACACAGGATTTGAAATTCCCACAACAACTAAAGCAACAAGAGCAACAAGAACAACAACAGTTGCCACACTTTCCACATCTCCGGGCATCGAAATAGTGTCACTAGAGTGCTCCTCGGCTATGTTAGAGATATTAGTTGACAAAAAACAGAATGTTCAATGGCCTCAACTATATTTCATACCCAAATATTCTGGGGACCTAACGGTAAAAGTAACTGTCGAACCGGGTGATAGTTCGAGTACTTTTGGTCTAATTTGGTTCCCGGGAACTACAAAGGAATACTACATGATGGAATTGCCATCGGATGACTATGGTGTGGGTTGTTATTTCACGATGCCACACACGACCATTGTCAAAGACCTATTGCCAAATGTGGCGTACACTTTCTGTTTGGTCAATGATCAGCAGGGCACTGTTTCACCTTTCAGTTGCAAGTCGGTTCATATTAGTGGAAATCTGGAGATATCCCACGATGCCACGTACTCGAATCGGAGGCGTGCCAAAGTAAATGCATATATTTTTGCACATATTATGTGGTACAAGTATAGAGATCATATTCAATTTGTTGGACCACATAATACTTGCCACTTAAAATACACAAAATAACTAATTGAATTTATTTCAGGGCATATCTTTGATGATTCTTGGCGTTGTTTTATTTATGATCTTGGGCATATTGGTGATGTTTTTGGTTCTGAGGCAGAAACCAATCTGGTTGAAGGGTAGCAAACGCATCGTTACGCCCAAATATAGTTCCGGTGAAGTTGTTGTCTTGCCACGCACTCGAACCGCAAAGTATTTACGGCAAAGTGAAGAGTTGATCTCACAAAAAAAGCAACGGTTAGTTAATACACATATACATAGATATCTTTCTATATATTCAACTGTTATTTCTGACTGACCTTACCAACAATTGCAAAATTGTTTCAATTACAGCTTAAGCTCAATATTTCGGCGACGCAGCTCAACGACGAGCTATGAGAGCACTGACAGCTATATCAATCCGAACATCTATGAGATTATACCGGCTTATCTAACATTCGATAAGATACCGCAAACGGAACCACCCAGCAAGCCGGAAAATAACATATATGAGAGCTGTGAGCTCCGTAAGTCTCTGGTTGATGGGGAGAGTCCGAGGTATGCACAAATTAAGCCGCGAACAATGCGTGTTTCCAGCGATCCGCTGCCAGCGATTCCTTCCGACTCCTGATATGCCAGTTTGGAGCATCTGTAAAACTGGAAAATTCTTCTATACTTTCAAATGAGCAACACAATCATAAGTCAGGCCAGCCCAACATTGTGTCTATATAATGGAATCAAATATGTTTACGTTACTTTATACTTACGCAATGGGTTTCAACAAATATCCAAATAACATCTTGGAACACTGCTCACAATTCGGACAGTTCTATATATGTTTTGTAGTGTATATACAATTTCATATAAAGATAAATTGATACAATTCCCAATGCTAATCAATATACATAAATATGTACATACATATAGGATATCAAAGTAAAAAAGCAACAACAATTCAATTCAAACTTAATTTAAAGCATATCTTTTTTTCTAAAATAAAAATCATTTCGATGAATTCTCCAATTTTATAATTTGTCATAAGAATTTTTAAATTGTTTACTGCACTAATTTTATACTACATACTTATATTTTGGTCTATATGGGTACCATATCATACCATATAGAGACACAGTTTAAAGATTAAACCTTATGGAATAGCCGTGATTGTAAATGAGTGGGTTCAGAATAAATCCATTTGGCAACAGCCATATGTAACTTAATTAAATTTAATAAATAATATTCTAAATCGATATATATATATATATATAAATATGCTTTTAATTTATGTGTTATGTGAATCGTGATCAAATGGACATTTTGTTCTGTGTGCTGCCTATAGTATAACCCTATTTACAAGTGTGCTCCTCGAGTACTTTTGTACATACATCGCATTTAACCTGGCAGCACCAGTGGAATTTGCAACTGCAGCGCTCACGAACGATAATATTTTTGGTGTTGTAGCCCCGGCCACAGCAAAGGATACCGCAGCCATCGAGCCCCGACGACGATTTGTTACAGACGCGCCCGTGCGTACCTTTGGAAACAAAACAAAAACAACGACCACAAGCAATTAGCAAATGAAAACAATCACAAAACGAATCTCATGATATGACCACCTTACCTGACCACTGCAAGAGACGATTGGTGCGGCACCAGTCGGGGCTCTCATCTAAATAAATTAAATCGTGCGCCGTGGGAACCTTAAACTGGCTGTTTTTCACCTGTAGACGACCGCGTTTATTAAGTTTAACTTCAGTAGCCTCTTCATACTTTTCACGCAAGTAGTCACCTATGGGAATGAAAACCGTTTCAATTATAATTAATTATAATAAATATTATATTTCATTATTATGGACGCACCAATCTCTCTGATTGAGGATAATTGCTGCCAACACGTGATCAAACTGCAAGAACCCGAGACTCCATGGCACTTGCAAGTAATGCGTGTTTTTTTAATGACGGCCTATTTATTGAAAGAGGAGAAAAAAGATTTAATTAATACCGAATTTGTCAACAGCTAGCGATAAAGATATATCATGATATGGATCGCAATGATCGCCTCATATCTCTTTTTCTAATTAGACTGTTCATTTTCTTACCCTTCGGCCTGCTTCATTGTTGTGCAAATTCATAAGACTGCGAGCCTTAAAATTAGTATTCGTTAGTACAGGTGCCTCTCCGCTGACGGCTCGTTGATTCTTACGCTTGCGTTTACGACGCTTTCCGCTATTCTCTCCATTGAAAAGCTTGGAGTTTAAAATTTCCCGATTGATTTTCTCCTATGATGGAATAATATATATATATAATTTGTATAATCCACAGAGATTAACATCACTCTCACCTGTAGTTCAAGCATTTCAGCTTCTTTCAGTTTTGAATTGAGAATCTCCTTTGTAATACGCTCCTGCAGCTCCAACAAATCGTCTGGATTAATGCGTGGCTCGGTTCCATCGGCAGCTCCGCTGGAGTCCTCCTGCCTGGGCGGTGCCACAGATGAGACTAGCGTCGCCGCTGGACGTATTGTTGTTGATATTTTATCAGAAAGCAGTTGTTCTTTGTTCTTATTGTTGTTGTTGTTGTTGTTGGCTTTGGGAGGGAGTTTATACAAAACGGATACCGTTGCTTTATTATCTGCATCATGATCAAATTTAGATTGCTTATTACTTCCGGGAGTCGCCATTTCCGACTCCCTAGCCGCCTTCGCGCTATCAATAGCTTCCACCTGCTTACGTTTTTGTTGTTGTTGTTTTTGTTGTTGCTGTTGCGCTTGACGACGCTCGGGATGTCCGGCACCTCGAGTCCCGCGTCGCGTCTCCTTTTCGCGCACATCAATAAAATCTGTTGCAAATCTATAACAAAAAAACATAAAATAAGTAAAGACTAGCTCAAGGAGCAAGGCCGCAATTAGCTCAATTTTATACTTACTTGTATGCATACTCCAGATTGTCACCGCAGCCTCCCCAGGTCCAATCGTCGTGCAACTGCTTGGGCCGAGAGCCCCGCGAGCAGCCGCATGAAGTGAGCTGGCCGTCTCGACACGCGCGGGCAATAAAACTGGTAACAGTTGCGGCCGCCAGCGCATGTATAAAAGCCATTTCTGGTGAGCCTAAAATAGAGCCAAAATGGAATAGCATTAGAATCGACTGTGGGCATTGCATTTAATTATATAAATAATATTTACAAATGTAAAATTGTGTAGCCTTCAAGTCGACTATTAATTAATTATTAGAAGCATTAAATTAAGATTATTTACAAATTGTTACTGCTTGTTAACCTATTCTACTACTATATATAATACAGATATATAATATTTTTACAAATTTAAACAAATTGGAATAGCAGTACAATCGATAAGGATCATTAATAAAAAATATATAAATAATATTTTTCAAATCTTAAATCTACCTTAACTCTAGCTAATATTAGCAACTTACCTAAACCAGTCATGGGACCAAAGACGGTTACATCATCTGGTGTGCTGCAATTCCAGCGACGATTTTTAAATTGAAATTGGCATTCCTACAAATATAAAATATATTATCATATATATATATATATATATATATATATATAAACAAAAAACTAATATATGAATTCTAAACAAGAGAGCAAAATGACCAACTGACTGTTTAGTGATACTGTGGATGCTGGATCTGATGGATAACGACTAACACCTCTTACAAGGGATAAGGATGGATGAGCATAAAAAGACTTTGCGGATTATTTATCCATACTAGCCAGAGTTGGGCTACTAATAGATGAGTTTGAATTGACTTACTTGGATGGCAGCACGCGCCCCTCGGCTTATGGCGGGCATAACGCTTGTGTGCAGGGCGCATAGCTTTTTCTGTCCATACGTCAGCCCGTCGAGGGTGTAGCAGTTATCTGGATTTAAATCGATAGTCTCTGAATAGGCGATGGGTGTGGGCGTGGTCTCGTTCTCATGCTCACTATTAGTTGGCACCATCATGCCGAACTGTTGCATGTTGGCTAACATAAATTCGCGACCGTTGGTTACGCCCGCCGACGTCATTATAATGTCATGGGCAAAGTAATTGCTTGGATTCGAGGGCTTCTCCTGATCGGAGGGAACGCCGCCAGTATTGCGACGCTTGTGTTGGGAGCGTGTGACGCGCGAGAGGATTTGCAGATCGGGTGCATCGGCCGAATGCACCTTGAACGAATCGGGTATCTCAATAGAGACGGCAAACCGTTTCGTATTGTTTATGGTCTGGACGATGGGTTCGAAGCGTGGACGCATAAATTCCGCCTGGCCGCGAAACCATTCATCCCGCTCCCGCTGTCGCTGTTGCTCCTCCCGCTGACGCTGGCGCACGCATTTCGGCGAATCGGGATTCCGCAGGCAAGCGGGACGCTTTGTCGTACGCTTGGCTCCCGATGCCGCTGTATCCGGGAGCAGAGTCGGCATCGTTGTCAGTGGCACACTTTTCGCAGTCGTTGTCGTCGTTGTCGTTGTTGTCGTCGTTGTCGACTGATCATCGCTTAGCAGATGCACATCGAATTTGCCACGTTCTTTGGAAATGGAGTCACCAATTGATTCCTCTTCGTTGTGATAATAGCCACCGAATGGCCTTTGACCCGGAGTATGTGCACCCAGCGGTACTTTGCGTGTGGGCGGCGCAATTGGTGCCGCATACTGAAGCACGGGTCTTTGGGGACGCTTCACCGATTGCTTCTCCTTTTGCAGACTGGGGAATTTCACGAATTTCGACTCGAAATTGTTGTCGCTCTTGGTCATGTTGTGCAGAAAGAGGATGTGCTTCTTAAGATCATCGATATTCGATGTGGGATCGGGCGGTGCTGTTGTGCTTGTGTATGCTGCTGCTGTTGTACTCCGCCGTTTTGCTGCCGTTCCGAACGCAGATCTCGTTGGACTTGGAGGGCTCGCTGCGACGGGTGTTTTATTCGAGACGGGCCAGCGGAGTTCCGGCGATGCATTCTTCAGCGCCATGGGCACGATAAATTTGCGATCCTCATCGGTGAGACTGGCTGGCAGACCGTTTTCATCGGTATCCTCGTCGAGGAGTATTATTTGCTTTTGGTCCATCTCCTCCTGAATGGGATGAATACGCCGTGCCTGGGCACTGGGCGTCTCCAGTCTTTTGGTGAGATCGGCCTTAACGTACCCGGTCTCCGAATCACGCAAGTCCACTGGCTTGATGAAGGTGCCCAGCTTGCGTAAGCCCTCCTGATGCATATAGGCCTGTTCATCTTTGGTGATGTTCAGTGGAATACTCGTATTCGACAGCTGCTCCTCATGAGCTCCAAATTCAATAAATGGCGATCTTAGTCCCAAGCAGCTGCAAAAATAGACAATATTTAAATGAAATATAATTTTTATAAAACAAAATCCAATCAGACCAAAAATTATTGGAAATTAGTAGCTTAGTAATGCAGAAAGTACGAGAGAGACATAGAGAGAGAGAGAGAGAGAGAGAGAGAGAGATGAAAACTAAAAGCGAAATAAAAAGAAAAACGTGTGGAGCGAGATAAAGTCAACTTGGATTTTAGCAGGACAATACCTTCTCCGATTTACAATCTTAACACATGGAAAGGTTATAAATATACGGAATCTAGAAATGGGCGTAGGACAATGGATCCCTCGAGAGTATTTCCAAAAAACGGATTTAACAATAAATTACATTACAGGCAATCTCGAAGATTACCAACATTCTCGGCATTCCTGATCAATCCCGACAATCCCAATTGCTCAAAAATACACTAAAAAAAAATCTGTTTTTTTGGAAATGGAAATTTTCCTAAACTAAACTGCCCTTATAGAAGCTTGTAGCTGTTGGGCAATAATATTACATTTATGGCTGTATGCATAAAAAGCTGTCAACTTCTCTTATAAAGCATTTTATACAATGGAATTCCATCTATATAACATCAGAAATATTAAAGAGATCGGTTTACATTGTTTAAACCCTTTTAAAAACTATTTCAATATTTTTCCACAAAGAGTGCAAGTTGAAGAAAGTTGGTAACCACAAAAATGTCGGTTTTAAAATCGGTTTTTGCAATATCGAATTAAAAACAGTTAAACTAAATATTTTGGAATAATGGAGAAAAATTTACATGTACATAATTTACCAGCGGGTATTCTACAGTTTCAATTAGAATTATAAAACCAGTATGCTTGGAAATAATTTCCAAAGAAAAAACCTCAAACATATTGAAATTGGCATTGATTTTTTAAGTTATTGATCAAATTAAGACTAACAAATGCAAAATACTGAACAAATCTCAGACTTCTTTAAATCGTGCCCACAATTTGAACCGTTTGGACCATCGAAATTAAATTTTATTTCATCAGACACTACCACATTTTGCCACTCCTGAGTCCAGGACATGTGTTCTTTTGCAAAATTTAATTTTGACTTTATTTTATTTCAAACTAATTGATCTCTACTTGATAAAATATTTGCTGAACACGATGTTTCCATATTTGTAGCCATAAATCAAATAGAATTTTCGATTCCGTAGCATTTGTAACCAGCCCAGTTCGTAAGATTTCAGATCTTTGCCTGGTGTGATAATTTTTTGATGTTTTTTTTTTTATTTTTAGCATTGTTTATTTTAGTTTTCTGTTAATTTGAACATGTCAACAATTGCTAATGCCGATCAACTTAATTCAATTAATTCGCAACTTTCGCATTTCGCACCCAAACTAGGTCAAAAGCACAAATATTCAAAAAACCCTAAGGCAACATCTATTCCTATGTATTATAAGAGTGTAAGAAGAAGAAGCACAGACATAAAATGAGTCAACAAGGTCCCATTAGGGTTGATGTGTGTCCACACCCAATGGGCCGAACACTAATTATAAGGGTGGGAATTTTAAAATGCTGTCTGAAAAATACGTCGGAGATAGCTGAGATTTCTAATGTCGCTTGACTGTGCTAACCAATATGGAAAAACCACCGTTAGGCTTGGTATGACGCAAATTGATTCGATTATGTAACCGATATGTTGAGTGATTGGTAAAATGGAACACAGTACAAAAGCTGAGTTTCCCTCGAAAAACATAATATTCGTTGAAACGGGTTTTTCCAGTTGCTGTTGAGGCATCATCAAAGAACAGTTACAGATGTTTCAACACACATGTATTGTTTGTTGGGTGGGGGAGCGTTTTTTTTGTTTTTTTTTTGTTTTTTTTATTATTATTAATTTTCTTTTCGGCGAGGTTGCCCATCAAATTTGTCAATGTAGGGCAGCGATTTCTCGATTTGGAAAGTGCATCATGGTATAAATAGCGAGAAAGACTCCAACGAAGTCAACAGTTCAATATTTTCATCGAAGCCCACAAGCAGCAAGCAATGAATCCCAGAAGTGCGATCCTCATTCTGGCCATGTGCGCCAGCTGCAGCGTGGCTCTTGGCGTACTGGGCAACACCTCCGAAGGAGATTACACCTATGGAACGAAGACTGCGACGAGTGTGCTGATCGCCCGTGCGACTGTGACCAGCAGCAAAACCCTGCTTCAGACGACGACCAAAACATATACGTTGGCAGCGACGACCCCAGCGATGAAGGTCGATTATATAGCTATCAGAAATCTGAAAAAGATTCGTGGCGCCACAGCCGAAATCGAGACTGGTATGGTCGGCGCTGTATTGCCACTCTCAGTTAGATTCACCTCACAGCGGAGCGGTGCCATTAAGTCCGAAATTGAAGTTTGGGGTTCACCAGAATGAGCCTTCAAAAACCATATTTAACATTATTGAATTAATCAGAAAAATCCTTTATTTATTTGTATTTGACACAACAGCTCAGGCTGGCAAAATAAATTATCTCCATATCTTATATGGATTGTTTTTCAAAAATAGAAAACGATTTGAACTTGATCTGCTTATGGTATACGAGAAGTTATGTGCCAAATTTGAAGTATCTGTTCTTCCGCTATACATATATATGTATATATATATATATATATATATATATATATATTCCTTCTGCCTGTTTCATTGCAGAACTTTGCCCACTTCACTGGCAAACCAAAAAACGACAACACTTCAAGTGAAACAACACTTGGCCTTATTTATTTATTTTCCATAAATTTCAACACGAAATATTAGTCCGTAGTTATACTGGGATTGTAGCTTGATTTGGACAAAGTTAAAGCCAGGGCCTCCAGAATAAATCGTTGCATGGCCTCCCGTGTTGTTTGTCACCTGGTCGAACGCTCGAATTCCCGTAATGATGCGCCCATTACCAATACCCTAAAGTGTAAGGTGTGCGAAAACTGAATTATCTATATATATTATATATATATATATATTTTGATCTTGTTAGGGATGTTCTTGCAGTTTTAACTTTTCTTCACAAGATGCTTATGCTGAATGAGAGATGTGAACAATGGATCCTATATGGCTTTAGCTTTTTATGTACAAATGTCGAAGAAATGTTATACACATTGTATACTTGCCCAAAGATCGATATGATATATGTTTAATGGTAAGTGGATGCGTTGCTTTATTGCCTCGGAAAGAGAAAGGTAGCCGACAAAAGGCAAGTAGGTAGGCCAAATAAAAATGTTATCAACTTCCAGTTAAGGCGGCCGGCACTTAAACTAAAGTTCACATTTCATTATGTCGCCTTAACAGAAAATGATCTGAAATGCTCTTAGGCACTTTACTCTTTAATGGAAATTATCAGAGAAGAAGTGAAAATCGTAAAAGGAGTAGCTAAAGATTGGCTAAGATCGGCTAAGAGCTAAATTCATTCCATTGTCTTAGCGTCTGAGGCAAAGCTATGCAACTAATCCCATTGATTTTAACTTTAAGCTAGCACTCTATATATGAGGGGATATTTCGAGGGAAATCATAATTTCCCAATAATTTAACAGTTACCAGTTCAAATAAATATGCAGAACGAAATGTACAATATATAAAGTTAATCAGCATGTGCGAAACGTGGGGCTAGCGCTAAAATAAAAAACTGAAAGATTATCGTCAAAAACAGACGAACAAGCGAATGAATGAATGGACGGACAAACAGACAGGCAGACAGACAGACAGACAGACAGACGAGCATGTGGCTATATTTACTGGATACGTATAAAATGAATACATATATATTAGTATATAGATGTTTTCTTTCCGAACAACTCTATGATGATGATGCTAATGCTGATGGTGCTGATGTTGATGATGATGATGATGATGATGAGTTGCGACATTTGTTGGCATTAATAAATATTATAGTTGATATCGCGGTGGAGCTGCTTACATTTGTGGGATATTTGATTTCCGCTTCCACATATTTCTCTGGCGACGAGCCCTGGACAACGTTCTCAGCGTGCAGCAATTGCGCCGAATTCGAGATGTTGCCCCATGTGCTGGATACGGAGAGAGCAGGTGCCACAAACCAGATGAAGAACACCAAAGGGAAGATCACAACAACTGTTTGAACCATTTCCAAAAATATTCTCAACAATTTCTCGAGTGTCCTTGGGGAGTGACGATGACGGGGTATAAAAATATATATATATATATATATTTATATATGTTGCGTCTTCTTACGAATGTTATCAGTACAATTTCGTAGTGTTCTCCACATGTGTGTCTAGTTGCACTAATATTTATATATGTATATATATATATATATAGTAGTACAGTATTATTATTCAGTATACGTTTTGAATACAGCTCGGACAGCCGCTCTTCATAAATACAGATTTTAAACTAATTCATGGCGTTGAATGAGGGGTTCTTTTTACTTTTGTTTTTCATTTGAGAATGCACTCGAAAACGGCGAGAATCACAGATTATATTTTCACTTATGCGAAGAAATACTCAAAGTACTCTCATCATCAGAGTCAAAATGAGTCAAAGTCTGTGTCAAAGTAATGCTCAAAACCTTATCAATACGGAGACGAGTACGTCAGCGATCCGGAATTAAAAATAAAACAAGAAATCACCTCACCCCGAAGATTATATACCCTTCCTCGTTGACAACCGGAGTTACTCTGTTCACACCTCAATTTTGGAGCAGAGAACAAATTGTGCTTATTTATTGGACAATTAAATGGACATGACTGATCATAAATATATTATAAATGAGCTTTATGGTATTGAAAACATCGTCTCCTTCAAAGCGTTACAAACTCGACGCCAAAATTATAATGCTCCCTAATAAATAATAGAATACACATTTTTGGCAAGCCGGAAATGGAACACCCTTGAAATCTATAACACTCAATTCACAAGTGTTTTACTGATAATTACATAAGAACTATAAATAAATGCGCTCCTTGCGTAGAAAGAGGCTATAAGCCACTCCTCCTCCGATCTGATCAAATATGTATATTTTTATATACCAAATGCGCATATGTGATTTTTTACGAGTGGCACCCTTAGAAAGAGTATTATTCGCATATATTGTCGCTTTTTCTCTTATACTGCAAACAAATTAATCTGTAATTTAAATCTCCAGGCAAGTGAAAAAAAATACGTTCAATTTAAAGGGTATTCAGCTATAGAACAAAGAAAGAAACAAATTTTCTTCATAGATTTAAAACATGGATTTCGGAATTTGAATGCATTATTGATCTAGAAGCAAAACAAAAAACCATCAAAGTGCCATTTCTGTTGCCATTTCATGCAAACTTTTCAAAGATGTGAATCGTTGTTCACCTAGGCAACATCAGCATCCCCATCAGCATCACCATCAACATCAACATCAGTATCAGCATCAACATCAACATCAGCATCAGTCGACGCTTGTAGTTCATAAAACAACAATAAATAAATATGTTGCGCAAAAAAAATAAATTAAGTATGAACTGTAAGGAGGAAATAGATGTTGTTGCTGCTATTTTTAATGCTCTACACAGTTTAGCAAGATCTGTTTGTCAATTTAGATGTCCAAAAGACATATCAAGAGGAAATGTTAAGCACATAACCAATTTGGCTATTGCTCAATTCAAATAAATAATAATTAATCAGGATAACTGATATTGGCTTCAACTAAAGTAAAATTGCTTGAAAATTAATGGTTTTAAAAAAAAATATACAAGCCGATTGGTTGTTACACTGACTTTAGAAAGAATTTTGACTCTGTGAATCACTCCTTGTTAAATCATAAACTTAATCTTCTGGGATTTCCAAATAACTTAATTTGTTGGTTTACAAAATATTTGACTCATAGTTACTTCCCGAGTACCACAAGGAATTCCAATAGCTAATAGCTTAATTGGTTGATTCTTTTAGGTGATGATCATGATCTCTCTCTTTCTCAGATCTCTGATGTGTGGTGCATTAATCGAAAAGTAGAAGATCGTAAATTAAATAAATGAGTTATACTTACATCCACGTTGGCACACCTTGCAAGCCGGATGCGGCAACGCGACCTGCTGATGCCGAAAGCAGCACAAAAGTCATTATTATTGTGCAGAAGAGAAAATGCTTTCTCTCTAGAACTGACATTGTTCAAGTCGGATAATGGATAATGGACGACTGATTAAAAATGCCAATATAACAGTTCTTATAGACTCTCTTTTTTGCTCAATGACTGGGGACTGGATCCGGCGGCGTCGCTTAAAGTTGTAAGTTATATGGCAAGTTCTTTTATCATAGGCATCCGTGGGCGTTGATCAATATTAGTTTTGAACATTTTCGTTTGATTTGTTTTTCATTAAGGATTAGTTGAGAACATTTTTCATTTTTCATTCGTTTAACTTCTCGCAACACACAATTGAAGACAACTGCAAAAAAACACACATATTCATTTCAATGATTTTTTTAATGTTTTTTATTTTGTTATTCCACTTCACTGAGGATGTAAATTACGGGAAATATTATAATAAATTACGTATTTTACAGTATTTTCTTTTGCACCTGCCAAAGGAGCAGGTTCTGGTGTTCTGATCGCAGCTGTTCTGTAAAAATTGTGGCAACTCTACCAAACAAATTAGTGTACAAATGTTTTATTCATGATTTAAATACATTTTTTAATATATTAATGTTTTTCTATAAAATAGTTTTAACGTTTTCAAGCACATTTCAAATGTTTACTAAAAATTGAGAGAGTTGCCACATTGTTTGTATTTATGAGTTTTTATAAATGCTGCATAAAAAGGGAAATTTATGGATAACTCATGAATATGCACAATTTACCAACAAATTGCTTATCTTTTAATTGGTCCGCTTTTTAATTAATTTCCTATCTAAAATACAAATCAGTATTTCCCATGCTCCTCACACACACACGCACACACTACGTGTGTGTACACACTTTAATAATCCTTTTACACACACAGACAGGCGACCTGCGTATATATATAGGAATATGTGTTCAGATGTACGTGTGTGTGTAACCTTTTGTTCAAAGAATACCGCGTCTAATGCATTATGAGAAATCTGCGCAACAAACGTTAATATGAATGTATGTGTGTACATACAAATAAAATCCTTTCGTTTGCCACAATCAAATGTTCAGGGGAACCCACACACACACAGCACCCCTGTTTTCAACAACAGAAACACAGACACGCACACACACGCAAGCGTACATACATATGTAAATTTATTGTGGTAACAAATTACAGAAATACGCATGAATGTAAATATGTATGAGTGTATGTATGTAAGTTGTGTGTAAAGGTTTTGTTACCATTATTTGTAATTGGTTATGGAACTGATTTGACACACATGCACGACATACAAATTTATATGCGTGTGTATGTATTTGTTAGGTGCTGCTGCTGCTGCTCCACATCTCTAAATACATACATGTGTGTGTGTGTATGTTTATGTCGTACACTTGTATATATGTGTGTGTGTGTGTATGTTTATGTTGTACACTTGTATGTGTGTCTGTTTTAACTAACTGCACGACTTGTTTACGGTAAGAAGAAGAGATGCGTGCCTTTTCAAAACATGTATACACACATACACACACACATCTACGAAAACCATTCTTAGGCTGTCTGCTGTAAGAGCGGTAAACTACATATACACAACTCCATACACACACACGGAATGTAAAATTTGTTTGTAAATATGTATATTTTGTTTATATGTATTTTATGTTGATATCTCACATATGTATGTGTATCTTACATTTGTTTATATGTAATTATATATATTTATATATACACATTTAATGCATTCGACACTGGCACAAATATATCAATTAGTTACACACAAATACATACACACACACATACTACATGCATTTATTTCACATCAACTTCATCGCGTTGTATGCATGTATGTGTGTGTGTGCGTCTGTTTGTATATGTTAATCACAAAACGTACAGAAAACGCATCCAAAAGAAATAAAGAAGCGCGCTGTGTTTGACGATGAACGGAAAATTGTAAATAACTGCAGAACTTGTTTGCCATTGAAGTCTTTCGTGGTGAGTTGTTAATAACTGAACAACAACACGCATATCGATTCTTGCGATAGTAGTAAGCGATAACTTAGATATATATTCGACTTGGTGGCAACGCCAACTGTTGCGACACCTTCTCATGTTGAGCAACATGTTCATGTTTACCTTTTTCTCTCATATTATTATCTTAGCTTGGCATCATGTTGCCGACTCAAACCGATTTTTAAATATTTTATTTTCTTTTAACTGCTTAAATGCATATACAGCAAAATAAATATAAATTAAAATAGCATTTAAAGTTCATTATTTCAAAGCCTATATGGCCAAAAATGTATTTTTATTTTTTTTATTAAACTCGTAATTACCCTTCATTAACACTGCTATCGGTTCATGTTAGTCACCTAAGTGAGTCATCGTTAACGATATTTTATTGAGCGGCCCGAGCGATAACTTTTCCAACTGGTCAACTGCGGCGCTATTAATTTTCGATTTCTACCTCTTTCCCATTTCCATTTTCCCAGCAAACATTTGTTTTTATTAACTACTTATTATCATGCATTCATTCGTTTGTAAAATAAAAAAATAAAGGAAAGGAAAGGTTTAATTTAAATAACAATTATTATATTAGAAACTAAAGACAACCATTTTTTTAATACAATCAAGAATCTAATAGGATTGCCCTGCGCGTAGCAAAAATAAATTAACCTTCCAAATTTCAGCTTACTAGGAAGATCAGTAATATCGATAACAATTGGAGTATGTACTAAAAGAAATATAATACTTTCAGGGCGAATAAGACATTTGCTTAAAAATGTAAATAAATAAAAAAATATTTTAAGCAAATGTATACCTGCATAATTATATACTGCCATAAGTCCCTTGTTAATATTAATTTAAAAAAGGTTTGAAAGCAATTAAAGCCGTCTTATAATAATCTAATGTATTGCTGATTGATTAAAAAATAAATGCACCAATAATAAATAACTGCTTTTCAGTTCTTGTTCCATTTCACATTGGACCATGCCAAAAATGTCTTCAAGCTTAATACATCGTTTTGGTTTTGACTATTTTGTCGGGCTCAAATCGTGTTTACATTCATGCAAACCTGTTGCTCACGCTCAACTCAAACCTGATCTTGTCAACAGCAATACACACACATACGCAAATATTTCCATTCACATGCACACACTTACTGTTATGTACAGTCAGTTATACATACAAAAATAGATGGGTGTGTGCGTGCGAGTGTGTGTATGTGTGTGAAGTTGAAGTTGGTCGTTCTTGGTATCAGTTCATTTTCAATTTTCGGTTCGAGACGTTGTGTGCGTGTGCGTACGGATTGTAATAACATACATACTTGTTTACATTAACACACATCTGTACGTATCTATAAAATGCGCATACAATACGCATACATATGCAGAAATTGTGCACACACAAATACATTCACATGCGTATGCATTAAAATTGCCATTGTTTCAGTTTAACACACATACATACATATAAAAAATACATTGTGTTTATTAATGCTAAGTGCATAGAAAACTAATTGTGTATGTGTATTTTTAAGGGAAGTAAAAGAAGGTCGAACATTAAATAAAAAAAAGTGCTGATTTCCCTTTTTTTTGGTTCGTAAAAGAAATACTTGTGCTTACTAATACGAACACATTTGTATGTTAGCATGTGTGCGTATTTATCTGCTGCAGAATAAACATAAATGCGTTATAATCTACGAATGTTAATGCTAACATACCAACATTTACACAAACATACATATATATACATGCATACATACATAGATGCAAATGCCTTACTCTCTCTCCGCTGCGTAGATATGTATTTATGCATGTGTATTAAGAAACCTATTTAATACACACACACGTTTATTTGGTGCGTGAATGTGTGTTGTACTGTGCAGACATACATACATATGCAGATTAAAACCTACTTATGTATACGAATTTGTATCCAAATTAAATAAAAGTGACTACGTATGACAAATATATACATATATTTGTAAGTGTGATCAAAGAAACATATATGTAAATATGTATGCATGTTAACAGTGATTGTAAATAAGGAGTCATACACACACACACACATACATTTTTTTTCGTCATATGCACCATAATTTATTTGCTATCGACACACACACATACATTTGCATGGATAAGGACGGGCCAGCATATTAAATAATATATGCTAGTAGTTGTGTATTTGCATGTATTGTGCTAATAATGCAATTGCATTCAGTGTAAATGATCTGGATCCGAAATAACATTGACTAAAGTTCACTTAGCTTAGATGAAAATCAGCTGTGGTATTTTTGTAAGGCACTTTTTCATCCCCTTATCGTTGGCAAAAAGTGAGAGTGCTTTTGTGGACAGCAGTGCCAGAAGTACCCGATACCCTGTAATTCAATAAAAACCAAAACCCAGTAATTCATAGAAAAAATACATTTTTTTATATTTCAGTTCACAACATCTCTAATTAAAAGGAAGCTTCTTTAAATGAATTCCTTCTTGTGAGGGGGGACTAATTAGTGCTTTCTGTGCCTTGTGATCAAATTATAAAAGAATGCCATATTTCACAAAATACCAGAGACACCTATAAATCTATATCAAAATGAGCAGCAGCGCTTCGATGGACAACACTTGCGATCAGGACTACACCGAGTTTCTCAACGAATACCTTTTGCAGACGAATCTGCCCGGCAATGAGCCGGAAACCCATTATGAAGGTGGGCCTTGATTATTTCATTCTATTTCTATTCTACACCCATGCCAATAATTATTGTAAGTACAAGTATGCCTGACAATAAAGACAGACATATTTGTATTTAATACCACACCTAATGTGCACAGTTGCCAAATATGGCATGCTAATTGCGAATCAGGTTTTCTTTTCTACTCAAAACAATATTTATAGATACAATTGATAAACAAATAAATAAATATAGGCAAATTTATATGTTATTCGTTGATCAGAATATAAGTTAAATACATAAATGAAAAGACTTCTTTCCTAACTAACTTTAATATGTTGTAGATTAATTTATAAGAATAGAAATAGTTATTAATAACAAAAAACGAAATGACACTCAACAATACAAAATAGGCCAATTTTATATTTTATTCACTGTAAATTTTCCTATATACGCTGACCAGCAATTAGATGAAATACACAAATAAAAAGTAAGCATTTCTTAACTAACTTTAATATATATAAATGCTTATGTTTTACAGATGGAGAAATGGAAGCCGAATGGTTAATTTCAGCTGGATATCCCGAATTGACAAAGCCTTTCGAGCGGGTAAGTTACCTTAGGTTAGGTTAGGCTTTAACGGTTGCCGACAAAGGTCGGCACACTTGGGCCAGTTTTTGGCCCGTTGTGATACCGTAGATCTCAAAGAAAGAGTGATAGGACATAGAGATTTGAGATGGTAAACGGATAAATGAGGAGCAAGGACGGGCTATTACTGGAGTAAACAACCAAACAACCATGCCTGCAGTGGGACTCGAACCCACGACTGATTTTCGTATAAGCGATATAAATGAGTTTTGCACGGAATAATAATGCTTACGACCTTCAAGCCGGCGTTGGAGTTACCTTAAATATTAATAATATTACTATCGATGTCTTCTAGGGCATTGAGCTGCGTTCCACGGTGCTGGAGCCCGTTCTGGCGACACTGTCGAGGCCCCATGCTGAGGCGATCAAGCAAAGGGTTCGAGCACTCAATCATACTGTGAGAGGACGCACCAAGAATCGCTCGAAACGCAAGCCAGACATACGTGATGTATTTCGCGACTTTGACGTATGTAGCTCTAACTGTAATTGAGACTTGTTTGTTATTAATTAATGTGCATAACAGGAGTCAAGCACGGGCACTCGATCCCGCAGCGCAACGCCAGACTCGCTGGATTCCGTGCATGGTGACGATGTCTGGGGCAATCCCTCAATGTAAGTTTGCTTCTCTTCAGTTTCGATTAGTTCTCCTTATTGGCTAATTTACTCTTCACTTTTGCAGTCCGAGTTTCGTGAGCATATCGACGGATCACAGTGTGTCCAACTATAACAATGCCGGCGGCTATCCAACGCTGAGCAAACACCTGAAGCAGAAGATAAGGCGTACGCCGAGTGCTCCACTCAAGTCGGCGACGTCCACGGATATATTTCGTGGGTCGCAGGTACGTTGCGATATACCCATGTACTCATCGGAGGGCATCGAGCTTCTTGGCTTCTCAAAGATTGGCACACTGCACATGCCGCCACGCAATCGTTCGGGCTCGGATCCGTCGTGCTCGATTGGCCGGGTCTGTGGGCAAAATATGCAGGATTCGCAGAGTGAGAATAATACGTCATCGGGTGACTCCAGCGATGAGTACCTACCAAATAGGGCACGTATCTCAACGACGCTCGCATCGTCCCCTGAAAAGATATTACACAAAATGAACCTGGAGACGCCGCAGCAGCATCATCAGCAGAAGCAGCAGCAAAAAATGGGCAACTCCTCGCCCTCGTCGCGAGACGGCATCAGCTTTGAGAGCATGTGCCGAGAAAATTCTAGTCAGGATGAAGGCGGCATTGATACCGTGGACAGCAACGTTCTAGGAATACAACAGGAATACAACAACAGCAACTCCGACATAAACACCATAAATGAGACCGACCTGAAGCGCTTGCAGCCGATCTTCTGGCTGGAACTGGCCACCATATTCGATCGCAATCAGGTGCTGTTGGACAAACGGAAACCGTTCAAGCGACGTCGCAAGGAGGAGGGCAGCCTCTTCGGGGTGTCGTTGAATGCGCTAATTCGCCGCGATCAGCAACTGTCCGGCATGGACTCGACGCTGGTGCCCCAATTTCTGGAGGGTCTGCTCGAGGAGCTCTCGAAGCGAGGCACACGGGAAGAGGGCATTCTCCGTGTAGCTGGACAAAAACACAAGGTTGAGCCAAAGATCTCCTATTTTAATTAGTATTTATTACAAATTCTTTTTCACTTGCAGACTGAATTAATTTACAACGAATTAGAATCAAGTTTTTATCAAAAGCCCGAAAAATTCGCCCAATTGCTGAGCAGCGCCAGCGTTCACGAGCTGAGTGCGCTGCTAAAGCGTTGGCTGCGCGAACTGCCACAGCCATTGCTGACCAGCGAGCTCATCCAGCTGTTCTATCAGTGTCACACACTACCGCCAACGGATCAGATGCGTGCCTTGTCCATACTGTGTCAGATGCTGCCGCACGAAAATCGCAACACGCTGCGCTCGATATTGCGCTTCCTCAACTCGATAATCGACCTGAAGGATATTAACAAAATGAATTTGCATAATGTGTCCACGATCATTGCACCGTCGTTCTTTCCCCCACGCTATATCCATCCGATCGACAAGAATAGCATCGAGGAGCAGGTTAAAATGGCCGCATTATGCTGTCGCCTCACAAACGTGCTAATCACCAGAAGCGAGACTCTGTTCCAGGTGTCCGATAATTTAATCGCAGAATCGCGCAATCAAACAGCTCGACAGGTATTTATTTTTTTTATTTCCGTTTTTGTTTGTGTTTGTATTTGTATTTATATTTTATATTTATTTTTAAATTTATATTCATATATTTAAATTTATTATTATATTTGTATTTGTATTTATATTTTATATATTGTATTTTATATTTATGTTTATATTTCGTTTTTTATTTTTGATTATATTTTAACTTATATTTTGTATTATTTTTATTTTTGTATTTGTATTAAAATATTTCTTTTTTATTTGTATTTATATTTATTTAAATTCATAATTTATAAATGCATATTTATATTTTATATTTATATTCAAATATTTATTTTTATTTTATTTGTATTATTTGTTTTATTTATATTTATATCCTCTTCTCTCCCATCTTGTATTTTCAGGGCAAACGCGGACATCGGCGACCAAATAAGCCATCTCTATTGCATGCGAGGGTCGTGGTGCCGGGAACTTCGGGTATTACGAATCCTAGAAATAATGCCGAGAACAATGAACACAGAAATGTCACAACTATTGCACGCAGTCCTTCCTTCAATCCAAGTCATGTGCACCGCTTCGTAGTCTAAGATCAATGCGTGCTATTTCTATTTTTGATTTTTCTACAATTTCACTAATGTGTATCAAATCTGATTATGCTTGCATTAGGAATTATGCAAAAATTTGATGAAAATGTTTCAGTAAATAATGCGACTAAAAAACACAATTTAAATACAATTTTGGCCCAGACATCGTTTACTTTCTATTGTTAATTCTAATTCGAAAATTATTCAATTTTGTATGTACAAAATAATTACGGATACTATGTTGTTATGCGAATTGTATTATTTTTTCTAAAACTGTTAAAAGGGTGGGGAAGCAATAAAAAACACAAACCATTTGACTTGATTGCCTTTTACAAATCAGAAAAAATATATGTGGGTGTATATAAATTTGGTAAAGATGACTGGATCAACTCTATTTAAAGTATTGCTTCCATCATCACGAGATTGATCTACTACTCAGATCTTCTCCAGCATCATTCGCTGTTTTTGGGGTATCAGTAATATCTGGGACAAAACATTTTAGTAGAAAAAAAAAAACAGAATTCAGAAGTAATAAATAATTGGATTACAATTTGAAAGTGACTTAAACTATAAATATATATTTGTATACCATAATTACTTAAGCGAAAACATTTACAATTATTCCCCCGACTTTTATATAACAGTGCTTAATAATCTTGTACATAAACGAATACATAGAACATTTCAAATAAGCGGAATTAAGCAAGGGTATATAGATATCATTTATATAGAATAGATTTAGGTTGTGGATTAGCCATGCAAACGAGAATCATAATCTGTGGTATCTGTGGCATGTGGCTTGCTGTTGTTAACCATGCTCTTGTTGAACTCGACCAGGCGTGGCTTCTCCTGCGACACGGCTGCTGCTGCCTGATTTTTGGGGCCAACCATGAAATAGGTGCGTACTCGAGGCTTCTCCGGTTTCATAATTCTATCCTGTAATTTCATATTTTCCAGCGTCTTGTTGCTGTTGTTGTTGTACAGCATGGAGCGCTTTGGCTTCATTTGCCACTTGGTCACATTCGGGCGGAGCCCAGCCGGTATCATGTGGGACTTGAGCTCTAACTCCTTGGTATTGAACACTTCACAGTCCACCTGCATCATCATGATATCGCCATTATTCGATGGATCAGCTGTGGGCAGCAGCAGCGATATTTTTGGACGTACACTTTTATCATGCGCCGCAGGCGAAAGCAGAATGTGATCCGTATTGAAAGAGAGCACATAGAATGTGTCGTCCCGTCGCTTGATGCCCTTGAAGAGATCCGGTTCGCCATTGCCAAAAATTAACTTGTCATTGTCCAGTTTCTGCTGCTTGTGTCCAATGTGTGATAAGCCACCCAAGAATTTCTTACGTTTGCCCAGGCCTGCAGCTTGTCCCTCAGTCATATCGGGTAATTCCAAGTAGTCCGTTGATAACTTAAAGCGATGTCCTTTGTCCGCTGATTCCATATTAAATTTCGTGCCCATGCTCAAATTGTGGTAGCCACTCACATTGATTAGCTTCTCCAGATGAAGCGTTAGCCGCGAATATTCAGTTTGGTTGCCATTCGAATCATTGCATTTGCCTGTTGTTGTTGCCGCCGGAAAGGTCAAAGGTGGCGGATCAACGCCGCCCCCCTGTGTGGCATTGTTGCTGCTGCGACTGTTCGGTCTTAGGAAATGCAATGGTGGCATCACCAGCTCCTCAGCCGCCTGACGGCTGCTGCTGCTGCTTCGGTTCATCTTCTCGTTGTACTCCTCCTCCGACTCGACCCAAAGCAGACGACGACTAATCGGCATCGGCATCGGCATTGCTTCCTTCACATTCGAGTCGGAAACGGAGTCGGAGACGGCAGCGACTGTGTTGCTGTCGGCCTCCAGGCTGGGCTTTAGATACGAATGGAAATTGCTGGCATTGAGTGTGACCATGAATGCCATGGCAAAGAGAACGGCCACATTCTTCTTAACTGTCGCCGCATTCATGTGCTGCCTGAAACTCTTCGAGCTTGGCTTCGGGGCAATCTTAATATTCTGCTCTGCGGGCTTCGAGTTCAGCGAGTGCAGCACAAAGTCACAGACGCTGCCCTTGCGACACTTGCACGTCTTCGCCAGGGCAACCAGCTGATTGCGCAACGTCACATTTTCCTGGAATTAGCCAGTTCAAAATATAGGTTATCAGCATAAACATTATTTCTTATATATGTATGTGTGTGTGTGTGTTGGTTTATTGTAACACAACGAAACGAAATCACAGATAAAGGCAAGATAACGGTAGAACGTTAAATAAATATCGGTTCGACTTCTTTTACAGTTAACAAATATTTTTCTTTTTTTAAACAAAAATTGGCCGCATTTAAGTATGTGTATTTGCAAGCAGCATTTTAATGCGCAGTTTAATCTTGCACCATGTGCTCAAGTCTTGGAGATAACACATTCAGGTATCAAAATTTTGTTTTGTTTTTCTAATCTGGACATTTGCATTTGAAAAAAATCAGATCACTTGATTTGCATACTAACGACATATTCGATTAAGTCGGGCGTAATCGACTGCGAAATACTCTGTTACCAATATTATACCAGCTGATAACATTTTGGCAAAAAAACATACAATTTTTGTACAAATCTTTCAAGGACGTTTCTGGTAATATGCCGTCTATAAAGTTTGATAATTTTAGATTACGATTTTCATTGATTTCCCAAAACATGGTTATTTTGTATCTCTCACTTACCCCCTTTAGCGTATAGTTCTCCTTTTGCAGATTATTTAGACGCGTCTCCAAGGAGACGACATATTCCTTCTTCTTTTTGCGCGACAACGAAGCCGACTGTCGATTTTTAATCATACGCTGCTGCTTTTTGTACATCTTTTCATCGATCGAGCTCTTCCGAATGTAGTTCGAGCTCTGTTCAGGTTCCAAGGAGCTCTCACGATTGATTGTCGACTGTGGATGATTTCTGAGCAAAATGGACTGATTTTGTGTTTTGGCTTGGACCACATTTTGTTGATAGCTCTGTTGTTGGGCCTGTGCCTTACAATTTGCCTGCTTCATAACGATTTTGGGTATTTGTGTTTTCACACTTCCATTGATCTTGGCGCCCCCCTTCGCACCATTCAAATTCATTTTCTGCATTAGAGCCTTGTAGTCATTCGAGGATAGGAAAATGGTTTTGGTTTTGCCCGCGCTTTCCGCTGGCGCATCAATTGACAGTTTATCTCGACCGGTCTTTTGCACTTTTGGTGCAAACTTTGCGTCCACATTGATCGGCGTGTAAACGGTTCCAGATGCAGATGGACATGTGGTTCCAGTTGTGTTTATTGTTGCTGCTGTTGGTGATGTAATCGGCACCTTTTTTAACTGAGGCACAATTTCCGGATTCCAGTTAATCGATGATTTCTCTTTCAGCTGCTTTTCGTTGGGAGTCGAAGTTGTAGGTGAAAGTTCGGGCATTTGAAATACACTTTTCTTTTGAATACTGTTGTTGTCTTCATTTTTAATATTAAAGCTTTGCACAAGTGGCGGCGGCGGTGGCAACTTTGGAACACTAATCATCATCATCATATCAGATGATGCCGTGTCATTTTGCTGTTCCCTTTGCCGATTTTGCCAGGCGTCCGAGGTGTCGCTGTGAACGCCGCTGGTCGAGCTGCCACTGAAGCTGCCACAACTCTCCGTGGGCGAAGGTGTGTCTCGATCATGCATGTGCTGCTCAAACAGATTGCCGCGTGTCAGTTTCTCAATTTCTGTATTGACGCTGCACACGTTCAACGAATCGTCCATCGACGCCATCGACGAGGCGAAGAAAGTGTCATCTGTGTTCCAGCTTTGAGTGGAACCCGCCTCCAAATTGTTAAAGTTAAGTTCCAAGTCATTATGCTGATTATCGGGCGCCGATTGAAACAGGTCTGAGAACAAATTGTCACCTTGCAATAAAGTTTCACGACCCTGGGGTAAGAACGAATTGAGGTCCAATGATGAATCGAGCTGCGACACCGTCGAGCCTATTATCTCGTCAAAATCATTATGGTTTATGCCATAGTCATTGGGCGATGACATAAATGACGACAATTCGTCTATAAGAAAAATAAATAGGTTTAATTTTGATTGATTAAAATCAGGAAATATATCCAAGAATGAGGGTTATCAATGTTTAATTGTTAATGTTTAATGTTAATTAAGCAAATTGATTTCTAAAAAGAAAAAAAAAAGATAGTAATAATAATAATAGATATGACCATTTTTTGAGTTTCAATCAAAATGAACAAATCTCCTTTATGTGATAGCACAATATAAAATATGTGCATATTTAGCTTATTATTTTTTAACCAACTAGTTTTATAGTTGCGAGAAATAAAAATCATAAAATTTCTTGAGACCAATTTGTCAGCTGAATAAATATTAAACACGTGTTTTTAAAATTTCAACTCGACAAGCAAGTTTTGCTAACTTTTAACTTTTACTTTTACATTTTTCTCTATTTCTGTGATAAGGGAAATTTCCCTATCGCGCATAAGAGCATTGTGCGCGGGCAAAGCCGGAACATAGCTTACACCCCACTCCATAACGTAAATAAAAATTTGCATCTGATATTGTGACCAATTAACGGTTAATGACTTAAGCACACAGTTGGTGTCGAATTTAAGGCCAAGTTTTAAATAACTAGTAACATTCTAACTTGAAGAAGAATTCATTTGTTTTCTGCATTTTAATGCTGACCATCAACATTTACCGAAACAGAAATGAATATAAAATAAATAACATACATACATATGCATTGTATGATGGAACATGATGGCAAAAAACGCAATTCTTTCACTTTTAACTGGGGTACACACACGCAAACACACACAGACGTACATTTACCACCATGAATAACTAATGCGTAGGGTTTATTTGTGAATGCAGAAGTGCATACACATATACAAACACACACACATTGCCACTTACCATAAAAACAGTCATCAACATCCATGTCACTGGGTGAATTTTAGGTATCCTTATCGATAAAGCCGCTTATTTTACCCATAACAAATGCTTAATTTTAGCTTCAAATTAAATATACGCAGATCAATATGTCAAAATTGTTTCACTCGAGCAATATTTAACCCAATTGTCGACGAAGGCAAAAAATTAATGTGGATGGTATTTTAGGTGTTGAACTATCGTCAAATATCGATAACAACAATAAATATCACTTGCCGTATCGATAGAAAAACCTCCACTGCAGAGCAGTCAGTTCAGTCCTTTTATGGGAGAAGATCTTCACTGTTCTTAGTTGAGTTAGAAATCTATCCTCTTTTCAATTAATTTAGCGATCCCAACAATGATTACTAAAAATAAACTCTATATAAATAACAAACTGTATTTTTTATAGTTATAGTACTCATTGTCATCCTAATTAGACACACCTTCATATTAAAATATCTTTTTTCTATCCATTTCATAATTTGCCCGCCTTTTCTTGACTTTCTTCCGATCGATTTCTCTTATTTTTGTAATTGTCAACACTGATGGTTTCAGCTGGGCTTCTCTTGGTTTTTGTAGATTCTTAACTATAATTCAAAACTATATGTAATATTAATTTTAGAAAAGTTTTCTTACTATAACTTTATTTAAATAATATTTATTACAAAAATTTGTATTGTAAGCAACTAAGTCTTTGGATAAAAAACTAATATTAATGTGTGCTCATTCGGACTTTACTTGTTTTTACAATGACTGACTGCAGCAACCAAGAACCCCGATTTTTTTTAGGAAATTTGGTATTGTTTCTCAAGACAAATGCCAACGAGTAGTAAACTTAATGATAAATGAGCCACGATTCTTGAAGCGTTTGAGGTTAACTGAATGCTATCAATAAATAGATTATATGTGCAACTGCTTGGTGGCTTCACAAATGTCGTAAAATTGGGATAACGTATAATCTCCGAGGGCTGTAAATAAAACAGAAAATGTATTTTACAATTTACAACGCTTTAGGTATCAGATCTGGGACTCACAATCGAAATGGATTCGTTGGCAACACGACAGAAAGTCATGTGCTTACCAGTTATCATCGCATGCTCCACGCGCTTGGTGAATAGAGGCTCTGACCAAGGGAGCTGATTAATGTGCGAGAGGAATGTGCGATCATGGAACTCCACGGGATCCGAAATAAGAAGTTTGTCTAAATGAGAAATGAGTTAAACAATTAAAATGAAATGATCGCCGGGCTTATATACAAACGTTGGCATACTTAATAAAGACTCTTCGACGACTAAATCTTCAGCGGTCAAATTGTTTCGCTTCGGTTTTGTTTTTCCATATATAGTGTTGGGCATATAATCCAACAGATTGCCGTTATATAGAAATAGGTTCTCCACGTCTGTCATATTCAATGAGTAGAACTCATTGATGCCAAACATCTCAAAGAATTCACGCACTGGCGTCATGCTGTAACATCCGGCAAGTTCGATTTTCGGGTAGTATGTGATGAAAGACAAGCACATCTCCTGTTTCGTTGAGTAACCACCAAATGTGGCCCTCTTTCGATGCTGTGTGTCGTAGGCACAGTCTGTGATAATGTAGTCTCCTGGTAGGACAATCGTTTCGTTGGCCAACTGATGAAACTGCTGATATTTATAATCATAGTTATCATCTTCGATGATGCGTTGCAGTTCCTTGCCACCTCGAACATGGCGCAGGCTCATTTTGCGACCAGCGCGATGCGTATGAAGCGTACCCGAAATGATCTTAATTCCATTGTCAGGAAACAACTAAAAAGACAAGCAATTATTGTTAACAGATAAAAATGTTCTAGTCGAGATAGATCGACCAGGAGAAAATATGAAAATACGCTTTGACTAGCAAAATAAATCAGAAAATTGATCTGCCTCTGGGAGACGAAGCCGTATATTGCAAATTTGAAGTTCCTAGTCCGTATAGTCTCTGAGATTGTCATGCACATTCAGACGTACATCGACTCGGCGGATGATATTGATCAAGATATATATCTATATCCATTCTTTTGTTTGTATACAAATAAACTAAAAGAACAAAGTTTTAAATTGCATACCACGTTTGAGCAAGATGGTCCACAAATGCCAACATTTCGATACAACTTTTGACCAGGTGGAATGATTTGGGTATCGGAAATGGAAACGCCACTTATTATGATGCCGCCATCGTTAGCCCGCAATTGAGGTGTGTAGTGAATACGGAATCCAGAATGATCAATGGCTATAAATTAATAAATATTATAATTAGTGTTCAATGAGGAATGATTTGCATGCTTACCCCTCAACGCATTTGGATTATCATAATGTATTTCGAGCATATAATACTTGACTCCGGAAGGCCCACCCATCGGTATTCCAACATGAGCAGGCAGAAACTGTCCGCTCGCACCCACAGACCAAACGGCAACGGGGTTTGAACACGAATCCCAATCCCTTGGAGTTAACGAATTGCTGTTGCACACAGTTCCTGTGCTCCTGACCCAAACATCCCATGAGGCTGATTCGGCTCCTGGATATGATTTCGTGGAGCATTCAAATAGTGTCATGTGATGCACAACTGTTTCATCGGATTTACTAAAAAATTAAATGTTTTATTTAATGTTGATGAAACTTGATTCTGTACTTACGCAAAATGAGTTAATAGTGGCTCGTAGCCAATAATATGATGCTTGTGATTTAGTCTCGGGGAGCTTAAGATTTTACACCAATAGAGCGTATCCATCGAGGGCTCAAGCGTCACATTATTGACCGTAATGTCCCATTGATGAGTTTCCTGCTTGTTGCGCATGCTTTCTTTGCGAAACAGTGGATTCAGTAAATGCAATGGCTTGGCACCGCGATTTCTTCCATGTCCCTCTAAATTACCATGTATTGGATCCGTTTTACCAAAGGACCACAACACTTTAACAGTGTCATCCTGGAATATCATCAGAATTCAGTTATTTCCATACCAAGTCCGATATTATTTAATGTACATACGCTTAAGGGCATATCGTAGGGATCGCATGTCTCAATTAGACGCTTGAATTCGACAAATGTGTGGGTTCCATTTTGATAGCCATCGATCACGTGGTAGTTTTGAGTATCATCTTGGATTGGTGCTGCATGGGGGTGAAGCAACGAACCATGACAATCCTAAAAAAAAAAATGGATTCTGTACTTTAAATTCAAAATATCAATACAAAATAAGAAACGATAATTTTGCTTATTTAATTAATTAGTATTATACTTAACAATAGTGACTTCTAGTGCAAGTTAGATATTACATATTTTTGATATTATTATTTTTGTATTTTGTGAATGCTTTTTTTAATGTGTGTAGATATTTAAGTTTTAAATATTTAACTTTTCTACATTCCAGCTAGCACACACTGAAAGGAATACTTTTTACTCACCAGTGCGTTGGGTTTGCCCGTGTGATCGTCGACCCATAGCAGAACCATATCCGCACTGGACATGCGACCGTCTTTGCGCGAGAATCCAAGGCCGATGAAGCCACGCGTGTTCACCGTGACCTTAAAGTGAATTTCCTTGTCCTGGATGCCCCACTGCAGCCAGTACAAGCCATTGGCGTCCATCATTTCGAGTCGCTGCCAGTTTTGGTGCCGCACCGAACCCTTGTGATCCTCATGGCTATGATGCGCACCGTTCGCGTTTTGATGCAGATTAGCGATAATAATAATAAATAGCCATGCGAATATTTGCAGCAACATTTAAAAGGCTTAATTGTATATTTCTACACTAACAATTGTTCTTAGATTACAATTCGAGTATTTTTTTAATTTATTTCGCAATTTTTCGACACCGAGAACGTTGCGCCTTTTGTGCTGTTGAACTCCTTTTCCGCTTTAACTTGGCTTCAATACATCGCTTACGCACATTCTTCCAGGGGAAGGTCATTTTACAAGCCGGCGGCAGATGTTCGCTCAGAAGGAACTAACACACACCACCTTTTCCATACAGGTATACACAATCGTTCAAACACACACACACAAATGCAGGCTCACACATGCATACATACATTCGAACGATCAACTGGATGTTATTAATGTATCGATAGCTCATAGTTTACGATCTCATTCAAGGATCGATATACTTGGAACTCGATTAATCATCAGTATATTCGATAATTCGCGGTACACAATGTCAAGTATGTCGATTTCAAAGTTGAAGCAGATTTTCTTGTATAAATACTTACGATTCATTTTTGTTTTTTTATTAAAACGATCCGAAATGAAGGAAATACAAAGGTATTATAACAGTGAATCTATTTACAATTTATATTGGATGATTGCAGCGCAGCGTTTTATGAATAATACTTATACGTTATTGAACAATTTTAAAAGAATTAACTAGTTTTTATGTCGCTACAATAAAAAATTAGAGAAATAAGTTATTATTTGTAAAGGATAACAAAATTAAAATTACAGAAGGCATTGCATATATAAAATTGGCTATAATGCATGGATTTTGCTATTATAATGGACGGATATTCTCATCATCTACTAGAAATTCGTCTCTCTCTCTCTCTCTCTCTCTTCGTTTCAGTAATTCAATTTTGTATTTTACATTAATATAATTAGAGAAATTTTTTTTAAGTTGCAGTCACTGGGCCCAGGGGCACACTACTACTCTGTGGCTGGGGCATTCGAGGACGTATCATCATGGTGGCCTTTTTCAATGTGTAATCCCAACCCCGCCAGCGAAACCAGACGATTCCCTGACGAGCCGTCAAATCTTGTGGATCATGCAGGTAGAGTCCGTTGAGGCCGCGACCACAGGATTTCCACCACCAACCACCCTGCAAAATATTGAAATCCATATTAGATTTATTTGTAATCTTGTTTTTTAATTTTTATTTTAAATTTACCTTTAACATGCTTGCACAATTGAGTGAGCTTCGATCATTATCTTTGTTGTATGTGGAAAATGGACTGTTATTGGATCCATACCATGGATCATTTAATGAATCACCCGCATTCCCTTCGTAACCATCGATTTCCAATTTGTAATAATCTGCCTCGGAATGTATTTTGAAATGCGAATACTGAGCATATCTGAGCAAAAACAGAGGGTTTCATTTATAAATTAACGTTACAAATCATACAAATATAATAAAAAGACTTTTTAATCCGTACTCACCTCTTGTTGCCTTCGAAATCTTCCAATTCCACCCGCAAGGCATATTCTTCATTATTTGTCAGCATATAAATGTTTTCGTTGCCCAACCAAAATTCTTTTGCCGGCTCGCCAAAACCATTTTTATAATCCGCCCAATCGCGATTGAAATTTTCCCGTGGTTCTCCAAAATCATCGCGCCGTTGAATGACCTACAGTTAATGTAGAATTTAAAATTGGTTTTTGATTGAAGCTATATTTATACTTTACCGTCCAGCCACCATCTGAGATGGCCTGTTCGCAATACACTTTCAGAAACCAATATGTTGTTCCACGTATTTGGAGATAAAAAACTCCAGATTGTTTCATGCCAGCATTTAAAATATCCACACAAGAAAATCCCTAAGGGAGAATGTAATAATGGAGTTGAATTAAAATATTGCATAAAATTTTATTTGAAGTCCATTTGCTTTTCTTCATTGTATTTTCTATGGTATTTCTATGGTATTTTTTAATGCCAGACATTTTTGCATTTCGAAAGTTGGTCACACTGATACTTTTTCTAGCGTTTATTATCAATCTCAATGTTTACCACAACAAAATGTATTATATTCGCATTTATTTTTCAATTTTCGGTTGCGGCTTGCGAAGAACAAATTTTGGATGCTAAGAAAACTCTTGTTTGGGGGCCAGGTCTAAAGCCGGATGATATTGTCCTGCCAGCCAGATACTTCTTTATCCATGCTGTCGACAGGAGTGGGAACAAGTAAAACTCAAATGAATAATTAATGAGAACTCCTTTTCAATATCGTTTTTTTTTTATTCGTTTTTGCAGATTTGTGTCGCGCACGATTCTTGAATTTAAAGTAGAGATTAATGGAAATTCGCCACATGGCAAATGCCGATCGAACATAAATCAAATCGATCGCGGAGATGGATCGACAATTGTTCGTTATACGATCGCCGATTGGTGTGAGAATGTTGAGATTATTGTTCAGTACAACAACACTCATGTGGCACAATCACCGTATTTAATTCGAAACAAGGTGTACTCGGAGAAGTGCTACTGTCCGCAGGAGTTAAATCTGTGGCTATTGAACAATGATTGTTCGCCTTTTGCGGCGGATAAACAGATATCCTGGGATCTGCACTCATTTAAGCGGGTGAATTTCAGCGCCATCCGGGAGAATCTCTTGAAACGCTATAATGCACCGGAGAGTATTTCGTTGTGCCATTATGTGGTGAAGAACCAGCAAATTTGGAGAACTTGCTATGGAAAGTATACTGGATTTAAAATGTTTATGGATGCAACGTTGTCGGCACTATCTCGAGTTGTTCTCCTGCCCGATATGGAGTTCTATTTGAATCTCGGTGACTGGCCGCTGTCGAAGAAGGGAGGACAACAGAGGACATCCGGGCCGTATCCGATATTTTCGTGGTGCGGAAGTGACGATACTTATGATATAACACTGCCCACATATGATATAACCGGGTCCACAATTGAGAATATGGGACGAGTTATGCTGGATATGCTATCGGTGCAAAAGGATGTTTATCCATGGCCAGAGAAGGATGAGAAGGCCTTCTTTCGCGGCCGAGATTCGCGAAGAGAACGTTTACAACTCATCGATCTGGCTAGAAAATATCCCGACGCCATAAATGCGTCCATTACGAATTTCTTTTTCTTTCGCAATGAGGAGTCTAAATACGGTCCCAAGGTGCCGCACATATCATTCATGGACTTCTTTAAGGTAAATTTCTTACACAAAAGTATTGTGCCATAATATATCCATATAATAATACATTTTCTCTTTCTCTTTGCAGTATAAATATCAATTGAATATTGATGGAGTTGTTGCGGCATATCGGTTTCCCTATTTACTTGCGGGTGGATCGCTGGTCTTCAAGCAAGACTCACAGTATTACGAGCATTTTTATAGCAAGCTAACGCCATATAAGCATTACGTGCCCATAAAGCGTGATCTCAGTGACGTAATCGAAAAAATTGCCTGGGCCAAAGAAAATGATTTACGTGTTAAGGAAATCATTGCAACCGCGCGATCATTTGTTGATGAACACCTTTTGCCACAACATATCTATTGTTATCACGCAGTATTATTTAAGGAATGGAGCACTCGTCTTGTGGCACCTGTCGACATACTCCCAGGCATGGAGAAATTTAATTCTAGTTACACCTGCACATGCAAAGAAAAATTGCCCAGAGATGAGCTTTAGACATTCCGATTTGTATTCTCATTATGATATCCTCCTTTTGTACCACAAAACATTTATCTTGTTTAGGGCAATTCCTCTATTTTGTACTACAACGATTGTTTATAAAAAGAGAACACAATATTTATAATACAAACACTAGTAAATCTCAAAATATGTTTCAATCTGAAATCTAGTAATTTCTCAAATATATGTGCGATAGGTATTTCTTTGGATTATCAAGAGCAATATGGTATTTACCTTGACATCCTTTAGGGAAAATATGTCGGTGGTGAAGGTGTTGTTCACCACAGCTGGTTTGTTCTTGACACTGGGAAAGATTATGCCGCCCTTACGGAAAGACGACTTTGTTGGCGTTGCATTCCATGGCGTAGCCGTTGCGGATGTTGTCAGAGTTGCATTCAACACAATGCCCAATATACTGTTGAGATTGCTGCTTGATGTGGTCGAATGACTGCTGCTCGTTGACATTGCAGCAGTAGGGGTACTCAGTGTCGGATAGGGTGTCGTTGACGCATTGAACGGTGTCGATTGTCGAGTTGACGGCGCTGGCGTTGTTGCTGGCTCATTTAAATCCGTTAAGCTCTCCTCAATCACTGAGTATCTGCTCAAAATTATGGATTGTGTTAAATAAATAAGAAAATTACTCGGAAATTTCCATGTTTTTCTTCAATTTAGATACGATCTTTTAGGAAAAATTAATTATTTTTTGTTTTCGCTACGATTTTAAGTTCAGGTCTATTTTCTAAATGAAAGATAAAAGTTTTTAAAAAAAACTTCATAACTAAGAAAAGTACTTTTAAAATTATAAAATAAATTTCATAAAGTTTTCGCTTCGATTTGAATTTTAGTTGGATGCTACTTATTTAGTTTACTTTAGTTTAAGGATTATATTTGTATACCTGTTTGGATCGTACTCCACCAAACGATCAATAGTTGGGTCCACTATAAGTTCTGGAGGTCGATGAGCCAAGATTTGGACATCGTCCTCTTGTTTCTTTAAGCGTTTCTCAACCATATCCAAATTGTTGATGATCAAATTGGTTTTCGTTTTGAGATCCTGATGGATTTCACCAATTGCTCGCTCCTGTCGCTGCGTTTGTGTGAGTAGTGCATCTGATTTGGGCAATAGATGATCAACCGAAGACTTGGTGCCCACCACCACATCCCATACTTCATCCATTTTCTCCGAAACGGATACCATGGGACGCATCTGTTTAACCAGAGCATCGATCTTGCTCGACTTAATCGCTGGAAAGGCGGTTGTTGTGACATTGAAACCATTTAATTGCTGCTCATGGTGATCGACAACAGCGTCGTGAATATCGTTCATCATTCGCAGCATTCGACCGATGTTCTCTGATTCGATATTAATGTGAAACTGCAGCTTTTTGTCAATGTTGTCCGTGGAATCGCGCAGTTGATTGACTTCTGATGATACATGGGTCATTACTTCGGCAGTCATTGCTTTTGTAATCTCGACGACATTCATTGTGATCGGTTTTTTCTCACTCGCCTCGGCATTGAATTCGTCGACTTGTAAAAAGTTACTATCGATTTGGGTTTTTAGTACTTCCAGTTTCGTATCAATATCACTGACTTTCTGGTCCAATCGAATCAGTCGGCTATCGAGTTGGATATTCGGCGATATCGTCGCACCCTTCGATCCGTGTCTTCCATTGTCGGAAGAGGTAGTCATTTCAGGTAGCACATAAACCAGATTTGATAATTTCGAATCCAGACTGTTAAGCTTTAAGAGTGCTTCTTCGGTTTTCTCGACATTATTTGTTACACGATTTTCCAACATTTCTATGTGTCCCATCAGATCCTCAACGGATCTGCCCAGATTATCAATTCGTTTCAATTTTCCTTCGAGCGTCGTTATAATTATCTCAAATATACTCAGCAATTGTTGTTCTCTACAAAATAATAAACAGAAAAAGTTGAGCGTAAAAATCCCAAATCGGTCTGGATGGGGTCATAGTCGAGGGTGCTCGACTTTAAGTTTTAATTGGATTTATAGTTATAAAGACGAACTTATTATAAATGTATTTTATGTTAATTTCTTAATCTATCTCAATTTTTTGATGTTTTTCAAGTTGACAGGTGTGTTGCATATATATTTATTGAGTTCAAATTTGAATGTTGAAATGGAAATACGGACATGCTTATGCCATGTTTATTGACCAACATTGACCCAGAGTCGACAAGCTATTAAACATTGCTAAAAGACTAAAAACAAACTTTGAAATCATTCGGCAACATTTGAAACGAAAGTGATAAAAAAAAACTTGTTACTAGCTGATGGCAAATATATCTCAGTTTGCTCAATCAAAAATCTCTTTAATATCTCAGCCATTTGAAGGGGAACTTTTATTACATCTCTACAGCTTTCTTACCTTAGGCTGATGAATTGTGTTTGACTGTTTATCCATTAATTAACTAAATCACAAACTTTAAAAACCAGAAATGCCCGCTCCCACTCCCAAAAAACATATATACGAAATAAGAGTCACAGCTCTCCTCAAAGCTCGAATCACGTAATTTGTTATGTTAGACTGAGTATCTCCTTAAAAGGGTGTCACAATTGCCACTCCCAATTCAGCGTAAATTGCGACAATTTCCAAAATATTCCAAACTGGCCACAGACTATCTCACAGTGCATTTTCTTTTATTTGTATACCCTTATGGTATATATGGTCTATGGTCAAATCAAAGCAAGGCTATCGCTTGAAAGACATTGATATACATTTACACGTACATATGTCGTTCAATAGCCATAGCCACTGCGACTATTGTTGTCCATTGCGTTGTGTTATAATTAAATAAATTTAATAATTTGCATCACATTCACTTTGGTCCAGCACCACCACCAAATAGCCGTCATAAACGCGCAGTTTGGTTTCATTTGCCCATTTCCCACACTCGCAGGCAACGGCAGACCGGTTTTCCACCAGTTGCCACTGGCTGGCTGGCCAATCAACGAGCCAACAACAAGCCCAACAATCCAACGGGCCAACAATCCAACCAGCCAACGAGCCAAACACAACACAACACAAAACACCACCACACTCATAGAGCATGCACCAAATATATATATATATATATATATATCTATATATATCTATGTTTGTATGCATGTATATGCATATACCCTGTACCCAAAATAAGGGATCAAAAGGTGTTATAATGTTGATCAGATTATATAGATTGCTACTGCAGATCGCACGTCTTACTGCTGTTTGTGGGCTAAGTTATAAATATTTCATTTTTAATTTAATTATATAATATTTAATTTAGTTTTTAATTTTATTGATTTATTCCGTTTTTATTTTTCTATATTCCATATCTATGTACTAATAAATCAATATTGCTGCATCATAAAAAATTATTTTCAGAAAATTGTCTAAGATTTTTGTTAAAGAACAATTTTTGAAAATGTTTTAAATTATGTTGGTATTTTAGTTGTATGCAAGTATTGTTACTATTGTTCTTACTATTATCATCATTTTTATTATTTATAATTTAATTTACGGTTTAAATTTATTCACAAATTATTTACGTTATTATTTAATTCAATTAAATTAAATTTATTTTTTTTAAATTATATTCAGTTTAAAAAATTGTTATCTTTATATTGTGAGATAATCAACAACACAAAATAAGTCTCAAGTCCTCGCCGAACATATAAGCAGGTATAAAATTTGTACCAATTTCAAATGAATTCGAAAAACTAAAATAAAAAAAAAAATTAGTTGGTCAAATAACTTGAGCTTTAAAATGGTTCAATCTTTTTTGCAAATTAAAAAATGTTAAATGTTGGCAAATAACAGAAAGTAAAGCCGAAACGAAAAAGAGGCAGGCCAAAACAGATTTTTTTGTTATTATTATTACTACGGACACAACTTCGCGTTAGGTCTGCAACAATCTAGAGTCTAGACCTTTTGTTTTTGAATAGAAAATACGCTTCGCTGGTTTTCAGCTAATTTTTCTTTGTATAGAAGATGTTCGCACAATTAAATCTGCAGCCGTAATTCATTTGTGGAGGTCAACCAAATTTATATATATATAAATATATATATATATATATATATATTTGTATACATTTGTGTTTCAAGCTGAGTTCTGTTTTCTCAATTAGTGCGAGAGCTTGAAATGATTATTTAGCTACATTTTTCAATGACCCACTATTTTGTTACTTATAATTTGGCAGACATGATATACACTTATTTAACAAAAATAACAACAATAAAATAACAAGTCGAGAGAGCTCGACTAGCAGATACCCTGAGAGTATGTGTATTACACAAAACACAGGTTCTAACTTGGCACACTCGAATCTAAAAAGGTAATTATACAGGTGCAAGTGTTCTCAATTTTAATGGCTCGAGCAGGTTTTTGTCTGCTGTGCCCGAAATCTGTGAAGTCTCCGTGTATGCAGATTTGGGGGATCATATGAAATGGCGTATTTGTGCTGACTATTCCACTGCTCTCATCTCAAACATGCACGCACGTACATGTATGTTTGTGTTTGTATGTGTAGATAAGGAAATGCTGATGCAGTTTTTTTTTAATATGAAATGCGCATTAGTTAATAAATTAATTATTTTTTATCCGATCTTGTCAATGAATTCATTTAGAAGACCATATCATATGTGTTAATTTTTTATTGATATTGATTGATATCGCTTTAATTAACTTGCTGACAAGAATTTATGGTCAAAATTTAATGTCTTTGAATCCGCCTTTTGAGCTTTGTGAATTCGTTCAGGGTATTCATAAGAACAATCAAATAAATTGATTTATGCATTATTTAAAAATTGTACAGAATATATACACATACTTCAATATTTGCCTGGCAATTAACAAATGCTCGAAAGTATTTATGCATTTGTATTGTGTGCATGTGTCTGTCTGTCCGGGGGTCTGCCTGTATATATCTGCACATGTAATGAATTGTTGAATTTTGTTTTCTTTTTCATTCATTCAATTGACAGTGGTTGTGCCAATGTGTGTGTGTTTATGAAGACTATACAGTTAACCAGTATGCAAAAACCAGTTTGTTGCCGCAATCTTTTGTTTTGACCATTTGAATTCACACAAAAGCGCACACAAATATAAAAGTATACGTATTTATTATATATACATATACATATAAAGAGGCTAATGCAGTCACACTCACACTCACAATCACATTAAAAATGCTACAAAGTTATGAAAATTACACATAAACATGAATGTATGTATGTATGTATGTATGTATGTACGTACACATCTATGCAGTATGTAATATTATTTAAAGAAAAAAAGACCTCACCTTGTTCGCAAGTTTCCATTACGCGTTGAGTTTAATGTTTTTGCAGCGAGCTTAAAGCTCGCCGCTGCTGCATTGCTGCCACTATTTATTTGGCTAGCACTCGTTCGGGGTAGCGCCAAGCGTATATTCGAATTGCCACTGCCCATAACGGATCGCGCTGTCCCAGCAGGGTTGCCAGCATTGCCAGAGTTGCTTGCTGCCAATGCTCCCGAATATGTATTGGTTGCTATTGCTATGATTAAGAATATGGCTGGGCCACTGAACCGTGACCGTAACTGCACCATTACGGCGTATCACGGACTCCAAATGCCGTGCACTTATTTCTTCTCAATTATATAGTCTTAATTTGCAAAACTCTGTTATTTGTTTCTTATTGTGTTTGCACTTTTATGGGGGAGCCTACAAAAAATAAAAGGAATAACGTTGTATTTTTTTTTGTTATGATTTCATTTTCATAAGTATACCATTTCCTTCTTTTTCTTTACAATTTTATTAAGTTATTTTTAATATTTTTATTGTGATTGCAGACCCTACAAAAAATAGAAGCAATAAGGATGCAGCATTTTTGTTATGATTTAATTTTAACACGATGAGTTTAACTTTAACTTTTTTCTTAAATTTCATGCTTTTATTACTAGCAATTAATTAAAATACATCATTGTCAAATGAGGCAACATTTATTCGTTTTTTTTTTGTCTGAAAATATTTTTGTACAACATTTTTTGGCTGTTAGACGAGCTTTTGCATTGCAAGAGCTTATTTATGTATGTGAGTCGAGTTTGGTTTCATAAATGTTACTTTCATAAATGCGATCTGCGGGCGGTTTGTTGGTTGTTACATAGTTGCTTAAAGCTTAACTTATTGGGGCGAATCTGTTCAATTTTTTTTCGACCATTTTCACTTCTTTAAAGTATATAGTTATGCCCACGATTAGTTGCAGCAATGTATGCTTGTATATATATGTATTAATTTTATTTGCACACATACATACATATTCTTATGTACGTATGCGAATGTGTGTGTGTGCAACATAATTACACTTATTAAACAGATATCTTGTGGCACTCAAGTTACATGACATCCATCACATACACATTTTTTTGGCTATATTTTTAGTATTATAATTATTGGCGATAATCATTTCGAATTCGATAATTGGATTAATAGATCTTTGTATTTATTGTGATGGATTGGGTAGTGTGTTTTTTAAGCAAAAACCTCTGTTTATGAATATTTCACAACCGAACATATCCGTAGGTGAAACTTTTCTGCACACACGAAACGAGACGAGACGAGACGACGCGATACGTGCTTAGATCTCGATTTGTCTGTGCCACAATGCAGCTCAGTGCTGGCTGAAAGTTCGGCCCTAATTAACGGACCAGCAACAATAGCAGCTACAGCCGCAGCAGCAACAGCAGCAGCAGCTTTACAACACAACATTGAGTAACTCACCACGCGCACAGACTGAGAGCAAAAGTGGAACTCGTTTACGGGGCCTAACGAAAGTGAGAGTGGTTTCAATATGCACCCATCTTTGTATGGATGGATGTGTATATGTATTTACTCGAGTACTTTTAAGCTATTTACGAAAAATACATTGCATTATGTAACATGTAGTCGGGTCACAGCTATGATAATATTCTATATTTTAGTCACCATTAAATGCTTGATTATCTTGTCATTAGAATAGTTTGCATACTTAAGACCAAAATAGAGTTTAGATTATCTTGCAAAAACTCGTTTGCAATTTTGCTAATTGATGTCCAACATCTTGTAGCCGAACCTGAATAACAAAACAATAATAATAAATTACGTTAATAACAAAATGCGTAATAGATTTGTAATAAACAAACCGATTTATTATTTGGCAAAAATATCTTTATCTCCATAAAATCTTGAGATCTGGCAATTAAGAACATTTATATCTTCTAGATTTTAAGGGATTATTGAAAAATTCCGCAAAGTATGCAATAGACAAGATAGTAAATTTATCTTCAATTTAAATACGAATCGGTTCACTATTATATATATATATATATATATATAAATTTAATTCTGTTGTTGCTGCTTCTGCGCCTTAGAAGATGAACTGTCAGCAAAGGTTCATGTTTCATAAGTTGATGCTATAATTCGTCAGTAATTTTCTATATTCAAAACCTAAGCAAAAATATAGTTTGAAGCAAATGTCAGTCTGGAAAAGAAGTTTATTTTATCCAACTGTTTAGAAAAAAAACACACTCCTTTTCACATTTACAATATTTTTAATGTATATGTACAATAGGTTTTATTTCTTATAATAATATATTGTTTAATTTTAGGTAAATTATATTTCTGATTTGCCTTATTTGATTTGATTTTTATGTTCAGCCGTTTATTTCCTGGACTTTTTCTTTTTCTTCAAGATTTTACTCTTCTTTTTGCTTTTTACATCTTTTCGTTTTTCGCTTTTCATTGATTCTGTCGACGAGCATTTTTTTAGTTTCTTAAGTTTTTTATCCTTACGCTTCTTATATTCAGTGTCATCGGATAGTGATTGGGGCGTAACGACTCTCTTAATTGAGTTGTCGTATTTGGAGACTTTACTTCTGTTTGTGTGGTTTTCATCGAACTTTCTGAATGGATTGTCCGGGCGACAGGGTCTGGAAGCAATCGACGAAATTAGCCGCGTCTCTCCGGTTTTTCGACCTCCATGCGAGTTTCGATCTGAGTCATAGTTTCTCTTCTCACTTCTAGACGAATCTCTCGTTGATGACTTGTCCTTCAATTGGGATTTGTGTTTCTGACTGTCGGAATAAGGTAATTCTTTGACGATTTCACGCTCATGCGACGATTTGCGTGGATTTCGGCTATCTTCGTATTTTCTGTCGGTTGTTATTCTAATGCGTTCTTTGGAATCCTTTTCCCTTGTCCGGGAGCTATAGCTGCCAGAACTATGTTTGTTTCTCTCAACGCTGACATGTCGGCCAGAGTTCTCTCTCTGATTTGTCTTGGATCGATCCGAAGAATGGTCTTGTTCCCTAACCACTTTGTTGCCCAGCCTTTCTTTTACCGATTTACCGGTAGCTGATGATTTTGGGGAATGCGAGCGATCTCTACAATCCGTTTTTAATGAAATCGTGGTGTCCTTAATATTATGCTTCGTATCGATCACAACTTTAAACTCAACGGGCCTTATCGCATTAATTGCCTTTGCAAAAATGGCATTTTCCGCCTTGCGTATAACATCAGATGTTATTTCAGAATGATCTTGCATTTTATTGGATGTTAACACTTTTCGACAGGGATCAAATAAATTACTGGTTATGCTAGAATCGTCTAGTTCCCATTTTGATAGTTGGACATCATTCACATCGATATTATCGCGATTTAAATCATGATCTGTTGTAACATCTATATTTAATATAGATTCATTATTTTTTAAAGTGTCCAGATCAAGGCTATTCGATAGTATCTTTTGATTTGAATGATTTGTGAGACTTTCAGCGATTTCATCGCACGGATTCATATTCAATTTGTCCACAGAGAACTTCTCTGAAGCAGGCTCAATACTTTCGGAGTGGCTCTTCTTGTTTTTATCCTTTTTGTCCTTTTTATCTTTCTTACTTTTCTTGCGTTCGGATTTTACTTTTTTCTTCTTTTTTCGGTCTTTTAACTGAACATTAATTTCCCTTTCCATATTGTTATTGGATTCCAAATGATCCTCGGAGTGTACGGTATTTGTGTCATTCACCGGGTTTAGCAACTGAGTAATTTGAGGTTTCTCCAATTTGATGTGAATATTCTGGTCTTTTCTGTCCGGTGTTTTTGGAGGACTCTCGTACATATCCGCACATTTCATTTCATCTCGGGAAACCTTTAGAGTCTTTGACTTTGCCGGTGGCGTCTGGCTTCTAGAAATGTGCTCAACTGTTTTGATGTCTACGTTGTTGCTACTATACGTTCTTGGCCTCTTTGCCGAGTGGGTTTGCCCATGAAAATCTCTATCCACATCTGTATCTATGACCTTATTATTAAAATTCATATCATTATCCGCTAAGCTCTCAATTGGTAGTGATTCAAAACCAGGCGGTGGTGGCTCAACTGTGTCTGGTTTGGGTGCATACGGTTTGGTTACCGACTTCTCTCTTGGTCGACTTTTATAGACCGATTTTGGCGATGGGGAACGTCTATGCATATATCTGTAAAATAAATATATAAATGTTAAAATAAGTAAAATGGGACATTGGTTCTGAACATAATAAAATATAGGTAGAAAACTTGAACGAAGGCACCTCTTAGGAGAAATCTGAAATAGTTGAGTAAATAATTACTAATTCAAATATAGATTAAAAACGTATATATATATATATACAGATAGATATCGAAATGTATTGTTTATATATGAAGAATAAAAGGTTTTATTATTAGACCAAAAAAACAATAACATCTCATTTTGCATTCAAATTCTGACAAACTTAGTGTTTTTATTTTATTTTTACACCTTCAATCAATTTATTTAAATATAACTCAGGATGAATCAAGTTTGTTATAACTTAATTAAAAAAAAAATTAAAAGAAACGAGATGTTTTTGCTTACCATTTTGGTCTAATATCCATTTTGAATATTTAATGTATTAAACATGTATTTGTTTATCTATCGCCAGCTGCACATAAGTCAACACTTAGACTCCGAAGTTGATAATAAACAGAAATCGTTTATTTGAAAATAAAATAACCAATCAAATATAAACTAGTGCTTTTTCATCTGGCTTAAGGTGAAGAACGCTGTATGCTATATCGGTATAGTTTGGATGTATCTTAAATAAACAAAAAGCTAACTTGCGTTTCTATGAAGAATAACTTTCCCATTAATTTTGTTCCTTGTTGGATGATAATACGCCTAGATAGATATGTATTTGTAAAAGCAACTTAATATATAGAATAACCTCTTCTTCTTGTCGCTTGGTGAATTCGATCCGTGACTTGAATGGCGGGTCGCTCGACTCTGCCGTCTTTCATAACTATATTCCCGCTTCCTTTCCCGAGAGCGTGGTCTCTTTTCCTTGATAATCATTTCTCTGGATGATCCTCTGTCATACACTGGCGACTTGAACCGATGCCGCAGTCTTCCGGGTGATCGAGATCTGTGATGCACTGGACTGCGGCGACGATCGCTTTTCTGCTTCTCTTTTTCCTTCATGATTCGGTTAAAAGCTTCAAGCGGATCATCTATAAGTCTGTAAAAAGTTTACAGAATAGACACACAATATATATATATATATATTAGATACGTGGTGTGTATTAGTGGGTACATGTGAGCATATGAGATTTCACTTACCCAGTGCCAACTTTGGCTGCGACTCCTTGATATATAGATGCCAAATTCGTGGACTGAAATGTTTGCGTGGGATTGATATTAATGTTCGCACCTGGCATATATGATGTACTCATTTGATGTACAGGTGCCTGGTTTTGGTAGTGGCCAAAGCTGAAAAATATTAATCATCAGTTTTAAAGTATCGGCATTGGTTAAGCCATAGTGTGATTAGTCATTTATTTGATCCTACCTTATTGGCGGCCTATGGGGCATATTATTATATCCATTGTTATTGTAGGGCGGCATATGAATCATTGTTGGACATCGGGGAGGCATTTGAATATATACTGGCTTATATAGTCCCATTTGACGACTCTGATCTGTGTTCGGCTCTCTCTGCTCGCTCATGTTCATATTTACATATTTGTGGTGAGTGCCAACGGGAGTGGGTAAAAGACTTCGCTCATTCTGAGGTCGAATCCTATCATTATTGTCGTACGACTGATGCTTTTTCTCCATCTCAGGTTTATACTCAATTTTTGCTTCACGGCGTGGATGCACGTTATTGCCATGTGATTTGTGTGAGTATGAGGGTAAAGACTAACAAAAAGACAAAATGGAATAAAATAATCCCAATAATCACAATTCACAACTCTTACTCACTTGCTCTTTATTTGTGTCAGCATTGATCAGGGGAGTGTTATTAACCTTTTGTGGCATTGTTATCGTTATATTGTCTTCATAATCTGAATCAAATTTATCTTTTTCTTTTTTGACCAAGTCCGTTGAATTAGTATTTGTATTATTTATGTTTTTGGTAACATTTTGTTCTTCTCTTTTAATGAGTTGAGGTTGAGATGTATTGTCGGCTTCCGTTTGTTCTGTTTGCTTTGCCTCATCAGGAATAGGTTCTTGCTCAGGAACAGGGTCTTCTTCTTTTTTCTCAACTACCGGATTGACTTTAGTGACTGGAATCGAAATGTCGAAATAAATAAAGTAATAATTTAAACTTATATTGAACTCGATCTAAGCAAAAAATTTCAAAATTTAAAGTCTTCAATTTAAATGATTACGAATAAAATATTAAAAGGGATTACATAGACAAATAGGCTACTTTCATATCTTACCAGGCTTAAATGCTGCAAGCTTATATCCAGATTCATTTTTGAAAACATTTACCGAATTCCTTAAAAATCGGTTTGGAATCAAAGACCCCGGGGAACAATTCTTTTCCTTGCAATCCGGGCATTCACTGTCTTCTGATTCCAACAATGCGTTTCGGACACCTGAAATTCAATTAACATAATTTATTAATTATTTAATCTCATAGCCTTACTATGATGATTATTGTGCATTGCAAAATGTGTACTTACAATCGTCACAAAAGGAACTCCCGCAGCACGATATCATTACGGCATCGACAAATATATTTCGGCAAATACCACATTTTAAATCTTCTGGAATTTCTTGATCCTTCTCAGTAGATGCAATAAATTTTGATGTTTCTTGTTCCGTTGGACTAAAATTCAATAAAAAATAAGGTTGGTTTAATTGAAATAAATAATGCAATCGGGAAATAAGTCACACTTACATTTCTTTGCCCCTAAATGATCGCGGAATGCCTGTAGTTCTCTTGACTTCAAATTGTTCCTTTCCCGATGAAAAAGTACAGTTCTTTATCCAGTGGCCACCTCTTTTACACTTATTACATCGATAGGAGGCCGGAACTTCGCCCACTTGAGACTGTCCTTTAATTCGGTGATACCTGCATATCAAGTCATTTAGTTCGATGTTGAAAGTTTTTAAGGTCAAATTCATAACAAAAAGATACTTACGTTTTAGGATCGTAATCTGCTGTACTTTGCATCATCATCGCTTGGATCTTGTCCTCTTCACTTCCCTGCATTTTAAATAAGTCCATATTGACGTTATCTGCCTTGTTCGATGGCGCATTTGTGATAGCATTATCTGCGGGTGGATCCCATCCTTTTTTAACTGGATGTGCAATCGGTATGCGGGAAATAATTAGTGTGGTATTCTTTGGGATCAAGAAGTTGTCATCCTTGTATTCTAAAAATCAATAAGCAAAATAGTTATTAAAGATGTATAGAAAAGCAATTAAGGACAACATTTTATTGTATTTACCTTCCTTAGTTTGCGCATTCGTTATTTGTAGATCAAAATCAATAATTTTACCCAGTCTTTTCTGCTGCACTATTTCTCGCTTTAAGTCCGCAACAGAAATATGAAGTCCATCGAATGTTATTGTATCGAAATTAAGGGTACTTTTGAATTTATAATGTACCGACATTTTGACATTTCTAAAAATAAATCAAGCATATTACGATTTGTCAAAAGGATACCAAAGATACAATTTTAAACAGCTGAAACAATGTTTTTCCACAAATAAATCTCTATTCACAGTATATGCTTACAAAAAATGCAAGCCTGAAAATATTTTAGTCGCCTTTACACAAACCGAAAATAACTTGGAATAAGATTAGCATAGCACGTGCGTATAAGCAAGAAACAAAGGTTCGCTTGAAGCGATCCTCAGATTTAGCCGGCATTTGAACTTTAATTAATGTGCATGTTGGCCGATAAGCAGATCTTGCGATCAAAGCATATTTTTACTATTATAATAAACTACCGCTTGTGTTAGCATAATATGTAAATGTGTTACATGTATGTATGCAAACATATACATAGTTACATACTTACATATCCGTGAAGCACATGAACACATCTTAAACATCAAGGTGTTTAACATATACGTACATAAGCACACATATGTACATCATAATTGCACTTGCATCTTATGTATTCATACATACTGTACACATTTATTTACTTTCGGTCAACCACAGATGAATAGCCGGAGCACATACAAATACATACATACACACACACACTTACAAAATACATACATACATGCTACATCTACATGGTCGCTGGCCGAATTTGTATGCATGCATGTATGTATCCGCATAAAATTGTATGTGCATTGCTCAAATGAATAGAGCACATGAAATTAAGAGAATTTAAGCGTTTCCACAATATACTCACGATTCTTAGCACAGCACAACAATTTCCTTCTGTTTTTCCGACTACTTGATAAGATAGAATTATATTATCATTTTGAGTTTTGTCAAAACAAACCGAACTAGTTTAATTATATGGAACTGATTTGGCGTTCGCAGGGTTGCTTTACACACTTCCAGGAACTGCGTTATCGATATTGAATTATCGGTCCATTTCGAGAACGAAACACATTAATTATTAAAACAAACCATATATTTAAATTACAAACTCAGATTAAGCAGACAAATAGAAAAATGTTTTTTATTTTTTTAAATTTAGTTGCAGTATTATTTTAGAGACTTTAATAATGAATAAAATTCAAACATTTTTAAAATCGGTTTTTTATGGTTGCAAATATTTGGCCCATGCTCTTACCTCGTTTTATAGGGTTGAATTGAATCAATTCCAACATTCGTGTAGAGGCCAAGCCAAGATCGGAAATATATTGTTCCGGACAAAGTAATTTCTGTGGTTATTTTGACCAACTCTGCATCAACTTGCGGATCCATTCTTGAAATGAAAGGGACTGCTTGCCTCACTGAGTTCCACAGACACCACCTGCATAAAATTAGTTTATCCTTAGTCATGACGATTATCTTCAAGTACTGTACTCTCGCATGTTATCTTATAAATTAAATCAATAAAAAATTCAGAAATGAGATTTGACAAATTTTATTCGACAATAGGGGTTAAATTATTATGAGTATTACAAGTTAATCGATATTGTTTAGGTCATCAAAAAGCAGTGTCCCAATTGGGCTGGGAGTCCTAGAGAGCATGTTATCATTACCGAAATCCTCAGAATTGCCATCAGCTGCAAAAGTGAGATTTGAGAAATATGTATTTTATCTTAAGTCCATAGAATATTTCAAATAATTTCTAATACACACTTTGATCCAAAAAGTTGGACTTTCTTGTTTGGTTTACGGAATTTAATGAAGTTATGAGCGACTTGCTTGTGTGCTCGGCTGTCTCCAAAGTTGTTGGCAAGTCTAGTAAACGCTGATTTTGAATACCATCTCCAGGACCCATATGGGAAATATGGTTGAAATTCGTTGGACCAGATATCATTTTTGACCTTCGATCACTGAAATAGTTTTAATAAAATAATAATTATGTAAATCCTATATTTAATTGCTATTGTCTACTTGCCTTTTAACTGTTTTGTTTATTTCTCTAATAGAAAATCTACGTTTAATATTGCTGAGTCCCTTTTGGTCAACATCACGATGTTGCAATAGACCCTCTATTAGGATACAAGATACAAGGATAGTAAAGATATAAAAATATAAAAAGAGTACAAGTATTCAAGTACAACTTACTTGTGTGAATATTTGCCAAGTAGACAATCAACGGTGTATCATTGATGGATGTTAAAACAACGTTGCCAATATTGTTCAGAGGAAGCGACTGTTTTATACCAATTGATTGAACCCACTCAGACGTTTGTGTATTGAATATATCCAAATGAGTCTCGGAGAATACCAATAAATGACCATCGGAATATGCTACAAGCAAATGACGATTCATTACTCATAAACATATCAATAATATATACTTAATAAATAAGTATACTCACTTATATAAGTAGGGAAAGCCGGATACATTATTTCTCTATCGCGTGATTTTCGTCCTTGTAGATCCACATATATGGCCAGAGTCTGGAATACCAATAGGTATTCGCCAAAGGTGCCACCCGTTGGGGACAGTATTTCAATTACTCGAACGGCATCAACGCCCGAATAGTTCAAAAATGCGCATAACTGATTCTCCGGATGAACGAGAGCTAATAAATATTAAAAAATTAATGAATATATATAAGTATGTATCTATGTGCATTGTTAATTTAGTTAAGTTACACATTGCTGTTGCTTCGCCCCTCAAAAAGTATGCCGTGAATCCGCTCTGATGGGCAACAACCAGTCGCATATCCGACAATATCTGCAGATGTTGGGCCAAATATCCGATGGTAAACTCACAAGTCTTTTGGTGTCTTGTACGCGTCCGATTTATTTCGTAGACAATGATTTGCGTGTGATTGTTGGGTCGTTTCAGTGCAATTATGAATGAATAAACAATACTCGGATAACGACGAATTATGCCGGTGCAGGCAGATATACAGTTTTTAGACTCTATGACTTTGATCCATTCGACATCGCTGGCCTCCAGTGCTCTTATGGGTAGCAGCCTCAAATGGCGCTGTTTACCACAAAGAATAACAATAATCTGCTCCTCCTCCAAATACCATAATTGCAAAATCTTCTTCGTTTCACCAATGCGAGCAATTTCTGTGAGACAATAATGTATATTTTATGCTGCAGTTTAATGTGTTTATAGAATATACACTCACCATACTGATCCAAGTTAAGATAAAACAAGCCGTCTTCAGTTCCTAGCAATATTTGATTAGCATAAGTTATAACAGAACACAGTGCGTTACGTATTATCGATAAGGTATTATCCAATATTTCATTGACTTTATAAATGGCCGTGTTTGGTAAATTATTTCGCTTTAAAATTCGATGAAGTTCACCCAATGCAATGACCCATTTCGATTTCTCCGACTCATTATCGGCCAGCATTAAGGTGCATAACGAGATTCCCCCCTCAATAAGGGCAGTTTTAATCTGCAACCACAAAACAAGATGTTTTTTTTTTTGATGATGTTTAGATTAATGTACGTCCAAGTCTTACCTTAAAAATACATGGTACATCCTTTTTAGCTGCATGAATTACATCACTTTCGCGAACGCTGCCAACTGAAAATTCGGGATCGCGCATATCGAGCACCTGAGACACACTTACGCTCGGTAAGGCACAGCGATCCGTGGATATGTCGTACAAGAACAGCTTGAAGTCACACACGACAACGAATTGGCGAATCCATCCACGCTTGATGACACCCGACTTGGGCACCTTGACATAGCCTTCGTAGGCGGTGCCAATGCCCCGTGTCGGATCGATACCCAGGGGCCGTTTCGTCTGATCCATGGGCACGGGACACATGGTCGGCACTCGCTGACAGCAGACCGTATGACAGGCAAATCCGCATATTTCGCAGACAACACCTTGTCGCGTCAGTCCCACCATTAACGATGTGCAATGATTACATTTGGTTGGACTGCTGAAAGTGCGTACAAGGAACTGATGAATTGCCGTATTGCTGCTCGGTTTCTTTTTCGATTCCTCGTAGGTTAAACTACTCTCTGATCTAATGTCATCATTCATGGTCGAATTCTTTGCGCTCAAATTGTCCTTGGCGCCTTTGAGTGAATACTTTGATTCGTAGTTGAACAGCATTCCAGTGTTCGATGTCTGAAACAGATTCGAGGCTGACGAAATGCTATCCCTGGCATCGTTAGCATACGATTCGTCGGCGTCAATCAGATCGGTGTTCATGGACATGTCCTTGAAGAAGGCATTGTTGTGATGCGATGCCTTGTTTAAGAACGACTCCGTATAACCACCCAGATCCATGTTCTGCAAGTCGCGCAGTTCGACTTCCTTCTTCTTGTAGTCATACAGAATGGTTTCGCATCGCTTTTTATATTCACCGACTTCCTTCTGCGTGGACATCAGTTCAGCTCTCGTTTGGCTAAGTTCCTCGGCAATGAATGCCTTCGCTTGAATCTCACGCTGCAAGGCGCTTTGCAGATTCAGCAATTCCATTTTATCGAGCTTCTGTGAGCGGCGGTTGCGCCAATTCTTGTGATCGACAGCATTATTGTTGAGCGTTCCCACATGCTTGAGGTATTCGATTTCTTCGGTCATTTTTGTGGCCAGCGCCTGTAGATAGCTTCGGGCATCTCGCTCATCCGACACCCACTTTATGATCTCGTCCATCTGGAGTTCCCAATGGTTGATTGCATCGCGCTTCACTTGCAGCTCCTTCAGGATTAGTATCTCATCCGCCTGAATGTCACGCAGATTTTTCGATTTAACGCTCACCTCGCTGCTCAAGCGTTGCTTCTCCTCATTCCAAGTCGACTTCTCCAATTCGAAGCGCTTCTTCAGCTCCAATATTGTCTCGGCCGAATCGGCAATCGATTCAATTGGTGTACATTTCAATTTCTCGTGTGCCTGCTGCAGCTCTTTCGAGAGCATTGAATTCGAGGATTCCAGCTCGCTCAGCTGTTCCCGGAGTGCGTCCAGCTCGAGATTGTTGCGCGCCTGCTGATGACTCAGTTTCTCCGCATATTGCAATTCGATGCGCTCGATTTCGTAGGCTGCGATGCCCGATGTTATGTTTGTCGTCGCTGTGGCATCCACATTTGGTACAGATTTTCGAAAATCGTTTTGTAATTTGCGGCAACACTCTTCGGCATGCTCGCGGATCTTCTTCTCCTTGGATGCCTCATTCACAGCATCCTCGATATGCAGTTCGAGCTCTCGCCTTGTCTTATCCGACTTGCGCAGATCGTTGCGAAGGCTATCATTTTTTTGGATTGCCGCGTCGAGTTCCTCTTCCTTGTCGCGCACCTGGCGGGAGAGCTTCTGTTTTTGGTTTCGCAGCTCGGTTAGTTTCTCGGTGACCTCCGAGTATTCCATCATTGCCGCATTGCGCTGCGCAATTGTGTCCTTCAGTTCGGAGTCCTGGCTCTGCAGACGCTCCATTATCTCATTATATTTAATGGTCAGCTCATTCTTTTCATGCTTTGTGAGCACTAACTGTTCGGTTAGTGCCTTAAATTGCTTGTTGAGAGATTCGTTTGATTTTTCAGATTCTTTAGACATAGTCAGCTCGGTGGACAGGGGCGAACTGTCGAGTGACATTTGGTTTTTATTGTCAGGCAGCAGATCGGCGGCGGCGGCTGTTCTTGAGTCTGTGCTGCTGCAGTTCTGTGAGAAAGTGAACCCAATGAATGGCAAATGAAAGCCAGAGAATGCCGGATTTGCTGATGGAGGTATGGAATCGGTTAATCTCACATCATTGTCGTCCACATCAAAATTGGATGTGTCGGTTGGACTTGAGACTTCCGGTATATAGGGTGCCAGACCAGATCGAATGTTCTTCCAATCGATTCCATCGAACCATGTATGATCCATAAAATCCCGCAATCCCCGCTGACCAAGCCGACTCTCGGGTATACAGATTAGCTTCGAAAGCAGATCCTTAGATGCCTCCGATAATTTGCAGTGCGTCGCTGTATCTTGTGACGGTAGATTAAAGCAATTCTGATGATTCATTATTTTGCCATATGTCTCCACGAGACTCTCGGCATAAAATGGAGTTTCGCCATACAGCATTTCGTACATGCACACGCCCAGGGACCACCAATCACATTCTGTGCCATAACGTCCCTTGCCATCCTCCATTGCCCTCAAGATCTCTGGCGATATGTAATCGGGTGTGCCGACTGCAACATTCGACTGCACTGTGCCATCCTTGTCCAATCGCAGACACGATCCAAAGTCGGCCAATCGTACATGGCCACGTTTGTCCAACAGAACATTGTCGGGCTTTATGTCTCGATGCACATACTTAAGCTGATGAATGCTGTTTATGGCCAATATCATTTCGGTGATATAAAACTTGGCCATGTCTTCGGGAAGTTTGTCCTCAAATTTGCTCAATAATGTTAATAAGTCGCCACCGCAATAATAGTCCATAACCAGGTACTGCAACAAAAGAATATGTAAACAATTGTTTGCTCATCTTTATCAGGACGAGAGAACATACCAAATTGATATTATCCTGAAAAGCGTAATGCAAATTTGTTATCCATTGACGATCACCAAGGACGAGGACATCTCTTTCCTCCCGAAAACATGCTGTCTCCGCACGTTTCAGCATCTCCCATTTGTTCAGGATTTTCATTGCGAAAATGTTTTCCGAGGAAAGCATGCGAACAACACAGACTTCCCCAAATGCACCACGTCCAATGATTTTTAATATTTCGAAATCTTCGCGAGTCAATCGCAGTTTTCGGACAATGTGGACAAATGGTTTAGCTGAAGAGTCAATTACATTTAATTAGTCTAGATTTGAATTGGCAAATTAGCATAAAAATGGCTTACCAAGCTTTAGGAAATCCGAAACACTCTTTTCCCTGCGAAGCGATGAATTTGTGCATTCATCATAAAGTAGGATAAACGTATCCAATAAAGCATCCATTGAGAATTGATGCCGTTTGAATTTATCCTCCAAGTTGAAGCTTTGCAACATTTTGTCGCCATCTGGTTCACTTAGAAGGGATCCCAACAGCTCGAGCCTCTTGTTGCAGCTCAATGTGAGCAAATCTGGCGAAACAAATATGAGAATGAATGAATACAAGTTTTCATTTGTTTACGTTTAAAAAAAAGTCAACAAAGTAAAAGCAATTCGGTTGGTTTACGTACTACAAACTTATTTGGTATCAAACATAAATAAACAGACTTAATAAATCAATAATAAAAATAGTCAAAATTATCAAATAATAACATTTCCATATGAATAAGCACATATAACTTTGAATACAGTAGAATTTTTAAACCTTTTTGTTTTCTTCGGATTATGACGTTCAATTGAAATGTGCCTCAAATTTTCCTTTGAGAAAGTCCCCCCACGGAGGAAAATTAAAATGGGGAATGGGAAGGTCACACTTTTCTACATGGTTACATATTACATGAGCCCAATTTTACGTATACCTCGCCAGTCTTTCTATATATATTTTTCCTTAGAGATGTAATTCACTTGAAAAATGCACCCCACTTAAAGAAAATTATGTCTGAGCAGCATTCAACTTATAAAACTGAAAATTATATTTTACGGGCAAACATTTGGCCCGAACAATGCCGGGTAGCACTACACATAAATATATGTATGAAAAATAAGAATACATATGTATGTACACATATATCTTATACACACAAGTAAATACGTTCATCTTTGCAGACGTTCGTACATGCATATGCATATGTGCGTATGTTCTCGTAGAATTTATTGTATATTTACACATTTGTATGTATGTGTAGAACGTCTGTTTAATTTTGCTTGCACGTATCAAAATATATACACATACATATGCACAACATACATACGTATACAATAGTCCATGAGCACATATATATATGGGAATAAATATGCATGCAAGTCTATAAATCTACACTAAACGTTTCCGAAAATAAGTAGATAATGTGCAGCTACTTATTAACTTTGAATTTATTTACCACCGAGCTCAGGCAATGTGTCATAATCCATTTTATGAATGTTTGTTTTGACAAATCATATCCACAAAGCAGTCGAAAAACAATGTAGAAGCCGACTTATACTGCCAGGGATGGAATTTGCCATTAAGCATTCGATATTCCCAGTTGAGCTGTAAATTGATCGACATAATTAAATCGATTATTTTATAAACCCGATTGTAAAATACTAGGCCCTGTCATACATGTTTCAAATTTCACATGTCCTCGATAAGTGAAATCAATTCAATTCCAAGCGTTTTTGTGTTTAAAAAATATGTCGAATATAAGAAAATTATGTTCAACTATTTGTGAATTTATTTCCAAGCAACGAATTTAAAATTGAAATGGAGGGGTTTCCTATGGATTCAGCTAGCACTGAAATTTAGACTTGTAGTATATAATTGTAATTGTAATTTATTATTGTAGTATATCAATTTTTAGAGGTTTGCCGCGCTTGCCCTCTTAAACGACCAAATATTCCCGGCTATTAAAAACAAAATAAATAAATCTACACGAATAATCTTATTTTATTTTGTAGTCAAATGCATATAGTAGGTGTGAAATAAATGACACCTCTTATAATTATTTTAATCGATGCTATAAAATCTTAATGCATACATATGAATAAACGATGAATTTTTAATACAATAACTTAGGAAACACAAATTTTTCTTTCTTTTTTTCGGGGTTTTATACTTATTCCAAGGGTTTTCGGGCATTCGGCAGAACTCCATTTGTTTGTGAATATGAACGCAAAATAAAAAAATTAATCAGTCATCATTTACGATTATATTATCTGTGCAATCAAATGGATCGTAGAACCCAACCAAGATATTTTTCAACATATATAATTAAATTTGGATAATGCATAATGTCACAAAATGTTCAAATGGTTCGCCATATTCTTAAAGAATTAAACAAATGATGGGTTTATTCAAGCCAAACATTATTTTTCACACATATAATAAATTTTTTTAATTTGCGTTGATATGTATATTAAGTTTTCATTTCAATCAAATTGTTTGAAATTGTAAATTGATGTATACTATATATGATGAAGGCAATGGAAATGTAACAATTAGAATTTCGAAAAAAGAGAGAAAAAACAAACATTTTTCTTATTTTGAAAACTATGCCAACTGTTCGTACAACTAGCGCCTTACCTTAGAAAAACTATAAAGCCCCAGAGTAAAACCACAAATATTTTGTCAGCTCTCGATAATTTCAAGAGTTATACTATATAGTGAGTATGTATCTATAACTAATAAAATAATTAACAAACAAATATACACTTTATAATTGTTTTCGAACCATTTCCGACAACAATGCTGAATCGTTGTTGGTGATGACAGCTCCTCCTCCTCCTCCACCACCACCACCTACTCCTCCTCCAGCTGCATCCTTATTTCGATAGGATGCCGAATTCGGGACACGCTGAATCGTTCGATCCTCGTAGCGCGTTCGGCCCTGAGATGCCATTGGCCTATTAAGTGTATTGTTAGCATTATTTGGTGAACTTGGCGGGGTGCTGTGTGCTGCAAAATGTTTATTAACAAAATCCTGCTCCTTCCATCCATTCTTTTTATAGACCTCGCGCAGCTCGTGATGCTGCCACATTGTGTACAGCACCTGACTGGCAAACTTGATCACACAAGTCGTATATTGTTCCTTGCGTCGGGTTATATTCATTAGCCTATCCACACCGCCGGCATCCAAAAGGGATCGGGCGAATTCTGGATTCTTTTTGATGACCTCATTGATTGTGGCCAATACGGCTGTGATGGTGTCGTCGGACGTATTTTGGTCATGCTGCGCATTGCCGGATGGCAATTTCTGAACCAAATCACGCATTGCATACTTGCCGATCAGCTCCTTGTTCCTTTGGTCGATAGCAAGATTGCGCAGTGCAGTCGCAACTGCACAAACGACACGATCCACTTCCATCCGCAAGAGTTCAACGAGTATCGGAAGTCCTTTCTCCTTACGTACGGTGGCACGAATGTCAATGCTCGGCTGCCAATAGCAAGCTGATAAATTCTGTATTGCGCCAGCAGCGGCTTCAAGTGTTTCCGGATTCGAACAACTCTGCAGTAGCGAGAGATAGAATTGCACCACTTCCGGCTGCCAAAGCTGTTCATATCCCTTGTTTGTCTTATTATGGGTTCCAGCATTCTTTGCATATTCTGTGGAGAATATGTATTCCTGTTGTGACTCACTTAAGGCCACATCCTTCTTTTTTTTACTTGTTCCAAAACAGCCCAAATTTTCACCTGCAAAATCAAAATCAAAAATATATAAATAAACCATAAAAAAATTAGAAAAAAAATACGGATTTACCTTTGGACGACGATGGAACCGCCCTCTCTTGTATAATGAATGGATGTTTATCGTAATTGGGATCCTCAACTTCCTGGCATCTATACGATAGATTGCGAAGAATGCAAACGCAATTCTCAACGGTCTTATTACCAATGTTATTCTTCTCAATGGAAGATCGCACCACATAGAGCAGAGACTCCACCAGGTGCTCGCAGTTACGAAGGCATTCTCGGGCATGTTCTCCGGCCGAACTGACATTGCGCAGTACGCCGGATGCATTGCGAAATACTGTTGAGAAACATGTCTCGCCGCAGCAGATGGGATCCCAGCCCGAGTGCGGTTTTATAATGTTACAAACTATAGCAGCCAGCGCTTCATCAATAATTGACCGTTTAATATCCTCACACGACGACATATTCCATAAGACTCCGGTCACCAATTCTTTGACCTCCGTCTCTTGCGATCGGCATAGCAGATGCACCAGTGCTTCGATTCCGCCAGCATTCTTTATGCCACGCTTATTCTCATCGTTCTGGCGACCATATGACAAATTGCGCAATGCACCACAAGCATTTCTGTTCAAAATAATCCATTTAAATTTCAAATTAAAAATATAATAAGCAACATTTTCGATTTGTAAACAAAATCAAAATTATTAAAATTGATTATCCGTTATGAAAATGTAATATTGATTGAGATTGAGAGAGATATATCTGAAACGATTATGTTCGATCATGATCTGAACATTTGTGGTAAAAATCAATTCAATCAATTGTTCGCTCCCTTGTCGGGGACGGAACGATCAGAACCAAAGGAAACCATCATAGCTGAAGAAAGACATGAACTGATTATGAGCGACTCACGAAAGACAGAGGGCGAAACAAATGTCGCCATCTCTTTTCGTAACGAGCATGATACGAGCCTGGGGTAACGGAAATGAAATGTTCTCTCCTTTACAAGGTTTGTGAAGTAGCGCGTGCTAGCGGTCGCTCTGTGTTAATCAGTTATAACAGTTATTAAGAGCACCAGAGTTGTGTCGAATCGTTCTGCATTAGTTCATTTGAACTCAGTTGAACTCAGTTAACTCATTTTAGAAGTTAGCTTATGCTTAAAACAAATATTAAGTTGCGAAAAAAAAACACAACTAATTCAACTTTTCCGAAACTTTTCAGAAAACATAAAATTTGCTTTGCAATGTTTTCAAAATTTGATGAATAAAATAATTTTTTGCTTTCTATCCCATTTTCTTAAGAGTTTTCTACTTCTAAACTTACAAACTTAATAAATACCTTTGAAAGCATTTCTTGTAGGGGTGGTGCTATTATTTGTTTTCGCAGTTATAGGTGTTTTAATTTAAAAAGTTATTTAAGAAAATAAGAACGAAAATCGAACTCAAACGAGGTTTGAAAAAAAAGTGAACGGTATTCGGACAAGCGAACGAACTTAAAGATTCGTTCTTTTTTCTTTGAAAAGAATTATAAGAGACAACTCTATTAAACCCAATTAGCTTGAATGCCATTTTTATGGCTCAATCGTTTGACAAAGAAAAAAAAAAACATTATAACAAGAAAAAAAAAACATTATTTTGTAACAAGTTGTAAAACTCCATTAAATTTTAGAAAAATAAGAAAAAAATGTTAAACGTAAGGCAATAATTAAGCACATTTCTTTGCAAAAGAATTGGGAAAAGATAAACATTTTCCATGGTCAAAACATTTACTAACTAAAGATAATCAACACTTACTTATGAATATCTGGGGCATCGTATGACAACAATCGTATTAATGGTGGTATTCCTCCCAATGTCCTTGTCCGCTGCTTGTTGGGATCATCCATGTAGCACAAGTGCTGCAGATATGCAGCAGCATTGGCTTTGATCGCATTATTAGGATTGCTGAGAAAGCTAATTACTTCGGATAGGTTTGGGTCGCGCCATCTCATTGTTGAGCACAGATCACTGTCGGAGCCTCCGATGAAATCCTCTTTGTCAGCGATTCGGGGCGGCACCGTGTTCAGTGAATTTGTGGCAAATGGTGTCAATTTAAAATCACCTTGGCCCTCAACAAAGGAGCGACATTGCGAATCGATGGCCGATTCGGATCCATTGAGATTATTGTCAAAGGGTCGCGTTACAAACTGTTTCATATTTGCACTGACGCCCGGCAAGCCATAATTGGCAGCATCCGACGTATAGCCATAGGGTATTGCCGGTTCGTCTGTGTAATGGGGTTCTACCAGGCCACAGGGCGGTAGGCCAGGTATTCCAAAATCGGGTGCTTCATCAAATTGTGGAGCTTGTATATATCTGACGGTCGGGACCAAAGTATGTCCCTCCATACCCGGCGGCATGTTCACTTCTTGAGTCGATGTCTCTATTTTACTTTGCGACCCAATTGTCGAGCAGTGCGGAGCAATGCGCGTAAGAGTTCCCATGCCCGCCGGCTTCGATATATACAACGGTGCATTTGTATACCCGGCTGCTGTGTATTGCTCGAAGTTTTGAAAAGCCGTGTATTGGGTCTGGACATGACCCGATTCCGACACCAGCGACTGCTCAATATTCGAATTTTGTTGCGAATTCATCTTAGACGTAGTTCTCGATATCTCCTGCAACAAATGAAGTAAATCAAAATATTAAAAAAACGTGTACATTAAAAAAAATAAAATAATAATAAAAAAACCTTTCATCACTTCCCTCATAATACATAATACAGCCTTGAATTAATATTGTATTTTTAATTTAATTATTATATTCAAAGTTAAATTATTAAATTGTGCAAATGTATGAGGTGAAGGAAATATATGGCGCATATCTGGAAGGTCTTCAGTTTAAAATTTGATATACATAATGAACATAAAGGATATTTCATTGTTTATCTAATATCGGAAAACAGGTAGTTTTATAGATTTCACATTTCAAGTATCCGTTTTCCTGTTAATGATGAAACCCAGCCATTGCCTTAGGGAAGTGACGAATTTATGTTAGGTATTTACAGGGTATCTTCTCATCCACCAACATTCATTAGGTTAGTAATTAGTATTAATTTATTCGGTGCAGAAAAAAGCAACTTACAATTGAAAATCAACTTAAAATTTAAATTTTTAATGTTTTTTATTTTTGTAGTTGTTAACTACGGCTTTATCAAAAATTTTGGTGGAATTACTTTGTGAGTCACTGTAAATTGTACATAGTCAAGCGATGTACAAATGTACATATGTACATACATATATTCGTAGTCCTGCAGATTTTACACAGAAGGCCACGCCCCTTTATGTGATGCACATATGTACATGTTTAGATAAATAATATGCATACAGATAATTGTGCATAAGTTATGCACAGACATACTTTGCAATTGATGTAACTATTTACACAAAGAACAATCATTACAAATGAATAAATGCTTAAGCATGTATACAAATACAATATAAAAAAGGAAGAGTTAATTAATGTATTGCAATTACTTCAATTTGTTTGAGTCATTTGAGACGTACTTGAATAAAGCGGGTTTTAGAAACTACAAGTAAATAGACATATATGTAAAAATATATATATACATATACATATATTTTTGTACTTACATACGTACAAATGTACATGCTAAGAAATATCGATTTTTCACAGTCACTCTTTTGTATGCATGCATGTACATACAAATTTACCAGCTACCATTATTTTTGCATTCAAATACTTTGGTGCTTTAAATTAGGTGTGGGGTATTTTTCACACAGCTTATGCATTGTTTATAAATTTGAATGTTTCATTTTACACTCACTTACACATACAAGTACACACGTATGTATTATCCATTTGTAAAGAGTTTTACAAATTATGCACTTGCATTAAATCTTATGTTTAACGTACTTTTAAGTACAGTTTTCATAAGGATTTGTTCAGTTACCCACCTTAGAAGTACCAGTAAGATATGTTTATATACATATTTTTAAAAAAACGACACGAATCTAGATCTGAGTTTAAGCCTCCTCGAACAATACTTTGGCAATATTATTTTTTTTGCATACTTATTCAAAATCGGAGTTGGTCCAAGTAAGTGTTTGATTACTTCACATGAACCAATAAAATTAGCGCCGATTTTGGAATGTGGAATTTGGAACATGCAAGAAAATGTACAAATATCGTAAGAAAATCTTTAACGAAAAACTTTAGTCTAATATATAAGTGCACCCAAAAAGTTGCTTACCAGTTGAAAACCCACGTAAAAATACATACCTATATATTAATATATATATTAATAACATTGAAAAGTCAGCCATCCAGAATATTTCACATGATTGTGTACTTCAAATTTTGCTATAACACACATCACAGTAACATTTCTATATTATAAGTCATAAGTCATAAAATAAATTGAAATTAGAAAATTTTAAAGCTGTTAGCCTTTCAATCATATAAAAACCAAAAACATTAACACAGATTTGATAGATTTCTGAAAATGCTGTCGGAATATTGTTTGGTAAGTTTGCGTTAATTGAAATCTTTTGAAAATATAAATCATCGATTACATCGTAAATGGATCTGCAACCGATTATGGAAAATAACTTAGATTTTGTTTTAAATGTTGGCAAAAAAAAAAAGCAATGTACTCAACTAATATATATGTTGTCTACAAATGTCTTGATTCCAATGTTCCCATTTGTTTGTGTTGTTGACCTGCTCGCGCTGAAGCGGCGAATTTGTCGATTCGGTGCAACTGAGGGAAATATATCGCATCCGATTTCGATCAGAAGAGCAACTCATGCGTAAATCGATGCATTGGAACCACCACCCAAATTGATTAGTCCGGTTGTTCGGTGCTGTCGAAAGGCTAAATAGTATTTGTGTATTATACTTATACATACACAGATTGAAATTGATTTTCAAATTTAATAAAAGTACTCGCATTCTACAGAAAGAAAAATGGTAAGGGCATATAGCGTAATTTATTACTTACATATCAAATTTAACATTTAATTTTAAGAGATATGTATACATGCACATGTATGTCTACAGACAATTGTATGTATGTACGTACATCGTGTAGAAAATACGATGATTCATTTATACATAAATATGTATGTACATACATGGATTGGCAATGGTTCGCTGTACACTAAAAATATTTTTAATTGCGTTAATGTACTTACATATATATATGCATATATATATATTTATGAATCCAGAAAAGGCCGACTATATATGTATGTGTATATGTGTGTAATAATGATTTGAGAGCATAGAGAGCCAGCAATTATACATATACATAAATATATATATGCATGTATGTATACATATAAAGTGTTGTACGTACATATATGTATATTTATGGATACATGCATATGTATAAAGTATAAAGTATTATATATACATGGGAGAATTAGTCAGAATGGGCTGAGTAATATTCGGCATACTTATGTATTTTATTCCAAAGATATCAATATGTACGAATGTTACGTACATCCGCCTGTAGGCGAATATATGTATATATAAATTTGCGTGTGTATATATATTCTGCAGACTAATTGTTGCAGGTGCATATTAGATTTAACTTTCTATGGAATAAATACATATATATATATATAAACATGTATTCATGCGTACATATCAAAATTTTCTCAAGTGTTTGCGTGCCTGTGTGAGTGTGTGTGGGTAATGCCTATTACCTTTGCACAACCGTACATTTGTATGTCCATATTTGGTAAGCATTTCGCATTGCAAAAATGTAAAAAAAAAAAATTAGAAATTTGTTTATGTACATTTGCAGGGATTTGTATAGCTATTGATGAGTTAATTACTGCAAACATACTAATCGTATGTATATACATATATACAAACCAAAAACACGTTTTGCCGGCAAATTTTACTGTACAATTACAACTACATACACAATTTTTTTTTTGCATATGTTGTATGTATGTATACCCTGTACCCATTCCACACGGTTGAAGGGGTGTCTTAAATGTGCAGGAGAAATTATTTCTGTTGCTATATGTATATATATTCGTGTTAGCATCCATATATATATAATCTGTCTGCAACTTTTTAACTATCGATTTGCGATTTATCTTCCATTTGAAAAATAATAATTTTCTTATATTTGAAAAAACAAAAAAAATCCTGCTATTCATCAGTTATAATTTATTGTTATTGTTGTTAACAGGCTTCTGGAGTTACTGTATCGGATGTATGCAAAACAACATACGAGGAAATCAAAAAGGATAAAAAACACCGCTATGTTATTTTCTACATTCGCGATGAGAAGCAAATTGATGTTGAAACTGTTGGTGACCGGAACAGTGAATACGATCAGTTTCTAGATGATATCCAGAAGTGCGGACCTGGAGAATGCCGGTAAGAAAATACTATCGATAAAAGTCGTTAATCTGACAATAACAGCTGTAAAATATAGCCTTCATAAATATACATGCTTTACTTTAATAATTTATATGTTTGTGTCTTTATTTTCAGATATGGTCTATTCGATTTTGAATATATGCACCAATGCCAAGGCACGTCCGAGAGCTCAAAGAAACAGAAGTTGTTCCTCATGTCATGGTGTCCCGATACTGCTAAGGTATTATTTTGTTATTATTTCTTATATGTTCCCAATATATTAAAGCTCCCATCTATGTATTACAGGTTAAGAAGAAGATGTTGTACTCGAGCTCCTTTGATGCTTTGAAGAAATCATTGGTCGGTGTCCAAAAGTATATACAAGCTACTGATCTATCAGAGGCTTCCCGTGAAGCTGTCGAGGAGAAGCTTCGTGCTACTGATCGTCAATAGACTGCAGGAACAATAAATAAGTCTCTGAACAGTGCATTTTAAATTGCAAAAACATTAACATGCATGTATCAGCGATTTACAATTTGTATCCGGTCAAGATCGCCAATTTGTATGAGAATTTTCTACATAATTTGTATTTTCAGTATAAATAAAGAAAATTAAAATGACAACTTGGGCTCCAATTATTTAAGGGAATTTTGCAAATCATATTAAAATTCATGGATTTTCAAGTTATTACCCAGGTGCCCTTAAGAGGGGAAAGCTATTTCCTTGGTCAAGACATGGCCATTTTTGCATTTTGTGCTTTTGTAGTTGCAATATTCATAAAATTTTGAACGGATGAACTTAGCTTTGTATTGCAGGTGAAAAACCCTATCCTTCAAAAACAAATCTCGCATCTCATTTCCAGCAAAATTAATTTGTCACAATTTGAATTCAAATTAATAAATTTCCCATTTGTATATATTTTACATCTTGTCCATGTGTTTTATTCCATACAGTACATTTATTTGATAATGCCCGAAGAAGATAGGTTAAGACGCGTCTACTTGACTTCCTTCACCTGCAGACCTGGAGGCAGGGACTGTTTGATTTTATCGGCCTTCTCCTTGTCTTGCACCACAAGCGTGTAGAGGAAACGTGAGCAACGAATCTTGAACTTGGTATTCGTTGGGTTCTTCTTTATTTTGACAGCACGAGCATCGGTGCGCCGAGCTTTGTTAAGAAAATCCTTCACTTCCTTGATTTCACGCGGCATCTGTGTTGAAATATATTGCGTTATTAACATGAATCCCACAATTAAGCGGCCATTTTTACTCACATTGTATTTCTTATTTACAAAACCAAGAAAAATACAACACGTATTTTACAGACCAATGGTAAAAAGGAAAGGAAAGAGATGGGTTTTGTCACCTTCCGGTTGTCAAACACAGAGTTGATCAGCAAAAACAAATAATTATCGAAGTATCGTCAAAGTGAGAAAATATAAATTGGAATGAAACACCTTTAAATATATCTTCAGCCCACCAAAAAATTTCAATATGTCTTTAAAACTTAAATGAAATAATAATATTGAAATTATCTTAAATTATTATTAGTTGTAAATTAATTTAATTTTAATTAATTTAATTAATTTTTTTTGGTGTGGGTTATAAGATACGATAAAAGAGTTTTAACTTTTGGAAATTGATTCAGTTTTGAATACGTTCTGAAACTGGAAAACTTACAACTTCCATGGAGTTTTTGGTTTAGAATTTGTGCATTAATTCGTGCTCTTAATTGAAATGCACAACATATATAGATGTTACAACATAAATTTAAGAGCCATTGCTTTGAAAACCGGTTAGATTTTATGGGAGTGGAATATGTTCAATGGTTAAATTTAAAGAGATATAAAAATCGAAATTTGTGTTTTTGATTTTAAAAGAACCCGTGGAAACCAATTACTTTATAATTTAATATCAAGCAGAATAGAACTGAGATAGACGATATATCGATATTTTTCCAGGCCATGTTTGTGTGTACATATGTAATTATTAGAATACAGTGGATATACATATTTCCACAGTGAAAAAAGAAAATCTACATAAAACTAAAAGATAATTACAATTGATATCTGACTTATCACAAATTGTGCTTCTACCATTTTATTTATATGTGTACGTCAAGATTACAACGAAAGAAACTATGTGCTTGCATAGTTTTGAACAGATATGTGCATGCGTACATACATATATAGGTGTAAACTAAAAATTGTGTTTTAATTTGATTGGCCGGCAATTAATGTATTTTGTATATACAAATTGATGTTATATGTGCTTAAGTGTGTACAAGCACCCTCCCATAATATCCAAACAAAATGCCATATAGAAATTCGACAGAAAATATATTGATGTGTATGTAAACGGAGACGTCAGGAGTGTTCTATAAATAATCTGCATTTGGTAGGTACTCACTTCAAAATAAACATTGTCTTTACATATATTATATATTGCAAGACTTTAGTTAAATATTCACTGAATTGGGTATTAAACTTTATTAAGCAAATAATGATTTGCTTTCGCCGAACGGGTACATTTTAAGAGGGGAAGGCAAACTTTTGTTGCATTTTCAATTGTTAAATACATTACAAATGTATCACCTGTAAGTCAAATTCCCGAGAAGCTCCAGCCTATTAGCATCCCTATTACTATATGTCCAAAAAAAATCCCGATAAGCCAGTGTCTTACATAGTTTATGGACTTGTTTTAATTATGCATATGAACATATGATTTTGGGTGCAAGGCCTTCACAGAAGAATATTCTTTTCTGTGTCGAAAATTATATACTCTTAGTAAAAATTTAAACAAATTAAATGATAAAAAGCATTAATATATATATAAAAATAACTGCCATTCATTTTGTTGGTAATTATTGTGTGATTAACATTTAGGTGATAATCAAGTCAAGTTTCCGACCTTACCAACTTTTCGTTGTAATATTGCTTGTTGAAAAGTTAATGAGTTATTAATTTAATTTTAAAATTTTTAGGCAACCAAAAACTTAAAAAAAAACAGTACCAAAATGGAGGATGGAAATCAGTCGCTGGTTCATCAAACTACAAGTCTAATTGAAAAACCGCTGGATCATCATCAGAATGCGAGTCTAATTGAAAAGTCGCTGGTTCATCATCAGAATGCAAATATGATCGAAAAGTCTCTGGTTCATCATCATCATCATCATCATCAGAATACAAGTCTTATGGAAAATCCAAATCAAAATATGCATGAGTCAGAGCCGACTTGTTTAAATGTAATCAATTATAAGTCGCCGTTAATGATGTTGAGCACTACAGATGTGATTCCACCAAACCATCTAAACCCAAATACAAACCAAATCCCAAACCCAATCACAAACCCAATTCCAAACCCGCTCCCAAACCCAATCCCAAACACAATCCCAAACACAATCCCAAACACAATCCCAAACACAATCCCAAACCCAATCCCGATTGCAAATCAAGCCTTGGATCACGTCGAAAGAATTAGTGAATGTAGTAGTAGTAGTAGTATGATGCCCGCAGTATTAAAATCGTATTCTCATACTATAGAAAGTGTGAGTAGTGGTGGAGCAGTGTCAAAAGATTTGATGCACAACTCGATTGTTTCACCCCATGGATATGGACATGGACAAAAACGAAAGAATTCCGTTGTATCGGATGAAAGTACAAGCACTAAGAAGGGCATATTGTCAGCGATCGAGGAGAAGAAAAATAATCATCTTCGGAAAAATATACGAGATGTGATGAATGAAAATAATTTAGATACAACAACTTTGGCGGCACAGAAAGAGGAAGCTGAACGTTTGGCCCGCGTTGCCGGACAGCAGAAATCGATGCGGGAGATCCGAAAATCTGTTGTACACAAGAATATCTTTCGCATTTTAAATATCGATGAGTCGAATGATGTGAACTGTAACTCGCAGGCCAATCACTTTAATAATACTATTGTCCTACCCGAAGATGATTTGGCATCCGTAACGTGTGATGAAACAAATAGTAGTTTAAGTTGCAGCATTGATGATGATGAAGCTCTCGATAAGGAAACTGGCACCGAGCCCTCAAACGAAGTTGTTACAATCGATGATAGTTCCGATGATGATTGCATATTGTTGTCCGAGGAGGAGGAGGAAGAGGAGGAGGATGATTTGAATGAAAGCGAAGATGCGACAAACAGTGGGATGCATGTTAAGGATATATATAATATCCCCGATGAATATGGACGCGTTGTTGTTAATATTGCACATCCTGAAGGTGAAGAAACATTGTATTTGGCTCCACAGATAGCCAAAGTAATTAAACCCCATCAAATCGGCGGTGTACGATTTTTATATGACAATATTATTGAATCGACGCGTCGATTCAATAAATCAAGCGGATTTGGGTGTATTCTTGCTCATTCCATGGGACTTGGCAAAACCTTACAAGTTGTTTCCTTCTGTGATATATTTTTAAGACACACATCCGCAAAGACAGTTCTATGCGTTATGCCCATAAATACATTACAAAATTGGTTAAGTGAATTTAACATGTGGATTCCACGACAAACTGGCGACATGAATGTGCGTCCCCGCAATTTCGACATCTTTGTGCTAAACGACCAACAGAAGAACCTCACAGCACGGGCAAAGGTCATCTTGAATTGGGTGCACAAGGGAGGGGTTTTACTAATTGGTTACGAACTGTTTCGATTACTGGCATTGAAACTGGTCACGACACGTAAGAAGAAAGGCAAAAACTCTTACAACGATGCAATGGATTCGAGTAAAGACCTGATGAACCTGGTCTTTGAGGCGTTGGTTAAACCTGGCCCCGATTTGGTAATTTGTGACGAAGGACATCGAATCAAAAATTCTCATGCTGGCATCTCACTTGCCCTTAAGCAAATACGCACCCGTCGACGAATAGTTTTAACCGGATACCCTTTGCAGAACAATCTGCTCGAGTATTGGTGTATGGTGGATTTTGTACGTCCAAATTATTTGGGCACACGCACAGAGTTTTGCAATATGTTCGAGCGGCCAATACAGAATGGTCAGTGTGTCGACTCCACACCCGACGATATCAAGCTAATGAGATATAGAGCTCATGTCCTTCACTCCTTACTCTTGGGGTTCGTTCAACGACGCTCGCATACTGTGTTGCAATGCACTCTGCCACAGAAATTGGAATATGTTATCCTTGTGCGAATGACTCCATTTCAACGAAAGCTTTACGATACCTTTATGACGGACGTTGTGCGCAAAAAGGCATTTCCAAATCCATTGAAAGCATTTGCCGTCTGTTGTAAGATATGGAATCATCCGGATGTTTTATACAACTTTCTAAAAAAATGTGAGACTGATTTAGATTTAGAAATTGATGAAGATACCAAGAGCAACACCACAATCCCCGTCGTCGATCCAAATCCAACTGGTGTCGTCGACACAAATACTGCCCCAATGATTCCTCCGCAGCAGCAAGTTAACAATGGAAGCATTGATCGTGTACATAATAATACCTCAGAGTTAAATAAAATATATGCTAATAAAAGGTAAAATTAATTTTAATTTCAAATTCAGGATTATGGTATTTAATATGTTTGTTTTTATTATTTTTTATATATGTATAGCTGTGAGCAATATGGTGCCGAAAAAGAGGATCATCAACTCAATATGGGTACTTACAGCGCCGAAGCGAAAGGAGGAGGCAATTATTGGTTGGATGCAAATATACTACCGAAACCGAGCTATGTTGAAGTCATAAAGCAAACCGATTCCAATATGGCTAAGGACTTTGAAACAATTCCCGGCTCTTCCGAAATAGTCGACTTGGATACGAATGAAATCAAAACAGTTGAAAGGATCGTTCAGCCAACTTCCATTAATCACCAAAAAAATATTGAAGGCGATAAGCTAAAGTCTAACGAAAATATCAATTCAACGAAACAAGGCCTTACCACCAGTATTATTAATGATACGCATAAAAAAACGTTCAAGCCAAAAAAGATTAATGATGAATTTTCATGTTCCTGGGCACTGGACATCATGAAAAACTATGTAGCTGGCCAAATATCGACATCACCGAAAATGGAAATATTCTTTTGCATTATGAAAGAGAGCATTTTTATGGGTGATCGAATATTGTTGTTCAGTCAAAGCCTATTGACATTAAATCTAATCGAAGGGTTTCTGAAATCAAGTTTTGTGCCATGCACTACAAACCTTTGGATGCGAAATATTTCATATTTTCGTAAGTATTCAAATCGAATTGAATTGAAACTTGAATTTATCAGTTATGTAAACTTTCGTCTTAATTTGTTTACAGGCTTAGATGGTTCGACTTCGTCGCAAGAAAGAGAAAGGCTCGTCAATGAGTTTAATGCAAATAGTAATATTAAGCTTTTCCTAATATCTACAAGAGCCGGTTCCTTGGGCATTAATTTGACTGGGGCGAACAGAGTTATCATATTTGATGCAAGCTGGAATCCTTGTCATGACACCCAAGCTGTATATAGAATTTATAGGTGGGTTTACCGTTTAAATTTGATTATTTTATTTGAGTTACCCAAAATTAATTTGCATTACAGATATGGACAAACAAAGCAATGCTATGTGTACAGAATTGTCATGGATAAATGCCTGGAAAAGAAAATCTATGACAGGCAAATTAAGAAACAAGGAATGTCTGATCGAATCGTTGATGAATGCAATCCAGAGGCGCATTTGTCGATGAAAGAGATAACAAACTTGTGCCACGATTATAGTTCGGATGATGAACAGCAAACGGATGGTGAAGGTCAGAAGTCGAATGAAACAACCACCACACAAAATAATGAACTGGTCGAACCACCTGGAACAACAACTGCTAAAATAAAAGACGAAAAATTTGTTCACTCAACTACACATTTGGATCCGATTATTAATACAATTGTTGATTTGCATGCAAACTATATAACAAAAGATCCTTTCCTTCATGAAAGTTTACTAGTTGATCAAAAAGATCGAAAGCTTTCACAAGCTGAAAAAAGGCAGGCACACCGCAGCTATGAGCTCGAAAAGAAGGCGTCTGTAAATCAAAAGTTAACCTATGCCTCAGGAAAAATGCAATACAAAATTGTTAACCAGGATGGTACTGTTATTACTCGACCAGTGGCATCAGTAAGTATTACAAAAATTTATGAATAAATATGCTTTAAGCTAAATGTAATGTAACGATTAGTTTGGTTTGTGAGAGATATTAACCTTATATCATTTTTATAGATCAAACCCATACAAGCAAAGAAAACAAACACCCCAAGTGGAGGTCGGTCGACTCGTTGGATTCCTGCTGAAGTGTGGCAAAGACAGGGAATGACAGCTCAGGAAATGACGTTACCCCTTGGTAAGCAGAGATCCCCTTTAAAAACCAAGCTAGCAAGTTAACATTTTGTAACAATAATACGATTCTCTTATGCCAGATGTTGTCATACCAACAAATTCATCAGAGAAATCAAATATAATACTCAAAGCTGGACAAAGAGTTATGGTGCTAAAGTCAGCGAAAGGAATCTATATGCAATTGGATAGTGGAAAGATTATAGCAATCAGAACAACATCCAAGCGCCCGGATGATGAAAAAGCAAGCAAAGAAGACGTAATTGATATTACATCAGATTGCGATACTGATGTTCCGAAGTCGAAATCGCCTGAGCCAGGTATGAATACATTTTGATACAAGTAGTGTAAAATCACTTACAATTTGTAATTTTAGAAAAATCGATGGACACCGCACCAAGTGTAGAAAATACAAAAGACGCGATAAGCAAAGAGGGTTTACCCATTCAACCGTCTTTAGAGCCAGCATTTACGAGAACCAGCCATTTGGAAAATCTTCAGCAAACTAAACCACAACTAATGCAGAGTAGTAATCAAATTCAAGGCTTAAACAGCATTCCACCAACTCTGCACCAGCAGCCGGAAAATGTTGACTATCAGAAACAACAACAACAGCAACAACAACAGCAACAACACCAACAGCCGTACAAGCATGAACCACAGTTGCCTGTCGTCGAATCTTATAATAGTTCCATTAATAGTATCCCATCGAATTCAACGCATCCGCAGACAATGATTCCCAATAATGATTTGGCGGAAAACTCATATTTTGCAAGTAAAAATGTTCAACATTCGTTTCCTCCCCAATATTACAATTACTATGAAAATAAGAATGCAGCCTCAACAACTAACTATCATCTCAATAATTATGCGCCCTATGGACATTTTAATTTTGCTCCATATCATTCCAACTTTCACACAACGGCTGGTTACAGCGGCAATCCCGCACCATATATTAACTCGAATGCGTTTCCCAGACAACCTTGGAACGCAGTTGGAAATCATCAAACAAATAACGAACCGATTCGTCAACAACCGTATATGGGAAGTACTTACTCCATTAATGAATGGTCTTCCCAATAAAAGAAGTAATCGTTTTAATAATTATTTCTTGAATAACTTTTGACTTATTTATTTATTAGACTAGAAAATTCTCTTGAGAAGTAGCACTAAATACCAAATAAGCTTAGATTGTCATTCCAAAACAGATAAAATGTATATCCAATAAATAAACATAGATAATATAAATATGTAGAACAAATGTGAATTTCTTGCGAGATGAATCGGTAACTAATTAAACAACATTAAGATAATACTTTTACTTTTAAACCATTGTTTAATGTATTTTAATTTTACAATACATTCATTACTTTAAATGTTTTTTTAAACAATATTTATTTAAAATTTTATATATGTACTTTGTTACCAGCTCCTCAATTAATAATTGAAGAACTTTGCTCTCTTGACAATGAACAGTTTGCCAAAGTGCGTCCTCATTATATAACTCATTTATAATAATGTTTTCGATATGATCGCGTGACTCTATCGTTAAATTCTTTCCCAAGCGCTTTGAACTGAACTTATTCATTGATAGACATTTTTGTACACCTTTGCAGTAGATACAATTTGTGCATCGCGGCGTATTTGGTGGATTATATAGAGCCAGAGAGCATATCAAATTGGTAGTTTCTTCCTTTAAGATAAGTTTCTTTATCATTTCGAAAGTGCAATCGAGCATTACTCGATCATTAACAGTTAAGGAAAATCTATCTATTTTATTTAAATATCCTTCATACCATATGAAAATATAAAATATAGAAATAATTTGAAAACTTTGCCGTTATCTACTTACCCGTATTAAAAATAAGCTGCAGAAGCTCAGTCCGCAATTGAAGATTATTTACATGATCAGTGAATGTGGATCTTACAGATCCATTTAGAAAGTTAGGAATGTATGCGTGGACCAAACTCTCATTAGTTCGATTGGTTTTCTGCAACTTTATAAAATTATCTATAGATCTATAGCATTTTTAGGTTATGTATTACTTACGTCTGGATATGAGTTCAATAGTTTTTTAAAATTCCTCGGGTATTTCAACATATCTATCAGTTTCCGCATGTAATTTTGATTTTGCGGCTTAAACACATGTAATCTCTGATCCAACAATTTTGCAGAATTCTTAATTTTCTGAAAAATTAATTTCTTATTTGATTTGTATAATTCGCATTGATTAGAAATATCGCAGATGTTGTGTTGGCTCGATCGGCTAAAATTATTCCAGAGCTCTATTAGTTTTTTGTGGAAATAATCGACTGTATCACAGTATGTACATATCGACATAACATTTAATTCCTTAAGTAAATCCCATGAAATTCCTGGGCAAATTCTTAAACGGCGATTGTCATCAAAGTATGGACCAGATCCCAGATAATTGCCACGAAAATTTGATAAGCTAAGGTTCTGGTTGCTCTTTGATGATCTTTGAATTGTTGAGGATTGTTGTGGAAGTTTTGATGCTTTCTGTTTACTCAATATTGGCTCCGATTCGTAAATGTGAGTCAATCTACAAATTTGAAGTGAATGTAAGTCTTATAATAATAAATGGAGTCCAATTTTTATAAGGCATACCTTTTTATATATTTTCGTTCCTCTTCCATTTCAGTCATGACTCTTTGCTGTTTTTTCTCAATCCATAAACTTATGTCCGTGAGTCCTTTAGACATGAAACGTATCTTGACAATTTCAAGCCTTAATATAAGACATTTTGTTCGTTGGATCAGTAAGTTTTCGCGAAGTCTTAAGAGATGTGTTAAGCTATTTGACTTCTTCACTTCTTCTCTGGCCGCTACTCTTGCCACTCGATTCTGGACGGGATCGGGTGGCTTGGTACATTTTTTAGGTGTTGAGATTTGCTTACTTATTCTCTTTAATTTCTTCTGTTGGTTACATATTGGCGATTTTGTTGCTGGCGTTGGCACTGGCATATGTCTCTCATGATCCTCCATATTTTCCAACCAGATTTTCCAACCTGATGTCTTCGAGTTTTCGTGCAAGACTCGAATTTTGTTTCGAATCGCCAATATAAAGTTATATGGATATGGATGTTTTAAATCCGATTGACGTCCCTTCAAGCCATGGGGCATGATGAAAAATAAAAGGTTAGATTATATTCGTCTTGAAATATATAAATATATATATATAAATGTATTTAAAGGTATATTTTAAATGACAGAAATAACAACGAAAAGCGATGATAAATGTCAACTTTATATATTGTTTTCTTCATGGCAAACTATAATTAAAATTAAAAAGCCATGCAATAATTGATGTAATTATAAAGTATTGCTCGATTAGTAGTTTAATTACTGCATTAAACCCCATCCACTATTTCCCACAGAAACAACGTCAATGACGTGGCAAATTTATAGATTTTCCAAAGCTCTTTCCAGTCGCTTTACTTTCCTTAACGATGGCACACAATATTTGTTTAGATTTTCTGAAATTAAACTTTTATAAAAAAAGGTAATTTATAATTAAGACAGTTATATCTGGTCGGATTAATAACAATCAGCTTACAGATTATTTTGGTTATTTGTCATAAGTGTGACGGGATGGAATATGACCGCAATATTTCTTCTTATAATGGCCAGATTTCGTACAGACTTAACGAGCATCGGAGTAACAACCTCCTATGTTCTTTGGACAAACACTTTTCCATCGGTTAGCATATGTTTGGTGAAGAATCGAATGAACGAAGAGTTTACAAAAGCCATCCAGGAACGCATACCTGGAAACGAAACTCTGAAAGCGACTTATCGTCGAAATATCTTCGACTATCTGTTCCTAAGCTCTGAGAATAGTAATATAAAAGAATCGTACTGCCAGGGTTCCAATTCAACATGTGGCGTTGATATTACAATTTTGAGAAGAGAAGTACGTGCTGATTTTAGTTATCATCTTAAATAGAGAAACTCGAAAAGATTAATAAATATTTCCTCAGTTGCTACCGCGCTCTTGTAAAAATATTATTTCGGAGATTTACTATGCTGATATTTTGGTGCCCGACTGCGAAACAATATTCAAATTTCATGAACTGGAAATGGGAAACTGTTTTCTGGCCAACAACTTAATGGATTAGTAAGTATTTCATTTATATGTTATATAATATATTTATTGTGTTTAACCATTTTCAGTGAAAATATCGATCAGTTACCACTGAAATACTCATCATCAGATAAGCATCGGAGCCTCCAATTAGTATTGCAAAATGATCTAATATTCAAATATCAAGTAAGATTTTCCATAACCTGAAAAAGTCCAAAAATTTCTAACTCGTGTTGCTGTAATTATTTCAAAATTTTAATTTTTAAAAAATAGCTATATGTTCATAGTCCCGAGGATGTGCCGTATTTCAATGCCGTAAGATTTCTGCTTTCATCGAGGCCCACTGTGTACGCCTTTAATGTCGAAGAGATGCATAACGACGCCGATGTCTTTGAAGAAAGCGTGGATCAACGTATGTGCAAATTTCCTGAAGAAAGCAGCAGTTCCCACTTTGTTTACAGGCAAGCAAAAAAGTCACTCAAAATTTGAATGGTTTTTAAAAAATGTTCAACTGTATTTGATTAATAATTCCAGCTTTTCCAGTTGTATGTCTCAGATAAGAGCAAACATGGAAATGGAAGCATGCAATTGCACATTATTTGATCCATCGACAAGTAAGTGTAAATTGTGACTCTTGGAGAACTTATGTCTTTATTACAATATAATTGTTATTCCAGCTAAAAATTACTGCGATATTAAAGGAATCAAATGTTTACAGGAAGGTAACATTTTCAATTTGTTTGAAAACATTAATAAACAATTATTTTTTAAAATTTCTAGCCTATATTTCAGACAGTGTAAAGAATTATGTGGGAGCCAATTTAGTTTGCTTGCCCTCGTGCGTGGAACAACAAATTAGCTATGTTGGGTGAGATGATTTCAATCTATATATATATATATATATATATTTGATTTGTTATCCTGAAGTTTGTTGACTTAAAAAACCCCATTTATTTTGTTCCCCATTTAGATCAATTGAAAATGTTGATGAGCGTCAGGATTTCATTGCTGGAATCGAAATTGCCAGTGCACCTTATGCCAGATTCCGTCGTAGTGTTACGCAGACCCCATTAGATCTCATAGGTGAGTACAAACCTAGTTCAAATATTGATCGTTATAATTGAGATACATATATCATTTCGGTTAATTTCAGTTCAGATTGGGGGAGTTCTTGGTCTCTTTATTGGTGTATCTTTGCTAAATATTTTGGAACTAGTCTCAATGATTGTTCGCAAGTTAAAATATTTGCTAACCAATTAAATTTATTATCGTTCTTCATGCTTGTTGATATTAATCCTAATCCAGCTGTACCAGCTGGAAAATTTCGACAAAAAACCTTTCTGGATAAAGAATTTCTTTATTCTTCAATTGGCAGATTGCAGACAAAAATTTTCTCAAATTTTTATTAAATAATTTGAAAGACATTAACCATTTTTTTTTACAAATAAAATAAGTTATGTATAAATAAATAAATAAATATACTATTATAATCTTTGGTTAGTAATGCATGAATATTTTGGAATACATATTTTTGGTAACAGCTGTCCAACATTAATTTTTGTTAAGTTTGGTAAAATACACCTCGATTGGTAGTTGTGGGACATCAGTGGTCTGAAGCGGATCTATTGAAGGGATAACAGCAATAACGGCATCTGGATTATGTTTTCGGAATGTTCGCATTGGTCGTCTTGTAGATCTAACGTTAGTATTCGATATTGTCATTATAGCGGACTCTGATGCCAGGGCTGTTGTTTCGCTTATAGTAGATGTTGTGGTTGCCAAAGTTTTACTATCAATTTTTGTATTTATTTTCCTTGTTTCACGCAGATTTACTTTTTCAGTTGTAACGTTTAATATTGGAGTTTTTAATTCAGTTTTGGGCTTCAATATTTTCGAATTCAGGCTATTTGTTCGACTAATATTGTATGCTTTAAGTCTTGTCGCATTGACATCTAATTTTCTGCGCCTCACATGAATAAAATTGGTTCTATTCCGTCTATGTTTAGTTGGTGTCGATTCAGTAGTGCTTGACATATTCGGTATGAATTGATTTTTCGTTAATGTTTGGGTTTTGTTCTGTGTCGCCTTTATTTTTGTACCCATTATTTTCATGCTCATCTTCTTTCGATAAGTTTTCTTCAACTCGTTTGTAGAGTTAGTTGCCTCCTTAATTTTCGAAGCATTTATACTTGGGAATCTGACGTCATTCAAGGTTATGTTTTCCAGTTTTAAAGGACTTCTTCCGCAGCTATAGCAAAAATCGTCACTTAAAGTGATCGGCATTAGATTCTTTCGGAATGATAGATTCTTTTTTGAAGACCTGTTTTTTGTATCAAATGTCGTATGTGGTATATTCGTGGTAAGTGTATGATTTAATGCCAAAACGTTTAGGATGTCCCTAAGAACTAAGGATTTTTTCCTATCAGTCATCGGCTTTGGTATATCTGTTGGAATTATAGTTGAGAAGCTAAAAGATTCCTTAGTTGTTTCGACTTTTGGTGGAACAGCTGTGGTTGTAGGTTGGAATCCTATAGTAGTTTGCACTATAGCTTCTGTAGATCTAACGGGCTCAATAGTAGTAGTACTTGTACTAGTTGTACTAGGTGTAGTACGTAAGATGTCGATAGGCGAACTCATAAATAGTTTAGTCTGCTTAGTAATAAAACTATTTTGTGGCTGTGAGTCATAAGATATAATTTTGTCCTCAGCTGATTTGTAATTTGAATTGAAGCTCTTGGCGGAATTGGGAACAATGACATCATCAAGAGTAAAATAGCTGTGTGTTGTATATGGTTGGAAGGGGGGTTCAATCATTGGCTGGATTGTATTACTGATACTGTTTGAAATACTTTCAAGACCCCGAAAATTGGGCAATACGTTGATGCTGTTCGACATACTTTCAAGACCCCGAAATTCAGGTATTACATTGATACTGCCCTTCACTTCTTCATGTGAAGTAATATTTTGACTGTGTTTGCAAACCGTAATGTTCCTATAGACAGGTGGTTTTGGCTTGATATACGTTAAACTTGGTGTTGTTTTTGTTGCCGATGTCGACGATATTCGAACAGATGTCATATATGTTCTCAGTATATTCGATGCCAATGACGCGTCATCGTAAGTATTTTTAAACGGACTTCTGCAAGAGAAAAGCACAAAATTAAATACGTAGGTTTGGTATCTGAATCATGAAGCTTTCATAGAGATTTGAATTAAGACAATACCTCAACCGTTTTCCATAAGAAGCACCGATTTCAGGCGGAGCATTTCTATATACATGCTTTATTTGCAAATTTCCCATACGCTGTTTTCTAGTTGTAAATTGTGGAGCTCTTGTCTCATACCAGTACAGCTTTCTTAAGTGACTTGGCTGATTGTAGAAATATAAAGCTTGCGGATCAATGGACCAAATCTTAAAAAAGAAAAACGTTTTGAAATTGTGCATTTAAATACATGTTTTAGATGACATGTAACGGTACTTTACGTACCCCTGTTTTGTATCGAATGTTGTCAGAGCACACCTTTGTAATTGATAATATGATGATAGTTCCTGAAAGAAGAGAAAATTACTTATTTGTCGACAGATAGGTGGTGTAAGGGCCAAGGTTCGTTGGTGGAAGGGCTGGGAAAAGCATTTCCATGGCTGTCCAAGCCCAGCAAAATATATACACACGCACATACACTTTCTTTTTCACTTTCACTTCCACACATTGCTTCATTTATGTCTAATTTTTCCTATTTTAATTAAATTTTTATGGATGAAATATTATTATTACCGATGAGAATGTCATGAATACTTTATTTTATATTTAAAATGTTTTATTTACCTATACAAGTATGTATAACGTTAAATGTCTGAAAGGGCTTCCCGAACATGTTGAAATTGTTCTTTCCTAGTACCCAAAGACACCTAGCTGGAAAATATATTGTTTGTGCTTATGTTCATATGAGTAGTGTCTATAATTTATTTAATAATATATATTATCTCAAAATCTGCCTAAAATCTGCTACCAACAATACAATTAATGAAGCCACACTAATTTTAAATTTATTGTATTAAAAAAGATCTGTATACCCTGCATACCCACATGACACATAAATGAGACTCGCAACTTTTTACAAGGGGTATTTCACGCATCCATTTTCTTGCAGCCTCTCACAAACATTATACAGCTCAAGATTGTTTTATATGAAAAAAAAAGAATAAATAATATGTGAATAAAGAATGTGTCTAAATGTGCATAAATAAAATAAAAGTATTTAAAACAAGTAAACCATACATATATGATGTTGCGGAATACAGGGTATAAGCAGATCTAGCATTTTGGAATATTACGATTTCCCTCTTAGTCTGTGCCCTGGAGCATAAAACTTAATGCATGGTCAAGTTTCTTCATATCTTCCATTTCCATCGTTTCTTAATACCCTTCCTTTCAGGTGGGCGTTACCCTACACTAGAAAGTGATTCTATAAATAATGTATATATATATATGTAGACAATAGAGCATATAGATGGCATTCAAATGTTTCATATGTCAAAAATAGAATTTTGTTTTGTGAGGAATCAGTGGAAGGTATTTTAAAATGTAAAATATTTTTGATTTATTATCAATTTTTATCTGTATGCTATTTGCTATATTTAGTTGTATGCTATATTTAGCCCAAATAGTCTCTACAAATGCAAAGACGTGGTGGAAATAGATATTTATCGATATTTTTAATTGGCAACCATATAAATAATGAGCATGGTCTGCGTATTATATACAAAAAAGAAATGCATTCCAAGTTCTCTCAAAGAATTACATTATTTACATAGTCAGGTCTGTATGTCCATATTTTACGTACTTTATAGTACAATTACACAGTTGTGTACATAACCTGTATTTTATTAATAAATATATTTTAAACGATTTCTTGTTGATATTTCTGTTTATTATACTAAGTGTTTTTTTTATTTGTTTTTTGTTTTTTTTTTTTTTAAATTTCTTTTATTAATTTACAGTCAGTAATGAAAATGAATACAAAAATATTTTTTTACCATAATTTTCACACATATCAGGATAATTATAACACATAGGGTCAAGACATGAACACTGATTCATGTCCCGCAGATACAATTGAATTAAGCAAATGGCAATTGGCAGGATCCATATTAACTGAAATTGGGAAATTAGGAAAGAAAAATAAATCATTAATTATGAGCTTAATCAATTTGAATTAATTAAAAATAATTGTTTTTTTATGTATGTACAACCAATTAGTCACACATAACATTGTTTGTTTATGGATGAACCATAAAAAAAATATATAAAAAAGTTGAAAACTCACTCTCTATTTAAATGTGCACCCGTGTCTGTGGACAAGCAGCCAGCACCACCGCCGAAACCGTATCCCTTGGGTCCGTACTTCCTACCGTGGCAATTTTTGCAGAACAGCACGGCGTCATGCTCGGTGCAGTTTGTCGAATCCAGAGCCTTATTGCACATACCTTGATAGGAATTAATGAACAAATAATTTTTTAGATCACATATATGGGTGTGTGTGTGTATGTGTGTGCATATGTACTTACTGCACTTGAAGCAAGTCTTATGGTATTTGTAGCCACCAGCAACACGCTCCTCGGCGGCGTACACCGATTTGCCGCATGCGGGGCACTTGGGAGTCTCAACCGGAACAAAAGGCATTATGTTCTATCTGCAACAGATAACATTAAGTAATTTAAGTAAATATATTATTTGCATATATATATATATATATATATATATATGGGTATGTATTTAGCATACACACCGTCAAAAGGTACACTTGTAAAGAAGTTCCTGTATGTTAAAGACGCTGCAGACTAAACTGGAAAGATTCTGTACACTGGTAGTCTATATTTGTGGATGCACACGGCACAACAAAAAATACATGTTGTGTGTGCGTGTGTGTGTGTACGTATGTGTACGTATGTGTTAAATATACAGCAATAAAACGTTAAATATAATCGAAATTTGTTTTGTTGTCTCTATATGTGTGTAGAAAAACTACTGTCGAACCACAATCATCCCATCTACTGCATCTAAACATTAATAATCACATAAATGTAGTTAAGTAATTTTGGTTAATATACATATATCCTTTTGTACAGCCACAGACTGAGCAATATGGTTGCTATAATTATAGTATTATGTGCAAGCATGCATAAGTAAAAATATACAACATACATATATGAAATTATACATACATATGTACATACATCTATTCATATATGTTTCTCAAATTGTGTATGACTCCCTACGAATATAAATAAATATTGCATATAAATATTTATACTATATACGTGGGAATGAGTATTTTTAACAAGGGCGTATAAAGGGAACTTGTTTGCTGATGGATGGGGTGTACAGGTGGAAAATCGGGGCTATCTATGAAAATATGCTAAAAATAACTGAAAGCTAGAGTTCATATTTTATCGACGATTTCTGTTGCTCTTCTTATGTTTGCTCTAAACCCAATACTTGAAAATAATTAATCAATCTGTCAACAATATTTAAATAATTCATCCAAGAGAGACAGAGAGGAGAGAGAGAGAGAAACGAAGCGATCGTCTAGAGATCATTTGCCATATTTATACATTAACTTATTATAGCTTCCATTGAACATTAAAACGTCACAATTATCTATTTAAGTATTATACCATTTTTTTGTTAAAAAAAAAGTTGCAGTCATTTTTTGGAAGGGGGCATATGCCACCTGTCCCACCCTTCTGACGCCCATGGTATTTATAAATGTATGTACACATACGTAAGTATGTATGTGTTGCCTGTACATGCATATATACATATTCAGATGGAAATTTTAATTTTTCTCTCTTTGCACTACCTTGCAGAGGGTGGTTCAATAAATTGGTAATACTCTCACATGTCTTTCGTCGATTAAGAAAATTATATCCATATTCAACCTATTTATCCACGATATCTCCACCTATTTAATTTGGCGAAATATACTCAAAGAATGATCATTTTTTATGAGATTTTCGGAATAACACAATATTGTTAAGAAATTTTATTTAAAATCAAGAAAATACAATACGTAGTAATACTTTTGTTTAGAGTCTTTGTTATTAATTTAAAGCCTTATTATTCGTTGCCCAAGACGAACTGTACGAACTGTAGATATATATTATAATATTATGGAGACCGATAATCCATCATGTCAAAATTTTTCGCTCAGCTCAACCTCATCGGTTAATTTAAACGTTGCAATATGCTCTCCAAGCAAGAAGTCCAATAAACCACTAGCTAAAAAGCAAAAAGCTAAAGAAGAATCTTCACCACAATGTCCCAACATAATTACAAGTTCGTCGTCATCCTCAACGACGACCATATCCATGGCGGCGTTTAATTCGGAAACACAATTTCAAAAAGCTCCAGGACACGAAGCCCCAAATATTGGTTATGAGCTAAACATAGCTAAATCGATACTGAAGCAATATAGTACATTAAGTGGGGACAATTTGTAAGTATGGTATTACATGAAATTCAACTTGCAGCAAGTCCAACAAAGAATTTATAGTAAAAATCAGGGCGGCCAACCTGGATTTGAACTAAGCCAGTTTGAGCACAGGGTTGTTATACTATCTTAACGAACCGAAGCCTTAAATTAGAAACAGCTGTTGGCCATATACAAGATTTTTCAAATATTAATTTATTTTATCGATAGATTTGATCATATCAGTGATATTGTAAAGCGAGTCGTCGATGAGCGTCCCCCAAATGTTATCGATTTCTTTGAAGAGTTCAGTCGAAATGTACGCGAACAGAAGTTTCATGTACCCGAACGTTTTCCCCCCGATGCCGTTTTTGGCGACTGTCGAATGTTTCGTCCCGCCAAGCAAATACTTCATTCGATAAAGGTATGTATGTGAAAATTAGAATATAGGTGTATATTCATCGAAATTAATTGAAATTTGTGATATTAGTTACCTCACAGTGGGGAAAACCTTGATTTTGGGGTTGAGGAGGACCTCGGGGGTGAAGAACACTTCGAGGCAATTGATGCGGAACTACGGTTAAATATTGATGATTCTATGCGAATGTTTGTAACATTTAATGAACGCGTCGAACAATTGCAATTCTACTGGAATCAATGCGGCTTTAGTATTAGCAAAGATGATATTTTTCAGTTGGCAAGTTCCATTAATCGACTACAGACTCATCCATCGATAATGCAATGCCGATTTTGGGGCTGTATAAGTGGATTGAAAGCATCCTACTATATTGTGGAAGCCTCGCTTTCGCGTGAGGAAATCACTTCACGATTGAACATGATGAAAGAGGAAATGAAGGAAAAGCAACAGCCATTTAAGACGAAGATAAATCAAGAGGCTAAGCCCGCACCAGCTCATATAGGACCAGAATTAACTCCAGGCACTTATGGTTGGGAACAGTATGCTCAGGATGAGTTAGAGAATATGACGCCAAAGGCAAAGCCAGTGCCTTTGGCAGAGGAAATCGAAGTTTATGATATACCACCCGAGTATATTGGAAATGGTTGCAATCGATTTTCATATTTTGTGGTTAATTGTTTACACAATGATTGGATTGAATTACCGATTGTGACGCCACGTCAAATTGTAGTTTCGCGGCAGATTAAAAAGTTTTTCACTGGAGATTTGGAAGCGGATGTTGTCTCATATCCATGTTTTCCCGGCAAAGAAAAACATTATTTACGTGCAGTGATTGGTCGCATTACGGCTGGTACTCATATAGCTCCTCAGGGATACTATAGACGTATGACTAAGAAGGAAAAGAATCTCTATGACGGTATCAATCTTGACGAAGGTGAAGAAGAAGAGGAAGAAGATGAAGATGATGATTTCAATGAGGGTGAAGAGGAATCTCCAGGTAGGTTGTTAATCCATGTTTAACTTTTGAATGTTTTAAAAACCTTTCCAGATAATGATGTACAACTGATGAGAAACGAACGATTCGAGATAGAACCTTTGAGCTCCTTGGCCACACCCGTAGCCTGGGTACACTGTCGACCCAATATTTTAAATCAAGGACGAGTTGTGTGGTACGATGAGGAACTGGCTGAAAAAGAGCGAAAGAAAGCACTTGCGATGTACCTGAAAATGCGAGCATTGGAGGAAATGGGCGAGGAGCTCGAGGAGGAAGAAGAGTCCGAGGAGGAAGAGGATGGTGAGGAAGAAGATTTATTAGAAGGGTTCATACATCCAGAGACGGGTCCCAACATCTTATCCTCATGTGCCGGTGATATGAGCAATGTGTGTTCCATACCTTGGGGAGTCCGTTTTACCAGCAAGTACACGAATCAAAAGGAGCGCATGTTAATAATGCAATCAAATGTTTGGCCCGGTGCTTTTACATTTCTTTTTGAAAATACCTGTGAATCGATATATCTGGGCTGGGGGCATAAGTTTTCAAAACGCAACATACTATTTAACCATTTGCCACCAGTTCAAAATGAATATCCTCACACCATCGAGGATTTTATTGAATCTACAGATCCAAGTGTTGAAGACGAACTCGCTTACAAGGAATGGCTTTCAAATAAAGAAAAGAAACCTCAAGCTGTCGGAGAAGACTTACATGACTACGATGACGATGATTCCCAAGAAGATATTGACAACGATGACAATGATGATTAAATTTCAATAACAGTTTGTTAAACGTTATATACATATATTATTGCAAACACTAAATGAATATCGGTCGATTAAAGAGTAAACGCTTGGACTCATCCCTATATAGTTTTCATTAAAGTAGTAAAATTATTTTTCCATATATATATATGCATTATATATTATCAAAGGATATTTTGTAGTAGTTTGCAGTGTTTAATTCGCTCTCAAATAGTAGGTGACAGAATATGGTATTACAACCCCTGAAATTGAGTTTCAAAGCGCATGCGTTGAAAATTAACCAAATACACAAAACTATTATCTAGCATACATTGAAACAGTAGTTATGTTTTTAATCAAAAAACGGCAAAAAGAAATTTTGATTTTTATTTTTTTTTTTATAATCATAATTCCTTCCAAAGTTGATGCTGACGAAAAGAATATTAATAAGCTGTTAAACAACCAAGCCGTTGTCAGTCGCCAAATAATGTGTATTCTCGAAAAGAGCCCATGTGACCAACTAGGGCGACAACTTAAAGGTATATTGTAAATAAAACTATATATATTTGTATAATGTGTAGAGCATTCGTCAACCTAAACCTTAGCTAATCTATAAGGAAATTTTTATAATTAATCGAAAGAAAGCTTAAAGTCTGTGCAATTAACACAATACATATTTGATAAATTATTAAAGCATAAAAAACTAATCAAGTAAATATATTTGTGTATTTATTTGTAGCTGCTCTGCCAGAAGTTATAACTAGGAAATGCCGCAACTGTTCTCCGCAGCAGGCCCAAAGTGCACAAAAGTTGACAGCCTTCCTGCAAGCTCGCTATCCGGATGTCTGGGCAATGCTTATAAAAAAATATCAAAATGTCTAAGTTTAGTGCTTGTAATGTAATTGTATTGTTATTCACAGTAAACTTCAAATACATAAATCGACAACACCAAGAAAGAACATTGTTGTTTTTTTATTATTATTATTATTTATTTTTTAATACACAAAAAGTATGATACATTTACAAGACAAGTAGTACAAGCAATTGATACTTTACAGAGTAACGTGTTACTACTGTATTTATTTTATTATCTGCGAATTGAGCCGTTCAGCGGCAAGTAAGCTGAATACGTTTGATACATTGAATTCGGTTGCGCAGCCCTTTGGAGGACGCATGCATCCTGATATTGTGACTGCATGTTCATGACACCCATTTGCATTGGAATTTGCGAGTTGGGATATTCACCACCGGAACTATAAGCAGATGCCGGGGGACTCTGCTGCGGCGACATTCGATAGCTGTTAATGGCACCGTAATGTGACATCAGATTGGGACTGATGTGTACATTGGCTGTGCGATTATTTGAGCTGCTGCTGATTGCCGATGAAGCATGCTGTATGGGTGCGGATGGTGTGTTGCGAGTATTTCTATTTGTATTTTGGGTGGATGAAATTGGCGGAATATTCATGTTGCTGGTGTAATATTTATGATATTGTAGTGGAGTCACTTGCGTCTGCAACATATTCGGCGGCGTGGAAATATTGCGGTTTTGCATTAACAAATGTGGTGGCGGCGTCATTGAGTTGGGTGGAATCGGATGATGTGGCGACGGTGTTAAATTCGATTGAGCTCCTGGCGATGTATTGCATGGTTGAGTGTCCAGGCAATTAGTTAACTGCTGTAGTTTGGATAGACTACATAAATTGCCAACGAGAGACGGTGTGCTGCCACCACTGTTCGATGATATTGACTGATCGTTGTTAGCGGCGGAAGATGGTGGCCCCAATGTGGTGGAGACTGGTATTCGTGGTGCATTCGAAACTATTTCATTTGATGGCATATTATTTTGCAAATAGAAATTATTTACTGCACACGCGGAGGCTGGTTGTTCAATGCGCTGATGCGAGTTGGGTAGGGAATGAACGGAGCTGTTTAGAGACATGCCCCGTTGAATGACTGCGGGCATACCAACTATATCATAATTCGATGGATTCGTTGAGAAATTTTGCGAAATTTGGGGTATCGGTATATAGTCCAATGATTGCATATTCTGCTGATGACCATGCTGTCCCCCGAGCTGCGTAAACTGTAAGCCTCCACCAATTCCATCCTGTTGCCCCTTGGAAATGTTTGAAACAGAGCTCTGCGGATGCTGATGGTGAGTATTTTGGGTGCTTGTTGCTGCTGCTGGCACTTTAGCGTCTCGCTGCTGAGCATTATTCGAAGAGCTTGCATTACGAATTTGCTTGGGTGTCGGTGCTCGATGTGCTGCTGCCGGTGAACTCGCCACAATATCCGGCTGTGAAATAAACAACAACGATAACAATATTGAAATCAATTTAATATATATATTCATATATATATAAATATATATATAGTTACCTGAACGGTTAGCTTTCTGTTTTGATGCTGGTGCTGTTGTGAATTGTTGATTATATTCAAATTGGGCGAACCTTCCGAATTCAAATTCATATTTATATTGTTCTGCTGTTGCATGTGCGAATTTTGTATTGACATGTGCATGGGCGTGGTTGCCGATTGATTTTGCATGGAACAGTCTGAGAACTGTCTTTGCATATGTCCATTGGGATTTTCCGATCCATGATTAATGGCACCTCCAATGTTAGAGGGTGAGTCCAGATTGATTTGCACATTAATTCCGCAATCATATTGCTGCTGGATGGGCGCATTTGATGCTGCCTCGGAATTGTTGTAGGCCATATTATTCGTATTAACATCCGGTTGTCCGCCGACTTGCAAATTTGAATGTGGAGCGGATTGTAATATTGGTTGCGATACCTTAATTTTTTCCTCTCTTGATGGGTGGGATGCCACCAATGGTATGTTGTTAACATTGTGCTCCGATTTGGGTTTTTGAGGCGCTGCTTGTGATTCGCGACTCATTGAAGTTGGTAACAAATTTGCTGACTCCGCCTGGTTAGAATTTGTGTGCCTGGGCACTGAGTTCTGGGGATTACCAATCGATTTGATTTGTTGTGCATGATCGGTGATTTTGAATTGCTTCTGCTGATTGGCGCACTTCTGATCAAACATGTTCGACTGATTATTGACATTATAATCATTGCAGTTCAGCGTATTCCCATCGCCATCTCTGGCAGTGTTGACAGCGCTAATATTAGATACGGGCTTGGACAAATCATCCTTCTTACCACTGTTCTTGCGATCCACCTTTTGCTTATCCTTCGGGTGATGCATCTGGTGATGAGCATGCATTGCCAAATTAGCCGATTGATACAGATTTTGGGTGAAATTATGCGTATAGGCCATAGTTGTTGCGAGGTCCTTGTGAAATTGCTTTTGACCCTTTTGTGCTGCTGGATCCAGGTTGCACAGATTATAGCTGTAATAGTCCCATTGCCAATATTGCGAAGTATGATGATAGTTGGGCATTTGATTAATTGGGAATTGAGAAGTTAGCGAGTTTTGCAACTGAGCATGGTCGTTATTCTTTAATTGAATCTTATCCCGTATGGGCAATGAAGCGGACGGCGGAGGACGCACATTGGATTTATCTTCCTCCTTAACTTGTACTTGTAATAAGTGCGGTGGCTTCTGTGTCTCCTTCTCGGCAATTACATTGATTTTATTAGCATGAGTTGCATCGGGTTTCTTGCATAAAGTGTTAACACTTTCAACCTTTGGAATTGATGGAGCTTCCAAATTAGGCTTCTTATGCAATTTCTGTTTCACTTCTGTTTCGTGCATTATTGATGCTTCAGTTTTCTCAAGCATGTTTTTCGGTTCGATTATGTTTGCTTTGCTTTGCATTTCATTATAATATGGTTGTTGTTCTTGCTGCAAACTACAAGGAACTTTCACCTGGGGCACATCTTGTTTTTTAGGCTCAACTTTCTCGGGCGTAATCGATTTCTTAGTTTCAGTTTTCTCAACGACTTTGGTTTCCTTGGCGCACTCTTCAAGGATTTTGCTAGAATCAACGACAGCTGGTATTGACGGCACCGCGGCTGGCAATGGCTGTTCAGCGGGAACAGTTGTCATTGTTGATACACAAGGTTTCAAGCTCTGATCATCGGATATCTCCTTTATAGGATCATTGCCCTTATTCGGGTTTTCGCAATTCAAATTAAGTACTTTAGTTTCAGTTTTCTCCACGATTGGCACTGTAACTGTCTCAACCTTTTCTGTAGGGATGGACGAGTCGGTGCTAATGATGGTTTCTTTAATATTTAATTCAACCGTAGGAGGAGCCGGTAAAACAGGTTCTTTTTGTATTTCACTAGTTTCCTTAACTGGACATGTTGATTCAGCATTATTCAAGGTATTTTCAACTAGCTTTGGCTCAATCTTACATTCCGCGATTTTAGTCTCGCTGTTCTTAGTTTCAAATGAAGTTGTGTCCGAAAAGAGAGCCTTCTTTGTTTTCTTCGCAACGGCATCGAGGACTTGCTCAGTGCAGTGATCAGTGGCAACACTGATCTCCCTTTCCTTCGGCTGCTGCGGTGGTGCAGGCTCAACCCGCTTTTCCTTTTCCTTTTCGTTTTCGGTTGTCTCCATTACTTCGATATGTGGTTTCAATGTCGGTTTTTCACTGTCGGGTTCTTTTATTGAGACTTCGGCAGTGCTGGGCTGAGCGACAGCCTCCTCAGTTTCTTCATCTCGTTTGCCATTTGATTTTTTACCTCTCAACTTGGGTACGATATTTATTGGCTTGTCAATCGATTCCTGCTTCTTAATGTTGCGACTGTTAATTTCTGGGACAGCAGCAGCTCCTAGCGATATAGCACATTTGTCCACAATTTCTTTATTGTTATGCGGTTGATCGACTGGATTCGATACATTATGCTCCACATTATCAATATTATTTTTACGCTCGAAGTGCTTCCTCTTGTTGGTATGTGGAATAACATCTTTGCGCTTAGCCAGACGCAATGCTCGTTTGGTTAGAATATTGTATTCCGCAGACTCTAACGATTTCTTGGAATATTTACTATCAGATGAATCTGAATTTTCAATTAGATCTTCGAATGGGCGTTTGGATCGTTTTGCATCATTGAGCGTTGAGTGCGTTGATTCAACAGTAGTATTATATGCATTCTTTTTCGAGTAACTTGAATCCTTGTCGGTATTTTGAGATGTCGACTTTATCGTCTTTGTGCAATCTTTATTTGTATCTTTGAAAAGCTCAATAGTAGAATTCAGTTGAGGTTCGATGATTTTCTCACTTTTGTTCTCATTCAAAATATCCTTGTCATCAGAATTTTCAATAAGCTGAGTACTCAAATATTCACGATTTGAAATTGGTCGTATGTTATTATTGGGTGATCTGGAAATCGACATCAGGGGACTCCATCGTAGGCAATCGGCTTCAATTACAATTCGAGTTTTACTTTGGCTTCTCTTATTATGGTGCAATAAAACCTTTTTCCAATCGATTTTCACCGTGATTTGGAATCGAATGTCACCATCATTTTTTCGCAATTTGATGAAATTTAGTAGCTCGAATGCTAATGCGATGTCGGAAACCGCCAAGCCGGTTTTTATGGCTATATCCTTAAACGTTGTTGTCTTTTTATTCCTGTACTTGTACAAATACTCTAACACAACCGATTTCCAGTACGAAAAGTATGATAGACGTCCAAGATCCGAAAGTGGCTTCTCTGGCGTTCCCAACTGACCTTCTTCGCGACTAAGCAAATAGCTGAAGTCAATCAAAAATCTTCCATATCCTTGTCTTTGATATTGTGGCAGTGTCAGAATGCATGAGACATTATACTTTTGAGAGCAGTGCTTCTCTTTAGAAAAATATCCAACAAGGTGACAGCCGACTTGATCATTTTTGGTTAATATATAAAATAGAAACGGTTCCACATCATAGTATAGAGTTTTGTGATCTAGAAAAAACTTTGCAAGCAGGCATAGATTTTGGCAATATATCTTATTAACATTTCCATCCACTTCGAAAACAGATATGTCGCCCTGCCTAAATATTTCAGTTCCAGGCGGTTGCTTCCAAATACATTTATTTTGATGTCTATCCAAGACCGACCGACTTTTTGTGTACTTCAGGCAGAATTCGCATAAGAAAAGTTTTAATAGCCTTTAACAGAATTAAAACAAAAATCATTATAAAATAATATTAAATACCGTGGCATGCATGAAAAATGATTATTCAAATATGATTCTTCAATGGTTCTACTTCGATCGTCAGCAATTCTAAAGTTCAAAGCTTTCATATTCTCCAATATCGATGCGTTCATTTAGCCAGAGAGGCGGACTTGATTATTTCTACACAGCTTATGGTCTTGATAAAGAATATAGCTTTGGTATAGTTAACATATTAATTTGTTTCAGTTAAAATTTGATAATATATGACGAATCAAATCTGAGTAGCAAGAAATTAGACAATTTCAAGAAGCGTAAGCAAAATCACAGAAAATTTGATTTTGGTTTCTTGCAGTCTTTTTCCATTAATAATAATAGAGAATTTAATTTACCTCGCATACTCCTGTGGAAATGGGCTGGAGTACCATGTTTCAATATTCCATTTTCCTATTTCAATGGATTTTGGACTTTGTCCACAATGGATCAGCGAGTGGTTTTTCTCAGTTGATATTTCGGGTGGATTGTTATGTACTTTAATGACAGCTTTTTGCAGCACTTCTTGATACAGTTCGACGTCAAAAGAATTAACGCCCGGCGGTAAATGTTGATTTTCTATAAATAAATAATTGTAAAAGTGAATTATTAAAAATCGAATTATTACAGTTAAGAATATATATTCTTGATCGGCGTCTGTCTGTCCGTCAAAATCAAGTGCTCAATGTGTAAGAATCATTTAAATTAACCATTTTATTTGAGCAGTGGGCAGTTGAGCTCCGACCTTTAGTTTCTCAAAGACAAAATTTAAATGAATGACTCTAAATAAAACAAGAAAGAAAGACTACATACCGAATATTACATACCCTTGCAGACCAGAAGACATCCAACGTGACATCTAAATTTCAACACAAATATAAAAAAAAAAAACTGACCAATTTTTCTTACGAAAGATGATTTTTTATCCAAATGTGAGGAGCATTATTATGCTCTAATATTATAGTTTGTTTCGTATATCTTAGTAAACAAGAACATTTTTCATACAAGAAGTAATGTTTCGACCGATCATTCCTATAACTGCTAAATTATGTATTGTATATGCATAACAGTACTATATATATATATACTACAAGCCGGCAGACGGAGTAAATCACTATATCGATTCGCATAGTGATGCTGATAAAGAGTATATTTATGAGGCAGGACGCGTTAAGAATTTCATAACAAAATTAGATGACCCTCTGCAGCGTATACAAACATAATGTAATGATAATAATACTCATAATACTCTTATCTCAATCAATAATTAATGAAGCGTTAGCTGCTTGGAAATCCTTGTTTCATATAAACCCATTTTGTAATATATATTCTTGTTGGAACTTACCAAATGGCTTACTTCGGCTTATAAGATTTATATTCCGGTCCTTGTCATTGTCCACTGATTGTCCATCAATACCTTCAATGTCTGTTCTGCCAGATAGCTTTGCATCTAGAGCTTGCTGCCTTGGCTCTGGAAATTCTTCTATTTCATTAATCATTTGACATTTTAGAACAGTTTCTTTAGTTAGATATGGAATATCATCATCATGTTTTACGTATGATTTGGTAGATTCAAGTGGCATAGATTTTAAAATGATCGTTCTCTTTTTACCCAAAATGGAATTGTTTCGCGATGAAGGCAATGTGGACTTTGCGGCTATATCGTCAGTTTTATCAGATGCATATTTGTTGGGCTTATTAGTTTCCACATTTGGTGATAGTTGATAAATGTCCGGCATTTTTTTCGTATAGCTCATGGCTTTGAAATTATTTTTATATTTGTTATCGACAGGGTTTTTAGCAACGGCAGCAAAACCCCAATTATCAGAAGTAACATCCATTAGGCTCTCATTGTCATTTGGTGAAGATCGAAACTCAATTTTCTTCTCGTTTTCAAATATATTTTCTTTCAATGTACTTCGATCTGTATCATAGTCCTCCTCATCATTATCGTCATCGCATTCAGAGCTATCGCTCGAGCTAGTACTTGAATCGGACTCGGAGCTTGAAGAAGTACACGAGTCGGATGATGTACTATCATCCTGATCTTCGCATCCCGCATTCTTATCGTCATCATCTTCTTCGTCATCACTGTCGCTCGATGAAGTTGACGATGATAAATCCGAATAATTTCGCTTGCGATTTAGTTGATTAACAATGTTGTCACGATAAATTTTCTTCTGCTTTATTGGCGTAGCAAATTTATTCATAACGACAGCGTTCTTTTTCTTTTGACGATTATTGCCGGCAACACCACTAATGCATTGTTGAGACGTCGACGGATTTTCAATATATCCCTCATTCTTGATCATCTGTCGCTTACAATTGGTGTATGGCTTTTGAGCCGCATTGGAATATTGGACAATTCTGAAATTTAAATTGAAAATGTATAATTAGCTATAAGGAACATAAACTAAGATAACACACACGCATGTGTTAACCCTCCAGTTTCGCAAAAATTATAATGCTTTGCGCTTACTTCTCACTTCCAACAAGCTCTAATTTGATGTTTCCTGTGTCTCTCCTTAACGATTTGGGATGATCAATGTTTAAGCAAGCCTTGCATCTGATATAGAGAATCGTTAAATCGATTTTGAATATCAATTTGATTAAAGTTCGTATTTCTTGGGTTTAAGTTAGCTTACCGATATGGATGCTTTGGCTTTTTATCTGGTACTGTATCGAGGCACGTAAGGTGAAAATGATTTTTGCATGCAAAGCACTGCAGCAAACATGGACCACGATTATGTATTTTGCAGACTACACAATCTGCGCATTTTTGACAATTCCAGAGAGTTCCCTTCGTAACAAGCATATAAAGTAGGACATAAGATTGGGATTTGCATCTGCCTGCGATATTTGCACACGTTGTATGCAATGATATGCCACATTGTTTGCAGGAACTCAGGGGTTCTGGAATGCCGTTTAGATTCTTTTGCGAATTGCCCGAGCAATGTGTGCAGCTTTCTTCTCCTTTTATAAGTACATCTGCTTCGACAACAGATTTTCGTGGTGTTGTTAACGATTTGCCCTTTTTATATAGCTTTCCCTCCTGTACTAGGAATCCAGTATCAACTGCCTTTTTTATTGACAATTTAATGATAGCTTTGAAATCAACATTAGGCGATAAGTCAATGCAGTTAAACTTTTGTATATAGTTTTCTATATTCTTGATGGTAGACCCTTCGCATTCGCCCAAATCATTAACGGCTTTTGCAACCACTTTGTAAAGATTTGTACTTTTATCAACCTTAATTCGCCGTTTCGCCATTGGAGCCTTATAAGAATGCAAGCCTTTATTGTATACTTTTATAACTGCGCCAGACTCAACAGCTTTCTCCAACTTTTCAGCGACGATGTCCTCGTGAAATTTGTGATGAGTGCCAATAGCCTGGCAAATTCTTTGAACGCTCGGTCTTTGTTTTTGAGATCGAATCTTCGAAATTGCCTCAAGTATCCACTGCTTCCACGTATCCATACTGATGTCATGAGCAGACTCCCTCATCTTGTTGTTTTATCTGTGAGTGGCCCAAAGCGAAAATCATTAGTTACGCATAACATAAATTAATTTAATGAAGATTATTTTTGTGTCCAATCCAAAAAGCAAATAATCAAATGGCTAAATTAATTATTTAATTAGAACTTCTATGGAGTAAATAACTCTGTCAAACGTTTTATAAAATCCAATAAGATCTGATCCAAACAGAAATTAAGTTTTTTTTTCAGAATTGGCATAGGTTTTAGTGTACGTTTTAGCTAACGAAAATAATGCGATGGTCCCACTGTTCTACGTTAAGTATAGATCATGTTTTGGTTCAATTACGATTTGAACCATGTTATACATGCATACGTTCATCAGTACATACACACATACATACATGTAGAGGTGACAAGTTGTCGGATGCGCTTAGGCGTCCCTCTACTGGGCGTTCTGTGAGCCCCGTTTGAGAAAGACACTTACACATTTTATTTATTAGTTACAACAAGTCTTTGTTATTGACAGGGTGTCTAATTATATTACTTGTCTTATACATGAAATTATGAACATGCGTGCACCTATGTATGTATGTATATGGGTATGTACATAGCCATAGGCATTAGAATCTAAAAACCCAAAATCAAAAGGCTCTCAATTGACACAATAAAATGGCATATTACTTTAGCCGATTTCACATAAGCCAAAACACAATTATATTGAACACAATTAATGGTTTGAAACTTACAATATATTTATTTTCGGTGCAAATTTTATTTCACTAAGTAGAGTTGTGGAATATTTATCACTGTATCGATATATCGATAAATATAATTATTGATATTTTTCAGAGTGTGCGGATGACGATAACATCATCATTTATATTTGCATACGATATTTTTTCAAACATCGCTTTCCATTTGTCCCTAAATGCTTGCAAATTATCATTATAATCGATAATTAATCATTGTTGAAGTTAATTAAGACTCTCTCGAACTATGAAGCGGATTGCTAATAATCGATATCGTTTAAGATTGTGTCGCTAAATTGCAGTACCCGAGTCACCCTGTGTATGTGGCAAATTTCGCATTTCGCTTGTTTACACCGGTCTGCAACAATATATTTCTCGCAAACGGATCGAATTAATGGTTACTTAAAATGGCACACACCGAAAATATTCCGGTTAACACGTTCCGGAATTACCTCAATATACTAAATGATCCGGCTGCGAACGATGAAATCAAGCTGAAAGCCACACAGGAGTTGAGCGAACATTTCGAAATGATCCTGAATTCTCCCTCTTACCCATCTTTCTTGGAAAACGCTCTCAAGATCTTTACACGCATCCTGCAAGATGGTGAACCACAATTTGTGCAAGAGAATACAATTCAACATGTAAGTTCCAATCTTTTCTGCACTGCAAATAATACACGGGCATGCATACATATGATTGAATGAATGTGTGTATGTGTGTGTGTATTGCGGAGCCTCAAAATGCTTGTACGCATTGTTTATGGGTTAACTAAAACAGTGTAACAATCTTTTTTGTAAAGAGTGCTCAGGTTTAAGATACCCAGCTGCACTCACTTGTGGTGCATCGTTCGCTTTTTTGTTTTGAGCACATGCAAACAAGTTGATTCTATTTCATCAGCATTGCAATCACCCAATGTGCGCTCCCCTAACAATCAGAATACAGGCTCCGGCCAAGAAAGCGTGCTAGAAGACAACCTGCACCAAGCCCACAGTTATCTATGGATATCTTAAGATGCTCGACACACACACATTGATATTGCTGTTTTTATCGAGGCGTATTGAAGCTCATTTTTAATTATTAATTTGTAATATTATTAAATCTTTTTTTTTACTTATAAGTAAATGAATATTAAAAAATTTTTGTTTTTATACTAAATCATTATTTATTTTCAGATTCGCAAACTGATTTTGGAGATGATACACCGATTGCCCATAACGGAGAATTTAAGACAGCATGTTAAATCAATCATAACAATGATGCTCAAACTATTGAAAACAGATAATGAAGAAAATGTTCTCATAAGTCTGCGTATAATAATTGAGCTGCATAAACATTTTCGACCATCATTTAATCCTGAAGTAAGTATGAAGCAATTGCTACAGTAGATAGTTGAACACTTAATGTAAACAATTATATTTTTATATATATTTTATAGATCCAGCTATTTTTGGGGTTTGTCAAGGAAATTTATACAAATCTTCCTAATAATCTAACGTCAATATTTGAAACAACAAACGACATTTGGATAACTGACTTGAAGGACTTGGATCTAGAAATGCTTTTACCTGAAACGTATTCAATAAAAACCATACATGTAGAGAAACCACAAGAGCAGCACTCTCAGCAAATGATTGTAAGCATATGACATTTAATTGCTTCAAGCTTAAACTATTAAATCTATATATAGATATGTATTTATATTTAAAAATTTATTGATATTTCAGTATAATCTTCTTCCTCGTGGTATTCTGTCATTGAAAGTTCTTCAAGAGTTGCCCATCATTGTTGTGATGATGTACCAAATATATAAAAATGCTGTCCACCAAGAGGTCGCCGAATTCATACCATTGATATTAACAACTATAAATTTACAGCCGACTGTAATTCAAAGGTAAGCCCCCTTTACATACCATGAATACACGCAGGTAATAATCAGAAGTATTCCTAAAATGATTCTGCTAGAAACTCTGCACAAAAGGAAGTTTTCGTGGACTTTATGGGAGCACAAGTTAAAACGCTTTCATTTTTGGCATATATTGTACGAATTTATCAGGTAACTTCAGATTCCTTATTTTATTTCATTAAGTATGAGAAATCTTTTAATTCTTTCAGGATGTAGTGATTGCTAACTCATTATCTGTATCCAATGGTATGCTGAATCTAATGGAACATTGCCCAAAAGAGGCTGCACATCTTCGAAAAGATCTGTTAATTGCAGCGCGTCATATATTCGCCACTGACTTACGCCAGAGTTAGTATACTTTAAGCCATTTAGTAAGACCAAAATTAACATTTTATTTGCATTTAGAATTCATACCATCGATAGAGAAGTTGTTCGATGAAGATTTACTGATTGGCAAAGGTGTCACTCTGGACTCCATTCGCCCACTGGCGTACTCAACGTTAGCTGATCTTGCCCATCATGTCCGACAAAGCTTGAGCTTGGATGTCTTGATAAAAGCAGTGAATTTATTTGCAAAAAATGTTCATGATGAGACTCTTGCTGTTGGCATACAGACAATGTCGTGTAAGCTTTTGTTGAATCTAGTAGATTGCTTACGACATCACAGTGAACTTGAGCCACAGCGATCGAGAAATATTCTGGGAACGCTTCTGAAAGTTTTCGTAAAGAAGTTCGAAACTATTGCTCAAATTCAGCTTCCACATATTATACAAAAGTGGTATGCCAAATAATATTTGTTTATATGTACAAATTTCATTTATCTTTTTAATACTTTTCTATTTAATCAGCAAGGGACAATCTCCAACGGGTGCTTCAACAAACATGACTGCTTCGTTTAATTTACCTTCCTTACCTGTAGCGGAATTAAAAGATGTATGTATAAGGAAACTAATGAAGTGGCCTGAGAAATTAAGTTTACATTTCAATGGTTATATTGAGTGGTTATTTGGTTTTTGTTATGCTTGTTAGTATTGTGATTCTCATTAATATCATTTAATATAACTCAGGATCAGCTGGGGAGCGACCAAGCTAAAATGTCGACGACTGCCAACCAAATTGCTTGCACGGCTGTGGCTGAATATCGAAGTTTGGTCAAAACACTTGTTGGAGGCGTAAAGACAATTACTTGGGGATTTTTTAACTCAAAGGTAAGTTAATTGACTTGTTAAAGCATTAAAATATTATTTGTAATTTATTTGTATAATAGACTCAGGCTGCAGAACCAAACTTACAGGATAAACTATTTAATCCGGAGATTTTATGCACATACATTGAACTAGTGCATTATGCAATGGAAGCTTTGGATATATATACAATAAATGTTAACCCAAATCAACAGCGCCCATCTGGATTAATTTCACGCAGTAAAGAGGAAAAGGAGGTTTTGGAACACTTTAGCGGCATTGTAAGTAACACTAGTATGTTAAAAAATAACTATAAATATAATAATATAATTTTTCGCCTTCTTTTTAGTTCCTCATGATGCACTCTCAGAATTTCCAAGAAATATTTGCCACTTCAATTGATTTTCTGGTTGAAAGAATATACAAAAATCAATCTCTTCAAGTAATTGCCAACTCTTTTCTGGCTAATCCCACAACCTCACCACTTTTTGCCACCGTGCTGGTTGAGTATCTTTTGGAGAAAATGGAAGAAATGGGCTCGAATGTTGAACGATCTAATTTGTATCTCAGACTTTTTAAGCTCGTCTTCGGAAGCGTAAGCCTGTTTCCGGTAGAAAACGAACAAATGCTGCGCCCCCATTTACATAAAATAGTTATTCGTTCCATGGAGTTGGCATTGATTTCAGATGAGCCTTACAACTATTTCCTGCTGCTTAGGGCACTATTCAGATCAATTGGCGGTGGAAGCCACGATCTTTTATATCAAGAGTTTCTGCCTTTATTACCCAACTTGCTGGAAGGCCTAAATCGTTTACAAAGTGGATTTCACAAGCAACATATGCGAGATCTATTTGTGGAACTATGCTTAACAGTACCTGTTCGTCTCTCATCTTTGTTGCCCTATCTACCTATGCTTATGGATCCATTGGTATCGGCCTTGAACGGATCCCCCACGCTTATAAGTCAGGTGAGAGATAACAAGTTATGTGAGATTAAATTCATTTAATAGCAATTATTCATTTTTTTAGGGCTTAAGAACTTTGGAGCTGTGTGTCGACAATTTGCAACCGGATTTCTTGTATGATCACATACAACCCGTACGGGCAGCATTAATGCAAGCATTATGGAAAACACTTCGAAACCAGGATAATGCAGCGCTTGTTGCTTTTCGCGTTCTTGGAAAATTCGGGGGAGGTAACCGAAAGATGATGGTGGAACCGCAAACGTTGCACTATGATCAGAACGAAAAGCCAAAGATCTCGATTGTTACTTATTTCCAAGAATATGAAAAACCAATTGAATTCCCCGTTGATTATGCAATCGAGTCAGCATTTAAGGCATTGAGCTTAAACACAACAGATCAGTTTTATCGACGACAAAGTTGGGAAGTAATCCGTTGTTTTCTCGCGGCATTTATTAGCCTAGATGATGAGAAACATACGTTGCTAAAGCTGTTTACTCACACGGACTTTGTGGAAGGCAATATTATGAGTTGGCCAATATTTCACAATAAAATCCACACATCGAGTGTGCGCGGAACACATCTGACAGCTCTCATTGGGATGTTGGTTGCTTCAGCTACTAAGGATCTACGCGATTCAGTGTGTCCCGTAATGGCTGCGGTTGTCAGACACTACACAATGGTGGCAATTGCTCAGCAGGCCGGACCATTCCCACAAAAGAGCTATATATCAAACGGAATTGATCCAATGGTGTTGATTGATGCCCTGGCCGCTTGCATGGGCCATGAGGAGAAGGAGTTGTGCAAGCCCGGAATTGTTTGCATGGGTATCATATTGCATACTGCCACAAATATAATGGGCAATAAAGAGCGAGCATGCAAATTGCCCATAATGCAATATTTGGCTGAGAGAATGACAGCCTTGTGTTACGACCGTCCTTGGTATGCAAAAGTTGGCGGTTGTCAAGCCATTCAGTTCCTGTGCAAGCATATGTCTCTACGTGCCCTCTACCAGCATCTATTCAACTTCCTGAAAGCGTTTATGTTTGTACTGATGGATCTCGAGGGAGATGTTTCCAATGGTGCACTTGAAATAACTAAGAGCTATATGAAAACCATGTTGGAGATTTGCTTGTCTCCCATTAGTGCAAATTCTAGGAATGATGAACTGGAAGAGTTACAATCGAAGGCCACATATGAAGTGATTCATGAGCTCGTGCGTCATATAACAAGTCCGAATTCCATTGTGAGAGAAGAATCCATGGTATTATTAAACCACATTGGATCTATACAAAAAAAGACTGTTTCCGAAGTTATGGACCCTCATAAAGACGTCCTGGCCGATATTATACCACCGAAAAAACATTTGTTAAGACATCAACCAGCCAATGCTCAAATTGGCTTAATGGACGGTAATACGTTTTGTACAACTTTGGAACCACGTCTCTTTACAATTGGTAGGTAATGGCAACCAACTGTGAAGCAATCCGTTTTAAGAATTTGAAATCTTTGCTTTCAGACTTAACAAATACGTACCATAAGTTATTCTTCCGCGAACTGCTGACCCTAAGTGAAGCCGAAGATTCTACACTGACCAAATTGGATTGCTATAAGAATGTCACAAATCTTATACCACTACGAATTAGTGCATTGAAAGCATTGGCAGCTTGCCACTACATAAATGACATTGGATATAAAGAAAATATTATAAACATTATTTTTAAAGTCATGGAGAACGATAAAGCTGAGTTGCAGGAAACATCTTTTCTGTGTATGAAAACGTTTATAACTGGCATAACGCTTGAGAGAGAGAAGGTAAGTTTTGGAAAACTTTAAATAGTATCTTTCCAAAATATAACATATGTATTTTAGGTTCAAGCGGCAATGCGTCCTTTACTGGTCAAACTTGGAGATCACAGAAACTTGTCCATACCGGCAATAAAACGACTATCGTATTTCACACAACTTTTTCCACAAATGTTCAATGAAAAACTAAGTGAGCAAATATTGCAGCATTGTGCCAAAATCATTGAAATATTTGTCGGCCAATATAAATGCACGAACGAGAACATTAATTTCTTTGCCACATCGAAAGGTGGAGAGTACGAACAGAAAATTGTTACTCTCATCGAAATGTTTTACCACATAACAGCATCATCGAAATATATTGAAAAGTTATGCCAACTGGTATTGCAAACTGAAAAGAATCTAATGATCGAGGCATCTAGCCCATATCGCGAAGCATTGATTATGTTCCTTCAACGTTTCCCAGTGGAGACCGTTGACTTATTTATGATTGATTCCTTTATGAATGACTCGCAATGGAATCGCTTTTTTATATTTTTACTAAAGCATAAAAATGGCCAACCTTTCCGAACAGTTGTAAAGAACTCGAAGTACACCATCCTTTTGGAGTATTTGAATTGGACGACAGATGTTGGTAATCTACAGAAATACGATATCCAACACCAAGCTGTGCTCATCATCTACACACTCATGGAACTAGATGAGCAATGGATTCCAACGCGACCGGACATTGTCGACGCCCTGCGAAACATGTGGCGCATAAGTTTGTACTCAACTTGCTTGGAGAACGTTGCCTGTGATTTATGGCATTTGGTGGGCAAAATACTCTTGCTTTATTTCTCGAATAACACAAATGATATTGATCTGTTATTTCAACTGTTGCGAGCATTATGCTTACACTTTATACCCGATACATATTTCCTACGTGATTTCTTGCAAAATACGGTTGCACAAAGCTATACCGTCAACTGGAAAAGAAACGCATTTTTCCATTTCGTTGAAAACTTCAATAACAACACATTTTCCGAGGATTTGAAAGCGAAAATCATAACCGCAGTGATAATACCTTGTTTTACAGTCAGCTTTGACAAAGGCGAAGGAAACAAGTTAATCGGAGCACCACCAACACCCTATCAAGAGGATGAAAAGAACATTGTCTCGGTGTTCATTAATAAAGTTTTTGATCCCGATAAACAGTACGATGATGCAGTGAGAATCGCTTTGCTACAACTCGCTTGCCTACTTGTAGAACGTGCTTCTCAGCACATACACGACGGCGATGCCAATAATAAGAGGCAAGGCAATAAACTAAGACGCCTGATGACATTTGCCTGGCCCTGCCTACTAAGCAAGAACTGCGTAGATCCAACAGCACGCTATCATGGACATTTACTACTTGCCCACATCATTTCACGGCTGGCGATTCATAAGAAAATTGTGCTACAAGTTTTCCATTCATTGCTAAAGGGGCATGCACTGGAGGCAAGACCCATTGTGAAGCAGGCTCTAGATGTCCTTACGCCAGCAATGCCGTTGCGCATGGAAGATGGGAACACAATGTTAACTCACTGGACAAAGAAGATAATTGTTGAAGAAGGTCATGCGATACAGCAGTTGTTCCACATACTTCAACTGATTATTCGTCATTACAAGGTGGGTGCAATTAGGAGGAGTCTTGTAATCGCCAAATTGACACTAATCGCAATCCAATCTTTAGGTTTATTTCCCTGTCAGGCACCAGTTGGTGCAGCATCTCATTAATTATATGCAACGTTTGGGATTTCCGCCAAGTTCTTCCATTGAACATAAAAAATTGGCTGTGGATTTAGCGGAAGTTATAATCAAATGGGAACTTCATCGTATAAAACAGGATGAAAGAGATGTTAAAGTGGAAGAACCAGAAGATAACCTAAGGGAAAGTCAGCATAAGCGTCCGGGCACCGAAGCATCTGAATTTCGCAAAAAATCTGCTGAAACCTCAACACCATCCTCTGCACAAGGCAAGTGTACATATCGAGTGCCAATTAAAATTCAAATAATTTCATGTTCATACTTTCTATAGGTGTGGGTAGTCACCCAAAATCGGAGGACGTTTCGCGATCCATTGATAAGTCGTATTGCGACACTGTTCTCAATTTCCTAATCCGTTTGGCTTGCCAAGTTAATGATCCACAACCCGGAATCATTTCACCAGGCGAAAATTTATCAAGAAGGTAAATTGAAAGAACTATTTCCATATATATTGTATACCTTTGATTTATTATGAATCATTTTCAATTTAGATGTATCATGCTGTTGAAATCGGCTATGCGCCCAGAAATTTGGCCGCAACCATTTGATATAAAAATTAGTTGGCTAGATAAAGTGCTGACTACAATCGAAACGCCGCATCACAACTTGAATAATATATGCACTGCCATAGATTTCCTCACATTCCTGACTACAATCCTAAGTTCGGAGCAATTGGTGACAATTGTACGGCCAGTTCAACGGGGCCTTTCATTATGCATTATACACCAGAATACGAAGATTGTGCGCCTAATGCATATATTTTTGACACGACTTATGGCAATATTTCCACCAGATGCACAGCATAAGCATAATGATCTTGATGTTCTATATAGCGCCATTAGCAAGATGATAACAGACAATCTGACATTCTATGAGAAAAGTCCACAACCGAATGCCTCATCTCTATTTGGCACCTTAATGATTTTAAAAGCTTGCACCACCAACAATCCAAGCTATATTGATCGCATATTGGTGCAATTCATTCGCGTCTTAAATCGGCTTACAAAGGACCACATTAATATTAATACAAGTAGTGGCGCCACCACGCAACCAACTGATTCCAATTCGTTGGCCTTGGAACTATTGGTCTTATCATTGGAGTTAATCAAAAACAGAGTAATTGTGATGAGTGTTGAAATACGGAAACTATTCATTGGCACTATTTTGGTTAGCCTAATTGAGAAGAGCTCTGAAGTGAAAATTCTAAAATGTATAATCAAAATGCTTGATGATTGGGTAAAAAATAAGGATACCAATATCGCCACACACGTTCCGTCGATACGAGAAAAGTCCGCATTGTTGGTGAAATTAATGCAATATGTTGAGAAGAAATTTGCCGATGAAGTTGAGCTAAATGTGCACTTTTTGGAAATAATCAATTTCATATATCGTGACGAAGTACTCAAGCAAACCGAGTTAACGAGCAAATTGGAAGGCGCCTTTTTAAACGGACTTCGCTTTCAAAATCCCCATATTCGAGCAAAGTTCTTTGAGATTTTGGATTCATCAATGCGTCGTAGATTGCACGATAGACTGCTCTACATATTGTGCTCACAAGCATGGGATACGATTGGATCGCATTATTGGATAAAGCAGTGCATCGAGCTACTGATTTTAACAGCAAACACAATGACTCAGATTCAATGCTCGAATGAAGCTTTCAAAATTCCCTGCATAAGTTCTGTGATTCCAACAAGCTCAACTGATTCCCAGGAAAATGCATTTGTATCATTTCTATCCTCACAATCGGAATCATTTGAAAACGTGCAAAGTGTCGATGACAAGGACGATGTCTTTGATATTGATTTAAAATTGGAATTTACCTCCGTTCGCAAAGAAGACTGCCACCAAATACTTCCCACAAGGCGCGAAACTTTAGTGGAACTGATTTACAAGCAGGCGGAATTCCTCGAAGCAAATCGAAATATAAGGACAGATCAAATGCTTGTCGCCACGTCACAGCTATGTCACATGGATACACAATTGGCCGAAAGCGTTTGGCTATCAATTTTCCCAAGCATATGGAATATATTTACGGAAGATCAACGAATGAATATATCAAAAGAATTGATACCCTTCCTTTCATCGGGCACCAACGTTAATCAGAAAGATTGTAGTCCAAGCACGCTTAACACATTTGTCGAGGGCCTAACAAAATGTACTCCCTCGATTTATATTCCACCGAACCTGCTGACATATTTGGGTAAATCGCATAACCTTTGGCATCGAGCCATTTTAGTGTTAGAGGATTTGGCCTTAGCCCACTCGGCGAAGAATGATGGTGCGGAAGTTAGTCAGCCAGAGTCCGATCAACAGTATTTGAACAGCATATATGACTCGCTCTCGAAGATGTACTCTGCCATGCACGAGGAAGATCTGTGGGCAGGTCTTTGGCTAAAGTTCGGACACTATCCAGAAACAAACATTGCTATATCCTATGAGCAGATGGGATTCTTTGAGGAAGCACAAGGTGCCTATGATCTGGCAATGACGAAATTCAAGCAGGATTTAAACAGCGGCCTAATAAATATTGATGTCAATAGCGAACTATTGCTGTGGGAGAAGCATTGGATGCGCTGCGCTAAGGAACTAAATCAATGGGATATCTTACTGGATTATGCGCAAACAAGTCGAGAGAAAAATATGTTCCTCATCCTCGAAAGCTCGTGGCGAGTACCTGATTGGAATCTAATGAAGAATGCATTGTCCAAAACGGAGCAGTGTTATTCAAAGCAATATGGATTTAAATTAAATCTGTATAAGGGATACTTATCGATACTGTATCAAGAGGATAGACAAGCGGCCAGTGTCGAGCGTTATGTTGAGATCGCATCCAGCTTGTGTATTAGGGAGTGGCGTCGCCTTCCCAAAATCGTTTCACACATTCACCTGCCATATCTTCAGGCTTCACAGCAAATTATGGAGCTGCACGAGGCAAGTCAAATTCATCAGGGCTTGACGCAATCTAGAAATTCATCCTTGCATGACATGAAAGCCATTGTAAAGACTTGGCGCAATCGCTTACCCGTTATTTCTGATGATTTATCGCATTGGAGTGATATATTTACGTGGCGGCAACATCACTATCAAATAATCACACAGCACTTGGAACAACAATCGGATCAGGGAAGCACAATGCTGGGAGTTCATGCTTCAGCGCAGGCAATTATTTCATTTGGCAGAATTGCTAGAAAACATAACCTGACTGGAGTATGCCAAGAAACATTATCCAGAATATATACCATACCTTCCGTGCCAATTGTGGATTGTTTTCAGGTAATTGGAAAATATTATTATTATTATTTTTTATGCATTGCAACTTTTTAAAATTGTATTTCATCCACAGAAAATACGCCAGCAAGTAAAATGCTACTTACAAATGCCCTCAACATCGGGACGCAACGAAATCAACGAAGCTCTCGAAGTGATTGAGTCAACAAATTTAAAATATTTCACTCCCGAAATGAATGCGGAGTTTTATGCGTTGAAGGGCCTCCTGTTGGCACAAATTGGTCGCACAGATGAGGCAGGCAAATCGTTTAGTGCCGCTGTTCAACTTCACGATGGACTCACAAAAGCTTGGGCAATGTGGGGCGAATATATGGAGCAGATATATTTGAGGGAAAAGAAAATATCCATTGGCGTTAATGCATTAACATGTTATCTGCATGCGTGTCGCAATCAAAATGAAAGTAAAACGCGGAAATACATTGCGAAAGTGTTGTGGTTCCTATCATATGATAATTCAAGTGAGACTTTAATAAGCACTTTTGAAAAATATGTCTCGGGGATTCCTCCGCCATATTGGTTGCCATGGATACCGCAACTTCTGTGCTGTCTGGAGCAATTTGACGGCGATGTCATATTGAATCTATTGAGTCAGGTAAGACACAATATTAATCTATTAAAGATCACATTTTCAAGTAAATAAAAATTGTTTTCATTTTTAGATTGGACGACTTTATCCTCAAGCGGTATACTTTCCGATTCGTACATTATATCTTACTCTCAAGATTGAACAGCGGGAGAAACATAAATCCGCTGAGCAGGCAGTATTTGCCGGTAAACTAACATCAACCGTAAGTAACACTTCTACACCAATATTAATCAACAATTGATTTAATTAATTCATTTGTATTTCTAGAATTTGGAAAACATGTCTTCAATTTGTGGCAGAAATCAAGTGACGGTTGCATCCGTTAATCCAATCAAAGCAACACCGCCCATGTGGAGATGTTCAAAAGTAATGCAACTGCAGCGTGAAGTTCATCCGACGATCTTAAGTTCACTCGAAGGAATTGTGGATCAAATGGTTTGGTTTAGGGAGAGTTGGACAGAAGAAGTTCTCCGTCAGCTGCGTCAAGGCTTGATTAAATGCTACGCGATCGCATTTGAGAATAGAGACACTGTAGTCAATGCAACGATAACACCACATACGTTGCACTTTGTCAAGAAACTGGGGTCAACCTTTGGCATTGGAATTGAAAATGTGCCCGGATCTGTCACTTCATCAATATCCCACTCTGCCGCATCCGAGTCCCTGGCACGACGCGCTCAAGTTACCTTCCAAGATCCCGTTTTCCAAAAGATGAAAGAACAATTCACAAATGATTTCGATTTTTCAAAGCCCGGCGCTATGAAATTACATAATCTAATATCAAAATTAAAGACCTGGATAAAAGTGTTGGAGGCAAAGGTTAAAAAGCTACCGACATCCTTCCTAATCGAAGACAAATGTAGGTTCCTCTCCAATTTTAGTCAAAAGACCGCTGAGGTCGAACTTCCGGGAGAATTGTTGATTCCATCCTCATCGCATTATTATGTGCGAATTGCGCGATTTATGCCACGAGTCGAAATAGTGCAGAAAAATAATACTGCCGCTCGACGGCTATACATAAGAGGTACAAATGGAAAAATATACCCCTACCTGGTGGTTCTCGATTCTGGACTTGGAGATGCTCGCCGCGAGGAAAGAGTATTGCAACTGAAGCGTATGCTTAACTATTATTTGGAGAAGCAAAAAGAAACCAGTCGACGATTTTTAAACATAACTGTGCCGAGAGTGGTTCCGATTTCACCACAAATGCGCCTAGCCGAAGATAACCCCAACAGTGTCTCCTTGCTCAAGATATTCAAAAAGTGCTGTAATAATGTGAAAATTGACTATGACATGCCGATCGTCAGGTATTACGAACGCCTCTCGGAAGTTCAAGCGCAGGGTACACCGAGTTCACATACAATTTTAAGAGAGATTTTCACTGAAGTTCAATGGACGATGGTTTCAAAAACACTGCTACGCCAATGGGCTCTAAATACATTTGCTGCAGCCACGGACTATTGGCAATTTAGAAAAATGGTAAGATTCAAAATCTTTTAAATCTGTAATATCCTCCAATTACCTCTCTTTAATATTAATATTTTGTATTTTTTGCAGTTAACACTTCAGTTGGCGCTTTCATATCTGTGTGAGCATGCTCTAAATTTGACGCGCCTCAATCCAGATATGATGTATCTTCATCAGGACTCTGGACTCATGAATATTTCATACTTTAAATTTGATATAAACGATGATAAGGAGCAGTTCAATCAACATCGTCCCGTACCATTCCGACTTACCCCAAATATTGGTGAATTCATAACAAACATTGGAATATCGGGTCTATTATCGGCGGCAATTGTGGCCACAGCCCGCTGTTTCATTCAGCCAAATTACAAACTTAGTTCCATATTACAAACGATACTGCGAGATGAAATCATAACGCTGCAGAAGAAAGGAATACGAAGTAAACTGCTGGATGCATCGGATGATCCTTGCATAGATAGCAACTCAATGGAAAACACAATTCGAGCTGTAAATTCGGCTGTGGATATTATCTTATTGCGATTGAATAAGATCTCCTATTTCGACAATATTGAAAAGAAAAAGGTTTCGGCTCTTATTCAATCCGCAACTAATGTAGACAATCTGTGTCGCATGGATCCGGCTTGGCATCCTTGGCTTTAAGTTCAAGCATAAACTGAAAGATTTAAATACTATCATTTAACTAAAATAAGTTTAAAGTTAAAATAAACTCTTAACGTCTATTGTAAAAGCAAATCAATAATTTATAACGATTATAGATCAAATAATTGGGAAAGGGGGTGATGTTTCGTATCCGAATAGGTAAGTCTTGCGATTCTTACGCGCCCTTGAAAAATTCGACTTATTGTTGTAAAAAGCGCCTGCAATTTTAAGCCGTAACGCGGACATATCCTTAATGACCTCAAAAGACACATACTTTAGAGATCGCAGGATCCCCTCACCTGTAAGAGCCAAAGAAAACATTTTAAACTTTTGCATTTCATATATTCTCGGTTAAGTATTAAAAATCTCCTTTTTTTTGTAATTCCCATAGTTTGTAAATTTAACGCTAACTTGTAACTACGCATATAGGGAAGATCATTGGTATTACATTAGAATATATATATGGAGAGTAAAATAAATTGTATATGTCATTAAATATTTTGTTGCTGAATTCGTAGAATTGCAGCATTCTGTAGCAAAGTGCAGAATTTTTGGATACAAACTTTTCCAAAATTTCACTTTTTGATTGTTGGATAGATAATCGGTATTGAAATTTTCATCAATCGATAAATATGGATATTTAGGTGGCGTAATAGCACTCCATTTAACATATACGTTTGCCTTAGTAGGATTCGATGTCTTAGCAAAATTTGCCCATAAAGTCATAACAATATCTGCCATTTTTTTATCCGTCGACTTCCACTCGACAATATTATTTACATATGGTATGCCCCAAACAAATATCTGATCATAATATTTAGGTACTCCAATCCAGTTGGGCAAATCACTACTAACAGATTGCGATCGATACTTAAATATATAGCTATAAATAATCTGGTGCTTACTAAGTAGATCTATAAACATTTCCAATGGCATTATATATGATTTTTCCGTATGTGCATTGATTAAATTTGTATTAACATTCATATTTTCATCGCTACCCTTATCGGAATACATAAATTCAATTGCATCAGAAATGATGGGGAAATTTGTACACCATTCGTTGTTACCACTAATTTTATGAATATCATTTGCGGCAATGTCAGCAAAGAAATTCTTGAGATCATCTGCACTCAATTCTAAAGATAGGTAATCGTTAAATATTGTCAGAACTTCCTCCATGTCAGTAATTCCAATAATAATTGGAACTTTGTGATAATTTCCACTCTTAAATAACATTTCGGGCTGACTTTCAATAAATGGATAAGAGGTATTACTCAATCCAAAATCTACAATTGGACCCCACTCAATTGAGGATGGTAAATTCTCAGCCAATACACGTGCGTCAATTCTCCTCAGACATTGCAGGAGCAGTGATGTGGGTCTTCGAGCACATCCAAAAACACTTGCTATTCTGTCCAAATCGTTGTTGAATTCGTGTGGCAATCGAACTGGAGTTAATGGATTACCAGACATCAGAATTGCCTTGTGAAAGGCGCCCTTTGACCATTCCCCAGAGGTCATATGTAAAGCGGCGCTAACGGCTCCAGCATCGTGGCCCATTAATGTGATTCGATTCTCGTCACCTCCAAAATAGTTGATATTTTTCTTCACCCAATAGAGTGCGGCCGACTGATCCATTAATCCATAATTACCCTGGGCTTCGCCGTCATCCGTTGAAAGGAATCCAAAAATGTTTAAGCGATATGAAAATGTAACCACAATTACTTTCTGTTTAAAAACCAGTTGAAAAGGATCAATATCAAATGGGCTGCCTGTTGAAAAATTTCCAGAGTGGATCCAGACAATCACGGCATATCCATCAACTTCGGGAAGCCCTAAAATCGGAAAATAATGGAAATCATAATTAACTTAATCAGTGTAAGTATGTAATATATCTTATACTGACCGTCAGGTACAAATACATTTAGGTGTAGGCAATTCTCCTCATGTTTTCGCATTGCCGATTTGTTAAACATTCCACCCGAAATTATGTCTAATACTTTTTCCAACTGTACGTTACTGGACGGAGAACTTTGTTGCCAACAGTTAGCTGCAAATGTTGTTGCATTAAAAATGCCCTTCCATGGCGGCAATTCAATGTCTGGTGGCGAGAATCTTGCGGCGTGTGCATATCGAATGCCCAGATACGCTTTAATATTTTGAGTTCGATACATCTTTAAATAGGTTCCGGAGACAATTCCATTTCCGGGTATGTGAATAAACGGTGCATCCACGCTATTAACACACATGTACAGAAAGTTGTAATTGATGTAGAAAACAAAGGCAAAAAACAAATTTCTTAGCCACATCTTGATTCGTAATTATTGTGCACATTCTTGGATGATTTCAAATATAGTATTTCAATATTTTTTTATGGGGCTTAAGGTCAATTATAGTTGCCATGTCAATAAGGTTAGTTGCTAGGCACTCGTAACTATGGCAACAATTAGATGTAGTTATATTTATGCGAGCATTTTTGATCCTGCTGTTGACTTTTGGGGAAGTTATTTCCATTTCCATTTCGCTTATGTCATCCCTTTTTTTATTGCACTGGTAAAGCGAATTATTAATATTTTCCTACTTTCACACGTCGGAATACTCTAGATGGGGGAGCTCGACTGGAAGATACCCTGATTTATGATTAAGTTATATAAATATATAAAGATATATATTTTGATACAATAACTTGTATTTCAAATTTTAAATATACTATGTAGGGTCTGCTTGTTCCATATTTCTGTAACGTTAACCAATTTGAAGGGGTGAAAAAAGCATCGCAAGGTAAAACTAAAAAAGTTCAATACATAGAGTGGATAAACTTTTAGTAAAGAAGTCTCATATATTTAAACAATTTTCAGTTTTGGATTTAAATAAAATAAAATGTATGGGCTCAGTGTTAATCCGATTTTAATCGATTTGCAAATTCAACTTGTTGTATCTCCATCCATTCCTTTTTGGGCTTCATTCGCTTGAGCTGTCCATCCCACACCAGATCCACTAATCCACCCTGTTTCGCTATCACACCCTTGACACGGTTAGCAAAGACTATCGCCGATTCTCCATCTTGGCGATACATGGGCGGGAGATACCAAACATCGCAGACAATGGCCCATGAGGTCATCATCATATAAAGGTATTGCATCATTGAGTACTTGGAACTGTTCCAGAAAGCGTCACCAAATCTTGGATCGTATCTGAAAAGAAACGAAAATTTTCAATTTTAGCTTCTAACATTATCGGGCAGACCGTCTTCAGTAGAAGTAACTTGCTCGACTAGGAAATATATATATAAAATATATATTTTAAATTTATATATATATAGACATACATTGAGAACTTACTTAATGGCAACAGGATATATAACGCCACCAACTTCAAAGCTGCCTTTTTTGAATTGCATGACAGATGTATTATTTATGCAGGTTCCTTCCGGAAAGATTAGAATTGGTGGATTATTTGGATTGGACACATGCTGTTTCAATCTCTCGGCAACAATTGACCGATCCTTAGCTTCGCTTCTCTCAAACCAAATATGGGGAGATGCCCTAGCCAGGGCTCTCTGCAGTATGCCAAGGAAACCGCCATGTCGTTGACCAATCTATGAATTATATATTCAGCGTTAAGGCAGGTAAGGATTGGACAAAAACAAACCAAAGCCAAAACAAAAAAAAAACAGAAAAATTGTACAGATAACACTAGGCTAACAAAGGTTAAGTAATTTTTCCAAGGGAGTTGACACAGCATATTGGGTTTGTGCAATGTCCGTCGGAGATCAAACCGAAATGCTAAATTCAACATTTTTTAATAACCAGTAACCGGAACTGATATTAATATTATTAACCAAACTTTTGACATAAACTGGTACGTACCAGTACTGAATACTATTTGAAAAACTCATCATCTTTACAGGATCGGAGATGTTCTTCAGACATTTGCACAACTCCAATATACACACTTTTATTGAATTTTGAAACGAGTACAGGGTATACAACAAGCGATAGAAATAGCCAATCAACCAATCACAACAATAAACAAATTGTAAACAAACTGTAAAATAACACAGAATAAAAAGGTCGAATATTACATACCCTTGCAGACAGGAGAGACAGGAGTTGATTATGTTAGTCAAGATTAGGACAAGTTATTATGTTTTTTTGGACTGTTTAAATGGATTTGTTCCCAGTTTCGTCACCCGCATATAAACTAATAGAACAGACGGACCGAAGAGCAGACGAACATGACTATATCGACTGCTCAAGAAATTATTTATTATTAATGGTGGTCGGAAATGTCTCCTCTTTAATGCGTTATGAACTTAAAAACAATATTCTTCAAGGGTATAGAAATGCGTTAGTCGAAATTGGCCGACTATAAGATACTTTGTACGCTATACAAATAATCAAGATCCCATACACCCACACCCACGCACACACACACACACACACACACACAAATTTGATTATTAAATACCAACTGTGCAGAGCATAAGGATGTCATTCAAATTGCAAGATCATATCTACAAAAAAACACGTGTTTGCCAATTATATAGGAATGGATGGAAGTAATAAAAAATATAAATATTCTTGATCAGTGGTAACAATCAAAACATTTACTTCTACTAGCTTATACGATATATTTACATCTCTTTTTTTTATTAATCGGTCTGTTTTTTCACTATAATAATTGTGTATCTAAAATGTATGATATTCATTTATTTTTTAAATTCACTACAGATTACTCCAACTGCGAAATGTGTATTGAAATAAAAATATTGAAAACAAATAATAGAATTGATCAGAAAAATTATATACAGCATTACTTTGATTGGGTTAAAATAGTTAATTAAAGAGTTTTAATCCCAACACAATAAAAGGATAAAGAGAGATGAAACCAAGAGTGTTTGGTCCAACGAAATTATGAATTCGAAATTGTCTTACCAGAGAATAGTTCGTGTCACACATCAGAACAAGTACGTCGATAGGGCTTGTATGGTTAGCCACACAAATACCTGATGACGGTCGATTATCCTCATTATGGTAAGTAATAACAGCGGAAATGGCGCTGGACAAGACACCGAAACACAGCCCAAGAACATTATTCACAATTTCACGCTTTTTATTTCCATCCTTTAGATTTCCCACCGCAGCTGTACATACCGTTAACCACACTACCTGAGAAGATTGCATGGAACAGAACAAGAAGGCACAAAAATATGTTGTAGGAAATTTATATGTTGTGAGAGAATTCGATATCACTGCTGTTTAATTTAAATAGTCATAATAATAATCATATTTTATTCAATAGCTTAACTTATTGCACAGCATTAATAACTCAAAATTTGTGTATCTTAAAGGATTTGGGGGAACAAAAAAACATATAGTTATCGATTTGATTTTTAGAACATTTCTTGAAGATTAGAGTAGAGTTTGAATAGCACAAACAGATCTTAAATTTATGCTTTTGAATACCTCCCGTCGATTCCGTTAAATTGGCAAATATAAACAGTGCTTAACATAATCAGAACATGGAACTCAGTCTTATGGGTCAACGCAAGCAAAAACCATAGAAAGATCATTCAACTTGAGGACCTTAACATACCAAGCAAAACATCTCAAAATGCTTTTCAAAAAAGTAAGGACCAACAAAAAAGGAAAGGAACTATCAACTCGATCATAGCAGAAAAACATGAACTGATTGTTAGCAGAATCAGAATTGCTTTAAGCCAATATGAAAACGATCTCAAGATCGAGTGAGATCGAATATCGCGTGTGAACATTGCAACTTTCTGGCTGACAAACAAGTCAAGGATCGTTCATCCCTCATCTTTCATCATATATTACCGATTCAACAGAATTTCTTACCTGCTTATCATTCTTGCTGACTAAGAACAGAGACAAAAAAAAAATGTTCAAACATTATTCAAAGTTGCTAAATCGATCAAGCCAGCAGCGAAGACAATAACAAAAGCTAAGCAAAGACTCACACACACACACACACACACACACAGACATTCGCCTAGCTAAACACATATATTAATTGTATTAACAAAAAAGATAACGTTTTTAAAGCGCTTCTTTGAAAATGACTTATTTGTAATTGTTAATTAATTAATAATTAATAAACTTGATGTAAGCTTGTTGCATGAAACGAATGAATTGAAATTTTATAAATAATACGATCAAATTTGAAGCGAATTATAAGCTATACAAATATATGGCACATTGATATAAAGTGGGACAATCAGTAAAAATTGTGAACTGTATGCTTAACATACAATTCAACAATTAATTCTGTTTTACACGTAAAAAAAATCATCTTTCTCACCAAAGAAAATGTACAGTCTGTTGATAAAATAGCCACATCGAGTGGGGTCGTATGGTTAGCTACACAGAACCCAGAAGTGCTGGGTTTATATTGCATATTGTGAAAGACAATTAGTGCTGACAGGGAATTTGATATTATTCTGGCTGTAATCTTGTAGCACAAGCTTGCTAAGTAGTTCCGCAAAAATCGAATGGGTATTAAAGCCACACATGCGTTTGAAATAACTGTAAATAAAACCTAAAAATCAAATTTAAATATTGATTAGAGAAATATTAATGTATGAAGAAACACGGCTGAATGCGCTCTAGTCGATGATGATCGACAAATTCAATTCTCAAACACTTTTCAAATGACGATTTCTGAATGATGTAAATCGTAAAAGAAATTATGACATGAATGGAATATAAATCGATTTGAATTTAATGTTGTCAATGCGTATTGTACCACTAACCACAGGACATATAGGATGGTGACATCTCATGCAATGAAAAGTTACCATGAGTTTCTTAGCGAGAGTCCCGTGTTTTTTTTTATGGGCTAAATGTAGATACCCCGACTGACATATATAGCTAATCTGGCCGATAGTCCCCAACTAGAAAATACACTTAACACATAAAGTAATTTGTTTGTACTTAAATGATATCTTATCTTATCACTGTATATATGCATTTTTACTTTTTTCCGACTGATCGAGGTGAGGTATTCAAAAAAGTGAAATCGTCTTTATTTGAGTTTACTAAAAGATCACATTCATATTTAAATCAGTGACTCTAGTCCTTAGAACCACCAAGACATGCTCAAAAACCGAGTTATGCAATCGATATGTATCGATTTCTTGTATGGAGAAAAAATGTATTTTGTTTACTAATTGCATTCACAAATCTACGTATAGATCGGTAGCTGTTATAGATTCAAGATACGGACGGACGAACGGACGGAGGGATGGACAAGGATAAAAATTAATTTAACTCCAATTTGTGCAGATCGGAGGTGAGGGATCGAAAAATGGGAATTAGCGTGCATATTAGGTCTGGTGCGTGTAGTTCTTATAATCCTTGATCCATCAGACAACAATAATTATCGATAATTTTTAAGACATATTCTATTATAGTTTATTTTCTAAATGGAATTATACTTGAAACTTATCAAATACCAGTGTGGATATGAGTTGTTTGATCATGAATACTGTCTATATACGTACTCCAATAAAGCAGACGAGGACGCGCAGTGGCATTAGAATGGAATACCGCACTGCAAACCCAAACATCCAGATAAGTGTTATTTTCCACGATATGAATTCATAATGTCGATTCGTTCGTGTCAGCATGTTCCAGTTCTTTAGCTCTTCAGCCTCAAATCGGGAGGTAACATCGTCTTCGATAATTGCTTCTACGCCAGATTTCACGTAGTCTAAGCAGTTTTCAAAATCAAAATTTAATTCCTCCTGAAAGAAAAATCATATTAATTACATATAAGAATTTAAAATTGTGTTTTTAAATAACTAACTTATTTTAATAATTTGTAGATCTAAAAAAACGTGTTACCTTATTTAACGTTTGAGGCTTATCATTGCCTGATTCTTGTGCCTGCGGAAGAAGTACGGCATCCCGCGTTATAAGCGTTGCGCCATTATTTGTTTCATTTGCGTCTACGTCCTTCACGAATTGCACACTAGCAGTCTTATCAGAATTGACATTTCCTTGGACACTCTGTGTGTTTTCCTTTGAAGCCGATTCTATACTAGCTCGACCATACTAAAAATAAAATAATAAATAAATATAAGCTACAGTTGGAAACAAGCACAAAGTCGGATAACATCGCTACGTAATCACTTGGTTTTCCGATAAAAGGGTTCAAGTTCAACAACAAAATTTGTTACGTCTACGATAAGCATTGGACCGTCAATAAATGTAGTTATTGAATAATCGGTCATAAGTCACAATGAGGTTCCAAAGTTGAGAACCACGAAACGTCATAGTTTTGAGCTAACGAGCATGCAATTAAAGCATTTTTCCTGGATTTTGTGCACCACTCTAATAATAAAAGCAGCCAGACAATAGATTTAATACATTTCGTACACGTTTTTGTACTCATACTCGTATGCACCATTCTTACAAAAGGACTTTTGTACCGGTCTAACCGGCTCGAAAATACATACATATACAATATACACACATATAAGTACCGTCGGCTGCATTTTTCAACGGCCCTAATAAGAAATGTTCACAATCCAATTCAGTTAAAAGTATCTATTGATTCAAAAGCCAATAATAAATACAATGTCTTAAATATTCGCCTAAGTTAATATTTTGATTGAAACTAGCTATATTTATGAACTTTCTAATTCGACCAAATCCATCTTAAAGAAGTTGAAAAGTATAAGTTTGTATTGGCTGTATAGATGTAAATATGACCATTTATACCAAAATGAATTCATATGAATACAATAAAATACTGTGTTTACCTCAAATATTCGCAAGAGAATATTTACGTATGCCCTTCGAACACCGACAGATTTGTTGATTGCCGATAATACAATTAAGAATGTTATAAAACAAGCAAACGGAATCAAAAAAACATCTACGATTCCGCTCAACATTCTAGTTAAGTGTTCTTATTTTGAACTAATAAAGTATAATTAAAGCAGATACTATTAATGCAATACTCTCTGTGATAAAACTGCGAATAACCACGGAAAGCTAATGGAAATAACAACAGGTTCAGATAAATAAATGTCATCGATTAAATTACCTTATTTGCATGCAGAAACAATCGTTTCTTTTTATCAATTTTGGGAAATGGAATCAGAACACTGAATTGAACAACCGCTAAGTTTATGAATTAATTTTCTCACATGACGCAATTTTGGAAGAGATAAAAGATTATTTATATTATGGATGATTTGGCAGCCACTTAAGAAACTATGTAACATTATCGTTTTTAAAATAATTTTGAGAATATATATATATACGCTTGGGCAAACAAATAAATATTATCAACTTTTTTAGCACAGCTTATAATATTATTTATGACCAGGAAATATTATATAGCTTTTACCTGAGCAAATAATTTTCAAGATTTGCTTTTAGTTATATACTCATTTTCTGTGCGATATTTGACAACGGATCTTTGATATTTTTTAGGTAATGAAATACGGTCTCACACAAAGTATCCTTTGAACGGACTTTCATATAAATACACACAAAAATGTCTATCTGTGATATTTGTTGCTCTTCTCGCATTTCAAAGAGTGTTTAATTATGGTGAGCGAGCACTTTTGTATAATAATAATTAGTTACGTGTTTTATATTTGTTCAAATATTGATATATAAAGCTTTAAACATGAAATACATGAACATTTTTGTGAGTCGGTACATATTTAAATGCATTTATATTTATATATTTGTGTACATATAAAAATCTTTATAGTGTTCAAAATCTATGATATATTAGAAGGGAATTAACTGAAATTTATAAAAAAAATTCAACTAAACTTAAATGAATTTTTCCAATTAACTTTTCATTTCATTTTTCAGTTTCGAGCCTCACAAGGCAGATCTATCAAATTTTTTCTTGTATTACTATTGGTGAACATACTGTGGCTGGTCAGAGTTTATCCGCCTTCTTCCGGTTATTATGGGAATGCAAGCACAACGCAACAGAGTTTTCAGAACAAAATAAAATCTGCTGGCACTGTGAACTGTCCCCATGATGAGAATATAGCATATCAACGGCAGCAGACTCAACTGCTGACGCCGAACTTCGATCATTTTTTACCCCAAAGCAATAATTCAAAATTAACCTTTGAGAACTTAGACTTCAGCTATGGACGCTGGGATAATCAACACAAGTATAAGATAAAGGACTTCGCCGTAGTCGGAGATCAGTATGCGGAGTCGTCAAAGATTAGCCTGATATGCCTGGCAACGCAAAGTTCTGTGGAGCGTTTATATTCCTTTCCCCAGGTTGCTGCCAATTGGCGAGCTCCGATTTCAGTCACGCTATTCTCCGCGGGAAACGAGGAATATATCATATTGCGATATTTTGTCACATATTTGCGTCTCTGCTTTCCTAATATTAAGGCCAATGCGACATTTCACATTTTAGTTCCTGACGAATATGACAAACTGCCAAGAGTCGTAACGGAATCGTTGAATTTAAAGGCAAAATTCATTTGCCAAAATCCTGATAAAACATTAAAGTCACTTTTGAAATTGCGCACAATAAAAACTCTGGAGTGGCGAAAAAAGAACATATATCCTCAGAATCATATGCGGAATATAGCGCGAAAAGGATGTCAAACGAAATATGTGTTTTTAACTGATATCGACATAATACCTAGTCTCAACAGTGTCGTTCAACTCAACAATTTCTTTAAAACTGTGATTTGCGAAGGATATTGCGCCTATGTGATTCCCACATTTGAAATCGATGTACGTGCAGCCTTTCCACGTTCCAAGGACCTTCTGCGGGGACTAATTAAAAAGGGACTGGCCAGACCATTTCATGAAAAAGTCTTCATTTATAACCAATACGCGACAAACTTTTCAAAGTACGCACAAAAAGTTCATTTAAAATTTGTTCTATTTACTTATTTCATTGGTTTTATTTATATATTCATATATACTTCAGGTGGTTATCAACGAATCGTAGTGAGACTGCAGTCACAATAAGTCACACCGTCACTAATTTTGAGTTCTTATATGAACCATTTTATATTGCAATAGATAATGCTCCCGCGCATGACGAAAGATTTACTGGATACGGATTTACGAGAAATTCGCAAGTAAGTAATGCCTCTTAATTGGTTATTACGAGACCACTGACTTTACAAATTTTATAAACTTTATCATTTATGTTTTGCAGGTATATGAAATGTATGTGGCTGGATACAAATTCTACGTTCTTTCACCGGTTTTCACATGCCACTGGGGCCTGCAAAGAAAGCAAGCGAGGCCCGCTTGGAGAGAACAACAAAATAACGCAAATAGAAAAAAATTTGAAGTATTCAAAAGTGAAATATTTGCACGCTATAAGAATAATCCACATGTGAAATAATAACTTTATTTAAAAACTGAACTGTTTTGAAGGCATTTTTTGAAATTTGTAGAAGTTTTGAATAATTGTATTAAAAAATCATTAAATCTTTTAGTTGCATTCAGTAGTTTGATTCATTGTAATATTACATTCATTGCAATACTGTAAACAGGGTTCGATAGGGACTGCTGCACCATTTAGACGGGATAAACAAAAAATGGGAGCTGTTCGAGTTGCAGAGGGAACACCGGCAAAGCATTTAGAAGTTTCAAGCACATTTCTCAGAAGTGTCGAGCTTATTTTGTAAAAATTTTATTTTATTTAAAATTTCTATCCTTGCAAAGGAGTGCAAAGCAATTAAATTATTTTTTGTTCAACTGATACTGATGTCCCTGTTTGACCAGCGCTTCAATTCGTTGAAGAAATCTCATGCACTCAGCTTGAAGTCACTTTGTGTGAAACGCAAAACAAAACGTCGTGTTCTATTCCACTGTTTCAATTATGCCGCAATGTTGCCAGGCGTACAATTCCAAAAACGGCCACACAGTATTTCTATGTGTATATATAATATAAATATAAATTGCAAAATATATATAAACAAAAATATAAAAAAATGAGCGGAGCTCATAGAGAAGCTGTTCAGAAGCAAATTCATCAGGATTGGGCGAATCGAGAGTATATTGAAGTTATAACAGCAAGCATCAAAAGAATCACAGATTTCCTAAATTCTTTTGGTAAGTGAACTTTCTACGCATGTTCATCCATCATCTACCGATGACGCCCTTATTCCAATTTACCGGTCTTAATCATTATGATATCATACATACTCTGTAAAAAAATGGGAAATATCAATTGTCAGATGGGAGTATTTGTAATCAATTGCCAGTTAAACTGTTTATGTGTACCATTTATGAATAGTGTGCAGTAGCTTATTTTGTGCCTGCGCTTTGCAAATATTTATGTATAAAATACTCCCATTGTTTTTCAGATATGTCTTGCCGATCTCGCCTTGCTGTACTCAATGAGAAACTTACGATATTGGAGAGGCGAATAGACTACTTGGAAGCCTGTGTGACCCAGGGAGAAACACTGACGTAAACGTTCCAATATACAACATATGCAAATCTATTAATAAGCATTATGTTATATTATGACTCTGCGTAAATAACATCATTCAGTATCAAATTATTCTTATAACTAACCATACATTAAACAAACAAATTAACAAAACAAATTCAAATGTAGTTTTGCAGTTAAGGGCATATAATTAATGATCAGCATCAAAAGACATACCAAAAAGGTCTCATCGCAAGCTAGTTTCTCATTTTTAAAGCTACTTTCTTTAAGAAATTTGGTAATTTGCTTGTGGTACTAAATATAAATATAACAATTGTACTGAATTTAATGGCAAGAAGTAATCTTGGAGCTCTGAATTAAAAGCAAATTGAGTATGTGGATTCTAACGTTTCTACACTCACTGATTCCACAGATAAATGATATGTTGTATTAAATGTGAGTCTTACAGATACAAGCGACTAGATTTTTTTATTCAACATATATAGTAATTGGACTGAAAACAGTATACGTTCTATTGCACATCAAGCCGAGCCATTGCTATGGGCTTATCTCCTTTTTGCAGGACGCAATCATTACCAAACAGTGCAAATGGCAAATTTATCTTCACGGTGGGCTCACCCCTACAATAGCAATTTGATCTTTGCCGGGTTCAATCTTCTAAAAAGGAACGGAATAATATTCATTAGACATAAGCCAGATGAAATGAAGTTGATAAATCACCTTTTGATTCAATTTGTTCAGCTGTTCATCCACTACGGTTACTTTCTGCTTAAATTGTTGCAAGTTGTTGCTTAATGTAGCGACGTGGGATGTCATATTCTGCGAGCGATCCAATAAGTCATCCAACTTGATCTACAAATATACATTTATTATGGTAATTTAAGGAATACAATCGTTGGACTTATTTGTTTACCTTATGTGCCAGAATTTCCCCTTGCAGAATTTGTATTTTCTGACTAAGAGTGCTGTTTATATTAATAATATTGCTGTTTAAAAGTTTGACAGAATTCGATATTGATTGTTTGAGAAAGTCAACATCCATTGTGAAATTCGTCGCTGAAGGATTCGACTGAACGGTCGACAGTTGACTCATATTGGCCTAAATAATTAAATAAAGTTCTATAATAAAATACAACTTGAAACATTTATACATGGTTTACTTTCCTTTAAGTGTTCCGTTTCAAGCTCGAGACTTTTCTGTACCTCGATGTAGTTGTTGTAGTGCTCTTTCATCACCTCGATGTCAGTGATAACCGCTTCCAATTTGGCGCCAAAGTCGGCCACTAATTTCTTATCCTGGCCATAATTTCGTTGAGCATTAACTGTTGCTTGCAGACTGCTCAAATTCGATCCGAGCTGTTCGACGCTTTGCGTTAATTCATTTATTTGGCTTATGACAAATGTTTGATTTTTGATCAGGAATGATGTTGTCTCATGCCACTGTTGAAGTGTATCCGGGAAGATTTTATTTATGGCAGATACTAGAAACCATCGTGTTCGCAAATTTAAATAATGTATTAAGGAACATGATTTTACATAAAATTTAATGACTGGCTTTTAATTTGTGAAAGCCAACGACTACTAGATAAGCAAAATGATCAGGCGAACTTTGAAAGACGTCACCAGCAATATATCCGCCAAATTTGGTGATATTATTTTCTTATCGATTTCCCACTTTATAACACTGTCGAGAGCATAGGGGAATACAGATTATAGATTTCAAGTCCATAGCTTCAGGTGTGTCAAAAGAATCAGAGAAGTTGCTATCACACCGTTCGACAGCATGATAGACATTGCATAAAACAAATACTTTCTTTTTTGAGTTAAACAAAAAATGAAGTTTAATCGACCCATTTGGAAACAGGGTATTCGCACGTCGTATTTAAGCAGCAAATGTTATTTGTTGTATGCATATTCACACAGATCACATATATAATATATGTATGGATTTGTATTTACCTTCTTCAAATTTTTGTTGATAATCGGAAATCTGTTGACGCAGATCAAAGTAGAGCCAATATAAAATGGCCACACACAAAGCCGTCGTTATTCCAAATAAAAATGGACCACACTTGCGGATATTTAATTTCTGTCTATGATTTCTGCGCGTACTGGCAACACTCATCTGGGGAAAAAAACCACAACAAAGCAATTACACACATGACTTACACACACACACACACACACTTAAACACATGCTGTTTATTTAGGGGCAGCCACTCATATGTGTGAATGTGTGTGTGTACATTGATTATCAGATGTAGAAATGTACTTAAAGTAATCCCATTTACCCAAGCAAAATCATCAAGGTCATCGGTGGATACTGATAGCAACATATCCTGTGAGTTGTTTGTGCGGCGGGAACCTCTTTTTGTTATGGAATGTGCTATCAGGGCGTCGAGTTCTTTCCGTTTCTTCATTTTCTTGCCTCCGCCAGAGCGCTGGGGGACTTCAATGCGGTGATTGCAGTCCATTTCGATGTCCGTTAATATGACTACTTGCGACAGTAGAAACTTATGTTGTTTTTCAATTATTTATACTTCGTCCGTGGTAATTATCCCATTGGCACAATCATTTGTAATTGCAAATTATTTCGTTGTTTCACATGCGCACGATTCAAAATAATAATAATACTGAAAATCGATATTCGATACAATTGTATCGGTGTGACCGTATCTGCAATAGTTGCTGAAAGCAATCAGATGGAACGATGGCGTTGGAACGTGAACAATTTTTGGCCATTCATTTTTAAGATGCAAATAATAACTTGAAAAGGATTTGCCTCGTAAATATTTATGTACTCATACTTTTGTTTATCCAGCAAAAGTTAGTATTTTGCCATTGTCACAGGTTAAAACCGGATTCAAATCAATTGCCCCCAATAATAAATAAACATAAATTTTACATCCCCCCACAAAAAATTCAAGTTGTACAAATCACATTAAGAATTTAATTCAATACAAACAATTCAAAAATTAGTTCACATTAGACGATTTTAAATATAATGATTCAGACAATGATTTTGGAAAGCGATTCAAATAGCGCTCAATTCGCAGAAACTTAATCGATATCAGCCGCTTATCGAACCACCAGCCATTAATTTCATTGTGAACAATTCCGGCGTCTGCTTCACTCGCACAACGGATGTAGACGCAGCAGGACTGAGTATCCAGTTGAACATCGCAAATATTACAATTTGAGCCAACTTTCTCCAAGATTGAGTCAATCATTAATTGCCTCAAATTGGGATCGTTGATTTCCGATGGATCGAACATGTGCCTGATTTTCAAGCAAGATGTTGGCGGATTGTGAATCTTGTTGGAGTTATCGAAAGCAGAGCTTTGCCATTTTTTCTTTGTGGTTGTTGTTGTGGAACTGGGTTCATTGTTGGCAGTGTTCTTATTCCAGGTCATCGTACGTAATTGTTCTCCATTCCGCGCAATTATGCCAAATAGAATATTGTCATTTGCCTCTAAGTTCTTAACCGCCTTATTCCAAGAACTCAAGAGTTTCTTTCGATTATGCGCAGGCAAAAACTTTTCTTGCAATTGATTTATTAGCACTTCCGAGTTCTCGGTATGTGTGCTCCGATAGATTAGCTCATTATTGATATCCATTGTGAACTGTTCGATTGCCAGCAGTGATTCCTTTTGTTTCAAACGATACACGACGATCAAGAAATATATCGCCAGGCAAACGGAAGCAACAAGTATCAAGAGTCCGAGCACTGTAAAAAATCGCTTGATTTTCTTACGGATAACGCATTTCAATGGAAGACTTGGTTCAATTAGCTCAAACGACAGTATTTGCTCCGAAGAATTGTGGATTGTAGTTATCGTTTTTATCATCCACTGCGGATTCTGGGCAATCAGATATTGTGTTGCTAGCAGTTTCGTGTGCAGATTGCCATTCTGCTGTAAATTACTGTTGCCGCTGAGTAGGGCCTTTTTGAACTCGTTCATGTCGAGGGCGGCGGAATGATCTGCGCTAATGCAGTGATGGAGTCTCGCTCTTTCGTTTAAGTACTTGAATAGCTCTTTGCTGATGTAGATCGCCTTATTGTACAGATCCTCATTAATACACTTAATTGTCGGTTGCGACGACGACAACTGTGTCGAAGAGCCCCTAAAATCCATATCGTTTCCATTACACATTGTATATTTAATGTCCGTTTCGGTAATGGGGCTCAGGTCAAATTTCTTTGCCATATATAAGACAGATATCACTGATAGGAATATCACAAGTATGGCAATAAGTACGTGTGGTATTATGTATTGGCTAACATCGGGTTTTTTGAAAAACGATTTAACATCAAATGATAGAAACTTTTGTACGATGCCATTCTTTAGTATCATTGATCTGGATGCGTGTACAGTGTAACCATCTTTAGAGATTGACTTCTTCTGAATCGATGTATCGCGGAAGCTGAGTAATCGATTAACGACGCCCCCATCACAAGCATTCGATTTGCCATGCTGCAACTTGATATACGACGATGAATTATCGGCTGCATATGTTAAAGGTTTGCGGTACGATTTGCGAGCCGCATTCAAATTATGCGCATCATTCTCATTCTCATAATCAGACGCTAGGAGCGGCGGTGGTACATACATCCTTGATGCTGCCATTAGTGACGGACTTACATCAGCATCGCTCTTGCGATAAACTGAAGGTTGATGATTTCGGCAAACGTCAATCTTATTATTTCTCATACTATTTTCATGGAGATTCGGTCTTCTTTCTATAGAATTTGGTGGTGCTGGAATAGCATCTGTATTCGGCTTGGATTCACCGTTGTAGTGAAGTACATAGTTTGGGATTTTTTTCTTTTTAAGCTCCTCCTTTCTTGTGTGCTTTTGTAGTTTTTTAATTAATACGGCCCGTGTTGTTTCCGTGACGGGACAAGGTGGATATCCGAATTGTATCAGTTTCCCTTGTATCTCGATATCGCTCAGACGATCCCAATATTCAGACGGCATTTTTGTCTAAAAGAAGGTGCAATGAATTTTATTAGAAAATGGGAAAATATAATTAAATGCATTAGCAGCATATAGTAATATTTAGAGTAGTAGTTTTAAAAACAAGTTGTTTATATAAGATATTCACTTTATTAAGTATGAGTGTAGTCATTCTATCCAACTCCGATAAGCTTCCTTTATTAAGATGACATTATGTGCATGCACACCTATAGAATGCACTCTTTTCAAGGATATTCGATATTAAAAGCGTCTCGATCGTGTCTATCACACACACACACACACACACACACACGTACATATACACACGTGCACACATATAAGTACTTATTCATATAAGCAAAGAGAATGATTTATATTTTGGTTTAATAAGCTATATAGCATAATAAATAAATAAATGGCATTGTAGATAATTCACAATAAGAGCAAAGAATAGCTGAATTATATTATATCGACAAAAATAGCAACACGAGTTCTCACCTGCAATCTGACTTTTCACGGAAAGTATTAGTCGGCTTCGAATTACAATGTATAAAAAATCTAGTAATTACACTTATATTACAGAATAAATGCTTAAAAATGAATTGAATTGTTAATTTTATGTTTATTACTCTATTTTTTATGCATCAATAAAGTGCAGCTTGTTGTCTACCAATATTTAGGGATGGACAAAAATGACCGACTACTTAAAAGATATCAAGTTATCGACTTGTTATCGCAGAATCACAATTTCGATACATCTCAAACAGCATACGACACAAAAGATAGATTAACTTACAGTAACATTTGGACTTTTGCATCTTTCTTAAAGATGCTCCATAAGTTTTTGGCGTGCAGTTAATTTATCAGCATTGCGAATCTAATAAAAAAATAAATGGTTCCAAAATCATATTCTTACAGCTAATACACTATTCGAATTTTTTCAATATTTAGGTCCACCACTAAAAGTTTGACATGCACTGTACAAATTTAAGCGGTTCGAAGGCGGTTTGTTAGGACTGCAAAATATAAAATGTGAACTGCTGAAGTAAAACCAACCGAGTGATTGATTTAATATTCCTTATTTGAATCGATAAACAGTCAAATGAGCAAATGAAAAGTCTAGCTTTAGAAAATTATTCAAAAGTTTGCCATAAGTGTCGAAATAAGTAATTAGTTTTGAAAGATATTACATTTTTTAAAAATCATACCTAGTATAAACAACAGCAGCCACATATGTTAACAATTAATTGCAAAACATTAGAAATAAGAATTAAACATATACATGCAATAGAAATTAATTAATTCCTTGATGCTCTCTGCACACAGGTACAAAATGTTGCAAAAACTATAAATTCCTCCTCAAAATCAATTTTCAATGTTTTTGTCAGCTAAAAGCAGTGTGAACAGTTTTTCACAGTTGTCACTGTAACTAGAAAATAGTCGTGGAATATCAAGTTATCGAAAACTATTGACAGTCTCAAAAGTCTCATAGATATCGACCACATGATACCGTTTTATTTGAGTGATGAGTTGTTATATTAAAAAAAAAACTGAAAAAGACAGAATAGAGTACATTTGAGAGGAATAAGGCTAATTACATTTCCTAATGCTTGGAAATTTTTATTTAAAAGTATTTTTTACATGCAAGTATGAAAATACATTTCACCACATATCGAAAAGAGGTTTAAATCATAATTGCGGACTATTCGTTTGATTCTATTGCGAGACAATGGGGCTCTTTTTATCTATATCAGCTATATTGGCATTATTCTGCGGTCCCGACGGATTGCCAGGACTAGCCGGAATAGCACCGCCCCGCTCCATGCTCCATGGATTCGAGCTGGATATGGGGGAATCGGCGTGACCGAATCCCGTATGGTTATCGTGATCGACGGCATTGGTGCCATCGTATTGGGTGTTCTCCAAGCGTGTGATAAGCCTCTCGTCCTCCTCCCCGAACTCCCCGCCCATCAGCGTCGGCTCCCCTACAACCATCACATCCTGCGAGGATAGCGAGAAACTGGGACCCGATGGCGAACGCTTCTGATTTGTCACAGGTGGGGTGTTTGAATTGTTGGCTCCGCCTGAATTGGACCCCTTTCTTTTGCGCCGCTTATTTGGCGGTCTTTGGGGGTCCTTTTTGCCCGGTGGCGCCACCATTCGCTGCCACTTCTGAAACAACGTTGTCTTCAAGCAATCCCTCGGACTCAGAGCATATGCCTTGTGGCGCGACATCAGCTCCTGCATCGGCTCGAGGATCACGCACAGCCGCAGATAATTCAATGTTGAATTTGTGATGCCCGCTCGCGTTATATTCTTGGTGATCTGATCGAGGAGCATGGGATCTGGCGGCAGCGATGTCCCGATTACGGAACGTGGAATTAGTTCGCGATGTCCTTTGATGGTCATGTGCCAGGATTTGATGCGCATGTAATCGTCGTACATGAACTCCAGTATAAGTCGCGCATCGGCGCAGACTTTCGTGTAGAATGGTTTGCCATGCTGGGTGATCACTGTACAGTGCTCGCAGTCCAGTGTGATAGATGTGTTGTGAAACGATTCTTTCGCATGCTTCAGCTGGAAATACAAATCCGAAACGCCGCCCTCGAAAATGCTGCGAAAGAAGCGCGGCACAAGTGTCCGGCCAATTGTATACCTCTTGGGCCCATCCTCCAGACAGAAGAGGATCGTTAATCGTGCATCGTCCTCGAAGAATTCGGTCGTAAACGAATCCCACCAGCAATTATCACTGTCCTCGTTTCGCTGCTGTAGGCGCTTGTTGAGCTCAAAGACTCGATGCTCCGTGTGACTGAAGTAGGAGTTGTGTCTCCTAAATCCTTGATCGATACGATCCATTGGCTGCGGGCCACCCATCATGGGATGATTGCCGCCATGCCCGAAGGGAGATGCCGGGGGCATGGGATTAAACTGGCTGCCAACTCCAAAGACGGTCGGCGATGAGAAGTGTCCCGCCTGACCACTATTGAATGGAGTGCCTGAACTGGCTGGTCGACTGAACTGGCCCAATCCTGACGAGGGTGAGCCAAATGGTCCGCCAACTGGTCCATTGAAATTGCCCGCCGTCGACGACTGTGAATAATTGCCCTGTATATTTTGCGATGCGACGCCCACCGGACCCGGCGTTGAGGATCCAGATGGAGCGGGCGACGAAGTATATTGCGGCGTATTCGATCCGGGTTGAGCTGCATTCTGAAACACTAGCGATTGATTGCCAGCTGGAGAAGACTGGCCCGCCTGCGGATATGGATTGCCGCCCGATGTATATGGCAACCCGCCTTGTGGGAATCCACTCTGATTGCTGGCATCCGGATTGAGGGACGATGAGTTCGATGATGGCAACATCGCTGAGCCTTCTGTGACGCCTTTCCAGCTGCCCTCGTCGATATTCGATTGAGAAGCCATCGCATTGCCCGCATTCAAACCTCTGCGATTCATTCCTGCCAAAATTGTTTTAATAACATGCGCCTCAATCTGCAAAAATATTACATTTTAATTACTTTTGGGCCACTTTCGATTTCAAATAATAAACTAAAATTGTATTCTCCACAAATCACGCATTATTAGTCAGTTTGTATATTTCTCGTTCGCGAAAGCACAAAATTTGAATGTAAACAAAATCTGTATGTTATCTTCTGGTTTACAATTAATTTTACCAGCTTACCCAAAAAAAATGTAGACAATGTATATAAAACCCACAATTATGTATCTACTTTGTAAAAGAAATTATCGTTCGCTTAGATAGATATGTGAGTTATCGAGCTAATCGGCCATGCGATAGATCTTGCTTACGTTAACGTCCATAAAAAACATATATTCCACGTCACAGTATCGTCACTTTTGTACCAATGGAAACTAATCGCCAAAATTATTATTATTTTAGAACATGGAATGTAGAAGATATAATGTTAATTATATTTCATAGCTGAATACACGTTTTCTTGTCATAATTGCATAGTTTTAAATATTTAATTATGGAACATTCTGAAAGATTATAGGTAATACCATCAATTTGGGAATGATTTTGAATACAATATTTATTATTATTCAATGCCCATCTGCTAATATTGTATATATTAGCATTTCTGGTATTTCCCAAATTATATTTATATAAACATCCATTTATCTTTTAAAATAAACAGATTATTTCCAATGCTAACAATGTTATACATTAACTACGTCGAACAACTTACAGACCAAGTATATTTACATATCTCTTTATCTATATGTATTTTATAGTCGCGATTGGAAGAAAAGAAATTGATTTCCAATTCAAAAAGGGCTTATAAAAGTCGCAAATCAATTTTTTATTAACAAAAATTTATTAACATTTAAGGTGTGTTCCACTAGTATCGGAACAGTGAAATATATCGATACATTTTCTGTGTGCATTGTGTTGAATGATACCCTTTATATAATTTGGTTTGTTATGTTGGCAGTTCCGTAGCGTATGGTATATATACATATGTATATATAAATATTGTTTAAATCATACAAAACACGAAATTAAAAAATTTAAAGCAACATTTTGGCTTTCAAAAATAATTGAAAATGAAGTGATTAACGCGTATATCCACATTTAAATGCAAATGCAGTTTTAAAGCGACTTATTTGATCTGCTCTGACATATTTGTGTACATAAACAAATAGTTTTTTTTTGTAACATACCCATAACGATGTCATTAAACAACAAAAGCAATCTGAGTGAAAAGGAAATCGACGATGAGGACATGCTCTCGCCGTCCCCGACAAAATTATCGACAAACCTGGTTGTTCGCGTCAATCAGGACTCGGATGATAACTTGCAGGCCCTATTTGACAGTGTGTTAAATCCGGGCGATGCAAAGCTCCCATTGCAGCTCCCATTTCGTATGCGCAAACTGCCCAATTCGTTTTTTAATCCCCCGGCTCCGTTGCACTCACGGGCAAACAGCGCCGACTCGACATACGATGGCTCTCAGACGAATATCAACAAGACTGGCGTCCAGTCCGAATTGCAACAGCAGCAGCAGCCATCTCTCGCCCAACAGAGTCAGCCATCGCACAGAAGTCTAGCAATACATCACTTTCGTGCCAGGAGCAGCCCCGCCTCCCTCCAGCCGAACTACAATGTGCGCACGCGGAACGCAGAATCGAGTGCCAGCAACAATCCAAGCAATCAGGGCCAATCAGGACCAGCCTATCCCGACAACAATGTCGAATTCAACAGCAGTCCAGCTAACAACATTGAGGATGTCATCAACACCTGTATGGGCCAGGGGCAGGATGCTCCCTCGTTATCCACACAGACCATACACAAAAAGCAGAGATCCTATGATGTTGTCAGCCCCATTCAGCTACAGAGTCAATTGGGTGCCTTACCTCCGGGCTGGGAGCAAGCTAAAACTAACGATGGTCAGATTTACTATCTAAAGTAAGTACGAAGAAGGCAGCTTCAAATAAATACTTTGCACTCAAGTTTCAACACAATTATCTCTAAAGGCTCTTTGTCCTTCTTTGACTCGCTTGCACACACTTCTGCACTCTTAAATTATGTTTAATTTGATTTTTACTTGCCTAAAGTAGACTGTTAATCTGCTTAGCTAAAGATATCATTTACTTGACAAAAGCTCTCAATAAGTTTAGCTGCTGGCTAAAGTTTCCTTATTTTGTCTACTGGGGGCAGTATACCCTGTACTCATTGACAATGGGGTATTGTGAAGATGTGCAAATATATGCAACAGGTATTCTTGATTAGCACCAATAGCAAAATCGATCTATTCGACTATTAGAGCAAGAGACTTGAATTTAAATTCAAGTCAAATTCGCAGATCAAATTTATTTAATTTGATCGATAACTCGCCTCGTATCGTATCGTATCTATTTGCAAGCAATTCAATTGTAATATTATTGATCAAATATAATATAAATTATTTTATTAAAATATACTTTGTATGCCTAAATAATTATGTAAATGCGCGTATGTTTAGAAGTCAGCAACATGATAATCGAATAGGTATTATGCAATGCCCCGATATATGTTGCGAAAGAAATAATAGCTCCACTCACAAGATATGTTTTCATGAGTCTATTTAAAGTTTTAGGTTTAAGGAACTTACATAAAATACAAATATTTCTAGACCACTTTCAATTTTATTAAAATTTATGTTCCTCATAAAGCTTATGAAAAAGGACGAAAATTAGCAACAGAAACAAATAACCATTTTCAAATGTGTAGTTGCAATTAGAAACAAATGAACTATTTCTGTAAAGAGCTTAAACGGTGCTATTATTATTATTTTTTTCTACTTTTTGGCAAATTTCCCCCTTTATCTCTTAGCGAGCTCTGTCGAAATATTACTTCAACTACTTGGAAAAAGATTTCCTTATTTGATCTGCTTAGCCTCCTTTATGTTGTATATTAAATATTGCTCCATTAAATTTTCCCTTTCTAGCCACACCACAAAAACAACGCAATGGGAGGATCCAAGAATTCAGTTTCGCCAACAACAACAACAACGAGCTATTGTCGATCGGATAAAGCCAAATGGTATGCAATAAACGTCTTTTATTTAAGCTAACCTTGTTATTTATTTGTTTGACATGTAAAGTGCCCGAGTATTTAGAAATTAATTTACCTTTTCCAAAAAAAAAAAAAATGAAAAAAAAAAGAATTTTAAATTTATTTGTTGAGTATTAATTTAAAAATAAATTCTGGCCCAAAACTTTCAAAAATATCGTAAAATGTAATTTTGTAGAAATTTGTTGCGTAGAAATGAATGTACACACCCCCCTTACTAATGTTTGAAAACAATTTTTCTGCTTTATCTACCTTTATAGAAACCTAAATTAAACCGGGCACTTTGACATATATTTCGATTACATCCGTAACCATATGGGATTATGACAACAACAAGAATCCTACCAATTTATATTTGTTATTTACTCTTTATGCAGATATTTTACAACCAACTAAGCAAACTAGCACACCGACAATTACTAACCTTATTGGCCCACTACCGGATGGTTGGGAACAAGCTGTTACCGAGTCGGGAGATATTTATTTTATAAATCATATTGATCGTACGACTTCATGGAATGATCCCAGAATACGTAAGAACAATGCGCAATAGTAATCCACATAATTTTCTAATGATTATTGGAATTCATTTTGCAAGAAATCAAATTATCACATTTCCATCTACATCCATAATATGAGATTCTATTTAAATGATTCTCTTTTTCTTAAATTTTTAATTTTAGAATCTGGACTCAGCGTGCTAGACTGCCCTGATAATTTAGTATCGTCTCTTCAGGTAAATTTTCACATGTTAAGAATATTAATAAGTAGTAAAGAAATAAGATGAATTTAAATGAATTAATGCAAAGAAAAATTGCTAAGGACCTCCTAAATCTTTGTACGTATAAGAAATCTAGATACCAGCCACGCCTCCTGTGCGGAGCATCTTCTATCGATTGGATAATAGGTCATTTAATTCCTTATATTTACTAAAATGTACAGCAATTTGTTGTACATGTGTAGTTACTATTAGGAGAATTGACTTAATGTTCTTAATGTTTCTAAAGTCTCTGCCTAATATTATTCATATTTATTTTTTTTCAGATTGGGGATAATATTTGCAACAATATTTTTAACGATGCCCAAACAATCATAAATCCACCGTCTTCCCACAAACCGGATGATTTGGAATGGTATAAAATAAATTAATAAATGTTTATGTGCAAATTATTTTATTAGATCTTAAAGTTTTATATTTTGTATTAATATAAAATAAACATTTTTGCATATATTTAACGATATTTAATTATTTATTTGAGGTTTATTTATGTTAGGTTGTATATTTATAAATCCCCCTAATCTCCATTCTTGATTTTCAAATATGTTTTGCTTTTTCACTACAATTCCTTTGGACGACAGACAACGATAAGATCGTTCAAAAGAGACAGACCTAGATGATATTTTTGAAACTTCAAAAGTTTCGCTAGTAGTTATAAAATATCGGATTATTGTCAGCCGAAGCAGTTTCTCGCCTGCGGTCTAAGAGTTCCTCGAAATCCTTAATACAATATGGAATACAGCCCTTATATTGGTTTTTCGGAACCCCTTAATCTCTACATTCTTGGTACTAGTTGCATCCTTAGTCAGATTCAACTAGATCACTCTCCCTTGATTTTTATTATTAACTTATTAGATCTTATTTTTTGTAGAAAAAATATTTAATTTCCAGCGAAAAATTATATATATATATATATATATATATATATATATTATTATATAATTTAATATTAATAATATCACGTCAGTTCAACTTTAGTTCGAGATAAAATCAGCTAATAGTGAAAGTGAAATCGTTGATGATTGTCTTAAAAATATTTCTTCGGCTGTTGCTGCTCTTTTTTATTTGTGTGATACACCCTACCATAAGCCATTTAATAGCTTTTGGACGACAAGCAAAAGCAAATAAGTAAAATGGCTGTATGTTTATGCTCTAACCTTGCGAAACGAAGCTATTGCAGTTGGTTAAACTTTTCAAAATATAAAATACTCAAGAGAATATTGCGTATACATTGCGGACGTTTTGTACAAAATAAAAACTGATTTCAAAGCATGAGTAACCCTGGTGGCCAAGTAAATGTAACTCAATCACGGCGTTCTTCTGTTTCTTGGGAGCTGGCTGGCACCTTGTGTGCATTGCTTTTGGTAAACACACAACCAGTTTTGGGGCCACTTTTATACTATTTGATGGTGTTTTCTGTGAATGTTTATACCCGTATACAATTTTACACGTATTTTATATGCCTGCATTAAGTTGTGCAAAACAGCCAGGTATATTTCAAATAACTTTCATGAAAATTATAATTTTATTTAATTTTTTTTTGGTTTTTAAAAATATGTAATTATTTTGTCAGTGAGTACAAATTGCATATACATACATAACTACATACGTACATGCAATGTGTATGTACGTAAGTGAATGTAAACTTAAATTTATTTCAGTTTTGTGAAATGTGTGCATTAATTATGATTAGTTGCAATCATAGTTAATTTCTTACGTTATATTTGTGCAAGCATCTATTTGTGTATGTATATCTGAATGTAGATTTACATACTTGTGATTGTGTGAATGTGGTAACACTAAAGTGTGTGAACATAACTACATTGATACACACATACATATACATTTACATATACATATATATTTGTTTGTAGTGATAGCATTATTTATTCATTTGTTGCATTGTTTTGTTACGCTTGCAAAGAGTACCTTGGTTTTGTAACGCATTGTGTGACGTGTTGAAGTGGTTAAAATTCGTTTCAAAATCTGAATATTGATTTTAGCATTACAAAAAAAAAAAAACACAAATAAATAAATAAACATGAATAGTTTGTGATTTTAGTTAAACAATTATTCATACTAAATTTTTATCTCTCAGATTAAAGCATAACCAAAATGATTGGGATTTGTAAATTTGAAGTCCCCTGGAGATGTTCATATTTCAATATGTTTTTTAATTTGGTTGCTATTGTATTGATCAACTATGGTAAGTAAGAGGGCTCTAGTCGAGTGTGTCCGACTGGAAGATAACCTGCATCCAGATCTAAAATTTAACCGTATTTTTAGTATCTGGTTCTGAAGTGCCGCAATTAACGCAAACCGTTTATGGATTTTTGGATTTTACAACTACCATTGGAAATACAGTTATGGTATTCTCCCCACAAAGTTCACCTCAGTTTGGTGAGTACTAAAATAGGAAACAGAAAATATTTGATACACTTGAGGCATGCTAAGGGAATATTGTATAATGATTAAGAATCACCTATCATGGATAATGCTTGCCTTGTATATGTTTTATGTTTATTACAGAACTTACGATCAACGAGACGAAAAGTCCATCAATCAATATTATTGAGACTCGACCGCACCATAAGGAAAATACTGCGAGTAAAATTGGAATTAAACCAACGCCTCTGATTGCAACCGGTACAAAAGTGCAATCTGCAACAAATTTAACATTTGCCACAAAAAATCAAGTGAGTCTCTTGAGCACACCAATTGAAACCCTTGACTATTCCGAGTACGCTCTACTGTCGCGTCAGCCCGAAGAGTTTGTGGAAGAAACGTTTCGTTTGGTTAATTTAAAATCACGTGCTGATACGGATAGGCAGAAGGTTTATATGTCAAAACGAGATAACAATTATAGCCACTCGACAGGACTATTGTCCAAAAAGAGTGGCGTTAAGCCTTCGAGCAAATATTCGCAAGGCCTTCAGTCAACAAGCAGCGTAGAGAGGCGTAGTAAAACACGCCTGCACTCATCCGCAAGAGTGTTAAAAACAATAACACCATCTATAATACAATCTAACAAATCGCCGGTGGAGTCAGTAACTCCACAAAGTGGATTTTCAAAAAGTCATCGTTCAAAAACTAGCCGCGTGACAGGTGAAAAAAGAAAATCTTCGCGACACAAGGGAAAGAGGTAAATAAACTATTTCCAAAGCGCTATCTTCTTTATTTTTTTTTTTTGGTATTTTGCTTATAAATTTTGTTTTTTGTTTGCAGGAGAAATAAATCAAGTAGTAGTAGTACACAGACTTCCAGCAGCGTGCAAATAACGCCGTCGTCAACGGAGCCAAGTGCTCGTCGTTCGTTCCGAACAAAGAGTTACTCACCAGTGGAGGACAGCATACCAAGTATACCAAGCATACCAAGTATTGGGGGAAACACTCTGAAACTAAACAGACGACCGGGTCGTTGGCAATACAAATCATCGCCAAAGCCAAAAGTGAATATACGAAAAGCTTCAGGCAATGTTACGAGAAGCGATACACAAACTGATGTAGTCAAGGTTAACGATACCATTTTGGATACGCCCGAAAGCAATCAAATACTGAAGGTTGTTAATTTATCAAAAGACTTGGATGCTGTCGGTTCACAAAACAGCGTTGTCTCAGATAATGATGATATTAAGTCCGCTAACTTTGTGCAAACATTAAATGTCGAAATATCAACACCAAATAATTTTGATGACACTTACTATGAAATTGCAACAATCAAAAGTCCATTTGTGTTTCAGGTAATAGTTGATATACATATATATCCAAAACATCTTTCTAATTACGTATTAACATTATTTCGCTCTTGATTCCAGGCTGGTGTTGTCAAAAAAACTCGATTTTTAACCATTACTTCAACCATAGAGAGATTGCTTAAAAATGATCAGATTGAAGAATATTCGGCAGACGATGGGCCGTTAACTGAAAACATTTTGGATTCTACTTCACAGTTAACTAATCCGTCTTTGGATGGAAGTATAACCACTTTAAAGCCCATATATTACACAGATAACCTTGAGACTCCGGAATTGGAGACAATAACCGAATCATTCACTTTTACGCAAACCAAGCTGAAAACACAGATCTTACCGGTCATTTATGAAAAGAAAAATGAGACAATACAGATAACATTAGTCCAAACCTATGGATATACAAGTTTTCTAACTGTCACCCAGACAGTTTCGCCATCCGGAGACAATTTTGTTACATCACAAAACTTCAAAGACTTTGAAGGTAATTTGGATGAAGCTGGTTCTGAAATCAATTTGGACCTTGAATTCGCCGATGAAAGCAATGCTGGACAATTTGACGTAAAGCCAAACCCGATTAATAATGCGGGTCTCAAAAATTCGACAAATGCTAATGGCCTTGTTCAGTTAAATAGCCCCGAGCAATTGATTAAGCCGGAAATTCCACAAATTAATTTATTAGGCCAACCGAACAGTATAATAACTTCAACACGTCCAATCATCAAACTGGAAACAGTCTGGGAGTCTTACATAGTACCTCTTGTGAGAGGAACCGATAGCATATTAAGAACATTATCCAAATCTGTGGGTGTGGTTGAAAAAACTGAATATGTTACTGAGCTGTCGACAGTTCAAATTCCACAAATGTCACAATATCCAATAAATCCATTTTACAATCCACTGCTAGGGCTACCACAACAGCAGTTGATCACATCTACACAAATTTATGAAACTTTGGTCACAGCCACAAGTAGCAAAATTCTGAAATTAACATTTGGTGCCAAGACGGCCTTCACAACCATATTTTCAACTTCAATTGTTCCAACAGCAGTTACTAAATTAATAACAGCAACTCTTCCAATACAAAACTCAGGATCATTCCCAAACTTCTACCCACCACCATATCCTCCATTTGCATATGTTGGTTAAACTCCACAATTTTTCCTTTCCTTTCCATTCAAAACAAAAACGCACACACAAATGAAATTTTGTCAACACATTGATAATTAATTCGAATACTCATTGGCACATAGGTTAAGGTTTTATTTCAAATCTATCGAATTTGTATTGGTTGGTTGTAAGTATGCTCGTATGCCCTTGCAGACAGCGGGGACACGATAATAAACACTGCCTTAGCTTTTAAACAAAAACACTTTAAAGCTCAGCTTTAAAATCATACAGGTCGTTAATTAAGCTTTTTTGTTATACGAACAATTGCCCTGGGCTACGAAATTGAACATGTTTTCATGTACCTGAAAGGTTTTTGCGTAAATTAGTATTTTAAATCAATAAAATTATATGATCGTTGAATTTGTTCGCAAAATTAATAAATGGTTTTCGTTTCAATAACGTGATGTATTAATTGTATTTATAATTTAATTAAGACGTGAGCAGGTGGACCGCGCTCTGCAAGGGTATTTTATGTTCGGCGTGCCGATTAAAGCGCCAAAAACTTTTTGGCATTTATTTTTCAAGTGGTTCGACTATTTTCCAACACTCTAAACAATTGAAGGTTGTTAATAATTAGATCAATTGTTAAACAATAATAATATTATCAGTTATTGAGGTTCACAATTTTATAAAATATATATCATAAAATCTATTCTTCCGTTTTGCGGCATTTGTATTGCACTTATTTTGTAAATACTGTTAAAATGTGTATATATTTCCATAGCTACCGCAAATGTAAATAAATAAAATGTTTTGAATACTTATTTTCAATTTTTATAATCATAGAAAAAATGACTTAAAAACGGTGGGAATCCATCTATACAATAGAAACCCTCTACACAATATTTCAATAAATATACACTGAATTTTATTTGAATGAAATGAGACTAGGAGATCATTTGACATTGCCTCCACAATTTTAAAAAAATAAGACTCTACATTTTTCAGTTATCGTTATAAGAAAACGCTTCAACTCAAAACCACATTATAAAATATAAACTAAAAATGTTTGAGATGTAGTCTTTTATCAATTTTTAATAGAGGGTTAAACGTGGCCAAGAAACTTATTCATCTTCAGAGGAGGTTTCTCATAATATACATTTTAAATCGGATGATTCTTGCTCTAAAATTGCGGGAGTTTTTTCGTGGGCTGGTTGGCGCGAATATGAGATTTTCTCTTTAATTTGCTACAAATCTAACCTCAAAAATTGGTAACTCTAGCTCTGAAATTTCGATTTTTGGGACAGAGATGGGCGTAACAAAAAGCGTTGCTTATCAGTTTTCGGAGGAGGTTTCAAATAATATATCCACCAAGTGTCATTCTTTACTGACTTTACTTTATCTGTAAAATTGCGGGACATACAGGTTCTTGCGATTTTCGAGGAGAGGAAGGTACGTAAGCTTCTTACTGGCTTCACCGAAGAGGGAGCGGATCTTTCCTTACTGTTGGTTAAGGGATAAAAAAACATTCTGGACTTTTTTTTAATACTGAACACAGTCTGGTACAGCATTATTTAACTATACTAACCGACAATATATGGAGGATACAAATTTTATAAAAACAATTTTTTACCAATTCAATTTGTAGTTTAATTTTTCAACATTTGTATTGCACTTATTTTGGAAAAATTGTAAAAATTTGTGCATATTTCTATACCTATTGCAAATTTTTCTAACCATATAGGCTTAAAAATATATATATATTGCTGGACCCCACCCTTTATTTGAAGTTTTTAACGGAGTTTCGTATCTGTATCATTTTCCAAACATTCCATCCAAAACACACTTGCCTATTACTTTTAGTAGTTGTTATTATGATATCGATAACTTCTCCCACATCGATAAGAATAAAATGTGCATCACTAATTGGCAGAAATATTTTTATGCAAAGTGAGAATGAGCGATATAAATAAACTGTGGTTGGATGTACAGAAAATATTTCCAATTCTAAATGGAAAAGTAAGTTGTCAGTGTTGTGCTTGCATCAGCAGTGTATTTATTACGTATAATTTGGTAGATAACTTTACCAACACAGCCAATTGATGAAGAATTGTTTGAAAATGCTTACCGGCAACTCTCTAAACTGGGAGGCATTGAAACACTGGCAACTATTTTGGATATGGAAATTGACTCGACCATTCGAAAGACGCTTGCCCCAAGGTTTTGGAAACACTTCATTTCAGACAGCAAAACTACAAAGTCTAAGTCGGAGGCAGCTTCAAATATTCCAGCGCTCACTGATTCAAATGCGTCGTTCTTCAAATTTATCGCTGCAATTGATGAACTTTATGATGGCTATCAGTGCTTACAGCAAATAAAGACCAATTTAGCACGTCTAATCAAAGGCGCGCAGGCGTCTTCAAAGTTGGGCGATAGAAAGACCAACTTGCATAATGCTTTGCTGGCGCAGTTGGCGCCAACATTTAATAGTTATGTTTGCGAGTTTTACGCCGTACATTTTCGACTGTTCACTAAGGATACAAGTCTATCATCGACCACAATTGGTATGTTTTTTTATAAATCAATAAATGTGGCTTTTGATTGTGATAATTAACATTTTTGTAGATGCAGAGGTGCTTTCAGAGCTTCCATGTGTGGGATGTAACTTCGATCACGAGCAATGCTGTTGTCAGAAACTCACTGAAATGGTGAATGCAACGAACAACAAATTGGCAAAGATGGATTTAATTGATCGTTTAGCGGGAAGTGCTTTAACAGCTTTAATCAAGCTAAAAATCAAGGAACATATCAACGATACCTGCCTGGGAATTTTTGACAGAAGTCATCTCAAAAAACTAGAAACGGTAATAAAAATTCCTCAAATCCATTTAAAAATCTATTAAAACCAAAACTATATACACCTTTACTTTTTTACAGTGGATTAACGAGATTGTTATGACCTGGTTGACCATAATTTTTTCAGAATGTAGATCGAAGGATGATATTTCAGAAGAGAGACTACCAAAGTCTGTGCAGGCTTTTAAAGTGAAACTAACATATTTTATGTATGAAACATTTGCACAAAACGTAATAAGTCAATTTTTCAGTATAATTATAGGTAAATACGCAATATATATTGGCTTTATCAAGCAAGTTTCAAATTACTCTTAATGTTTTTTAGACTATCCCGACTCAACGCCTGCCATAGACGATTTAAAGATTTGTATGGAGAAAATCGATATGAGAGTTCTATTAACTGAATCATTAAGAAGTTCGCTGGAAGCAAGGATTTTGCATCCTGGCGTCAATACTATGGATATATTGACGGGATACGTTGCAGCAATTAAAGCCATTCGGCATCTAGATAACACAGGAGTGATATTAGAGATAGTTACGGCCCCAATCAAAGATTACTTACGCAAGCGCAATGATACTGTTAGACGTGTTGTTACTGGCTTAACAGAGGAGGGACCTACGGATCTTTCAGAAGAGTTGGCTAAGGGAGAATTCATTAAAGATGGCAAAGATGCTGGCCTCAATGAATTGAGCAATTGGGAAAATTGGGAACCGGATCCTTTTGGCATTGATCCCAATGTCTTGGAGCTAAGTAGCTCGATAATTATTCGATCTGCCGATATTATATCCATGGTGGTCGATATATATGGAAGTAAAGAGCTATTCATGGTTGAATATCGCAATTTGATGGCTGATCGTTTATTGTCGCTGCTTGACTTTAATTCGGAAAAAGAAATTCGAAATCTCGAATTGCTTAAAATTAGATTCGGTGAATCGCTTCTGCATAGCTGTGAAGTTATGTTAAAGGATGTTACCGATTCAAAGCGCATTAATGCTCACATCCACAGCAATGGCAACTGCGATGAAAGTAAGTGGAATTTTAACTAATAACTTTACAATAAGTCTTAAGCGTAAAAAAAAATACTTTTAATCCCTTTAGCTCCATTATTTGACATTTCGTCAATGATAATTTCGGCGCAGTTTTGGCCATCATTTAATAAGGAGAGCCTACAGCTGCCCGAGGAGCTGGAAAATGAATTTAAGAAATTTACGAAAGCATATGAATCTTACAAGGGAAACCGCACGCTCAATTGGCGCCCGGTGACCGGGCGTGTCAACATAGTCATCGAAATCGGCGAGAGAGTATTGGAGATGACGGTCCCGCCAACACAAGCAGTAATCATTTACCATTTCCAGAATAAAAGTATACCAACTATAGTTTTATCTATTTTGTTATCTGTTTGTAATACTTAAACCAAACTTTACTGTGTTATAGATGAGTGGAGCGTGGACGAATTGAGTAGCCTTATCAAAATTCCCCCTTCTGCGCTAAGGAGACGCATGAGCTTTTGGCAAAATCATGGTCTGATTTCAGAGACAGAACCCGGTATTTTCACACTCTTGGAGAAGGCATCGGAGAAAACACAGTTTGAGGAGATGAATGTCACTGATGCCGACGAAGAGGACTTGGAATCAGCTATGGCCTCGGCCAGTGATCAAAGAGAAGAAGAACTTCAAGTAAGCTATAAATTATTCTTGATGTTCTTAAAAAACTTGCTTGTTAACAATTTATCTTCTTTTTCTAAGGTTTTCTGGTCTTATATAGTTGGCATGCTAACAAATCTAGATTGTATGCCGATCGATCGAATTCATCAAATGCTAAAGCTATTTGCTTCACACAGCGGAGGAGTCGAATTTACTCAAGATGAATTGAAACATTTTTTGCAACGCAAAGTTCGCGAACATAAACTTTTGTTCTCCGGTGGAGTTTACCAGTTAGCTAAATAAATTCGAGCTGTTTGGTCAATACAAAGTATTTGTATTCCACATTTTCAAAATGGATTAGTGAAGTTGGTTGTGTAAATGCAAGTATAATGCAGAAGCCAACGCCTTTCCCATATCGTGTATTTATAGAATGCAGGTCTTGGGATGTAAATCAAATGGAAAAATGGAATGAATATGAATGAAATGTATAGGGAAAAATAGCAATAAAGTATTAACTATTGTTTACCATTTATATCCGTGTATTTCCATTGTATTTTGAGTTCGATAAAAACTTTTTACCCAGCTCTCAAATTTACTGTGGACTCTGGTCGTTAATTACCTAATTTGCCAGCTTTCGTGATACTGTAAATATAATAAAGGCTAATTTTCGGTAACCATAGGTAGGTTGCCGAAAATATTCTTTAGTTAATTTTCAAATTTTTTTATATATCGTAGTTTTATTGATTTGATAGTAGAATACACGGCTACATACGATTTTTTTTTGTTGTTAATTCTAGTACAACTAAAAACACCAAATAATGATATACATACAAGTATTAATACGGAAGCGCATTATCGGCAGTCGGTCAGAGTCTCGGTAAAATTGATACTTCCCATTGTGTTTTATAAATGATAGCTTGGAAATATGTAAAAATGAATGCGTTGCATACTTTGACAGTTTTATCAGAACAACATTACAATGTACATACTTTATAATGAAATTAAATAAAAATAAAAACAATTGCAAATAATGAAGTATTTTTGTCGGTGTGTCCAATAAATAGGTGGTTTTTTTTTTACAAATTCGCCAGTCTGCATCCGGTTTTTAATGTGATTTTACAAGATGTATTTTATTAGGTTTTATTTCGCATTAATTGAAACTATGTTTGATTTGATGAGTTTCAAAGCAGGAAACCTATTATAAGTTATGTTATAATAAATGTCATTATATCAAGTATTTAATTAGAGCCATTTGAAGACTTTGTAGAACAGTTCCCTCCAAGAATGTACATTGATTTGTTTGCATCGCGCTCACTTCCATAAATCTTTCCAGCTTTCTTTGCCATTGATCCTAGAAGATCCTGAGACATTTTGTAGGCCGATCTCAATGACAGCGACCATTCCTTTAAGCCAATTTCATCCTTTAAATGCAATACGTATATTTAACATGAATAGAATTTATCAATCAAATTTCTTGTTTTTTCATTTACCGAGTTTGTTAAAATAATTCTACCATCTCGACTGCCATCGTTAACACGGATTTGAATACATTGTTCATTTTTATATTGAATGAAATCTGGTGAAATATCCTCGACTTGGTCCAAAAATATAAGCTCGGGTTTGTTATTGCCACTCTCTGAGTAAAGTTCCAAGCTGCAATAAAATATATATATTATTATTAAGGTATTATTTTTATTACTACTACCGTGCCCCAACAAAATGTTAATTTAGAATTAACCAAATACATGATTTTTCCCAATACATTAAGTAATTTGAATACCATACCGATTGGGATATAATTTGGCATATTTAGTTTGCCATAGAGATGCAAATGATCCTCCCAATTTTTTTATGTACCCATGCAGTATACAATCCGATTCTTTTTCATCTGTATCAAAATGTTGTTTTTGTTTCGATTTCTTCTTTTGCTCGATTTTATCAGTTTCCACATTGATTGTTTCGAATACAGTTTCAGACACTTCCTGTTGCCACCTAAGTAAACACAGAATACAAATATTTAAAGACAATTTTAAATAAACAATACAAATATAAGTTGAAATGAATTCACATCATAGTTTTGCTATCATTCTATATCGAGTCTATACCGATGTAAATAAATTTACCTTTCGGATATAGTTAAGGAAAAATGCTTATAGAGATCCAAATCACTGTCATTTAACTTGATGCCTTTCGTATCCTCTTCGTCAAATGAGCCAATATCAAATGCATCAGCGGCGTTTACTTCGCCTCGCGGTGGAACTAATGGTGGGGTATATTTTTGAATATAAACTTGATGCCAATCGATGCCGGAGAAGAAATTATGCATTTTAACTTCGTCGGCACTTAAAATTGAAGAAACGAGTTAATTTAATATTGTGAACACATCTAACTGGTCATCTTTTCACTCTTACCCATTGCCCATACAACCGAGACGCTTGGGCACATCTCTTTGTAAAAGCATATCGAGTAAATTCCTTAATTCTGCCGAAAATGTGTCTGGAAGTTCGACATTCTGTTGGAAGTATAAGTGATTAGAAGGTGAGTTTAGGTGAGTTATATCTACGAATAATGTGTTCGAATACCATGGTCAATGTCATTCTATCAATCTCGTGTTTATCTTTCGTTTTATGCTGTCGAAATGGGGAATGTCCCTTGAGTAGCTTGTAAAGCATGCAGCCAAAACTGAACCAGTCAGCGCATGAATCATAGGAGGTTCCTTTCGATAATACTTCGGGTGACATATATCCATGAGTGCCCACGGAGGCATGAGGTTTTTTCCTTGAATAATCACATGCTAAACCCAAGTCGGAAATCCGAATGTGCCCATTTTCGTCCAGCAATATATTCGCAGGCTTTAAATCGCGATAGACAATGCAGCGCTTATGCATATGCTCCAAACCCAAAATGACCTATCGAATATTGAGATTTATAATTGTGTATGCTTTCACATAACTATGTATTATGTATTACCTCGGCTGCATAAAACTTCATTTCGTCTTCGCTAAAAACTCCATGCTGTGAGAGATGGTAATGCAAGTCACCACCATTCATTAAGTCTAATATAAAACAGAGCTTGTCTGGCGTATGAAACGCATAAGTCATGCAAACGATGAATGGGCAATCAATCTGTGTAAGCAATGTAAATAATGTTGCGGTTATTAAGGTATACAGAATCGAAATTCAATTTAGTAACATACTCCAGTGCTAACTGCTTGCAACATGTTGCGCTCATTTAATGCCAGCATTTCGCCTTGCTTCATTTTAATACGCTTTTTGTCTAAACATTTCATTGCGTACATTTTACCCGTATCGGCTTTTCGACAGCCGTAGACTTCGCCAAAGCCTCCGCGTCCAATTATTCTATGCACGCTAAAGTCATTCATTGATAACTGAAAGGTTTTGATTAGCATCACTATGTGTATCAGGGATCATTTATAGTCGTACATACTTGTATATTAAGCTCGAGGTTTTTCCATTGGCAAAATCTCGTAAACTTGTCACTGCAAAAAGTCAAAATTTATAATAATATATATATATACGCTTATATTATTGTATTGGAGGCTCACCTTTCCAAAAACTTTTTGAATGGTCTGCCTTTAAGTTGACCAAAGATTTCTTCCATATATGGCTTGGATAAAGTTGAAATTTAATAAATTGTATATTATAGGAACATTGTTTTAACAAAATTTAATCCTTTTGTTGACTTACCTCAAATAAATTCACAGGAACTTCATTTTTTAATAAATATTTTTGGACGCTAGCGACAGCATCTTTGGAGTATTCCTATGAAATAAAAAAACCAAATATATATTTAAATATATATAAATCCAGCTTTCAAGTTTAAATACTTACATAAGTGTGGGACAGCATTTCTTCCATTATAAAATTATCATAAATTTCCCGAGCCAGTTTTTTTCGCTCCTCGAAACATTCCGTTTTCTCAAAGCTTTTAATCTTTAAAAGAAAATGCAAAAGCTCAATTATACTACAATTTGCATTTAACTGTCAATAGGAATACCTGCTCATAGAACTTTAACTGTTGTATGGGTTCTTCAGAATCATTCTCACAGAAGTCCTTAAACAAAAGGTAACCTAAACGGAAAAAGTTCATCAGTATCCAGTTCATTCAATGAAAATAGGTCAAAAAAATACCTATAATTTGATTAAAAATGTTGTGAAAGTTGAGTTCGTTTTCCTTCTCCAGATACTTATACATAACGCTCCGTACACTGAAAATATAATTTATACGTTGTTAAATATGCCTGTACCACAATTCTAGCAAAGTTGCAATATACTCTCTCTCTCTGCGAAATGTTATGTTAATATTAGAAATTTAATTTCAATTTTAATTGACGTGAATTTAAAATAACTATCTTTTGTAGAACAAAATATAATTAAAAAAATTTTATTTTAAATTTTATAAGAAAAAATCATGTGCCATTAATCGAATTTCTCAGAGTGTATATGCAATCAGGAAATCGCTCCCCTTGAAATAGAATCTTTCCTCCTAAAATATAGAAATACATCCAAATAATAAGCAAGAATAAAATAAGGTCTTTATTCAACATCTTATTAAGTAATTATTATTATTATTTTCTTTGAATCTAATCGTTTTTCTACTGACTTTAATGTTGAATTTTAAAATTAAATTTTTATTTTCTACCTATTAAAATTATATTTTACATTTAAATTAAATCAAATTTTTTATTAAAATGAAGTGTAAGCCAAGTAACCGATGGAATCCGCATCCAAGCTTCCAGCCGTCGAGTGGCTGTTGACTGTTGTTTTTGGGTAAAACAGATTCATTCACAACAGATGCGCGTACTGATAAGCAATTCAATTAATTTTCTCATACACTCAAGTGTTCTAATAGTCTATCCCTTTAAGAAATTGAAAGTGTGGAAAGAAATCACATTTAAAGATAATAAAAACACAAAAGAAAAAGTTCTACCATTTTTACTTGGAAACAAAATTAATACTCAACCTCCAACTGGTTTAGTTCCACAAAAACAGATAACAAAAACAAAATCAAAAACAGCTGATTTCTTGCACAGGGTTTCAAATCTTCTTTTAGTTATTTAAAAATGGAAACAACTCATACCACTGTATTTTGAAGCATAGGCTCAACTATTCTTGGGGCGTTAAATGCTTAAAATAGTATACAATCGGCACCTGTTTTTGGACTATTTTATTGATTTCCATACGTATTAAAAATATGTATCTTATATCACTTTTAAGGCATCAGAATGGTTCTTAAGTCTGTTTCCTTATATGCCGCACATCTAATAATGTTAAAAACGGAAATTGGGAATCGACATCTATTAACAGATATGAGTTATTGACACCCAATTTCCTAACTCCATCATACCCCTCTTATTCTTCTAACGGGTACAGGGTATATCGTAAAATTATCAATGGGTATATCAACGCGAATACATTAATGTAATTATAAAAAATGCATACATATATTCCTGACTGTACTCATAAATGCGACGCGGATTTATTTGTGTATACATTTTAAAACGAAATTATTATATTCACTTCATAATGGTTTTAAATATTGATTTGTAGTGAGTAAACACCTGCATACATACAAATGTAAATATATACATACAGACATGTGTATACAAAATATATGAAATGTACATACATATGCTCCCATGTGTGTATGTATGTGTGCATCAATATCAAATGACTTTTTCTATACATACATAGATATACATACAGCTGAACTGGGCAGTACTTTTGAGTAAATATGAAATTTATTACCGAGGATAATACACACGCATACAAACATACATACACATACACAAATCAATTGACATACATCCATACACACGTACAAGGTATGCACCTATTTGAATAAATACATTTTGATGGGGTACCTGGGATCTGGTAGAATTAATTTTTTACTAGCTCTTGCAGCTGGTGTACATTTGGATTTTTCCATAGCCATCAAGTAGCTGACATCAGCTAGCACAGCCTCCAAATCTGCCATTTCGCTTCTGTGGTATGTACAATATGTGTTATGTTTACGTTTTTTACACGAATTTCTTGATTAATTCTCTTAAGGTGTAAACTTTATGGCACGAACACGATATTTCTATTTGTAGCGCACCACGAAATACAAAAATTGTTAATATATTAGTTATTTGCTCATTACGATGAATAGGTGAAGTTTTATTAAGTTTAAGTTTCTCAAATTATTAATATATATTGTTTTGAACACGGACTTTGCAAATGCCGTTTACAGTTGCGTATATATTTGAAGTATTTTATCGTATCAGTTACTTACATATGCTACTTTTAAAATCGTGAAAATCACGGATAACAGTTACAAAGCACATTATATAGCAACATCGCATGTAAAATTATTGTACGCAAAAATTACATTATCATTCCGTAAGAAATACATTATCTAGTAATCAATAAATTCAATTAATTTTTTTAACTAACTAAAAATACGTTATACGATATAAATGAGACCAAAATACAAATTCAGAAAGTATGACAAACAAATTTAATTGAACTATTACGAATAATAACATAAATTTAACGTAATTGTTGATATTTTTTTAATATAAATCTGAATAGTCATTCATTATTTTGACAATTTTATTGAAGCACTTCCTGATTCCAAAAAAAATATCTAATAAAATTGTATCAAACATTAAAATTAAAAAACATTCGTTGTAAAATATGTATCTAAGATATATAGAAATTAAATCGGAAGAATTTGCTGATTTCGCTTATGTATTCAAAGTTCACGTTGCTGTTAATTAAAAAAAAAAAAAATATTCCATTCCCAGTGTCCCGGAATCTACGCTAACAACATCGTATATCGATTGTAAACTGTAGTAAATTGAAGTAAAATCTCTGCACCTCTGCCATTGTTTGCTTTTAGTAACATACAGTTGTTAATTTATATCATTCATAAAGTATTTTGCAAATATTTTAACTCAGTTGGATTAGTAAACAAAAATGGATTTCATTGACGATTTCATCTATGAGTACAAGAGCAATCCGTGCTTGTGGAAAGCCGATTCGGTGGATTTTCGGAACAGAACAAAACGACAAGAAGCGTATATAAGATTAATTGCTGTTGCCACCAAACATGGTGAACTGTACAACGTTGAGAGGACCAAGCAAAAGATCAACAATCTGAGATGTGCTTTTCGTCATCAGCTACGCAAATATAACGAAGTGAAGAAGAAAGGGGAAAAGTATGAACCGTACTGTCCAAAGCGAAGATATTTTGAATCTCTTATGTTTTTAAAGGACGAGGAGAACCCCGAAAAAAAATCAAAAGTGGAAGATAACCAACCCTTACAAAAGACATCAACAACAGACATCACTGTAGCACAACAGGAAGCTTGTGAGGAATTCTCCGATGCGGAGAGTTTGCCGAAACAAACGAAAAGCGATAACAAATCATCGCCCAGCAATAGCGCGAACGATTTCTGTGCCAATCTATTTGAAGAGGTCGAGATTGATCCCATTATCAGTATTCAAACCGTTAATTCTAACAATCAGGCATCCATTAAGGAAGTTGAGGTAATAATGCCAGCCAAGAACGACATTATCGCCGAAAGGAGAAAATCATTAAATCCTTCTGCCATCACAAATTCGCTGAACGATAAAATCAACTCTACCGTACATATAGTGGAATCAATCCGAAACCAACGCGTTCCGTCCTGTCCTAAATATGTCAAGAACAACCGGAAGCGTTCGTCATCGGCTTCGTCTCAGGTATCCGATGACAATGAAGCGACGCCGCCAGGGAAATGCAGGGCGGACATTTCGAATATCGATTTTGATCGACTCTTTTCACTCGCGCTTAAAAATGCCGATGGTCCGTTGGATGATCATTTCACAAATTTTGGAAAAGTAATTGCTCACAAGTTGCGATCGATGGAAAATGCACAAGCTATTTATGCTGAAAAAATTATTGCTGATGTTCTTTATCAGGGCCAGATGAAAATGTTATCTGCATTAAGTATAACTCAATTCCTAGGTGTAGATAATACAACCGTTTATGTTGAAAGTCCCCCAAAATAATATGTTAATTTTAAGCTAATGTTAAAACATACCCTAACCTAAGCTAATGTTATAATGATAAAATGAAATTATATACTTACATTTTGGCTACCAAATTATTGCCTTTGTTATTTTGTTCTTTTGCAAATGATCTTTATATATTAACAGCAGTCTTTGATCCGGCTTTTCTATGGAGGAATAGAGAAAACTGACTTAAAGCTAAAAACTTTTCTGTTTTCCGGTCACGCATATCAGCTTAAATTTTCAAACATTATGCGAAGAATTTATATACATGTCAAGCAAGAAAAATATTTTTATTTGTCAAGATATCTTTGCAAAGCTTCCCAAATTTAATATTCTAAGACTTCAAATTCCCAAAGCCTTATTAAAACTTTGTAATGGTCGGCGAATAGGTCTATAGGGTTTGGGGATCGAATGAGAGACCATCTTTAGAAAATAATAGGAAAGAAAAATTTGAAGATAAAAAATGTGAATAAATTATTTAATTAAATTTAATTAATTAAAATTATTAAATAAATAATAAATATGAAAATAACAACAAACAAACCAGCGGCAACAACAGGCGAAATAAATCTACGCCGCCACCAATGAGCAGATCGCCGGGGGACAATTGGGACACAACAGGAACCAAGGAGTCGAATCCAGGGAACATTGAGACGATTCGAATCATCCCAAAATAACGGCCAATGGGTGCAAAGGCACTGCTCATCAAGACATCAGTGATGAGCAATGCTACAACAGTGATGCACGCTTTGGCAGCCAATAAAATTAAAAGAAAATATCTATTTTTGTAAACTTTTAGCTAAGTAATTAATTGTTAATATATTACTTATATAACTGAATTTAGTGTAGGCCAACAAAATTTTCGAAATTCACAATATACACTTATTAACTAAGGATATTGTGGATAAAAAGAGATATGAATTGTGAATTAAATAGTCTAGTATGATACTAATGAAGATGAAGTGTTGAATTAATGTGATTGGGTGATGTGAGAGCGTAATACATAAGAGAATTTCTTCCGTGAATTATGCCGAGGAATCATTAAAAAGGGAGGGACACGCAGGCTGTACAACATCCACACAGCCAACACAGTAGCGAGCGGACTAGGCTCATAGAGGAGTTTGTTTTTTGTTATATAAAAAAAAAATACAAATTATTGTTAACTTGCCGCCCGATGTATCGCGGTCGAACCCCTCCTGAGCCGATATCTAGACGGCTGGGCGATATATTGCGGCTTCATGGAGCCATACAGATCCATCTCTCATAACTTATTGATTAAAGCTTTGGTAAGTTTTTGAATGTTAGTCTATTTGTTTGTTTTCAGCAATTCGTAGCTATTTTTAGTCGTTAGTCCGACTTTTTAATGTAATCGATAGTTCGCAATATTAATAGCGACTACCGAATCACAAGATAAGCAATCCATCATATCGATAGTATAATTGAGAATTTGTCATCTCTATTTCGTTCGTATTTTCGTAAATTACAGAGACCAATATGGATCGTAACAAATCAAGCGCCGCCAATCGGGGTCAAAAAAAGGCACTATTAGGTGCCGAATTATTTGCACTTGGTACCAAAACTGGTCGCGATGATCCCAAGAAAATACTACCAATCAAGGGAATAGCAAGCACTAGCTCGAGCTCCGTTGACAGAAAGCGAGATGCTTCTTCCAGCCTTGCCAATCATCCCAGCAAAAGATTTCGTGCTGGCCTCAAAGATGGAGCCACTGAAATGGCCAGCACAAGTGGAACTGTGCAGCACGAGATCTGGGAACAATTGGCCGAAGAGTGTGATTTATCCAATGTCATTGAATGCATTTACTCTGCCATCGAACAGAACGACAATGAGGCAGTTGTGCGAATTATTTGCGGTGTCATTCGGCACTCAACATCCACGTCGGTTGCCTCCCGAGCCAAGGTGGACAGTGTGGCATATTTAACACTATTGTTCGTGGCAAAAGTCCAGCCAAATTTTTTCAACAATGAAGTTGTTGCCTATGCCCTGTTATCATTTTTGCGCAGGGAGACGAATATGAAAATGCGCTATAATATTAATCTGCATATTCTTTTCACAAATCTGCTTGCTCGAGGATTTGCGGATATTGCCCAATGGCCGGAAGTATTGCTCAGAACATATATTGAAGATGCTGTCAATGAACGCTTTTGGGCTGATAATGATTACTGTGCACCGTTCGTTAAGAATATCTGTGCCGCCTTCAAAACGAGAACTCCACATTTGAGTCTGCTGCGTTGGGATGTGAACACTGCGGTGACTCCGGGACAAACACATCGGGAGAATTTTACAGTCGATGATGATTCAGGGGACAATTCCACACAGAGCCTTGATGCAAGTCCCTTCTTAAACTGGGAACTGGATCAAGCGGCGGATGCAATCTGTGCTGTGAAGCGAAGATTTCCCGATAATATGGTGCATAAATTAGTTAGCGAAGCTATTCGCGACCAACTAAATAAACGCCAGCAACAGGATAACTATACGAGAAACTTTCTCAAATTCCTGTGTAGCAGCGCAGGAATTGGTGAGGTCCGTTGTTTGAGCATCTCTCGCCTGGAGCTGTGGATACATAATGGCAAACTTGTTAAATTCGCCCAGCAACTTTTGTCGTATATATGTTTTAATATAAAGGGCAAAAACACACAGGACAACGAAGTCCTCCAAGTGTTGGTCAAAATGCGTTTGAAGACCAAACCCCTGATCAATCATTATATGTCGTGCCTCAAGGAAATGATACATCTACAGCCGGACATATTGGGCACAATTATGAAGCTAGTTGTTCAAAATGAGTTGTCGAACACAAGGAATCCAAATAACATGGGAATGCTTGGTAAGGCTCGAAGATTATAATATATATACACCATTTTATTATATTAAAAGTCGTGGGAAAGAACAGACTTGGAATACTTGCGGGTCCTCTGGCGGGTCATTGTAACCTAAGAAGTCACCCAACTGAACTCAGTATAGTAGCAATAGCAGCGAAATTTGTCGGATTTGTAATGGTAAAGAATACTCAAAGGACGTCATGGCAGATAAAAATGTAATAGTATACTAGGGAAACATGTTTGAAATTCGGAGGATATAGTGTAACGAACCCTTTTTAGTTCGTTCAGTTTTAGCTGGGCTAAAACTCAGCCGAGCTATGGGTTCGAGCAACAAATTTATATTTGATTGCACTGCGATAATTAATAACACATATCTTTCAATATATACTAACTATGGTTTTTATTTCGGCTTCAGTTATTACTTTGGAACGATTATAACTTATCTGGATGCTGTCCTTGATCCTTCGAAGCTCCTTGCTGGTGGATCGTCCTGTTACGATTCACTGGTCGACGTGTTGCCTCTGTCCGCCCACTTGCACTGCCTCTGACTGGCTGTGGTTAGTCTCAGACTTACTCTGGCCCGACAGCGAGTTCCTCACAGACCGACTGTCTGCCTCTGACTGACTGACTTCCGTATCTGCGACGCCCTTTTTATAGGTCCGGTCGCTGCATTATTAGGTCAGCGGTCGCCTCATATTGCGGTCGCTGCCCTCAGCGGTTACTTCACTGCTGAGTTTGCTCTATTTGATGGGAATTAGGTCAGCGGGCTCCTTAAACCTATGAATATCTCGAATTCGTGCAGATTGTTAGATTGTGGAATAGCCAACTTGAACGAACCAAATAGCTTCTGAGTTCTCGAGTACACAGGTGTGCATATTTGTATTTTCCTTTTTAATTTTGTACATAAATACTGAAAATATTCAGATACTTCTAAAATGGAAGATTGTGTTTAAAAAGGGTAATCTTTTCAATTTTCTGGGTAAGTTTTCCTAAAATTTAGAAGAAATATGTCTAATTTACCAGGATGTTTTTTGAATACTTTTGACTGTTGGTTGCTTATGTTAAGATGGAATCATTTTTACTTTTTACAAATATTTGTTGACTTTCATTTCGCAGCGACCATGTTTCAAACATCACCGGACCAATCGGCAGTTAATCTAGCTGAAATATATCAGGAATTTCTGCTACAGCGCGATGATTGTTTGAGGACATTGCGTGTCTTTTTGAGAGAACTGGTGCGAATGCTGCGCTTTGATGTCAATCTCTTAAAGTTTTGTAAGACGTTCTTAAGTGAACGGGACGAGCTGAATCCACAAATTGAACAATTTGATTTCAAGGAGCGTATTTTCCATTCAATGGTCGACATTGTGTGTCTCTGCATGTTTCTGTCAGCAACGCCACAAGCGCGCGAGGGAAGTTTATCCCTGAAGACCAATCGTGATGTGAAAAACAATCAAGCTCTGATCCGACTTTATAATCAGATGTCACAAATACAATTGGATTCTGTTTCGTGGATGTATGAAACAGTTCCAAATTTATTCAAAATACAAGGCATCGAATATCATCAGGCTCTGCATAAGCTTCTATTGCTCGATAATCCGGAACAGTATTCCCGCTGTGATCAGTGGCCATCGGAACCGGAGAGGGGAGCTATATTAAGAATAATATCCGAAACTCCCATACACGAGGAGACCTTATTAAGGATTATACTGATTGGCATCACAAAGGATATTCCGTTCTCAATTGCCAACACATTCGATATCTTATTGCTGGTCATCAAAAGGGTGTCGGGCATGAAGGCAACCGATTATCCTGCAGTGCAAGCTAATAAATTTGATATCATTGACTTTCTGTTTAGCATGTCGGAATATCATCATCCGGAGAACATTCGTTTGCCAGCCGACTATGAACCCCCGAAATTGGCAATAATTGCATTCTATTGGAAGGCATGGCTAATATTACTAATGATATCTGCGCATAATCCCTCAACGTTTGGGGCCTTCTGCTGGGATCATTATCCCACAATGAAAATGCTTATGGAAATCTGCATAACAAGTCAATTCAACAATTGCATTTCACTCAAAGATGAGCTACAGGTATGATGTACAGATGATGATGACATTTATCCTTTCTGATGTATTACTTTTGCGCATATTTTCACAGATAATCACCGTGGAGCGCGATCATATTCTGCAATTTGAAACGTACTTGGCGGCACAAACTTCACCGCATGCTGTGATCACTGAGGAGAATGCAATTTTGATTACCCAACTGATGCTGATGGACCCAATGGGAAACCCAAGAAAAGTACCCAATTTAGTTTTAGAACAACTCAAGTTCCTCAATCAAACATACAAGTTGGGGCATTTGTTTTGTCGTTGTCGCAAGCCCGACTTACTCCTGGATATTATCCAAAGGCAGGGCACTACGCAATCAATGCCTTGGCTATCGGACTTGGTTCAAAATAGCGAGGGCGATTTCAGTCATCTGCCCGTGCAGTGTTTGTGTGAATTTCTGCTATTTAATGCGAACAGCATAAATGAGGAGAATAGTCGCGATGCGGAGCTAGTGAATTTCATTCGCAATCTAATAACGGACGCTAGCTATAACTATAATGTTGTTTGCGAAGTCTTGGACTATATCTTCCGTCGTTTGTCGTCCACTGTCAGTCAGTCGAGAGTAGCGGCCCTATCGGGCCTGAAGATCATTTTCAAAAACGTTGGCAAATACGAACACGAATGGCTGTTGAAATCGATTCAACAAATTCCGCATTTCATGGAGGCCAAAATGTACATAATCCCACAGCTGCGCGCTGCCTGTCAAGTCGAGAATTGTCCGGAACTCATCATGGCCTATATACAATTCATTACGGCGCATACTCTCAACGATCCGGTTAATGAAATGCTGGATCATGTCATCGATATGGCTCAATTGATTGTTGAGCGGAGCACAATGTTTCAGCATATTATCATCTCGCAGGAGGATTACGAACTGAATCCCGACGACAATCGTATTCAGACATTGAGATGTCTTTTTGTGATGTTCAACAATTACATAATCAAGTTGCGTGAATTTCACGAGCCATACGAATGGACGGAATATCCAGATCTATTGATGGTGCAATTCGATGATGGAGTCCAACTGCCACTCCATATTAACATAATACATGCGTTTATTATACTGCTCACTTATTCAAATGCAAAAATGTCCGAATCGATACCGATCCTCGATTACTGGTTTCCACCGGGTCGACCGGCACCCGTCGCATTTCTGCCCACAATGCCCCAGGAACAGATTCAACTGTTGCCCGACTGGCTGAAACTGAAAATGATTCGTTCCTCGGTGGATCGCTTAATCGAAGCGGCCCTCAATGATCTGACACCCGATCAAATTGTGCTATTTGTGCAGAATTTTGGAACGCCCGTAAACTCAATGTCCAAATTACTAGCCATGCTGGATACGGCCGTATTGGAACAATTTGATCTAGTTAAAAATGCTATACTCAATAAAGCATATTTGGCACAATTGATTGAGATCCAACAGGCACGAGGTGCTAAAAACGGTCATTACACAGTTCAGGCACTCGATCTTCATTCCCATTCACAAACCGTACCCGATCTACCAAAGATTAATACACAAATCCAAGAGAATCTGCATATCGTGCTCTATGATCCCGAATCCGTGCACAATGCGACTAATAAAAGTCCTTCGAAAGAAACAATATCAATGCTGCTTAAAACTCCAAATCCAGATGTAAACACCTCAATTGAATATCGCAAATTAATACACAATCTGTTGGATCTGGTCGTCAAACCAGTCAAAAGAAACGCCGATTTCGTAGCATCCATATGCGAAGTTGTGGCTCATTCTTCGATGGAGTTTGCACATGACAAAAAATATGGTAACAATGTGATTTGCGTAAATCGGGGCGCAGCAACTTTACTGCGAGCGTTTTTCAGTGTTAAACTGCCCAATGAATCCTATCACGGCATCGAGAAAATGCTGAAAAAAAATGTTCGACTTTCAAAGCAATTGCATACAGCTTTAAAGAGTGATTTCAAAACCGAATTGTTTCTGGCTAGCTTAATGTTCATGGTGAAGGGCTCGAATCAGCTACACTTTCAAAAACTAAAAGTTCAAAATGCTACGCTTGTGACAAAGAAAGTAGTTCGAGAAATGATACAAAGTTTCGATAAGGATACAACAACGGCATCAACAACAACAGCAACAACAACAACAACACTCGGGCAAAACAATTTTTCAAACATTTTCCATAATGGTTTATTTATTGATTGGCTTGCGGAGGCCGATCCTGAAATAGTACACACAAAACTTTTGAAGGAAAGCTTTTTATTTTCGAAATCGTGCAGTGAATTTCGATTTTATCTGTTGTCGCTGATAAATCATCAAACCAATTGGAATACAATCGAGGGAATTGCTGAACGTTTATTCAGGGAATATAAACATGATTACGACTACAGCACGGTGCTCAACTATTTTGAGGCCCTAACAACAAATCCAAATCTGTGGAAGGGTCGAGATAAATACATGTCCAAAAATGTGCAACCATATTCGTTTTTCAAATTGAAGCCCACCGAGTTGGAGGCCTTTATGCACTTTGTCCTATCCGAAGGAGTTGAAGAGTGGAAAACTGATAATAATGCCAGCTATGATTTCAAACTATGCTTCCGCATGAATCTATTGTTCAAACTAACCGAAAAGCGAAAGGATTTAATGGTCAAAGTAGTGGAGTATGTGGAGAAGAGTACGGTTGCCGATAGCTTAAAGGATCAGGTATTGCAACAGCTGTACATTATGTATCCAAGAATTAAATTCCTCAAGTATTGCAAGCTGAATGGTCAAACGTGTAAGCTGCAAAGTCTTAAGGGCTGCCAGGCTGATAAAATATCGAACAATTTAATCACCTGTCTGGGCAGTCTTGTGGCCAAAAAGGATTTCGAAACGCTGTCAGCGGACACAGAACTTCTCTTGCGCAAGCTGGCTGCATCGCATCCCTTGCTCTTTCTGCGCCACTTGGGCGTATTATCATCTGCGATGCAGGGACGAGCCCAGAATAGTATGAAAGCCTTGCGAGAGGATCATCATTTCCATCGATTCGTTCAAATCCTGAGAACTTTGGAACTATTGCAGCCCACGATCTTCGATGATGCCTATAAGAATGAAATTCAATCGTCTCTATCCTGCTACTTCACCTTCTTCAAACATCACAGTTCGGTTAAGGAGGCTTGCCAGATGCTCGTCAAGTTTGTGGAGGTCCTGCAATCCTATATCAATTGTAATCCCTCGAGCGCATTATTATTCATCGAGCAATATGTCGGCATATTGACGGAACTGGCTGTTAAATACACCTCAATTGGTAAGCTGCAAACCTTGGTGCAATCTGTTGCCTTGCTGCAACACAAATCGAATACCTTATCGGAACTCGATGATGAAGAAGTTAAATTGGAATATGAACTCGATGGCCATTCGTCGGATGCAAAAACCGCCACCAATAAACCAGCTGTTAGCGATGTAGAGCCCTTGGATGGGAATTTAAATGTTCAAGATGTCGTTGCCCGGGGATCGTTCTCGGTTTTGAATTTGGGTGCGGCGGGCAAGGCAAATTTAACAGATGTCTCTCCACATTTTCTGGACTTGATCAAGATCATTAAGCAGTCGAATATCGAGGATGTGATTTTGGGGCCGCTGCAGGAAATGGAATGTTTAACATCCAAACGATTTGTATTTATAAATGAGTTATTTGAGCGACTCTTGGATTTGATATTCTCGCCCAGCGCACAGATCAGATCCATTGCCTTTATCATTTTAATACGACACCTAAAGCACAATCCGGGCAATTCGGATATTAATCAGTGTACTCTAAATGCATACATACAATGCCTAAGAGATGAGAACTCGTCTGTGGCAGCAACGGCCATTGATAATCTGCTTGAGATATGCATTCTGTTGCAGGAGCACGCTGTCGAAATCTTATGTGTTGCCTTTTCGCTTGGCATCAGGTCGTGCCTCAATACAAATAATCAAATTCGGAAAGTAATGCAAACATTGGTCATACAACATGGTTATTAACTTTTTAGTTCCATTTGAAATTTATAGATACTATTATTTTCACAGCACTTAAGCATAAATATCATTAATCAAAACCCTAACAATTCAACAATAATTATTTAAGATTAAAACATAAATCGCTGAAATATGTCTGAGAATTGAAAAATATTAATAAAATTGGTAATTATATACGAAGAACTAATATATCTATATATAATGCTCCTACAAAGTTATTTCGAGTATATAACCATGTGAATAACTTTTGGCTTTTTGAGAAACAATAAATATTTTTAACATAATCTGTCTTTCAAATCTTGTAATCAACGTTTTTGGATACAACATTTTTCCTTTGTTGCAAATAAATAAATGCCGTATTACTTTAAAATTATTGGATCAGCAGACGCTATTTATGCATGAGACGTCCCCGACCACAGCTAAAAAAAAAAAATAAAACCACTCACAGACTGAAAAAGACTACAAATTTACTCACCGTTTCCAATGTAATGAAGAAACTTTATAGAAACTAAAAAAAAAATGTCAACACATCCAAATCCTGGCCTACTTTCAGATGAATTTTGCCTAAATACTTCAGGTCTTAAATTGGGATGAGGTCTGCTGACAGTGCGCAGGCCACTCCAAAATGCTTACCGATTTTAATTTAAAATCTAATAATAAAATTCAAAATACTAACGCAAACATTTGGTTTTATTATGGTTTCTATGCAATTTATTGAACATACTCCATAAGAGAAGATCTGATATCCATCCAGTTTAATTTTTTTTCTAGATTTTTACTTGCCTCAACACAACATATTGTATTGATAATTTTTGTATTATTTGTAACTTGATCAAAATAATAATAACATAATCAAAGTCAAGTCCCTCAAACACATGTGTTATTTTTTTCTTTCGAAAATTAATGATTTCTGTGAATAAATCGTAAGTCCAAGAGCAAAATTAATTGAAAATTGAAAATAAGAGCTTAGTCCCGTCATTTGTGCATTGAAAAAATGACAATTTTAACGACATAAAGATCATTTATATTTTGTTGTATGTATCATTAAGTTTACATGCTGTTTTCAATATCAAGCGACTTTATTTTTTTGTATTTCTTAAACAAGGTAACGTCTTAATTTAATAGGTCAAATTGGTTATGAAAGCATGTTCAATAATCGATCGAAAATAAGTAAATACATAAATAGTTAAACTTCACTTGTTTCTTATACAGAACTATTTATTTAGGTATTTAAGAAACACGCATATATATTTATATATGTATATGTCAAAGAAAAATCAAACTAAATAAAATACATTATCCCTCGCATCCTGCTCCTCTCATCTTTCTCTCTAGTCGCTGCACTATAGAGCTCTCTTAGTCTTTTTTTCGAATTTTCATAACTCTATTCTGCCGAAATGTGATCGGGTTCCTCGCTCCTATGGAATCTATCCCACATCCGCAAGAACAGATTCTCCAAGCCTTTGGCATATTGTGAACAATCAAACAATGGACTATCGACGCGTGCTTTCCACACCTTGGCCCTCAAGGTTTTTAAGTATTCCCGCTCTGTGCCCAGCCGAATAGCAATCTCCTGATATGACTCTCTGCTGTGTGCTATCAACTCCGGACATCCGAGTGTGGCTAATTGTGATGCAGCAACTCTGCAATTGCAATTAAAATTTATTATAATTATTATATAATCTGATGAGTACAATAATTATACGTAATACCTGGAAGCTAATGTTTCTCCGGGCAGGGTAACAACTGGAGTTCCCGTCCATAGGACGTCCATTGATGTTGTGTGGCCATTGCACAGTGGAGTGTCCAGGCATATATCTGCCAGTTGGCCACGACGCACGTGTTCTTCCTTTGCAGCTACGTTCGAAAATATTATTCTATCCGCCGAAATGCCTACAGAAATTACAAAATTATTATATTATATTATTTAGTAATTGGCTAAATCTTTGTGCAAATAATAAGTTTACTTTTTAAAATCGGTTCAGTTTTGACAAAATTATATCAGAGAACAGTAAGCACACAGTACAGCTTAGTCCTGTGATCCATCCCTATATACAATCTTTGGGCAGAACATTTTAATTTAAAACTACAAATTTTATATTGTTTGCTTCATTAGATGTCAGTCTAATGTAAAGTTGAAAATTTGTGAAAGTCGGATAAGCTTGTAACTCCATAAAGTGTATCTATATTATTGATCAGCATAGTAACCGAGTGCATTTGCCTTCTTCTTCAAATACTCACCCAGATCGCTGACAGATTTTTTGATATTTTGCTCGCCAACCGCTGGAAAACGCAGAAGCCACAAAACGGATTTGGGTACATTTTTCAAAATGACTACCCAGGATTGCAGAGTTTGGGGATCGATTTTATAGAGCTGATTAAAGTTGCAGTAAACAATGGCGTCATCAGGTAACATGTATTGACGACGTGTGGTTATAACAATATTTTGGGGCACCTCTTCGCCCGTTGCTGCCTTATTATTTGTCTGTGTTGTAGCAAGTCCATTTTGAACGACGACACCGTTCAGGGATGTCTGCACCTGTCCCGTTGCAATCATGGACGCAATCTGTGTAGTGCTTGGCAACTCTGCCACTTTGTGTGTAATCTCCACCGGCTTATTTGCATTGATGACTTCCTTGATCTCTTTCACATCGGTGCTCTCCACCAGAGGCGATAAGTCTGTGGCATTTATGACTGCAACATTATCCACCACCGTTGATTGCTGTTTGTCGCACAGAATTAGGCGCTCTTTGAGATGCGGAAACATTTGCTTGTGATCACCAATGAAATATGTGTAAGGCATATAAGATAGCTTCTCACTGTACTGATAGGCCAATTCCATGGGACTCGTGACGGCATCAGTGATAATATAATCCATGAAACTTGCGCCACTTGTGCCCGGATAGCCCAGCCACATCACCTGAATCGGAGCCGGACGTAGGGCAAATATTTCATTTCTTGCGCCCTTGGTATAACCGTTCATATTAACTAGAATGTGGATGCCATCATTGTAAATCTGATCGGCTGCTTTGCCATTGCATGGGATCAAAGAGAGATCCACAAAATGCTCAGCTTCACGGCTGATTTTCTGACGGAAAGCCGTACCATCATCCGGACTGAGGGCATAACAGAATATCTCGACTTTTAAGCGATCGTGTAAGCCGGGTATCGATTGCATCAGATGTGAGGTAGGATGATTCCCGAAATCGGAGCTCAAGTATCCAATGCGTAATCGCCCATCCTTGGCCAGTTCCCGTTGGAAACTGAACGCCTGCTTGTGCAGGACGTGCACCTTCTCCAAACACAAGTTAGCATGCCTCGCGGCTATGGCCCTGCGGTACTCGTGCGTCAATGGATAGAGCATTGAGTGATGCGGATGCACCGATGGCAAACGATTCTTTTCCAGCTGCTCGGCAACGATGCTAACTAATTTCTTCATGCGCACATCGTAGTCTGTCCAATCGCAAACGATCTGCAGGCAATGGGCCAAATTGCAATAGGCATCGGGAAAGTCAGGTTTCAGCTTGAGAGCTGTACGATAAGATAGAATAGCTTCGGGTATATTCCCCGAGTCCTTATGTATGCTCGCCAAATTGCTATGTGCATCGGCGAATGCCGGATTAATTTGAATCGCCCGAGTATAGCATTGTAGGGCTCCACTAACATCCTGCAATTCCTTCAGAGTGTTGCCCATATTCGAATAGGCGTCAGCGAATGTTGGCTGAATCCGGATTGCCTCCTTATAATGCATGAGAGCTTCTTTCAGTTTGCCCTGTTGCTGGAGCACAGAGGCCAAATTTGAATGGGCAGCTGCAAAATCGGGAAAGACTTCGAGGGCTTTCAAATAGAGTCGCGTGGCCTCCTCGATAAATCCCTGTTCTCGTTTTATGTTTGCTAAATTGTTGAGAGAATCGGCATGATTTGAGCACAATCGCAGTGCCGTGTTATAGCAATCTTCAGCTTCTTTGACCTGCAAGCAAATAAATAATTGAATTCAATCACTCCGCCGGGCTGCAATATTACGGAATAATAAACATTACCTGTCCCTTTTCCTTGAGGGCATTTGCCAGATTGCAATATGCGTCGGGGAAGTTTGGCTGTAATTCAATTGCCCGCCTGTATGTGTCAATGGCCAGATCAATGAGTCCTTGCTCATAATAAACACACGCCAGATTTCCATGGACAACAGCATTATTGGGCGATAGATTTAATGCCCGCAAATAGGCGGCCACAGCTCTGTAAAAATACAATACAAAACAGACACATTAATATCCTACAGGTCGGCAGTGAAAGCGGTATTAATACTCATTATAATAATAATAATATTTAATTATTTAAATATTTATACAGTCGCTCACACAAACTAACATTTTCAATTGTATTTATTGTACAAAATTATATATGTTAACAAAATTAATAAACGAACTTGATTATTTTGATAGAATATTTTAAATAGCCGAAGATTTTCTTCAACTTGATGTCACAGCTTATCAAATAAGGATTTTGACAAAATTAAACATTTTGTGTATTTTGAAAATTGGGAACTTTAACCGACTCTACCCTTTAAGCAAATGATGCCATCAAATTTTGTTGATGTTCCCTAAGGGATTTGAACTCATTTCTCGATAGAGATATACATTTACCAATTATCCAAATTTAATGTTAATTATGAATATAGTTCAACTAGTAGATTCTTGTCTTGCTCCTCTACAATTCGCACATTATAAAGGCCCTTAAAATTTACTTATAAGTCCAAATATTATGTTTTCGGTTCCGATTCGGCTGCCCTATGTGTGATATACAGATGCACCGCTCCATTGAATTGCGTATGCTTGGAATCGTTGGTAATCATTGATATTAAATCATGAAATATAGACCAACCAACATTTAGTTGTAATGTAATGTTTAATAACATATTGTTTATTTACCTTTTCCAGCAATGTCGCAATACATTCACATAGCGATTTACATAATTATTACTATATTGTTTGGTGTATTCGGGCGCCTTATCTTGATCTTCTCGAATACGAACAATTGTATAAATAACTATGCACTGACAGTCCATTATTATGATTACGGCACCAGACTTGCATTTGAAACAGTTAGCATAATAAAATACGATCTGAATCTATTAAAAGTGGAAATCCATTTGAAATGATTTAGTCAGTGCTGGTAATGAAACCATCAGCAAAACTCTGTTTAATGATCTGCCAAATATCGCTGTGGATATACAAATTAATTTGCGGCGACTTTATTTCCAAAACAACCCATAATAATAAAGAAGAAAAAAAAACATCATGACTTGAGTGAACTGCCTACACACACTGTATGTGGTGTGCATAATTTTGTTTAAGAGCAAATTTTCATGAAATTATTTATGTACCCTGTACCAAACAAAATGAGCAGGTTGGATATAATATTGAAGTTCAGGGCAAGCGAAAATAAATGGCATCAATATAGTCAAAATACATATATAATCACCTCTTTTTATTCGACTTAGAACATTTAGAGCATTATGGAAATTATTGAGTGATTACTACGAAAAGTGTAAATGTCTGAATACAAATATCTATATCATCTATATCTCAGCACATAACACTTTACTACATGGTAGCTGCTAGTCGCATATCAATTCTTATGCTTTATTTTGTATACTTTGCCATGAAGTAAAATTGTTTTTCTTTCATTTCGCTTACTCACATGTGTGTGTGTGTTTTGTATACAATTAAACAAAGAAGATAAACCAAATACGTGAGCAACAAATGTTTAATTACTATACTGACAATTACAATCCTAGCAAAAAAAAAAATATAATACAGTTATCAAAAAATTCGTAATCTTTTGTTGCTTTACATAACATGAATTTTCAAGGTCATTTTCCATGCGCCGAAATGATTTTTCTGGATAAATGTTTCTATACACAAATATATGTCTATCTATATGCATATGTATGGCGGCCACTAACGAAATTTCAGAATCAAAACCAGAAACTGAATTTTTTGACTTCCATGTGCATAGATATTTTTAGAATATGCGAGGGTTGCCTCAAGGCTATCTGCCTCAAAACAGAAAATCAATTTGTTTAATGACACACTGCTGCCAAGTTTCGAACAGACAATAAGCCTGCTGGCGTGTGTACCAAAGAAAAACAAAAAGGAAAGAACAACACCAAATACATACATGCACGCATACATGCATACATAACATGTATGTGTGAGAGAAGGAGATGCAATGCCCTAATTGCATCCTTCTTTCTATTAGCAACAACAAAATGACGACGTCGCTTACATTTTTAAGGGTATCTGATCTTTGGTCATATCCTTAAATATCATTGTGCGACATTTGTGTAATTGAAGTGAGTTTAATTCAAATCCCAATATTTATTTTTAATTTTACTAACTAACCTGTCGAATATTCTGGCCTCCTTGAGCACGTTGCCCAAGTTGATGTACGCATCCAAGAAATTGGGATCAAGTGTGACGGCTTTTTCAAAGTGATGAATTGCCAGCCAAATCTCTCCTTGTGCATTGAAAACACAGCCCAAGTTGCTCCATGCCACTGCAAATCCTGGACATGTTTCAATCGCCTTCAAATAACAGGCCTACAATTATTATTGAGGAGAAATAACAACAAATCGAATCTGTTAATTCTTCCGAACATTGTATAAAATATATAAGAAATTAATTACTTTGGCTTCCTCCAAGCGACCTAAAGCCTTCAGCAGGTTACCCAAATCGCTGCGCACGCAGTACAAGTCCTATCAATAATAAAAAGAATTCAATGATTGATTGTTTCCAATTTGTGCAGTATCTTAAGATGTAAGCTTACGGGATTATATTGCAATGCGGTTATGTAAGCTTGAACGGCAGACTCCATATCACGTGCAGCTACTAATGCAGCAGCCAAATTTATATATCCATCGATAAAGTCGGGCTTCAAGCGTACAGCTCTGCGATAGTTGTCTAAAGCTTCTTGCAAGAGTCCTCGTTCCTTGTAAACATTTCCAAGATTGCTGCAATTCGGGATATTATATTCACAATTATTGACTATCTATACTTTATCAGATCGGATATACAAACTTAACGTCAAAATTTTACTACAGTATACAAGGGTATTAAAATTAACATATTTGTTTAAGATCTCACCTGTAAGCTTCTGCAAGCACCGGATTTTGTTTGATGGCCAGTGTTGAGAATTGTGCCGATTTATCCAGCCGTCTGCATTGAAAATGAATTGAGGACAGCAGCAACAGGACTCCTGTATTGGTGCTATCCTGCCGCCATAATTGCATGCAGTGTTTCTCCGCATTCTCATAGTCTACAGCTTGGTATTCCCGATGTGCCAACTCCAATAATCCTACAGAAATTTTAATAAAATCACCTTTACGAATAAAAATATAATTTTTGACTAGATATAAAAATAGACAGACATTTCTTTCTTCTGAATTTTATCCATTTTTAAAATATGTTTTTGCCATATATAATATCTGAATATGATTTAATAATTTGCAGCAGTAAACAGCAAAATAATCGTTGCCTTATCTCCGTTCAACTTTTATATTATCAAAATTTAACTTTCTGATTTTTTTTTAACTTCCTCCCACCGAAAATGAATCGCATTCGATTTTTTCATTATAAGTTTTTGGCAAAGCCGCTAAAATAGAACTTTATCAAAATATTCGACGAGTGCAGTTATTTTCCAGTGACCGTCTCATACACTTACTCACTTGTGTGTGTGTGTTTACACATATACAAATGCAGTTGGTAATATATATGCATACACACATGGACCACTACACACACAAACACTCGCATGAATGTATGTATTGTGTGTACATATATTGTATTTTAAAGGAATTTTCCATTATTGTTCTCTTGCATGGCCGATTACGTGCGTTCGATTCACGTGTGCTAATGACAATATGCGTACATATATAAATATTTAGGTGTATACCTGCCTACATATAACACTTTGTAATCATTCATTCCTCTTACCGACAGATGCGAGTGGTGGGTGATCGTTGGGCTTTCCAACTGCATTGTTGTTATTGGGTAGGTGATTTTGTTGCTGCAGTAGAGAATGTGGCGAAGAGTGCTGCTGCGTCTGTTGGCCCTGTCCTTGAGTGTGCATTGTTTTTACCGTGGGTTCTTCATATATATATTGGGTATGTCAGAGATATATTTGACGTGAGAATTGTGTCTAAAATCAATACGCGAAACACAATAAAAAGCACTGCAAATTTGAACACTTGCACACTGCTCAATGCATGGAAACCCTTTATTAATCTGTAAATATGTTAACCAATCTTAGTTAAATACCAATCAACATATATACAATTATAATTTATTTGCACTACAAACAAGTATTTGAAGCACCTTAGATTAATCAAGTGCTGGGTAGTCAATAGAGATGGCCGATATTTAAATGTCACTAGTTTCGGGCACTTCGATTCTACCATCGATAAAAATTGTAATGTGAACGAGTCACGAGTTAATGAAAATATTGTGTATCTATCAACACTTATTCCGAAAAAAAATTTTAAAAATACCCCAAACGATTGGTGTGGGCTTAAGTAGCAGAAATGTTATTGTGGCAGCAATATAGATAAGTAAAGTCGCATCAATGAACCCCAAAAATCATCGATAAGAAAGATGCGACCTTAATTTTGATAAGGAGCACCAATGTATACCGGTACTAAGATGATAGTAGCACTTCCAGCTGGATATTAATTTATTTCGGCAGCAGTAGCAGCTGATTCATTTCAATGAAATTATGTACATTATCAGAAATACTTGAAAATCTTTTTTCAAAGATATGACAGTAACTTAGAAAGAATAAATTCAAATATTTATGGGGATATCTAAACATTTTGATTCTTTCTTATCGGTTATTACTGCATTGCATTGTAGCTTTGGATTACACACACTTCATGTATTTCTTATGGGACGTCAATAGTAACTGAATATTATTTTTGTAATTACCAGAAGACACGAGAACCAAATCGCTTGAGCTATTGATTCTAAGCTTGCTTACAATTTAAATGTGACAAGCAGCATTAGTCAATAATCCCCAAATTAAAAGAAATATTATTGTTTGCTGTACTTCAAGATAGAATTTATTTGTTATTCTGGAAATCTATCAATTGATTTGATCCACACATTTACAGCTTCAACTTGGTGCGCCTCCAATGACGACGCTTAGCGTTGTACCTGAAAAAAATAAGATTATCCCATTTTAGTAAATTATTTCAATTCGTAGACATATTACAGACACAATTAAGGGGGAAACAGCGGGCAACCGCTTCGTGCAGTTTTACATTAAAAATAACATCCAAATACAACATTATTGGCTCATAATTATTATAACGTGATTTTTCTTTGATTAAAAGTATTTTTTTCTTAACTTAAGTCACTAAACTACACATTTATCCAATATTGAACATTATCTACATAGATAAACAAACATGAAAACTTACCTTATGGTATTTCCTGTCCGCAAGCGAACCCATTGGGGAACTGATCTGTTTTGCTTTAGCTTTTTAGCTAGCTTCTGCTTGATGCGGAACGATTTATGTGCCGCCTAAGAATTCAGAACATTGTACACATAAATTTAATTAATATTATAAATATCAGCAAAAGATTTCTTCAAACATTGTCGATTAAATTACTAACCATTTCGTCAACCGTTGTCAAAGGCCGCACCGGAAAGAGAGTCGGTATTAGTGACGTACGCCAGCTTTGCAACTTTGGTCAATCGAATTTTACGCGATGTTTTTTCTTATCGATATTTGTATGACATTCGATTTGTGCTATACCCTGGCAAGTTAGCATCTCTATCACAATTTGTTGCATATTATGGAACAAATGGTAATTGATGATGATGTGAAACACTGACGTCTGCCATCTGCTGTCCATAAACCAGTGTTGGAAAACATTAATTTGATTCGGATGTTGCTTATCGTTTCTTATCTGGCGAGAGTTATTCCTCCTCCGTAGTCTAGATTAATACTGCATTTAGATTTAAAAACCAGGCTATTGGTCAAATGCATGTTAAAATAAATAATGTCTGCTATCAAATGCTCTTCAGTATTTTACATTTAACGTTTGCAGAGCTATTTACAAAAGTAAACGCTGCATTAATACAAATCATAGTTTATATTATTTTACTTCATTGAATTAAACTCCACACTCACTTTCATTATACATACGTATAATTAAATTTTGAATGCTTTTGGTTTTAAAAAAGAATTATATTTAACGTTTCACATAGTTGATTGTAAAACCGGTTTTATTAATTATTTCTTCAACAGAATCTACAATTATTCTGCAGGGCATTCCATGGAGCCATTATTGAGGTCGTCAATAACATCATGAGGATGTTTGCCATCAACTGTGCATCCAACACTCTGGGCTGTGCCAAGCACTTCCTTGCAGGTACCTTTCAGCTCACGGGCCATTGACCTCGGCCTCATTGTACGGGCGATGGCCAAAATATCATCGAACGCGATATTGCCACTGTGCTTGACTGAAAGATACAAAAACCAAAATATACCATTATTAAATTAGATCAAAAAAACTGAAACTTTCAACAAATCACTTGGATAAATAACTCAACACTCGTATTCATTGATAAAATAATTTGGAATTCATATAATCTATGGCACTAGAAATCTTTCCTTTTTTTAAATTAAGTTTAATATTTAATTTTGTGTAATTTAAGCTATATTTGAATTATATTATAAACTTTTAACGACTGATTTTAGTTAGAATTAAATAAATAAATGAATTAAGGAGCTCAAGCCGATTTGGAATATTTGGCACAAATAGATAGTTTTAAATTAATTAGGCAAGCTGTTTAATTATCTTAATAAAACACTGCTTTTGGGCTTGGCTGCCCTTCGACAGAAATAATGGAAACCGAAGAGTTCAGTAGTTCTTTGATAAAGTCGAACCGGCTTATTCTGAGCACATCTCTCACTAAACGATCCTTTTTGTTTTATAAATATGTATCTCATATCTTTAAGTGTTGTTGTTGTTTCCTTGTTCTAAATCACAGCACTCCAAAAAGTAAAACAAACTTACTGTTCTTCTGCTTCTTCCTGTCACGTGGAGGTTCCTTCAGGGCCCTGATGATCAGGGAAGCAGCCGATGGGACCACAGAAATGGTTGCCTGTCTGTTTTGGATGGTCAGGCAAACGGTGATCTTCAGACCCTTCCAGTCGGAGGTGGCTTTGGCAATATCATCACCTACTTTTTTAGGGGACTGCAATCAATCACAATTAGCTTCTGAATTAAAGCAAAGTAAATTGCGAGTACTAACCAAGCCAAGGGGACCAATTTTGGGAGCCAACGATGAAGTGGCGCCAACCTCGCCTCCTACGCAACGAAGGTAAACTAAAAATAAAATAAAATATTTAAAGTTGAACACATATTTAATATGGAATAAATTTAAAAACCTACCATTTTTAACTTCGGTAGGGTCAAATTTGGGTGGCATCTTGAGTGTTTTCAGCAACTAAAATATAAAGATTACGGTCAATTTTTTGGATTTTTGGTCAACACAAAATAGAACGTACCGTCGACAGAAGTGCCGCAAAGAAAAAGAGTCGGTAAACATGTTTGTCACAAAACAATCAGTTTCCGGTTATATCGATATCATATGCATAGTTTTTGGAACACGAAAATGGAACAATTTAATTTCATGAACTATGAACTTTATAAAATCTTTTGTGATTTCTTAGTTTTCTAATTAAATTTTTAATTTAATTTAATTAGCTTTTACTTTTTATATTAATCAATTTATTTTTCAAGCATATATTTAATTTATTTCCTTTTATATTCTGGCAGTATTTTTTCGTAAATTATAAGCCAAAACGTTAAGAAATAATAGCCTTAAAAATTTAAATTACAAATTATCAAGGGCCGACAGTCAAAAATTTAATTATTGAATACCATTTTCAAGTTTATCTTATTAAATAACTTGTGCAATATATGAATGTGCTTAAGGCAAGGGAGTTGCTCTTCTATAATGTAAAAGCTAAAGCCAACCTTCACTCATTAAATAAAATCCCTGATTTAAAATGTCCTTTAATAATTAGATTTTGAAGATTAGCGCAACGGTCCAATGCATTTTCGACAACTTATCTGGCTTCGATAAACTTTAATTTGCAATCATTCATCAAAAAATATAAAAAAAAATATTAGAAAAAAAAATACCAAAAAAATATGAGAAAAAAAATATATATATATACCAAAAAAAAAATACAACCAAAAACAAAAAAAAAAAAAAAAAAAGAAATCAACGAAGAAAAAAATTCTACCTTTTTTTCTCTCGAGCCCTCCCCTTTTTGCGGCTGCTGCACCTGGCATGCCTATACGTTTTCGCTTAAACCACTTGCGAATTATAAGCTAAATTCCGCCCAACATGCCATAGTGCTTAAACCACTTGGGAATCATAAGGTAATTTAGTGGCGGTATTCGATTTGCGCTATCTATACTCCACGGCGAATGCAACAGGGGAAATAACTTTACATCTGTGAAGACGATGTATTTATTAAGCCGATAAATTGCGTTTTGTTATCAGGCGGCCATAGTAACATTAAATGTACTCTGTGCGTTTAATTTGTGTGATCGTGACTTTGACAGTTACCTGCCTGTGAGTAGTAGTGATGAGTAGCAGGTTATGAAAGTGAATAATCGCACATCTCTAGTCTGTACATTGCTCGTTTTCTCCGAATGCCAGTGGTCGAAGTTAATAATATAAAGAAAAAATATGCCTATCAATCAAAATTATAATAAATAATTAAATATAATTCACAATACATTTAAACATACCGCGTCTATTGTCGTTTGTAAAAATAATTCAATTTGTGCACAATGCCCATACACATGATTCATTCGTCGTCTCAGTAAACACTTTTTATAATAATTTTTATTTTGGAACAATAATCGGTGTACATCATAAACAAGTGCTTTAAACATGCGCGAATTTAAAGTGGTTGTACTTGGTTCTGGTGGCGTTGGTAAATCGGCCCTAACTGTTCAATTTGTTTCGGGATGTTTCATTGAAAAATATGATCCCACTATCGAGGATTTCTATCGAAAGGAAATAGAGGTTTGCTACCACAATACATATAGACTCTATATACATACATATTGTAAGCACAATACACTTACACACACATATGTATCTCTGTACACAAATACCTTGTATATATATACATATATGTGTTATATATATACATAATATGTATATATATGCATGTGTGTGTGTACGAATACATTTGGGCCCATACATAAAAATGCATGTATTTATGTTGTTTTTGGGCATTGTTGACGTTAAAATACTGATAAAAGAAAAAAATAAGAAATAAGAATAAATAGTTCCTTAATAATGCGTGGATGCAGTAACTAGTAACTGTTATTTTTAGATAAATATATGCTTATTAAGCGATGTATTTATGACTCATAAAATGTAGTGATTTGAATGGTGATAAATAGATGTACATATAAACACAAAACAAAGAAGGCACATTTGTTGCACCACCCATGTACATGTCATATATGTGTATGTGAGTGTGCGTATGTGTATGTATGTGTGCAGACAAAATATATAATATACGCAATTTACACCGGTAACCGACACATGCAACAAAATGTATGGTAATAAAAGTGCATTATAAGCAATGCAAAAATGTGTAAAAAGTGCAGACGCAACCCAATTGAACCTGGCTGCTACCCCAAAAAGTACTCGTTGCATGCAGAAGTACTAGTTGCAAAAACATGAAAGCCACTAAGCGAATTAGGTAGTTTGACAAGCCAGTTTTGCATTAAGGGTGGTTCGATGTAATTCTGCTAGTTAACCCGATGTAACAAATGGGATAATAGCAACAACTGAAACAACAATAATTGGCAAGGAAGAAGTATTGAAAATGTTTACAGAGATATATTGACCAAATTCAGAACTTTTGAAACATCGGAGTTCGACATCATCGATTTGTTGTAGTACAAAAAAAAGAAACAAAAACTTTCCGGGGCTAGGTAAGAAACTTTAAAACTTTGGCGACAATTGTTTTTGCTGCTTTTAAAAACCGCTGGCGATCAAATTGATGGAGACGTCTCCGACCGCATAAAGTATAAATATTCCTAATCAGCATCACTAGCTGAGTCAATCAACATTTTTTAAAATAAACATAATATCGTCAGACTACAAGCTATCCCGACGAAACTTGGAATATGTCTGTCTTTTTGCTACAGGAAGCTTATATATTTTTCCGGATTTGCTTATCGAATTGGATCACTAAATCACATTTTGTTCTCGTGTGAATATAATTTTTGTTTACTAAAATATCCCATCTCGCTAAATACTAATCATCAGACCACTATATAAAATAAATCCATCGTTATAAAAGTTGAATTCGGGAATTAGTTTTTTCGGACAGATCTATCTTTTCTCAAGTTAGTCGAATAATATGTGCTATCCTTATAATACTTTAAATACTGAAATATTTGTATAAATACAAAAATATGCCAGATTCGTTTAAATATGGCAATAAAGGTTTTCCCAAAAAAAAATTGTAGGGTTCCAAGCTCTACCAAGTGGTGAAAATGCTGAGCAGGATACTGTTATGAGACAGAGCATTATGATCTGATTATTATTGATAGTTAAACTATTAACAATATGTTTATTGACATTCCAATAATTAAAAACTTAATGTTAAAATTTAGCTTGTTTCCTAATTAATATTCTTTGGGAGTAGTTTTTAAGCAGAAAATTTGCAATTTTATAAATAAAATCCATGAATGTCTTAAAATATAATTTATTATTTTTTAGAAGTGAGAAGTTTCCAAAATAGAAAAAATCAGAAATTGAAATTTAATGAGTTCTTCTTTTATGTATTTACAGGTAGACAGTTCCCCTTGTGTTTTGGAAATATTAGACACAGCCGGAACTGAGCAATTTGCCTCTATGCGAGATCTCTACATCAAAAATGGACATGGCTTTATTGTTATGTATTCGCTGACAAACCATCAAACATTTCAGGTAATTATCAGTGAATTTTGATTATGATATTTTAAATAAAGAATGCAAATACTCCATGAATTTGATAATAGCAATAATTATTACTATTTATTAATTTTTCATAATAGGACATTTCAAGTATGAAAAATGTGATTTCTCGCGTTAAAGGAAGCCAGCCAGCACCCATATTGCTAGTAGCGAATAAATTTGATTTGGATTGCCAGAGAGAAGTATCGACTGCTGAAGGTAAAATCATTTTTTGTCTCATACACCTAAAATTATATAAGATATAGATTACGGGAAACCCTTCAAGAACATTGCCAAGAACCTGAAAAACACATTTCATTTCATAGAAAAGTGCTCACAAGTAATATATCAACAGTTATCTTTATACTTATTCCAAATAATGAGTAATCATTTTATGGTGATATAATGGCAAACACCGCAGAAATTTAAAAAAAACGCTTAAATCTAAAGGAAAATCTAATTTTGTGAAACAACAAATTCTAAAATACAATTATACAAATTCTGACGAATCCAAATTGGTTTTAATGCGTTGGCAAGGATAACGACAATATGAGAGACAAAATACATGTTTCTAACTAAATATCTTAATAAAAACAAATCATAATTAAACATGCCAATTGACTGCAATTTGTATTATTTGTTTTCATTGTTTCAGGTAATGCCTTGGCTCAACTTTGGGAATGTCCATTTATTGAAGCATCGGCAAAGGATCGAATAAATGTCAATGAAGTGTTTGCAACCATTGTGCGAGAGATGAATTCAACACAAGAAAAACGACAGAAAAAAAAATATTGTTGTTGTACGCTTTTATAGAAATTTGTAAATATGTAAGATTATTATAGTTAAAAAATAAAATCACAAATATGTATGTAATAAAATATATTATACATCAAAGTCAAATCATATCAACTACATGTGCGAAAGGGAATGCAGCGCGTCGCTTCGCTTTTACCAGGCAGTTAGAAAGCGTTACCAGGGATCGGTTAAAGTTGCCAGACTTCCAAGTGTCTCTGGAAGTCGTCCAGTCGAATCTGTTGAAGAGTTTTAAACCCCAATCGGGTTGAATGTGTGAATTAAATCATCAGTTGTTAAGGCCTAGAAACAGACAATACATACTATAATAATATATTCAATAAACAATAATAACATTATATATCTCGACATAATCAGTCCGCATTTGACTGAATGTCTTGCAAAACTCAGCTGTGATTGGGCGAAAGTGGAAATATATAAGCACAAAAGTGCGTTTGGAAATTTTTGCATCTCAGAAAATCTAGTTAGCATGAACATGTGAAGAAGAAATCGCGCTTCATCATGATATTGGGGATTTGATCAATAACATTTGACATTTGCCTAGACTAAGCCAGATAATACCTTACCGTTAGTAATTATCTACAGGTAATTTAGGTTTTTAGGTTACTGCGAAAAGTGGTCTTATGCGATCAAGGTCGACACTTATCTTATCATAAAGCGTATTTATGCGCCCGATCACTGAAAGTTACTCATTAAACGTGACCCAACTATGAGTTGAACTTTGAACGAGCTAAGATTGCGTTTAGGATTTCTGAAATTAAATGAGTGCTTTAAATAAAGAACAATTGATAAATGTACTGTTTACTTGAATAGTTGTATAAACCCGTATTTATTTCTAAAAATGTACAATTAGATTTGCAGTGCCGCAAATAATATTAGATAACATTTTAACAAATGACAATTGCTTTTCAGTGTTTTTAAATATTCGTTAATTATCGAAATCAAACAGGCAGTAGAGTAGTATGAATTGTAGTGGAAAACCAATTAGAATTTAAGCCTCTGCATGAGCTTTTCTTTGGAAAATTGAATCAATCGTTGAAAAAACATCGCTGGCTTTCTTAGCAGCATCGACCTTAAAATGTAACCCTCTCAGGCCATAGTAGTCGACCAGCGGTTTCGTTTGCTTATGATACGATTCCAAACGTTTTTTCAGGGCCTCAGCATTATCATCACTTCGCCTCATTAAAAGCTCCCCAGTAATCTATTTTCAAAGATATCGAATTAAATTGAGATTGCATTTTGTATGATATGAATTTGCTTACATCATCTTTCATTGGTATTTTGGGTGGGGCAAACTCCTCGTGGTAGGATCTGCCACTTGCTTGATGAATCAATCTACCGGTTATTCTCCTGACCAACAGATTGTCATCAATTGCAAACTCAATAACAGCATCCAAGTGACTCTTTCTCTTCTCAAGCAACGTATCAAGCTAAACCAATTAATGATTTAGTTATATATTCATAAATATTTTTCATTAAATGGGAAGGAATACCTTTTCAGCTTGGACAACCGTCCTGGGGAATCCATCCAGCAGAAATCCGTTTTTGCATTCCGGTTTGTCCAAGTTAGAATCAATCATATCAACGACCAAATCATCGGATACAAGTTTACCCTCATCCATAACCTTTTTCAGATCTGAGCCAAGTTTCGAACCCGATGCAATTTCAGCGCGTAGCATGTCACCAGTAGATAAATGACACACGCAGAACTTTTCCTTTAGCAAAGGTGCCTAGGAGAAACGACAAAATTGATCATAAAAAATAAACACGAAACTCAGCTTTATTTATAAAACCTATTACAGAGTAATTAGTTATTTGGCGCAACACAACTGATGACACATGTGAATATATAACAATTATATTTATTTTTTGTTGCTATGCACATTTAAAACGCTTGGCACCTTCACCAACAATTCGCACATTATCAGCTAATTTTATTTTTCCAGCAATTGCCGCCAAATTTGACCTTTGCCATATATTTGTATTAAAATACATAAATATTTCTAGGAGAAAGTCACTGTCAAAACAATTGTTCGGTTACATAACATAGTATATATGTATACATAAACACACACACATTTGTAATTATTTAACCCACCTGTGTCCCTTTGCCAGAGCCGGGAGGGCCCAGTAGAATAGCGTTAATGCCATAGCTCGTGGACTCGTAACGCTCCACAGGTACTGCTGCGTTTGGTGCCATCGTTTTTGTTTAAAATTAATACTATTAATTTTCGTATTAATCTCAATACATTACGCTTATATATGCTCTCTGCTGATAATAGCAATCGCAGCAAAAGTTCAAGGGCAAATATGGTCGGGGGGTTATAGCAGAAGAACTGGTCAGTACCAAACTGAGTTCGTTCCAATGGTTACCAAAAAAGAATGAAGCACGTTTTTCTGAATGGACTATCGGATATCTCTTCTGGTCGTTCTTTTTCTGCTACGTTTCCACTGTTGCTTTTTCGATAGCAATAACATGGCATTGTTAAATTTCCAAAAGTCGGTATATTACTCATCAGATGGTATATTTAAATTCTCTTATTATGCTTAAGAGCAGGCAAATATTTAAATATTTGTTTACTATCGCTTTACGTATCTGCAAGCTTTTAGGTAATTTACTCTGGACATAATATGACATTCAACATATAACAAGATGTCGTGCTAAAAATGTCACGAAATGTTCCGCTTTCATATTGTTCCACTAAATTTTTATCCGATAGTTTTAAATTAATCACGCTTCTATGCTTGATTACCACAAGCGACATCATGCATTGAACATCATTTTTGTTGAGAGGAAGCACCAACAAACCAATTTGCAGCGACGAAGAATTTCTGCGTGCCAGGAGAACGTAGTGTCCAATATCATCATAACATTTTCTGAATAAAACCCATCAATGACTTAAGCTATGATATGTTATTACTTCGTTGAACTCAACTCAACTTCTCAGCTGACCTATCTTTTGGCATATTATAAATAATTGTTTGTTGCTCTGTGTAACCGGTTACTAAAAATGCAAAACGAAAATCGTTTGCTTTGCATAGGATAAGTGATGCCTGATGTTGACTGCGCGATAAACAAAATTTCGTAAAATTCAAAAGGTGGTAAAAAGGATTTAATGTTACAAGCAGACGGAAGCATCTCTGATCCCGTAAAATATATATAATCATGATGAGAATCAACAGTCGAGTCGATCTACCCCATGTCTGTCTGTCTGTCTAAACCCTGCGAACTCAATAACTTAAAAATTTGTGTTATGTATTCCATTATGTACAATACATAATGTATTGTCTGATTGGTGGTAACACCCAGTTGTCGGCAAAAAAGATTCACATTTTTATCAAATTGTAAAATGTACTCAGTGTATAATCTTCAGATGTACATTTTTTTTATCTTCACATATTTTGAAACACATTTGATTATTGCTTTGTTAGCGAATTTGAAGTTTGCATTGTGTCTCCAGTTTCCAAGTGTTTAATAAGGCGGTACAAAGCGGCAGCTTCCTTAATTTTACTAAATCCAACGCAAAATGCTTCGATTTCAATGAACAGTTCCTAAAAGGCAAAGGTTGAAGGTGAACTTTTATCTATTTCTTGGATTGTTATTAACTATATCTTACCTTAACATTAATGATCTTGTTGCGAATCAATGACTGTAGAAATACACAAACTAATCGAACCAATCGCGACTGCATGTATTTATCTTTTACAGTTTCGCACGCCGAAATGCAATTACTAATGTACAGGTGGATGAATTCGGTCGGTAATGGGCAAGATGTTGTCAGTCTGAAAGAATATAAGTTATTTATCCACGATATTTGGGAAAGTAAGCGCATCTTGTGCTCGGTCACCTGTTGACCACTTCCATTGAATGCAGCGTTATGTCCATGTTCACCAAAATGTTAAAATATTCAGTTATGTCGGTATTCACCATTAGCCTCGACAGAATTTCAATTGAAATTAGAGGATTGTTCTCAACCAGCTGAGGAAGCTATAGTCAATAATATTAATAGACAAATACCTTTCAAATAAGACATATATAAATACTTACTTTGGCCGGTGTCAACCCATATTGATGGGCAATATTTCTATTTTGCTTTTGTAGATCGTCAAAGAGGATTTGTTGATCTTGTAGACTTAGTGGCTGGATGAAAGCTTGTTCAATTAGCAACTTTGTGTTAGGCGTAACATAATTTGATTTATCATAAAGAACCGTTATATTCTGATTGTTTAATTGATTGATCCACAAGAGTTCATCTTCAAAGTCCATCAACGGGGGGGCAATTGACAGAAACATTTTCGTCTGACCAAATCTAATTTTAGCCTCAGATTGTTGAAGAACTAACTACCATAGTCCAAATTCTTAAACTTTTATCCAAATGTATTACAAACTGACATTAAACTAAAATATTAATCAAACAAATCAAATTAGATTTAATAATGGTCTTGTTTATATTTTGCATTAGTGATGTAAGACAATTGATTTTAGCGAAAGCGATACTTTTCGATTTTTACTCGATACGTTTTGTTTCAATTTCACTGGTTCTATAGGTTTATCTCACAGACCGACGTCAGTCGAAACGCATGGGAAATTCGCATAGATTTTAAATGCAAAAAAACACAAATTAACTCTATAGGAATAGTTGCAGTTTTTTTTTTTTAGCAATTTTTTTTTGTTTGAGCAAAATCGATACACCGTAAAATTACAGCAATCAACAAAATTGTTATTTGATGTCGATCTAAACTATGTAAGATGTGTTCAGCGTGGAAACTGTGTTGATGTTAGATTGGAAAGATGACTTCTTGTACATCACAGCTGTTGGCTGACAAAACAAAATTGATGCACAAAAAATAAATGGAAATGAACTTTAAGGATTAATTAGATTCTTTTAATGATTTTTTTTTAATTATCTGAGGGCAACAAAATGACATTGGAACAGACTCTGCTAATGCAGAAATGATGTAGAATTTTCGGCACAGAGAATCCTTACGATCTTCTTCAAAATTGATTATTCAAGCTTGATGTCGCTCTGTGTGAACCCAGCAAAGGATCAGTTCATAAATTTGATACGATACGAGTGATTAGAGTTTGAATTATTGTCAATCTCTCTAAATTTGCATTTAATGTCAGCAAACTGTGTTTGGCTTTCAATTAGCACCGGACATTAAACCTCCACAACAACCGGCTACAAACAGTAACACGTGAAAGCTGTTCCGTATTTTGAAGCAACAAGACTGCTGCTATAAACCGGACATTCAAGTCTACAAATCAATCAGTTTTGTAGGATTGCCGCTCTACAGCAACCTTTAATAAATTAAATGATAAAAAAACGTGTTTTTTAAATCTACTTTTTACATTGGGGTCAGAATACTAAGTATTCTGTTGTGTCCGAGAATTTAAAAAAAATGTGTTACAGTTAATATAAAAACGTTACATTCATAAACAATAAATTTGTTTTATTTGCATACAATACACAACTTTTTTGTCACCATTTAACCTAATTGTATGCTACACAATGGATTTAAAATTTCTCCACTGGAAGAGTCATAAGAGATAATTTTCCAGAGTCCATCACAGTAGCTTTTTATAAAATAAAAACATGTTTGATCTAATTAAATTTTTTTAACAATCAGCTTTGATCTAAAGATTTATTCCGGCATCCTTGGCTTGTGCCCTGTAGCGTTTAATGTAAATCTCATCAGGATCATATTTGGCTTGCAAAACTTTCCACTCATCGGGATTATGTTCGATAATGTGTCGAAGAACCTTGTCGCTGTTTTGCCTTTGCTTTTCACTACACTTGCTGCATTCGGTTTTCAGAGCATCAGGTAATGATTTCTTAAGTTCTTTTGCCTCGGGAGTGCACTTTCCGGTGTCAATGAGGCATTTGAAATAATTAGAGAATAGTCTCTTAGATCTCAATATTTCATCAACATCAATATTATCATATTTAGTAGTATATTGCTCATCGGCATTCACACATACTATTATCGCCAGAGTCAAGAGCAAAAGAGTTGCCTTCATCATGAATCTGTAAATAAACACGTTTGAAAGAAAAATAGTTATTTAATATTTTTAAATAGATAAAAAGTTATTCATTTCATGTTAATAAGTTAGAGGAAAAGCCATACTGTTAGGAAATACACTAAACCAAACCATGGGGCGAAAAACCCCCGAAACCATTAGTAAATATATTCCAAATCTGTGGTTGTTATTCGACAACAAATTATGTGCTTTTAACTTTTCTAATCTTTGACATTCGTTTCGAATTATCAATTAAAATGAACTTAATTCGCGTAGAGTAGCATACAAATCTCTGCTAGTCTGATTCTTTTACAACAGAGACGTATTCCTGAAGAGCACACTAAATAATACAAATAATTTATCCAAAATGAAGTTACGGATTGAAAAACGTTTTTGCTTTAGAAGATATAAAGCAATACCAAGGTCATTTGGTAAATTTCCAGTGAAAATCTTGATTTATGCAATAAACGTAAACGTGATTTGATTTATAAAGAAATTTATGTTGTGACCATCAAATTTTGTAGAACTTCAACTTTAAAAGCTTTTTGATTTATGCGCATACTAATATTCAATCGCATTCACACAGTAAACCTCATTCAAACTATTTTGCGCAACCACAAAATAAATATATGCCCATTAGCAGTTTCGCATTTATTTACGATATTAATTGCCTAAACAAATCACAAACATTGCGCAAAAATAAATATTTAATAATGTATATAGTATAAATTATCAAGTAACTAATTGAAATTCAAATATTACCTTTGAATGCCGCTCCTACTATTTAAGATTCCAAATAAAATTCGAATGCTTCGACAGTCACCAGAAACCAGTTGTGCAGCAGTCAGAAAACTCGAACAAACTAACGACGATTTCAATGGGGTTTGCTTTTATACGTGGGCAACGGTCGACAGATTGATATACCGACACACTCATCTATATATAGCATACATTTGTATCTGGGTATACATGTAAATATATGTATACTTAAGTCGATATGCACTTTGATGCTTTAGACTTTAAAACGTAAGGCCGTCTCGCTTGAATGTCAAATTGGTGATTAGTTGAAGTACAATAATATCTTAGTATTTGTAACTTATAATACATACTATAAAACTAATAGTGTACTTGTACAACTCATTAAGTTAGTGAATCACTCATATTTATCTATATCTGATTTATGCATACCTATATATGTGAGTCGGAGCAATAACATTAGATATATAATTAGAGTATACCTATTAATTCAAGCATTCTATTATATTTCAAAGTACAGATCAAGTAAGAACGATGCAAATGGGTCCCAAATGGAATCTTCCCAGATTAGGGTTGGCCGTGTTTTGTGATTTCCTGCATGACACGATTATTATATATGATTTATTATACATTATTTTGATTGTTGATCTACAATTTATTTAAATTCATGATATGATAGGTAAATTTGTTTAATTGACTAGAAAATAATTTTATTTTATAATTTAAAAATCTTAAAATTAGTTTCAATTTCTAAGCGATCAAATTTACAATGACTTAATCTTGAGAAATTATTATTTCCTAACGCTATTATAATGTAATTATAATATGTGATATCATCCAAGTCCTTAGACCGCAAGAAGGCTAGTTGGAAAAAAATCAGGAATTAAACAAATTTTAAAGAAAGACCTGCAAAGTTTCCCGTTACACCCAAAAAAAAGTTACTTTATGGCAATTTTAGGTTTTCGTGTACAATGTTTTTTATTAAATGAAATGTTTGTATTTCATCTCTCTGGGATACGTGTATTACAATTGCCATGATACATTTTAATAACACCCTCACATCGGAAATATGCATCGAAGAGATTACTATAGCCGTGGTCCTTCCACCAAGTGCACAGCTGCCTATTCCAAACACAGTCTAATCTGTATATCAAATTTGGGTATTCATAGCCAAGCAGTGTAAAAAAGTCTTGGTCTCCGAGATGACCCTTAAACGAATATTTTGCAACCAATCGATTAACTTCAAATTGCGTTAGCATCTCGATGTATGTTTTAGAATCTCTTATGCGATTTAGTAGCATAAGTACCACTCCAGAGTTGAGGCCAGGATAACCATGACGATCACGATTGCGACTAGATACTAACTTATTTTCATTGTTTTTCTTTCCACCTAATTGTATTGGATAATATGGATTGCCGAAATTTGATTTCGGGAATCGTGTACGGTAACGGTAGAGTATATGTCGATAGACCGGCGTTAACTCCGGCGCTAATCCAAAAAGTTGATGTGGCAAAAATCGATCGAATTCTGCAAACAGTAAGCGTATGTCCGATCGAAAAACAATATCACAATCAAAAAGAATAGCGCGATCTAAACTCTTATCAGCAATGCGATGCAAACCGAGTGATAAGAAAAATAACGAATCCGAATAATATGAATTGGGCGAAGAACTAAAATATGGCAACAGCTTATCCGTTATATCTTGTATTATATCCGAACAGATTTTCACATCATACATCGTATAGATTAATATTCGCTTAAATTTTCGAATTTTCCTCTGAAGTATTTCCAATACAGATACTTCACTCTTCTTATCAGTTATAATGTGTAAATGCAATTGAGCATTTGTATGTTTAAGCAGGCTATGTGCAAACAAATCAAACTTCATATGCAGACGATAGTTCTCTTTGGTGTATATAACAAATATATTGTAGTTGGAAGAAAACGCTTTCAGATGTGTGCTGATGTTCAGTTGGAGCGGAGAATAACTCAGTAGATATTGCATTGATTTCAAATTTGAATGATTTGTTGAATTGAATGCGACTGCTGCTTGCTTATTATTATTATAGTAGTAGCCTGTCTGCAGTTTTCCAATATTTGTCACCTTATCGAACCCATCTGACAGAAATATCGAAAATATTTTATTTCGAAATATATCTGTATAGGCGAAAATAATTAGTATACAAATTGCAATAAGTATTAAAGTTATTGCCAACTTTTTGTGCCATTTACAACGAAATGACCATTTTTTGGGGTAGACAACTGCACTTCGTCGATTAACAATTAATTTGACATTTTCTTGTTCATCCAACAATTGTGATTTACACTCCACATTGAAATTGGCTGGATATGTTTTATGCTTCCGACTGATGTTAAATGTGTTCTTTGCCATTTTACGAGTTCAGATGTTGTAGTACCTGGCATGACAAAAGATTCAAAACAAACGTATTTATTTATGTTTTTTTGTGAAGGCCTGCCTAAACATAACAGCAGCTGTTTAGCTGTATTCTTATTGTTAATTTGCACACTGGCCAACAACGTTGGCCGATTCTTAGCTCAATGACTCAGCAGGAAGCCAAAAAAGTTTCTGGCACGCTTCTTGCATATGTGCAAATGAACAAACAAATATGTACATAATATGAACTGCTGAGCAGCTGCTGTTTTTTTTAACCATGCCTTAATTTCACCTTCAATCGATCAACCTACATGCATGCACATGTGTGTATATCTAAAATACACTGAATGGAAACTTTAGGAATAAAATTACACAATACATCTTTACTAGCTAATGATGGTTTTGTATATTTAAGACTTTAACAGCAGTATACAAATATATATATTTTTTGTTAATCAATAAGTTTGTTAGTGATGTACATCAAAGATCGATTAATCGTATATAGTGCGGCTGCTTTAGCCTTTTTTGCGATTATATTCGATACTTTGAATATCCTTGTGGAGGTTATTAACATCTTATCACCATGAATACCTTCTGAATTCATGTAATTTTTTTTTTTACATAACAAATTTATTTAACAATATGTAAAAATTTATTTTGCTTTTCGTCCTTGGAAAGTTTTCGTTTAGCCTTTTTCTTTGGGTTTTGCATCCAGTTTAAGTAATCGATAGTTGGAAGCATTCCTTGGTGAACATGTTACCAGTGTTGCCTTTTCATCCTTTACCTAGCTTGTCTGCCTAAATCCCAATTCCGTCCAGCGATTGAAAACACCGAATTTTTATTTAAATATTTGGTATCTCAATTTTTAATATTTTCGCAATTCGAAAGCTGAAATACAGAGAAAATTCATAACAACCTTTGGTTTTTTGTTAGTTATTTATCTAAAACGTTGTTAGCAACTCCTCTTGAATGCTATTTGATCGGAGCAGCTGAGAAGGAGTCGGTCCGCCTTCAACCGCATAAAGAGACTTGGATGTTGTGGCTGATTTGCTTTTAAGGTCATGATATTCATCATTAAAGTCCTGTTGAGATGGTAACAATAGGTGTTGTATCAATAACAAAATTCCATAATATAAGTTCATTTTAAGTACCTTCAGGCGACTTCCTAAGAATATGGCGCGCTCACGCTTCCTAACCATATAATCGGAAGACATAAGCCATCTGTGCTCCAAACAATCGTCTGAATATGGTCTTTTCCTATTTGTTGTGGTTGCAAAATTAAGATATGTTTTAAATTAAACAGTACGAAGATTTCACTTACGTGGGATTACGCTTAAATAGCAGCATAATAAATCTCGTTGCTTCTGGTGTAACCTCTCTGAAGAGATTTTCGAAACGATATCTCACATAGGAAATATTCTGTGTTGTTTCATACTCGTCATTGCCACGGAATGGGCTATAACCGGACAGGAGCAGGTAGGTGAGCACACCCAGCGACCAGATGTCACTTTGTGGGACAACGGGCTCATCGTTAATCATTTCTGGGGGCTGGAAGTCCAACATGCCAGTTGGAGTTATTTTCAGTCCCAATTTATTTACCCTCTTTGCAGCGCCAAAATCGACAAGTTTCACTTGAATCGATCGCACCGATGCCATAACAACATTATCGGGCTGAATATTCAGATGGCAATATCCACGCCAGTGCAAATACTGCAGAGCGTCCAATAGTTGAGTGATTACACAGGAAACCATCTGTTCCGAGTATTCGTGTCGACTGCTAAAGTAGGTTAGGACGTCGGCACCCTGTAGTTTCTCCATCACAAATATCGAAATCGGTACATTCATTGGCTTGTAGGCGCCAAATAGAGCTGGGATACGTTCATGTCTCAAAGTTTTGAAATTATCAAACTCAGCGACAATGGCCTCTTCATTTTCATCAGTGACTTCGAATATTTTGGCAACGATAACGGTATCTGTGGATTTTTGAATTCCCTTCACGATCGTACTGAACTCGCCGCGAGCTATCTCCGAAATAAAGCTATACTTATCGCTGACGGAGGAATCAGTAACCCAGGTGGGAGGTTCACGCTCACAATGATAGTCGGTATGGACTCGCTCTTCTTCAGGAACTATTTCCTGACCCTTCTCCGTCAATTGTTGTAAATGTTTCATGGCCTTAGTAATGTGAACTTTAGGTGCATCATTGCCGGAAGTCGATGCATTAACGGCAATTCCCATTTCACTCCAGCCAATGCGGTTCTTCGAAGCCAGACGCACATGATAATTGGTGTTGGGTGTGAGTTCGTGCAATAGATAAAACTCATGATCAATATTATCGGCAACCGTTGTCCATGCATCACTGCTCTGCAATTTGTACTGCAGACTATAGCACAAGACTGGAGAGTGTCCGTCATCTCGAGGTTGCTTCCATCTTAAAAGTATTTCGCTTGCACTAGTTGCGGATACTTCCGGCGAGTCGGGTGCATCGGGAAGTGTTGCAATAACGATACGACATCTGGCCACAGTTTGACCTGCCTTATTTCTGGCCACTGCCTTATAGATACCAATATCGAAATGTACGGCTGGCTCAAAACGCAGTATCGAACGACCATCATCGTCATAGGTTATCTTGATCCTCTTACTTTCCGACACCACCATGTCGTTTTTGAACCACTGTACACAGGGCTTCGGATCTCCAACGGCAAAGCAGTGTATGTGGGCCGGCTTATTATCCGTGATGGCAATCGTTTGTGGCTTCTCCCTGAAGAACGGTGGATAGCCACCGCGTTGACTCTCCAACATCGCATCGGCCTCGGTGTATTCATCCAATCGGGGTCCCAGCTCTGTTCGCAGGCGTCGAATCGAGTACGAATCATTGGCACTATACGTGCTAATGCGACTTCTAGTGCGTTCATCATCAATTTCTTCATCCATTATGTCAGTGAAACGGCGTCTTTCACGAATAACGGGCAGCTGAAAATTATTTATATTTCGAATTTTTGATCTCATATGAAACACTGATTATGTTGCCGTATTACGGCCGTACTTACCGACCAATCAACCGAATCGTTTAATGCAAATGATGGTGATCGCCTGTGTGCCACCTTCATATATTCACGCAATCGAACGGGGAAGCTAACATCTCTTAGTTGCAGCAAATAGGTGTCGGGACCATATTGATAGCTGAATAAATTTAGAATTATCACGGAGGTAGGTTAAGTATTTGATAATATTTGTGTGCGTATTTATGTGCTACTTACTGGCTCTCAGATTGTATGAGACCAAGCTCATAATCTGGATGCAAGAATTTAGAAACGACATCTTCGCGTTTACTTCTAAGTCTTGGTTCCGGCAAAGGTTCGGGCGTACGTTCTGGGGTATATGAATGTCCACTTGGGTAGACCATTTTCGATGGATGTTGGAAGCAGCCACTAAGGCGACGTCTGCGGAAGTAATTTTTGCAGGACGCATTGGCATACCAATCTCTGAAGTGATCATAATAATTTCTCAAACGATCCGTTCCAATTTGATAGTCTTCCAAGGAGGCTTTGCGATCAAGCATAAAGAACCAAGGATGCTTCAATGCTGTCTTTACATCCATACGTTCTTCAGGACTATAAAGTAATAGACGGCTAATAAAGTCGCGACCATCATCAGAGATATGTGTCCAGAATGAATCATTGAAATCCCAACGGCCTTCACGAATCTTATTTAATGTTTCCCTATCATCGGCACCGAGGAAAGGATTTCGACCACTAAGCAGTACATAGGTGATTAAACCAACCGACCACATATCATGCGAAAAGCTTACGCCTTCTTTATTAACAACTTCCGGCGATACGAATTCCGGCATGCCATAATCCAATGTTGATAGATTATGTTTATTGATTTTGCGTGATAAGCCGAAGTCGGAAATCTTAATATAATCACTACCAACAATTGAAATCAATAGGTCCTTAATCTGAAATATGCGAAATAAATAAGTGTAAAAAAAAAAACACTTTTATTTAGGTGAACATGAATAATTACCGTCAGTCCCATGTGACCGACTCCAACGTCATGCATATGCTCCAATCCCCAAAGCGACTGTTGAACATAGTTGGCAATATCCCGCTCCGTGTAATAATTTCGCTTGAGTAAGTTATCCTTAACAAGTTCTCCACCAGCAGCCAGTTCCATGATGAGTGTTACACTGCGATCATTCTCATATGCCTCATGGGGACGAATTAGGTGCTTATGATTGAACATGTTCATCATTTCCAACTCGTTGAACATGAATGGTCGCAGTTCTGGCCGTCCATACATGATCTTTGCCGCATAATTATCGCCCGTTGCACGCTCGACGGCATGATAAGTAATACCTTGGGTTCCACGACCCAATTCATCACCAATATCATATTTATCCTCGTAGCGCGATTGCTTCGCACGCACATATGGATGTCTGCCATAGGTCTTGTATATATATTGATCCTCATTATCTTCAATGTGTACAGTCACCGAGGTGCTAACAGATCCAGCTACATTTCTAGCGCTGACCGAATACAAGCCTCCATCTTTAATTATTGAGTCATGGATTGAGAGTACGTAGATATCGGGATCATAGGAGTGCATCTAGTATACAAAGGAGAAAATATTAAATTAAATGATCAAAAATGATTTTATTAAAACTTTCATAAAATGAGTAATCATTTAATCCTATCATAAAATGAACTGAAGTATTTATCTATCGTCAAATTTGAATTGGTCGAAAAATTAATTAAAATATAAATTTCCTTAATTTTTTGTATTTTTTTTTTATTAAAATACTTACTTTAATACGAGTAGAATCAGCTAAGGGCTTCCAATCCTTATACCAGTGGACCTCTGGCAATGGAATACCTGTTATCCTCGCTTCAATACGTCCATTTTTGCGTGACATTATGAATGTTTCATCTGGTCGCTTCAGGAATCTTGGATGCTCGGCAATTTCAAGGCGGACTCGCTGTCTCGCTTCACCGTGTTCATTTGTGGCGACTGCCTCATACCATCCAACATCGCGATCCAACATACTTTTAAAATAATATAGAAAATAAAAAAATACATATGTATAGGCAGTGAAGTTTTAACTTTGATATATGGGTATAGGTTCGGGGAAAATCAACAAAAAAAAAAACGATCAGCCAAGTAAAATGTTTAAAAAACAGACAAGAAGAGCGCGAAAGTAAAGAAGAACTTTAAAAATCTGCACGGTCAGAGATCTTCTGGAGATATGTTAAAACAGAAGATTTAACTAAAGGAAGAGAAAGTTTCATCGAAATACGATAACGTAGGTCTACTTGGGAAGAATGTAGTTAAGAGGATTTAAGAGGATCGCTGTATAATAATATATAGTCTCAGCGTAAATTAGAAAACGCGAATGTGATAAGATTGATTGAAAGGAGTAAAAGTAAGGTGCAAAGTGACTTAAGTGCACCTAAAGGTACATCTGATATATCAGCTTTGAGTTCCGCCTTTTCAAGAAAAAGATACACGGAGAAGAAAATTCAAGTTCGAGTTGCTAGATGTGGCAACTGATTTACAATTGCTAAGCATGATCTTAGCATGAATATGTTTATATATATATATCACTTACTCGTTAACAAAAAGAGTCGCCTGGCCGTTACGAGTGTAGCTATGATCAAATCGACCACCAGATTCAATTTGCATATCGTTAAAGTAATAGGTCATCTTAGGCTTCGGATATCCATAGACGAACCACATTAATTCAGTGTTATGACCCTTGACTCCATAGGACAAATCATTTTCACGAAGCAGAAATCTGTAAAAATACAACAAAATTAATAAAAATATCATTAAAATTTCATCACTTTGATTAAATGGAACTTGAACTGAAATTACCACTACTTATGTTGATTATTTGGAAACAAAACTTACTGTGGAGCTTGGGCCAATCCGTCATGTGGTGGACGTTCAATATCAAAGTCCTTCGGGAAATATGGTGAAGTTTCTGGTCTAAAGTCAGTACCAGGTGGCAAATATGTGTAAGTTTTCGCTGGCTCTGGAACAAGCTTATGCCTAAAAATAAAGAGAAGTCAATATTTTTTTAAATATTGAGATATTATTGTTGCTCATATTTACCTATATGTTTGAGCATATGGACTCGGATCGCTGACACCAAACTTATTTTCGACGCGTATTCTAAATTTATAATCCCTGAGCGGTTCCAAGTTTTTGATATCACACGCACAGCTACGAACGCCAGTTCTTAAAGTACGCCAATCACCGTCCGGCAAATCCAACATTTCAACCTATTCAGTTAGAAGTCAGGAGTTAAATTTTGCAAAAGTCAAATACGTTTGTGAAGCATGATCTTACTTGAAACGTGACCGGATAGCGAGCAGACAAGGGAACCGATGGTTTCCAGGATAGTCGAAGACGTCTGTCGGTCATTCGTGATATAATCGGAGCATCTGGCAATGGTGGCGGAGCACCGGTCTTCTTGTACTGCTTAAAGTCTGTGTACTGCTCTCCCAATGGACGCTGTTGCGAATCGATAACTATATGAGGTATACAAAAATAATATTAATGAGGTGAGTCGAAGTTGATTATAAACATAAAACTTTGGTTATCATTATTAAGTCTTAATCTCTTTTACCATCAAAGAACAATTCGGCATGACAAATGTCTTCACCATGAGGATTGTAGATACGACAAGAGTAGCGCCCCACATCCAATTCCGTACAATTTTTAATTGCTAGGCGTAGAAGTCCGTTTGATTCCTTTTCAGCCACAATATTCTCAGATGGAAATAGTCTCTGATCATTTTTGAACCATTCAACTTCGGGTTCTGGATATCCGGTAGCACAGGCAGTGAACTTGGCTGTCATACCCTCATAAATATCGCAATCTCCGATTTTTTTAAGAAATACAGGTGCTTCGGAACGCATGTGTTTTTTACTTTAAACAAATAATATAAAAAATAATTTAGTCAACCAAAAATTAGACTCCTTAGTAAAAAATACTTACACTTCCTTGACGATATCTAGACGACCCTGGGTAATATCTTTGCCTTCCCTATTGGAGGCAATACATTTGTATTCACCCTGATCAGTTGCTTGGCAATCTTTGACGGTTAATATATGATGATCGCCATCATTTTGGATGAAATACTTGTCCGAAGGTCCAATGGGTTTATTTTGAAAGAACCATTGGAGTTCCGGATAAGGAACGCCCGAAACAGTAACAGGAATTTTGGCATTGTTGCCAAAAACTTGCTGTTGATCCGAAATCTTTTGCGTAAAGATCGGCGCCTTGTAGACTTTGCGAACATTCGCATTACAGGCCGATGAATCCTCTCCCAAGGGATTAGCAAGCAGGCAAACATAATTACCGGAATCAGTGGTCTCTACAGGGTTTATAGTTAGACCCGCATGCTTTCCATCACAAGTCATTAATAGGCGTTCACTTGGTACCAATGGAACGCCATCCTTGGACCACATTATCTCTGGCATAGGATTGGCAATAAATGGGGCTGACAATACCATCTCTTGACCCTCATCCGCATTCACATCCCGAAGACCCGATACAAATTGCGGCATTTCTTCTGTTGCGGTTTCATCAGTTTTTGGTGCAACATATAGTTTTGCTTTGGAAGCGGTGGATCCTTCCGAATTTTGTGCTATAACTTCATATAAGCCGGAATCAGTTGGTGCCGTTTGGTCTACGATTAAGCTACATATGCCATCGGGATTCTCCACAATGGCAAAATGTTTGTTATCTGGCAATATTTCATGCCCGTTGTGGAACCATTGAAGCTTTGGTTTTGGATAACCAATAACCTTAATATCCATTTTAACCGGGAATCCTTCAATGCTAGACGCGTCCTGCAGCTCGGCAATAAATGCTGGCTTCGCTTCCCTAGCAACTACCTCAATCTTAGCTGCGCCTTCCAGTTCGCCTTGCTTATTCACAATTACGCATTTATAAAGACCAGCATCCTGACCATCAACGGAATCGACGCTAGTTGATTTTTGAATTCGAATAAAACAAATTAATATATATGTAAATAATATACTGTAAACAATTTTGTTTTCTTACCACAAGCCAATTTGTCCATTGGGATTATTAATGAAATTAATACCAGAAGTTGGGCGTAATAGCAAACCATCCTTGTACCATTTTATTTCGGGTGCTGGGAAACCAGTGACATGGGCAGTCAATTTTAAGGGTTCTCCAACGGTCACTGTTTGGCTCTCAATGGGCTTCAGGAATTTCGGTTCCATTTCCTTGGCTATTCGAGAAAGTTAACAAGGGAAAAACATGTCATATGGTGAGTACAATAACGGATCTACCAATAAGATCATCTATGCCAATATCGGACTACATTATCATATAGATTTCATAGACACATTCAATCGGTTTTCTGATTAAAATAGGTCTGCAAATACTAACGTTTTACAGCCACAGCACAGAGTGCAACTTTTTCGCCATGTTGATTGGTGATAATTAATTTGTAGGCACCGGAATCATTTGGTTGACAGTGCTCGATTTCCAATTTAACCAGTCCTTCGGGTGTTGTTGTCAACTTAACACTGCAAAGATAATGATTAAAGCATTTTATAGTAAATATGTGCTTGCAGAGTGGAGACTCATGGATAAATACCCTTGGCTAGGTTTGATTTCCTCGCTGTCCTTAAACCAGTGGACTGTGGGAAGGGGACTGCCATCCACTGTGCACTCCAGCAGGATTGGCTCACCCTCCATGACATCTAATGCATTGTCCAATTTCTTGGCAAACTTTGGTGCCTGCGACTCCAATTCCAATTTAAATGTTGCTTTCGTTTCGCCAATTTCGTTTGTAGCAACGCAAGTGTACTAAAAAAAAGTGTACTTACAATTAGATTAAGAACATCTTTACTTAATAAATGATACTCACGGTTCCAATATCGACTGGTCTAAATTTGGTTATTTCAAAGGTACCGTCAACTTGATCGGTTGCCAACGCGCCAGATTTTACGTTATATGCCTTTTCGTCAGAATTTTTGTTAACAGCCGTAAGATCAATGGGTTTGTTATCCTTAAACCATGCGATAGTAGGTGCCGGTACTCCGTGGACTACTACTTTGGTTGTCACATTTTTAAGGTCATGGGTTTCCTGGTCTTCAGGAGGAACTATAAACGCGGGCTTCTCAACTGGAATAAACGAGGATCAGTTTTATATTTCATATGCATTTTTGAAGGTCACAAATGTTACCAAGAACGTTCAAACTGAATTCACAGTCAGATCTTCCTTCGGAATTAATGGCTGTAACTGTATATTTGCCGTCTTCCTTGGGTGCTACGGACTGGAATACAATTCTGTACTTATCGCCATCGACATCGGCGATGACTTCGCAGTTCTCATTGTTGCAAAGGTTCTCATTTCCTCGGGTCCACGAGACCTTTGGTTTCGGATTGGCAGGTATAGTTGCTTCAAAGCAGACCGTATCACCAGGCATACACTTAATATCCTTCAAGCCCAAAATTTCTGGTTTGGCCAGCACATCTATGAACCCAGCTGTGGCTAGTTCTCCATACTTATTCTTTACCTTCAGCTCATAACGTCCGGAGTCCTTAATGTCAGCTATTTTAATATTGAAATTAGTTTTTAAATTCGAATGAAGTTTTAACTTAACACATAATGCATTTTGAAAATCGTTTTAGTTATACATACCTTTCATAATATTTAAATTGCACGTATATTGTACTAATCCGTTTTCTAGATCCTTCGTTTCAGTCTTTAGTTTAAGCTGATCAGCGCTCTGAATTGGTTTTCCGTCCTTTAACCAAACAATTTCTGGCTTTGGATCAGCTGTGAATATTACTGTTTCCGCAACGCTCTCGCCCTTCTTAAGTTTAAGATCTTTTAATCCAGAACTAGAGATCAGTATAGGTTTCCTATACTCAGCGACACCTATGTTTACAATAATAATAGATATTATGGTACTATTATCAGATTTCAATGATATGATATATTTTACCTGAGAGCGATAGCACTCCCTGATGGCTTTTTTCACCGCATTTATTTTTCAAGACTACTTTGTATTCACCGGCATCGGCCAGATCCAAAGACTTCACTTCCAGTTTATAATGCTCCTAAAATATACCATATTAGTATCATGGAAAATTTCTGATAATCTCTCTATTAAGACAAACCCCATCAACTGTTATAGCAACATGGTCGTCCGGTTTAATGGGCTTTTGATCGTGATACCAAATGGCTTCCGGTTTTGGAATACCAGTAGCGATGACTTCATATTTAAGCGGAAGGCTCTCAAAACTGTGCATTTGAAAGACATCTATGTGAACAATCTCGGGTACCGCTGCAATTAGGTGTAATGTTATTAGTAAGGTATCGAAATGTATAAGTGATAACCGACATTTACATTCCTGGTTGGTTTTGAACCTATTTTCATAAAAATAGGGTTGTTGTAAAACTTTATTTAAAACTATGTACACAATTAGTTGACACCATTCAGTTGCATTTTTAAATTAAAGCTAGAAATAGTTGCCGTAAGTTGAAGTCACAGACGTATTTATACCATCCCAGTTTTTAGGGCAATCCTTTGATTGCTGCGGCATCTCATCGCTTAATCCAATTTAAATGCTTTAATTCCATGCATAGTTTCGAATTGCTGAGAATTTTACATTTAATTATTTACACTTCTTTATTATCCCTTTTACTGTTTGTGATGAGTCGTTTCAGGGATATTTGGCCAAGCACTTACCTCTTACATTTTGAGTTATACATTTACGCTTTAAAAATTAACAAGATCGCCAATATTTTTCCTTACTTTAGAAATTTGCATCCCTATTACAAGAGTTTATTGCAAATAATATACATATGCATATTAGTGATCCACTACCCAAATTTCATCAAGATCAAATGAGAAACACCGAAGAATAGTCGAGAATATATTCTCACATTGATCTCATTTCTCTCAGCAGCCGCAAGCATTTTGTGTGTGCATAAATATACGAGCGCATGTGTGAGAAAGGAATGGCATGATAGTCGACGCAAGCGTCAATATGTTTTGGTGTGCATTCTGCAGAGCCCCGTTACCTACGACTGCGTATATATATATATGTATGCATGCACATACACGTTTGTCGCTAACCAGTTGAATAAAAAAATGCGCAGGCTTAGTTTTTATTACTCTGTAGCCTCTGTGCTTGCCATAAGGAAAGAGTGCACTTGAAGACCTTTTCACAATTGGGTGCAACATTTTTTAAAGAGAATTTTTCCAATAAAACTATAATATGTTTAACAGCTGAGTTCAGGGTATATCGTAGTCGAGCTCACTCGCCTGTAATTCGTATAAGCTAAAACCACATTTTTTTTAAATTATATTATTATTTTTTAAATAGTATATTAGTTGTATCGCTTACTCCTGCCTAGAAGGAGCTAAAGTTTCCAAACTTAGAAGGATTGCTACTGTTCCTTAGAATAGATACGCTCAGCACACCCCAAAAATTACGAATGTCTATATCTGCCACAGTTTCTGTAGCTGTCACCTATTTTAAAAAGTAGATTAATGATGATTCAATGCATTTGGCTTCGCGTGACTGCAACATTTTCGCTTGTTAATATATATATATTATGTACACAATTAGTTGACAAAGACCATTCCGTTTTAATTTCATGTTTTAGTTCGATATACTTGTCATAGTTATCTCTTCAGCTTTTGAGGCAATCTTCAGCTTTTGAGGCAATCTTAAGATTCCTGTCGACTCGATCCAATTTAGATCATTTAATGGCATGCACAATTGCAAAAGTAATGCTGAATATTCTGAATTGAATTGTTTATATAGAGATATAAATAGATAGAGTAATTGAGAATATATTTATGACTCATTTACAAATATACCGAAACCTATTCATTCACGTTGTTATTATCTGATAAAGTTAATTGTCGGGCTTATATAGAAAGCGCAATTATACAGCAATATTATAAATACAACACACACATCCTGTATTTTACATATTAGTAATAGTATATCATAATGAAATCTGTGTGTTTTACCCCCTTCTTCAGGTTGTTCTGTTGTGGCAATCATTGTCTTTGTCACGGTTTGTTCCAGGGATAAATTGTCACTGGCTAAATTAAATTTCGATTTATAAATATTTGGAAATTGATAACGATTTTAGATGGTAAATAATTAAATATTATTCTTGAAAATATTTCCGATCCTGGTGTTTAATAATATAACAGTAATATTATCTTACCAATAATAAAATTGATATACCCAAAATACCTTACACAACTAACTGGCTGAAATAAATGGAAATTGTGTGGTTTTGTGTAGGTTTAAAAAAAATAATATACTTACTCAAAACAATAACTTTACAACTTGATGTTGTCTCCCCAATGAAATTTGTTGCCTTCACCTCATAGGTGCCAGCATCTTCCTGCTTCGATAGATTCAAAGTTAAGTAATAATTTTCAATGCGTTGCGAGTCTCGAATGATTTTGATGCGTGCATCTTCATGAATTTCATGTCCATTCTTAAACCTAAAATTCAAATGTTTTTTAAAATGCATGAAATATCAACTTTATTATGTATTAACTAACCATTTGACATCGGCTTCGGGGTTGCTGTATATCTCAACTTCTAGGGTTAGGGAATCTCCCTCTTTAACCTCTACATCCTTCAGCTTTCTTTTGATTTTGGGCTTGCCTGAAAATTTCGTTTAAATATCGACTTATTATATAATATATGTATATATATTATTTATGTATTTGCTTACAGTTGACGGTCACTGTACAGCTGTCCTCCAGCACTCCATAATCGTTCATTACTTTACATAAGTAGTTTCCCTGCTGATTGACGGCCGCTTCCTTTAGGACCAATTTGAAAGTGTTATCATCTTGCGAAATACGAAAATCATTTCGCTTCTCATCAATTTCGATCCCATCGATAAACCATTTAATATGAGGAACTGGATAAGCATCGACACGAACAACAAGCTCAACATTCGATTCACCCTCGGTAACCGTAATGTTCTTCAATTTCTGTTTCAGTTCCGGGGCACATTTCAAAAGCAACTGAGTTTTGCTCTCCGCTGAACCGTGTTCATTAGATGCCTTAACGGAATATTTGCCACCATCCACGCGTGTGGTGCCAGTGATTTTCAGTGTATACGTATTGCCATCGGAATCTACACTGTATTTCTTATCGGTCGTCTTGATTTCGGTTTCATCGTGATACCACGTTAGTTTTGCTTCGGGGTAGGCATCGATCCGCACGGACATGTGCACCGTTTCTTTTTCACCGTGTATGTACTCTTCTTCAAAGTGTTTGACAATAATCGGTTTGGACTTAACGGTGCAGTTCCAATATTCTGAAGTTTGACTCAGATCATTAGTGGCCTTTATCGAATAATTGCCAGCTTGGGACAGTTTAATGTCAGAAATGGTGACAACAACTTTTTCGGTGCTTTTGCCAACTGAAGTTGAGGCGATTTTCACATTGCTCTCACTGGACACATCCTTACCATTGTTGGTTACACTAACCGTTGGTTGCGGGAATCCCTCAACTTCAATTTCAAGTTTCACTGTCTCACCAGCCGTACAAGTTATATCTTGAATTTTCTTGATTTTTGGAGCGGCTGCAAAAAAAAATAAAATTATTTTCATACGATTGAATTAGGTCCAAAAAAGATTAAGGTTTAGTTTTTTTTACGATTATTAAAAATTAAAGGAAGATGTCGAATATAGGACTTACCCTTAACAACCAAATTAATGGAGCCTTGATCTTGCCCAAGCTCATTGATGGCTTCAATGGTATATTCGCCCGCATCCTCAGTTTGGATGCCCTTTATGATTAAGGACATGCTCTCGTCATCCTCATACATGAACTTATGCCTGTCATCAACTTTTATGACTTCGCCCTCATGCTTCCACAGCACGGCTGGCTTGGGGAAACCTTTGCATTGCAGTTCGAGGATGGCAGATCCTCCGATACTTGTGTTTGCCTCGCGGTGTTCGATCACTAGAGTGGGTTTCTCCGGTTCCCGATTTAGAGTTTGGATAGCACCCTGTACGGATAGCTCAGCACTGCAGGATATATTTCCCGTTGTTGTTTGCGCCACACACGTATAGATGCCAGCATCCTCGGGCTTGACATGTTGAAAGACCAACGCCAGTGAGTCCTCATCCTCGCCAAAGAGCACTTTGAATCTCTCCTCGGGATCGAAATCTTCTCCATTTCGTTTCCATGAAAAAACGGCTTTCTCGCCACTTTGCAAAATTTGGCCACTTAGAGCACCGAATGGATTTTTGAATTCTATGTGAAGAACGATTTAATAAAAGTGGAAAAAAACTATATTTCTTTGTACATAAAATCAGACAGTGTTAAGAAGGAAAAAATATCTGAGCTAATAAAAAAAATAAATTTTAAAAAATTTAAATATTTCATTTGATTTAGTACACACCCACAGTAGTTGCTGTTGCCTCACAGATGGCTTCACCATGCTTATTGGTTGCTTTGCAGGAATATACTCCAGCATCCTCCTTTTGAACTTCAGCAATGACCAATTCATAAAATCCCAAGTAATCCTTATCTCTGATGATCTGAATGCGATCAGTGATTTCAAGAATTTCCTTCTCATCTTTAAAGCTATGCAATAAAAAAATATGTCAAATTAATTGATTTTATTAAAATTTGTGTGCGATCTACTCACAATTTAACTTTGGGCTTGGGATCGCCTAAAATCTTGACCATGAAACGAAACAGAGTATTCTCAATCATTTCGGCATCCTTCAAGGAAACCAGAAAGGCTGGCGCAATATTAGTTTTAGACTCATCAAGGCCGGATACTGTATAGAATTAAATAAAATAACAAATAATGACAAAATTTTAAACATCGTAAGTAAAAAGATGTGAAAATGGGGAATAATGGAATAATGGGGAACACTTTAAAAACAATGCAAATTTCATAAAAAAAAAACATTTTAAATGACTAATAATTAACGTCTTCGACCACATGAATTATATATGTTGAAAATAATTGAATTTGCCTATGTAGCATCTGTCTTGCATTCCCGTTTCGTAGTCTTAATCTGTTTTTGCATGCGAGCAACGGTAATTGTAAGTTCCATTTCATCATGACCTTCTTAATCTGTTGTTGGCTGCGAGCAACGGTAATTGTAAATTCCTTATGATCATGACCTTCTTCGATGGTCTGTTTTAACTACTTGCATGCAGTCGCATGAAGCGGATCAAAGTAACAATGAAATTGATTTCAGCCAGCAAGGTTATGTAGTTTTTGGTTTGATTAATATAGAATAGAATTTTTCCATGTGTTTGAGTGTACTCACCTTGGCCAACTGCCAGCTGGGCTGTGACACTCGTTGTATCGGTTGCCGACTGGGCACGAACTGTATAAGTTCCCGAATCCATCTCTCTAGAAAGATTTGCAAAGTTCAGTTACGTTGATCTGTGTATTTTGTTGTTATTTGGTTTGGTTACTGAAAATTGTTAGTATACAATAGATACATATGTTAGTTAATTGAATAACAATAAAACAAAGAAATGTGAATAACCTGCAGTTTTTAATATCCAAGCGATATGAATTATTGGGTGCACTCGTTTGAACAATGCGATCTGCCAAGCGATCGTTCAAAGGCTTATTGTCCTTTAACCAGGTGACCAGGCCTGGCTGTTCCTTAAATTGAATCTCAAAATGGGCGCTCTCTCCGGCTATATAAAATAGAAGAAATCATTTTTAATTGTATTTGTTTTCTTCTTTTGTTTTATATAATTTTGAACTTACATTCGACGTGAACACTTTTCAACATTTTAACCACAACCGGCTTATCGACGGACCGTTGTGCGCCATCCTCCACCATTTGGGAAGCCGAACGTTTTGCCGTATGCGAATATGATAAGCGACTATCAGCTCGACTCTCGGCACGACTCTCAGCTCGACTCTCAGCGCGACTCTCAGCACGACTCTCGGCACGACTCTCGGTGCGGCCGGTGGCCAGAAGTGACGAATGTCCTTCGTTTCTATCCAAAGTTGTCCGATCACGTCTAGAACTTATGCCATAGCGTTGTTCCTGAGTACTGTCATAAGAGGTGCCCCTGTCATGTTCCCTGGTCCTGCTACTTCCTTTATTCAGATGCCGGGTGGATTGGGATCGATAAAAATATATGTTAGCAATGTTTAAAAAAACCCGTAATTAAATAGGAATAAAACAGAAGGAGAAGGTCAATCACAATGACGAATATTAATGAGAGGAGAAAAGCACGAGTGTCTGAAGGAACCGATTGAAGTGTTGGGAGAGGAAATGGCATAACTCTGATACATATACACACTCAAAAAAAAAAAAACAATGTTATAAGTGAAATGGAATTGCAAAAGTTTAGTTTAGTAATTAATAAAATTATTTGTATTAATCATATTTGATTTGGTTCGATTTGATTAATGAACTTGTGGAACTTAAATAAGTTCCAAAAGTATTTCAGTAATCATGTTTCTTGCTATTATAAATATCTGTACAAGAAAGCAATTGAAAAAAGTTTGTCATTGAAATAGGTATTAGGTATTCACGTTTTTCTCTGAGTGTATGTATGTATATTGTGATTGTTACAACATAAATATTCGAAAAGATTTACACTTGTGGCATTATATAAAAAAATACTTTTCAGGCATCTATCCGATATCAACACAACGAAAAGTCTATAAAATGATGCGTGGAAGTGTTTTTGTTTATTCCCAGTTGAAGAACATAGAAACAAAGTCGAAACAATAACAAATAATTATTTACCCTTTACCTTTTCATTGTTTACACGAATATTATTAATAATGCCACACTGGGCGATAGACAAAACAAAAGTTTTCAAATATTGTATTAATATTTTGGTGATTTTTTTTTGTATTTTTTTTGGTTTTTTTGTTAAGGGGAACTTACTTTCGTAGTGCCGCTTAGTAGCCAGGGAATACCCAGAATAGTGATCATCCATGCCAATGCTTTGGCCTCGGGTTTCAAAATCGGCACTTGACTCTCTGAAATCGTCAGCAATAGATTCAGTATAATCGCCATCAAGCTCGCAAATATTAACAGGCTCTTCGACAATTTCGAAAATGGGTCGTTTATTTTTAATGGGCGGCGTAAAGATATGTGTAAAATCGCGAGCTTTCGCTTTCTTTACGGTATCTTGGGCATAGTTCGTCGAGTCTTTCGACTTTAAGACGGTCGTTTTAATATTTCGTATCTTTTGTTTAGCATTGCGCAGCGATGTATCTGAACTCGATATGTCGTAGATGCCTTCCAAAAAGTTCTGAGTCTTCTGCTCGAGACTCTCTGTATAAACGTGCACACGCTTGATGGTTAGCGGCGGTGGAGGCGGCGGCGATGGTGGCCGGGCTTTAATGATTAGTATCTCTAGGGTGGTCTCGTACGAGACAAGCGGAAGCGGTTGAAAGAAGCCGGGCATGCGCACGAAATGGGGTGGCAGGGGCGGTGGAGGGGGTGAACCTTGACCTCGACCGGAACGATCATTGCCGTTGGCATTGTTGCGATTTGCGATATTGGCAAGTTGATTATTCCATTGGGTTAATGTAGCTGCATTGGTTATATTAATGGCATGACCAGGCTGATAACCCTGTCGTGATTGGGCGTTCTCGTTTCTACTATCACTATCCTGCAGAGATTCATTATAGCCAACGATATGTTTCAATTCGATAGGATTATGTTTAGTTGGAATAATGCTAATGCATTTGTTATCAGTTTCAGGTTCAGGTTCAGGTGCAGTTTCTGTTTCAGTTGGATTGGGAATCAAATCGATCGGAGTATCTTCTAAATGTTCAGCTTTAATGTTCTTACCCTCTGTTAAAATTTCGAGTTCTTCTTCGACCTTATGCGTTTTCTCTATTGCAATGCTAGCTTCACTTTTCTTTTTATCGGATGTTATATCGATTTCGCTTGAAGTTTCAATTACAACGATTGGTTCCGGTTCAATCTTTTGTGTATCTAAATTTATATTTTCTTCAGTTGGCTTTTTCTCATTTACTTGCTTTGGTTCTATGTTGGCAGTTTTGGCAGTTTTGACCTCAATCTCTTCGATCTGTACGGTCTTAATTGGTTTACTTTCCTTAGCACTTGCTTTGGCATCAATGCTTTTTACAATCGACACATTTTGAGATTTAGATTGAGATTGAGATTGAGATTCCACCTTGTGCTCAGAATGATGAGCTTGAATTACACTCTCTTTGACAGACTTAATCTGCACATTTGACTGCGTGGTAATATTGTGCTGTTGATTGTGCTGTTGACTTTTATACAGTTCTATAGCTTCCTGTTCGATTCGTATTAGTTGCTGATGCTCAAGCTGCAGGCGTTCTTTCGTTTCTTTGCTCAGAAAGTAGTTTTCGGCCACATCAGAGGGACGTACACCCAAATTTGGATCATATGCTTCAACTTTATGGGGCAGACGCAGCAACAATTCACTTTCAGTTGCTATATTTGATGCATCCACTTTCAGATCATCTGCATTGTGTTCCTGCAGTGCAATCTCATTATCAATATATGACCTTATCTCTTCGTACCATATCCCATGACTCTCCTCATTGTGAGGCTTAATCGAAATGGGCAACTCTGTTGATGGTGCGTCTGATGCTCTTAAGGATAGATCGATTTGCTTCTCCTCTAATCTATCCTCAACATTGCATAGCGGCAGCTTGATAATATTTTGCAAAATGAATATCGACTTTTTTTCGGAGATTTTTCGCACTTTTGTGATTAAAAGTCGTGACTTGAATAGAAAACAATATCGCTCATGGGACTTGCCATCCTTATCGGTTATTGTGCAGCACTCATGCAGCAATAAGCGGCCCAATTTATAAATGTTACCTCTATAGCCCTCAATGCATGAAATAAATATATTATCATATGCCCTACTTGGCACACTAAGCATTAGTTCTAAAGCTCTCTCCAAGTCCCTAACATTTTCTTTGAAGTATTGTGATAGTTTTATTAGATCCTGTGAATTATATAGTTAAATTAATTTGTATATATGTATTTATATTCAAACTGAACTGATTACATTTTCTCAATTTCTCGTTAAGAATCAATTTTCTCAAAAAAGATTTACAGTTCACCTATCCGAAAGTTAAATGTGTATCGATAACAAAATGCAAAAAGCTTTTGATTGATTGAATTGAACTTGAATCTAGCTAAAAATATGTTTCGAATGTCAAACAGAATTATCTTTTTTTTTTTGAAGTTTTGACTTTATCAGGAAATTGAGAAAATAAGCCTTAAATCATATTGCGAATGAAATGATATAACACATACATAAGTGTAAAACAAAATTACAGTGTCCAAACCTTAAACAGTAGCTTATAGTCGTTGATTCGTTGAAGTGGAAGCTTCAAGTGTTCAGAAAGCGATTTATCGTCACCTAGATTTGCTGAAAGTTCCTGAAATTATAAATAAATAATAAATAATATATATAAATACTCAAAAGCATTTAAGTAATACAAATATGCAGCGATTATCTATTTTAATTAAACCCCATCAGATCGTCGAATGCAACATCTATAGATGCAATCGTTTTGGGTACAAATATAATGTAATAATAATATGTATGTACAAAAGCATTTAAACAATAAAGACATTCTGCGATTATCTATTTTAATAGCACCCCATTAAGTCGGCGAATGCTAAAAACTATAGTTGCAACCGCATTACGTTGAAATGTAATATTTGCAGTTGAAAATTTATGAAAATAAGTCCAAAAATTATATGCAATTATTTTCCAAAATTCCGGTAAGTCAAATGTTAAATATTTTTCAGAAAAGGCCTTCAGAATGAGTTGAAAAATTTAATTTTAGCCAAGCAACATTGACCTCCAATTTTTTCAAAATGTTTTTAAAAAAAAACATTTCCATGAATTTGCAAATAGACCTTTAAAGTCACCAATCAGTCAGTCAATCAATCAGACAGTGATGACAAACAGTTTTATTTATATAGATGCAGGCATGAACTAAAAATCGTAAAAAATATATACTCGTATCTATAGATATATAAACATGTGAGCTTTTTGTTTTACATATCATTTTAATATCTTTGAAATTGAAATTCGTTCATAAAAACAAATCCGGCACGAATTAAATTTGCCCTACTGTATATACACACACACACAAGTATATGTATATATATACATACATATATATATATATATATATACATGTGTATAGAAATATATGCAAATATGCGTGTGTGTTCATATATTAAGTAAAATACGAATAGTAATGGCATTTTTTTATATTAATAATTGTTGCATAACGAAAAGTACGAATATAGAAAAACCCAAATTGTTAATAACTTTTGGACGAAGTGGTGCACATATATATTTGATGTTTGAAATTATATATTTTTTTGGCAATATCTGTTAAAAGTAGGTACCCGAAAGGAAAGTAAAATCCACGTGTAACGAATACGAAACGACGGCAAACACTTTTCAAAAGACACTAAAAGTGTGCAAAAGCTTTAGTATTGAGAAACGCCTGGTTTTAAAAATAAACTAATGTATTCTACATACGCATACACAATATTTTAAAGGCATTGAACATATGTGTACGCATGTATGTATGTTTGAATATCTGTCTGACCACCAATGGAAATCAAATATGTATGTTTGCATATACATATTATTGCAAATATTGCACCCTATGTAGTTCATTAATGTATATGTGTTCACACACACACGTATGTAGTTCTGTTTTTATGTAGAATATTTTGAGCAAGGCACTGAGAACCTACTTCGTCAGATGAACGTCAAAACAATGTTTCTCATTACTATTTATAAAGTTTTTTTTTTGTTTTTTTTTTTTTTGTGGTATTATTTGGAAAAAATGTTCTCTTTCTTAAAACAAATCTCAGTCGTTGCTGCATAATTAAATTGTTTTTGCTTGTTTTGATTCTCTGATTGCAAAAAAAAATTAAAATGGCATATTCGTCCAGTGAAAAGCTTTCTGCATAAGTGTTAAGGTTCGCGTCCCCGAAATAAAATATTTAATTTTTTCTTCTAGTGACTTTCATTTCATTTTGTCAACAGCGCTTTCAACGCGTTCAAAATGACATCGCCGCCCCCATAAAGTATTTATATTTGTGCAAACATCTATTCTTGATCGAATCATTATGGCAATCAATGTGCGTCATTGATCTCTGAGATTTCAACAGCTGGAGATGTTTACAAATCGTGAAAGAAATAAATAATGTGACCCCTTAAAATTCACCGATCATTAGTTGATATTTATCGACATGCATCGATCAACTGATACTGTCAGTCCAACTGCTGTTTATCTGTCATTAAATTCATAAAATCCATCCATTTTTCCTATACACATATTTCAACTTTGGCAGTCTCGCCAAAAGACATTTTTAGTAGTCGTAAGAATTTTCGCTAACCAAACACAAAACAAGTCAGAGCGTTGAAGTAGTAATCGATAATCGATAACAGTTGGCAAATAACCAAATTTTGGGAAAGGTGTGTGTGTAAAGGGGGTAGGGCCACCCGGAAGTGGCTGAAAGAGCGTATTCCGTTAATTAATATACTTTTTCAATATGATAGAATACTTTTTATTGATAGCGTTTTGCCAGTAAAATACCTTCAAAATGTTGTAACTCCAGCGCAAAAGCTGTGTAATATTAAAAGTTACTGGGAGTTTTGGGGCTGAGGTGGCCACAGAATATGCCACTCCATGAAGGACATCAACAGCAATCTATTTATAGTTTGGTCACTCTAGCCCTAAGATTGTGCACTTATCGATTATCAACTAAAAACAGGTGCATTCAAACGGACAGACTCTTCTACCATCGATGTTAGAGTATAATAAAATATAATAATTAGTCTCTACAGATTTGTATACTGTGTATTGTATATAAATATATATAAAGTATACATAAAATCGACTCGGAAGAACACGTAGCAGGAAGCAATTAAGATAAACAAATAACAAAAATGCTCACCTGGAAGAAAGTTTGACTCTCGACATTTGTGGAGAGAAACTCTTGGGCCAGCGGCTCATTTTGACAATATTTGACATGTTTATCAAAATCACGCTCGAGTCTTAAAAATGTTTTGGCTACCATATTGGGTTGATTACTATAACATTTGAGGCCTTCTTTCAGCACCCTGAAATTGCAATTGAATTGTGAATGAATTTGAATGAATTGTTGCTTGATTTCTTACATATTGTGAAATTCAGCAATTTGCAGAAAATTGCAAAAGATAATGTCTTTGTTGTCCCGGGCTGAACGGGGAGCAGTAGGCTTGTCGACGGCCTTCATGTACTTGTCAACTACATATTGCAGATCTCTTGAGAATTCCTCCTCAGTCTCAATAAGCTCCCCAATTATGGTTCTAAAAATAGATTTTAATTAAAATGACAGATTTGCTTAATAAATACATGGGAATGCACTGGGGCTGACAATATTGACTCATCCCAATGCGATTTTTATACCCTGAACCCATTACAAATTGGAAAAAGGGTATAATGGTTTTGTACAAATGTATGTAACAGGCTCTGGAATAAAAGCCATTGCAGACCTGCTTACATTTGGGAGTGCAAACATTTTTTAAGGGAAATCTGGGAGTAAAATTAGAATATGTTTAACAGGTGGGTTCAGGGTATATCGTAGTCGAGTCCACTCAACTGCGGCATTCTAAATTTTTTTTAGACTTTAGTACTTGGGCTATGTAAAGTTTTGAGAAAAACCTATAGACTTGGTAAGTCGAGACTAAGCTTACCTTTTTTTAAAATCCAAATCGGCACCGTCATTTTTATTTAAGGATAACGAGCTTGGATTCATCTCTAATATCTCCATGGGGACCAAGCCTTCTTTTTTCGAGTTTAAGCCGTCAAATACTCTGATGAAACATCTGAAATATAACAAACGTGGTAAATATTATATATTATAGAACATTATAGATTATAGAACATATGTTCAAATTTAAATAAACAATTTTCTAACATACCTTGTTTTTTCAGAGGTAGCTATGGTATTTACAAGCTCAACCAAATCTCCTCGAGAAACACTGATCGCATCGCTAGTATCAGCTTGATAATCCTGATTCACGAAAACAACATCAAAGGCCTAAAGAAAAGAGAACGAGCTTAAGAACAAATAAACAAACTATTTTAAATATTTATATGGTCTGGAAAATGGTTCATCGTTGATTGTATTAAACTGAGCTTTACTCTCCACTTGTCCACAACTATTAATGGAACCAATACCAACGCAATAACTTAAAAACTGCAACTCTGCAAGTTTGAAGACCTCAAATTAGCGGAGATTGAAAAGCACACCTTTCGGAATATACCTCAAAAGGAAATATCCCGTTAACATAAATAAATGGTAAGGGTCTATAGACACTTTAGTTCGTTGTTTTAATTTCCTACATGAGTTCATAATTACTATCCTCAATTCTATTTTTAGTTCAATTCCGAGTCTTCTGTGTATATTCTCTTTATTCCCTTTAGGATATCTGTTTCCTGTCCCAATTGAATGTAATTTAAATTCGCATTCAAAACAGAGAACACAACAATTAACATTCATCGATATTTATATAGTAGTTTTTGCTAGCTGACCGCACTGCTCAAATGTTATTTATGTATAACATAAGTACATTATATATAGATAATGTACATAGTATATATACATATATACATATGTATTACATACAGATACAATATATATTATACAAAATGTAAATCTTTCAACTTACCGTATTCATAATTGCTGTCAAAAAAACTTGATGGTTTTATATGAAAGTTTAGTGTTGTTCTAAATTATTTTTAGATAACGAACTCAATCACCCACATAGTTTTTGCAATGCGTGTGCATGCTTACAATATACAAATTTTGTAGTATTCCTACAGTTTTCTAAATAGATATATTGCGTAACATTGGGTTATCGTTCACTCAATTACTTATATTTAATATACGCTGCCATTTTTGAGGGTTGCAAATTTTGCTAGTAATTAATTTGCATGCCTGTCACACACACACGCACACAAATAACGATTTTTTTTTTTAGAAAGAAAGAAAGGACGACCAATCTTCAACCGATTTTAGCTGCATCTCACCAACTATGCGACTGAATAAACTAGGCTGATCGATATTTGCCGATCACAACAAATCTTTTTCCTCCTCGAGAACAAAAAAAACAGACTATTCACAATTTAAAAATAATGCACATGCACTTGTCGAATTTATTTACGTACATATGTAAGTATTTTTGCATAGGAACTGAACATAAAGTGAACTACTCTCTATGTATTACATAGACACACACACACACACACACAACCTTTTTGTCTATATGTGAATATTTATTTATTTATATATTTTGTAATTATTTAATTATATATATGTATGTAGTTCTTCAACTGAAGTCTATGTGATGTGATGTGCGTTAATACATTTTTTCAATAAACTGGGCACAAAATTGCTTTCCTTTTACAGTTTCCGATTCGATGATTTTCGTTATTAAAAAAATTAAAATTTGATGCAGCAAAGAATTATCGATTAGTCATTTTCAATAAATAATAATTTTAACCAATGTAATCTTTGATCACTATATCGATAATGAATTTACAAGGATATTAAATCTTCGGTGCAGCAACGATTGCAATTTGTTCTAGTTTAATGTATTTATGTATGCATTTCTATGTATAAGTATAAATAAATACACGTGATTAATGAACATTTTGTCTAGTGGCCAGCATTCGCGTTTCAGGATTTGGCTGGGTCAGTGTTTCGTTGAGTTTGAGAGTACATATTATTTTTGCTAACAAGACAAACAACTTAACGCCAGGGCGCCAGCGACTAAAGTGACTACGAGTCTAATAAGCCACATCATTTATAGCATTGCATTTATGTACTCACTTGCTGTAGCACAGTGTCTTGTTTTGTTAACTGGAAAATAAGCATCATTGTTATATACTTATCTACGGAAGTTTCAATTGTAGATACTTACAATTTGGCTAGATTTTTTCGTCATCTCTCATACTTCCTGGTTTTTCACGAAGTGATTGAACCACATTTAAGTTTGATAAATAAGAGAGATAATGCTACATTTCTACACATGTACATATATTTGTATGTTTCGTATAAGTAAATCATTGGTAATGTTTAAAAGTAAATATAATTTGATTTAGATTCATACAATATGACGTTCAACAACAAATGTACTATAATATAAACATACGGTAAAATTAGTTTGAAATAAACAATATACATTTGTTTGACTTTTTACAATAATTCGACACGATATTTGTTGTTTTCTTTGAGATTCACAACGTGCTGGCTTCTATATGTGGAATGTTGTGTAGGCCTGTATCTGGATTGGCCCAGTAGTAATAGGGAGGACCTTGGCTAAAGCAATATTTCATATCAAGGGGTTCCCCTACGTCTACATAGTACATGAGGTAGAAGTTGCACATTTCATCTTCATTTGTTGGACTGCAATTAAGAGAATATATAATTCAATGTTATAAATATTACAAATATAGGATAGCAGAAGAAATCTTACCCAATTTGTGTTACACGGTGTCGAGTGCTTTCCATGGTACACCTCGCCGCGACAAAATCACCGGCTACGATGGGTGATTTATTCTCAACATTGTAAAACATTTGCGGCGTCAGTGGATCTCTTTTGCCAAGCAGCGTCCATTCCTGAACTCCTTTATCATTCGATCGTACCCTATATCCGGACACTACTTTCCCCAATCCATGCGTATGTGTGCGATAGGCAAACGGATAAATTGTTTTATTTTCAGTTATCTCACAGGCTGCCTCCATATGTTCAGTTTTCTTTGCAGGAATAACTCCATCAGTACCCAATAGTAGGGTACCAGCTAATTTTGTAAGGCTGTGGAAAACAGTCATTTAATCCAAATATAATCATAAAAACAATTATTACTTACGGTTTTTCGGTGTACTGCAAAAAAATGCCAGAATCATCTGTAGAGCCGTCTAAAATAAATACAAAACTATTATTATTCATGAATCGAAAGTAATTATGTATCAAAATCAAACCTTTAAATTTGTCGATATGTGCATAATGGACTTGTAAGACCAAATATTTGGTCTGGGAATCCTTCCCAACTTTAAATCCAACTCCATCAGGTAAATCCAATCTAGGTGCGTCTCTTGCCCAAGCGTACAAGATCTATTAGGGAAAGTAATTTACATTTAGTACACAGAATTTAGTGGAACTGCGGAGATGTCGTGACCGTACCTGCGAATGTGAGTGCGGACCACAGGGACTTCCCGTTTCTTCTTCCGTTGATTTTGCCATCTCCCCGCAATTCCTGAAAATATTTAAAAATCAATCATAAAATCAGGACAGGAATATATATGATCTGATTGTGAGCGAATCAAATCGTGAATATACATTATCATGTGATTGAAAATGGCTTGATCGCTGCAGCTCTCTGATGTACATTTATGCACTTACCAAGTTGTTTTTGACGTTCCCGGTTCCCCGCATCCGTAGAGCAACATATGATGCGCAGTATTCATAGTTGCGTTTGGCTTGTAACCAACTGTTTTGTTTTTTAATACAATTGTTAGACATCTAAATAATTATCGAGTCATGAGTTAACATACCAATATAATATGATGTTGTTGGATCGACTTTAATAGGGGTGCATAGGTACAAATCCGGCTAAATTAAATAAATTATTGATTTAATTATATTTATTTTATATATTCATATTATATTATATGATCCCATAAAAAGATTGTTGTGTGCTCCTTTGGCTATTCTAAAAGATATTCCATCCTAGAAATGAAACATTTGTCATGACCCAGACACCTGATAGATGATCAACAGGTTGTACCCAAAATAAGTATAATAGATGTGTTTGCAATGTGTTTGACATTTATGTTTCCTTCTTTATTTCCAATCAGCAATTTTAGTGTGAGCTTGTTATATATTAAATAACAAAATGACACAATAAGTCCCGTCGATAATTAGCTCATATCATATTATCACCATACTACACATAAGTACACGTTGCTTTTCACTGTCCTTTGTTTCCATCCCATCTCTTCAATTGTATTAATTGTGTTCAACTGTATTCAGAATCTTTTTGATTTATTCGCAAATCTCCAATCATCATTTCTTTTGTATTTGGAGCTGTGTGTGTGGGTGTGTGTGTAAGTGTATTGCGTGGGTTTTTTTTACTATAAATGTAGCTGGTGTACCTTCCATCACTAAACAGTCAATATTGTCTTAGTGCTTCAATTGTAACACTTTAACTGTAAACACGTATACATAAATGCTGCGACAAAGTAACATATGCTTGCTGCCACACATACAAACGCATACGCACACGCGCGCGGATACACACAGATACATGCCAACAGATGTGAGTGCAGTTGATACATAAAATTAAATTGTATTTGTAAATGTCTTACAGTTTTTGGCGAAACCATTGGCATTAGGAATGGAAATGATCCAATGGCATCGTCCTCTGTATCATCATCAACCATATGGTAATCTCTTCCATTTGATATATAGTTCTGCGAACTCTGATCCACTAGGCCGTATACAGCTAAGAAATTCCACACTAGTACGTAGAAAATACAAGTGGAAATTGTCATTTCGGCATAAATGGCGATTTACGTTATGCAGATGCAAAATTTTTGTTATCAATGCACACTCTTATTAATTTAACAAAACTAGAGTCTTTTTTCAATCAAATGAACTTGTCTTAGAGGTGGGATACTATAAATATCCCGATTAAAAGTACTCAGAACTAGAATCCAACTATCGAAAGACAGTTATCGATGCAATTCCCCGATGGTAGCCAGCTTAATTTTGAAACATAATAAATAATGTCAATGAAATGCTAATAAATATTTATTTTATTTACATAAATAATTCCTATATTTCTAATCTAAGCATCGCAATTTATAAACATTTTTACAGATATTCTAGTGTTCCCAATTATAAGAAATTTCGAGCTTGGATTTGTTAATATATAAATATAAGCCAGGACATCATCCTGTGCGCTGTGGCTGTATAAACTACTCATAAGGAGCATCAAAAGTTGAGGCTGTCGGAGGTTCATCCCATTTCATGTGATTAATTTGAAAGCTAAAAATGAAAGCAAAACCGTTACTCATTTTGTGAATTAATTTTATTGTACTGTGTTTGTTTTGCCAAACAAAACACACTTGCCTGATTCAACTAACAGTTATTCGGATGCCACTGGCCGTGAAAATTAAGTGTTTAAGCTAATTATGAAAACTATTGGGATTTTAAATGCGTCTGCTGATGCTTTTTCAAGTGATCGCTGCGCACAAAGCGTCGACAGCATTGATTACACGCATAAGGCTTCTCGCCGGTGTGCGTGCGAATATGCCGATTCAGATCGTCTTGGCGCTTGAATCGCTTCTCGCACTGACGGCAACGGAAAGGACGATCCTGTACAAAATGAGGCATGCCGTAGGTGGTGGGACCATCCTGAGGCGGTAGTTGTGAGAGTGTGCGTACAATTTCATCGGCAGGCTCGTATTTCACCTCGGCCTGCTGCTGTTGCTGCTTTTCGCTATACACCGATTGCTGGCTTCTCAACTGGTTTTCGACTATCGATGTTATCGGTGGCGGCGGCGGTATTATCTGATATTTGTCACTATGATCCGGCCGTTCCAATTTGATTCGTATTGGCGTATGCCCGAAGTCAGCAGCAATGTCCACCGACTGCTGCTGATGCTGTTGATGCTGATTATTTTGATTGGAATTCGACTCGACATTGCCACTGAGCACGGCCATAAAATGAAAACCTGACTCCGCCTCCGAGATGCTCTTCTTCGACGACTTAACCCGTCCCACGTTGTTGCCCAGGGAGTTCCGTTTCGTCGGACTATTACTGCTGCTGCTCTTCAACTGGCGATCGTGCGTCGCTAGATGCTTGGTCAGATGATCACTCCGCGAGAACTTTTTGCTGCACTGCATGCACTCGAAGGGCTTCTCTCCCGTATGTGTGCGCAGGTGACGATTCAGCTCGTCGGACCGTGTGAATCCCTTGCCACATTTCGGCTCTGAGCACACAAAAGGCTTAATCCCCGTATGCCACGTGAGATGGGAGCGTAGGTGGGAGCTTTTGCCATAGCTTTTCGTACAATTATCGTAGGGACAGACGAATTTACGCTTGGGATCCGCTGCATGAGGTGCCGCCATCAGCTTGATCGAGGGCATAATTCGAATTTTCGGATCGCCAGCATCGAAGTGTAGAGGATCGCGATTCGCTATTAAATTGTTGTTGTCAGTCTCCGCCGTGTTGTTATGTACATTATTATCGAGATCCAATGGCGCATCGTGCTTGAGATGGTCGCTTAGGGCCTCAAACATATTTGGGTTTGAGGCCCTAAGCAAATCGTCGTCGGGCGCCGGCGGCAGTTCATTTCTGTGATTTGCATCACCAATTGTGGGAAAGGAGTGCGCTGGTTTCACTTTCTCAATTGCGCTCTGATGCATTGTTGTTGATGTCGTCAGCATTTGTGGTGTGGGCGTGTTTGGAATTACTTGGGACATTACTCTTATCAATATTCCCGCTCCCCTCCTCAATCTTTGTAGTTCTTTATAAAATATATATCTGCAAGAAATGTATGCATTTAACATCAGTGTCTTAACGGAATATGATTATATTTACCAGTGCATCAATTATTGAAAATTAAAATATTTTATGGGCGTGGGCGTGGGCGTCGGCCATATTTAAACAAGCAAACTTGTACCAGCAGTGCACGGATAACGCATTATTATAATACGATTTGATTATGGCTCACACATATAATATATACAATATAAAACATGTAATACGCTCATTAAAAATGTTAGTTTCCGTCATTTATTTTATTTATGTCCCACAGTGAAGATAATTTTCATTGCAATAATATTTATCGATTATTCGATAAATTCTTTATAAATTTGATTTAGAGACTGACGCAGTGTTTCCATACTACATATTTAACAATTTCAATCGGTTATGATATAATAATACTAAAAGATTTAACACGTCGAATTGTAACAAAAGCCAATTAGGTGCATTATTATAAATAATAATTAATTTCATAAAATAAATAATAACTTTATCGAATTTAGTTAATCACACCAGTAGCAGGTCTCCCTGACTTTGACTTCTGTCGACTGGCATTGCATTTCGACTGTTCAACTTGGAATGCCGCATGGAAACTATCGAATACCTGTGTGATGCAAATGCAAATATGTCCGGTGGAAACAAGTTATTGCATATATGTACATATATAATTGTTGATTTGTTATTATATCGCTAAGAATGATTTTGTTAAGTATTTCTTCATTTCCTTTACTTTGGTGAGTATATTTGTCGCATATATTGGGTCGTCACTTTCAAGTTGCCGATGTTTTTCATAGATTTTGCACATTCACACACACACACATAAGTAGAAATGGCGCTGAGCACACAAACAAAACAAAATAGCCGTCAGCGCCTGAAAGCCACAATTTGGACAAGGGAAAAGATTTACAAACTGATCGAGCTTTACCGCGCTTCCGACTGCCTGTGGAATCATTACTCGGAATTGTACAAAAATAAAGACTGTCGCAACAAGGCCATCGATCGGATATGCAGTTCCCTGGGCATCACCAAACTGGACTATGGCAAAAAAGTCCACAATCTACGCAATCAATTCAACTCGGAATTGAAAAAACACGAGAGACGTTTGGCGAAAACTGGAGAGAATTCGGATGAAACAGTAAAAGCTTGTCGCTGGGAGCATTTCGAGAAGTTAATGTTTCTACGACCCATCATTGAACCACGGCCGGGATTTCTACCACAATGCAAGGTTAAATTCTTAACTAATTTGCGAGAAATTTTTTAATTTTCTCCATTCCCCTTTTTAGAAAACCACTAGAAACAACAAGTTAACATTGACAGAAACAAATATGGAAACTGAAAAAGAACAACAGTCTAACGATAGTATTATCCAGCTACAGATATTGGCTGTTGAGGACACAAATAACGGTAATGCTAAAGAAAAAGCAACTTGTGAATTACAACAAAATCCTGCAAGCGCTCCTCGAAGAACTTCTCCCAATTTGATGCACGGCGAACAGCTGAATTATGTGACAACTTCAAGACCCTCCCCTACCCGGGTAAATCGTGATCAGTGGGATGCCTTTGGGGAATTAATTGCGAATGAGTTTCGTAATTTAAACTCGGCGATCTCGCGCAAAAAGCTTAAGCGTAAAATTATGCGAATTATGCTCGAAGTTGGTGAAGAAGATGATCAAAAATACACAAACGAAAATTAATAAATCTTTGACTTTTACTCCATTAATTTTATTTACTAAATTCATTTATTCACAGCTCAAACTAATTTGAACAGTAATTTTTGAAGCCCAGAATCAAATTTAAAATGTATAATTTTGGCTTGATCATTGCTAATAATAATACTTTATCGTGTGTGCTTTGAGCAAATATAAAAATGCTAGGCTAAAATCCTTTTATTTTATCTAGAAGATGTGCACACAAACTAGTATATAAACACACACATATGCAAATACAGAATCATACTTACACATGCAAATAAATATACAAAGATACTCATATACAAAAAATATACAGACTGCATAAAACGCAGTTTTATTATTTGCATTATTATGTACATATGCATATGTATGCATCCATGCAAAAGTACATAAATATTGTGTGCATTCATGCTTGCAGATACATGCAGTACAAGCATGCATACATACATATGCACACACACTGTCGAAGGCATGTCAGACAACCATATGATTAATACGCACTGAACAGCTGATTCATCCGCACCCAGTGTTTATATATAAACACACATGCACACATTCAGACATGCATGTGTGTTTATATACGCTCACACCATATGGACGTTCATTCCGCTGTCTACACACACACACACAATGCCAGCTGGAACCATTACTAAAACTGTTGATATCAATAAAACGACCAGGTCCGCACTGAGGTTCTCACTTGCAATTTCGAGCATGCATAGTTAAAGCAATCTGTTATCATCGGTTCAAAAGCTTAATAATAGCAAATGCGCTTTTCAATAAAAAAAATATATATATCAAAATAAAAATCTGTCTAGTTTGGTAATAAAATATTTTTGTACATATTGTATCACATTATTAAATAATAATTAATTACAGCTCTTAGCTTTCATTCAACTCATCCTAGGTGTGGAGAACAGAAAAACAAATCCATAACAGCAAATCTGTATAAGTACTTCCAAATTAAATTGTCGTCCACAATTTAACCGCGGTGCGCCACTGGTTATTTTTTTGTTTTTAAGAGCCGTCCGCTCTCTGGTTAGGTCTCTTTACTCTCCGTTTCAAATATGCAATCGCACAAAATGCAAGTGTGTGTAAGCATGTGTATATATGTTGGTGTGGGATGTATGTGTATTGAGGGGTTTCAAGTCGTAAGCTGTGCGAAGCAATTCACTTGAACAGCTGTAAGCGATCGGCAACGACCTCATCGGTTATTACAAATCTGAAACGCCAAGAAAAAAAATATATATATATACACATTTTGAAAGACGTATGTACATTTATTAAAGTAAATTTGTGCCGTATCAAAAATAAATATAATATACAAGAAGAAAACAATTCATAGTAATTCGCTTAGTTTATTTCTACGTATTTATTTACGTGCTTATTTATATATGTGCATATATATACTGTGTGTGTGTGTGTGTGTATATTTACGTGTGCATATGTATGTGTATATTTGTATGTGTGTGTGTTTGCTCGAATGTAGATTCTCGTCACATTCACCTCGTATCTCAATTTGCTTCGTGTTCGTCGTGTTCGCTGCTCGCTTTTGGCGACAGCGACTGAGGAGACTGTTGGCGCTTAGATTGGTTTGAACCAGAATGCTCAGACTTTGGCGCGGAGCAGTCGGTCGCAATTTTTGTGTTCCGCTCCGTTTTAGCCTCGAAGAAGTTGAATACAAAAAAAACAGAACGACAAACAGCAAAATTAAAAAACTAAACAATAATTACTACTGCCAATTTTCCCAAAAACTAAAATCTAAACAAAAATCAAACCAAATCAAGCAACAAATTAAACAACAACAATTGCAATAAAATGTAATCAATTTAGCAACAAGTGTTGAACTGCATGCCTAAAATGCGTATGCATTTGTGAATGTGTGTGCATATGTGAGAAGTGTTGTACTCGAATATACAAAAATTATAATATAAACTGCATGGTCATTGTGCTTATATATATATTTATATATATATATGTATATATATATATATTTATATATGCAGGTGTATAATATGTTTAAGTGAACGTTTTTATGATAACTATTCACCGTAAAAATATATTCATACTTCTCTAATTATGTGCTAACAAATTCGAGTGCGATTTTAAATCGACATTATTCACAACGCAAATGCAACTGAAACAAACAAGAAACGCAATAAAATAAGCAAAGCGTACAAAATATACACACATGCATAAATACATATACATGTGCATGAGTGTGTATATATGCAATCATATGTGCGTTTGAGTGTATGTGTGAGCGCTCGTGCGTCTGTGCTTTTTGCGAGTGTGTGCGCGTGTGTGTGTGTGTTAGCTCGAGTCATGCACACAAATGCACACAATTTGTATAAAAATGTTCATATGTATTTTACATATGTGCATGTATAAATAAAATAAACTCATACCACACACACACGCACTCATACACTCACAGACGCAGCTCGAACGTGAGTCTTTGAACATTGCAAACACAAAACAAGGAACCAGTTTCACCTTGAGTCAATATGCATGCACACACACAAACACATATGCATACACATAAGCGCATATGTACAAGTTTTACCTACATATTTATATGAACACGATCAAAATATATCCGTATACTTATGAACATACACATACATGCAATACATACATACAAATGATCGGAGAGAACACACACACGCACTCACACAAATAATAACTGAATCGAATAAGACAAAAAAAAAGGATATGCACACGCGCACACATACGTACAAACATAATAAATTCTGAATCATTCTTTACTATTGCATATGCACACACATCTATACGTTTGTTTGCATGCATGTGTGTGTATACTTTAATGAAATGAAAATAATTCTCCAGTCTACTCAGGAAACAACAACAAATACTATCGAAACTGCCTTAAGGATTTGGATCTCAACCACAACACATATATACATGTACATATTATGTACGCCAAAGCCGTTATTCAAAAACTTATGAACATTTACAAAAACAAATCGTGAGCAAAATAAACACACAACACACACATACATAAATTTTGGGTGCCAATTTTGTGTGGCTTACATTACAACAACAACAATGGACAGCGATGGAAGCAGCAGCAATACAAACAGCAGATCTCTACAAGATTCCATGCAGAATATGCCACAAGTGGCGAGAGGCAGCGATCAATTGGATTTGGTCTTTGGATCGGCACTCGTTCCCGTAAACTCAAGCACCCCTTATTCGGATGCAACGCAAGTAAGTACGAATTCTGATTGGCTGTCGTAAAATCCAACATAAATCGATCCATTTTGAAATCGATAATTCAAATTTCATATGTTTGCTTGCTAAATTTGGTAAATCATTTTATTTTAAGAAGGGAGTAATAATAATTGAAAATCTAGTTATTTGTAAGTAGCATAAAATCTGAATATTCGTTTGGATTTTTTTTTTTAAATTCTTGACCAAACTCAACAATTTGGTAAAGCGCCTCCATTTGTCGAGAATCACCCTAGATTTATTTTTTCTCACCTAGCTGTTGACATTTTTTGAGATACTTGTGTTCGTTGCGAATAATCGACCTTCGAAAAGGTTATCGGCCTTCGCTATTTGAATGTGTCTAGCTCAACAACTGCGGATATATACATTTATTGGTTTATTCCTATCTTTCAAGTAGGTTATCGGAAATCGTCTGATAAGTAACGCTATTTTCGTTTGTACTTTAAACTGTCTAGTCCCTTTTCCCTATCTATACCCAATTTTATGGCCAGCACTGCGTTCGCTTGTATGCACAAAATACAAGAAAAATACACTCAAAGTTCGAAAATTAGTAGATGCAAAGGCAGCCAGAATGCGATAGATGGATGATGTGGAGGAGGTCAACGAAACTTTCGACTGATAAGATATTTTTTGCAGATTATACACACACACACATGCATACATATTTATAATCGAGCACACACACACACACACTCGTACATTTCTATTTCCTTTTATTTAGTTCAGCCAGCTCAAGCTTATTATCAAATTGCAATTGTGCGCGTCAACTGACAAATGATATTTATTTACGAAAATGATGAAATTTTGTAAGCAAACCAACAAATAAGTAAACTTAAAGAACTTGCAAAAAACAACTCTTTGGGCATTAAAACACTTGTTTTATATACACTCACATAGACATACATGCATTAGGCACATATGTATTCACATATATTCATGTATATTAGGTACATATGTATTCATACATATTCATGTATATTAGGTACATATGTACCTAAGCGCACTCTTACTTCTCGTGTACATATTTACATTAAAGTAATTGTGCAGAGTCTGGTTGGTTTTTGTTTTGTTTGCTTGGATAATATCTTATTAGACATCAGCAATGTCAAGCAACACTCTTTTTTTTGGCAAGGGCAAATTGCAATGTCATTGACCGTTTGGTTGTGTTTGAAGCATTCGTCTGGTTTCCACCTACCTCCTCCTCCACCTCCACCTCATCCCCCAACCCATCATCAGTGAATTTCCCCATTCGTCGCCTAAGCTAACACATTGCTGTTGTTGTTGTTGTCGGTCGGTCGTTGCTGCTTCTGCCGTTGTTGTTGCTGCTTCTGCTGCAGGCTATATTGGTTGGTTGAACTTCGAGGTTCACGAACTGCTCCAAGGTCGAAGTTAACGCTATTAATAGTGAATTTTTGCCGTCTCTCTTTTGTGTAAATAAAACGGTTATTCACACTGGCAAGATTTTTTTTCTTGTTATTTTGGCTACAGCATTTATTGCGTACTAGACATGTGTACACACACACATTCTTACACATAGATATATTTGTATATGCATTTGTGAACATATAAGTGAATATTTACATATACATAGGTATATCTACTATACATGCATATACAACTATATTAATATATATGTATTTGAGATTTCAGATTTGTTGCGTAGGAGTTGCTTGCATAATTGAAATTTCGTTTTTCGATAACTCACACAGCTTTGTGGAAATTTCGATAATTATCGGTCTTTGACCTACGCTTATTGCGTATAACTCGGAAATGAAAAGAATAAATCATTAATTCTTAAGTATTATTATTTATCTATACATAAAATGCTAAAATACTAATTAATCAATTTGTTTTTTTTTTTAAATTATTTTTGATTTTTGATCAGACAAAAAAACACTCTCCTGGCCATATTAAGCGACCGATGAATGCGTTCATGGTCTGGAGTCAAATGGAGCGACGAAAGATTTGCGAGAGAACGCCCGATTTGCACAATGCTGAAATATCAAAGGAATTGGGTAAACGATGGCAGCTCTTGGACAAGGACGATAAGCAGCCATATATTATCGAAGCGGAGAACCTGAGAAGACTTCATATGATAGAATATCCAAATTATAAATATAGGCCACAAAAGAAACAAGCGAGATTATCCGTGGTCTTAAAACAGGATCCCGACAGCGATATTAAGCAAGACCCACACAACAACAACAATAATAATAATAATCATAATCATAATCATAATAGTAATAATAATAATGATAATACAAATACAACAACAACAACATCGACCAGTGTTTCAAGTAACGGAACATGCACTGCCGGTCGAAAAAACAAAAGAACTACCTCTACTTGTCAATCTGGTACGCCGTCGAAGCGGTCCAAAAACGATTCAGGTGATACAACAGTAATAAAAATCAATAACAATAATAATAACAGTAAATATAATGTGACTCCCTCCGATTCTGTCGATATTTTACTCCCATTGGATAAAGGTTTTTTAAACTATCAGTCAGCCGAATTTTTACCAACAACAAATCATACAAATAATAATAATCATCATCATAGTGAGCTGAGCTCCTCCGACACAATTAAAGTGGAAACTCTAAGTGAAAGTAATCCCAACAATAATACAACACAAGACAATATCTCCGCCGATGTTTTCCAATATTTCCAACTGACAAGCGATGACTCATCGCTGGAAGTCGTAAATGGTCAAACAAATTTCGGAGATGCAGAACCCAATTTTGATACGGAGGAGAATATTGTGAACGATGCCAATCTGCATTCGGCCAGCCATCATTTATCGCCCTATGTGCTCGATACGCAGGAGTGCTTCACCGACGACGACTGCATCGGTGTCGGAGGCGGAGTTGGTTCGGAAAGCAACGCAACTCATCACCAACATCAGCATCAACATCAGCATTATCATCAGCATCAGCATCCAGCGGTTTCCTCCTTCGCAGCAACAGCAGCAGGCGGCATGCAGCAGCAAACTGTTACCATGAACATTGAGATACACAATAACAGTTCTTCGCTCTCATATGTCGAACACACATTCCACACTGATGAATTCAATGCGATTCCATCGGCAGCCGATGACAGCGACTGCAGCATCCTCACTACGACACATTCGCCGCACATTAGCTTCTGCGACGGCAGTCTGGTCGATGCTGCCGAGGGTATGGCGAATACATATGGCAGCAGCAGCGGCAGCGCAACTCATCCGGACTATAGCAGTAATCTAATTGGAGCACACAACAATGATCTCAACTACACAGTACATGATAATAACGGAGCTCTCCTATCGTACACAATTGAGGACTTACCACCTCAGCCAACTGGTAGTCATCTAGAATTTAATACTAACCGATATGAGTTTTCGAGCTTATACAAAATGTAAGCGATAACAATGTGAGGAAACAAAAAATAATTAAGCTTTGTGTAATTTTGTAATTAATATGTTTTTACGTTTATTATACACCAAAATACATATATATATATTTATATATATACATAAATGTAGATTATATATTATATACATACAATATATACATATACACATACATTATAAACATATAAATATAAACATATATACATACATATATACATACATATATGAATTCCATATATAAACGAACAATAAACTGCTTTGCATAAGACGAAAATTTGTTTTTTTTTGTAACGGGAACGATATGATTGTTTTAAGGTAAGCAAAATATCGAGCCTTGGATATAAAAGTATGTCTTATTATTATAATTATTATAAATTGGTGTACCATCGCTGCGACCTATAAAGCTCCTGCACGAATACTAAAATTTTTTTTGGTCTGAGATTTCATAACATGCATCCCTAGGATGCTGCATTTTTTGCTAGTTAAGGCGACACATTCTGTTCAAAAATGAACACCCTATATAAATATAATACACATGACACTTTTAGATGACTCATGCAGGCCAGCCTTGTTCATTTGTGCCTGACTCTGATGTTGGATTCGCAACTGCAGTTCTTGCTGGCGACGAGTTGCCGGCGGCGGGCGTCGCGACGATCGCCGTGATCAGCTCGCTCTTATCCCGTTATCCAGCCTTTTTTACGCGCCTATGCGGACGCCTTCGCAGCAGTCACCCTTATCCAGCCGCTCTTAGGCGCCGATGCTTATGCCTCCGCAACATTCTTCGCAACCATCACCGTTATCCAGCCTTTTTTACGCGCCGATGCGGACACCTTCGCAACAATCGCCGTTACCCAGCCGCTGTTAGGCGTCGAAGCAGTCGCCTTACAGCAGCGTAATATTATACATGAATTAGTCGTAATTACTTGCTTAAATCGTTCTTGATTATAGCCACCTAAAAGACTTCTGGACTGTCCTGGTGCCCCTGCCCAGCACCACCCAGCTTGAAGGTTAAAAACCAAGGTTAATCTAACGACAAGGCTTCATCAAGATAGTTTTGAAACTGAGGAGGCATCTCTCTCAATATTGTAATCACTTCTACCAGAAAATAAAAAGAAGAATTTAATGCCCAAAATTCAATAATAGTTTTCTAGCAATCCTTCCAAATCACATCTATCTAATTTATTTTTCGTGCCTATATGTTTCTACTTCGCAGCGATTAATTCGATTTGTAAGCGATGATTTTAAGTCCATCACTTAAGTTTACTCAGTACAAAATGACGATGTTATTTAAATTGAAAGAATCATCAAATTAATCGATTAAATAAATGACTTCCGTCATAATCGATACATCGACCAGAATCAATGAGCTCGTCACAATTAGTACTATTGTGTGACAATCGAGTGCGTAATTCACTCGATGGAAACGCTGTCATGGGATATTCGATAAATGCAAAATGAACTCTGTCAAGTACAATCATAGCCAACCAATACAAACATATACAATTTTTACACGAGTTGAAAAGTATGGAATTTATTTTGTTGAGCGAATGTGAATTATATTTTCCCAATATATTGCGTAATTACAACATTGTGGACATTGTCAAAACAAGGATCTATATTTTCAATAACAAAGGAACATACTAAAAACAATTTAAGACATTTCACAACTGTTCTGAATTATTTCAAAGGTTGCTACACACACATATATAAATAGATAGATAAGTACATAAGCACTCACATTTACCTTATATACAGTGAACAACAGATAGAATGCTATTCTTATAGCTCTGACTGTAAACATATATACATATGTATGTGCATATGCCACCCAAAACACTAAGGAAACGCAAGAAAATGGATTTGTCGAGGGGAACTGCCATTAATTCACTAGTCAACATATTCAATATTACTGCCTGACGCTTTTGCTGCATGTACTTCATGCGAATTCTGGAGAAAATGACTTCCCCAATTCACAAACACTTTTGTCAACGAGTCGGAGGAGTACATGAATCGGAGAAATCACAGATGCTCAGCACCAAGAACCACAACAACAACAACTGCAACACCAGCAACTGCAACTGCTCCAAGAACAGTTCGATTGATAAAGCGGAAGGAAGTGCGGGTAGACTTTTGCCGTATTTGCAGCCAGAGCCATTTGCCGCCGCAATGATTTCCTTTCAGATGGTCGCCGGAGTTGTCCAATCGGTTCTCCAGCAGTGCAAAACATCACAGAAGCCCAAGTGCGAGGCTCCTCTTCAATTCAGTTCTAGTATGGAACCGTCATCTTGTTACTTCTTCATCGACATACATGCGCAAACGGATAACGATTATAACTATCCGCATTTTGGGCTGAAGTCTTGCCCAGACTTGTCCCCAAATATATCGGATAGTGATCCTTTTCCAATCGATCTGCAACTGCATCGTCAGCGCAGTATTTCCGAAGGCAGCGACGATAGTTTCATCTGCTTCGAAGAAGAGCACAACGATGTTGATGATGAGCAGGACGATGAGGAGGACGATGAGGACGAGGACAGTAGTCCTGCATATGCTTCTACAACGGATGAGAAGATTGATGATGGTGTTAAGGAACTTAGGAAGAGGGTATGTAAAATAATTAAAAAAGCATATCGAAAAGTGAGTGTTAATCTGATGTCATTGTCTTGTTTTAGGTGCACTTCAATTTGAGACCAGAAGTTCATGTGATGCATGCTTGGAATTTTGCTTATCGAGCGGCTCGAAAGAGTGGCTGGCAACAATTCGCTCGGGATCGTGATAGATTTAGTCAGCGGATAAAGCGGGTTGCGCCCATAATCGACATCGTTCTGAGCCCCAGCCACCGGGATAGAGTGTACAGAGACCGTTTTTTAGATGTAAATTAGTACCAGTAAGAGTATCTCTTAATAAATGCAAAATTCATGTACATATAAAATACTATTCTTTTTGCTTTAGAGCAATTTGTTACACAAAAATCTGTCTGTAAATATGTGAATATTATGGTTTTAGAAAACCAATACGCAAAAATTTATCTGATTGTTGACATTGTTTTTTAAAAAAGAAGACAGTATTTTGTTCAATTGGAAGCGGAATGTTCTATTAAAAATGAGTTTGATTTAATACAAAACACTATGCATGCGTTTTCATTACAAAATTTTAATTAAATTAAATTTAAATCCAGTATTAAACAATTTTAAATCAATTCGGTATTGACATTTACCAATACCATTTTTGGAGTAGACTTTTTATGTGAAATTTAACCTTAAATCACATTTGCAAACTCTAAAGCTGTATAGATGTAAAGTATGTTCTAGGGAAATTTCTAAGATCCCAATATGGGATATTATAATAGAGAATTTTGGATCGAATTTCGACGAAATACCGCTTTTTGATATTTAAATACAGAATGTTTTTCGAAACAAATGTATATATATCGATGTATTGGTATTAATCGATAGATTTTATGAATTTAACATCTCCAACATTGCAGCACTCTTGTTTTTCTTGCATAATTAACAGTTGTGCGAAAAGTCCAATCAGAGCCAGTCGATTAAAAGTTGCTTAATCATGCAGTGTCCGTTCTTAAACCGTTTCAATGCGAATTATTTACGCAATTATGCCGAGGTCTTGTATCAGTCCTATGGCGTTTTCTGCCCCGTAGTTGGCAAAAGTATTCCCACTGGCAATGGGAAAAAACTTTCACTGGCAAAACCAACACCATTCGCAGCGACGACTGCTACAAGGTCGTATTCGACGTCGTCAAATAATAATTATTCGGTCGATACAAAATCGGCACTGGATGATGTAAGCAGCAAGCGGAGTAGCGCAACAGATGCCAACTCAACGTTCCACTACGAAAAGTTCTTCAACGAGCAGATAATGAAAAAGAAACGAGACCACTCGTATCGGGTTTTTAAGCGTGTCAATCGCTTGGCTGGCGACGGCCTCTTTCCCCACGCACTCGAATATTCCAAGCAATCGGAGCGACCGATCACCGTTTGGTGCTCTAATGACTACCTTGGCATGTCTGCCCATCCGAATGTGAAGCACGCGGTGGCAAAGGCACTGGAGATGCATGGATCAGGTGCAGGTGGAACTCGGAACATTGCTGGCAATTCGGTGCATCATGAGCATCTGGAGAGGAAGCTGGCGGATCTGCATCAGAAGGAGGCCGCGCTGCTGTTCACCTCGTGCTTCGTAGCAAATGACTCGACGTTATTTACGCTGGCGAAACTGTTGCCCGATTGCCACATATTCTCGGATGCAGGCAATCATGCGTCAATGATTCAGGGCATAAGGAACAGTGGAGTGCCCAAGCACATCTTCCGGCACAACGATGTGGAACACTTGCGCCAGCTGCTCCAGCAAGTGGACAAGGCGACACCGAAGATTGTTGCCTTCGAGACGGTTCATTCCATGACGGGAGCGATTTGTCCGCTCGAGGAACTGCTCGATGTGGCCCATGAATATGGTGCGCTGACATTCATCGATGAGGTCCATGCCGTTGGTCTCTATGGGGATCATGGCGCTGGTGTGGGGGAACGTGATGGTGTCCTATGCAAAATGGATATGATATCGGGCACTTTGGGCAAGGCATTTGGAAATATTGGTGGCTACGTAGCTGGCACGGCGGCTCTCATCGACATGGTGCGATCCTATGCGGCGGGATTCATCTTTACCACCTCGCTGCCCCCAACTGTTCTCTGTGGTTCCCTGGAAGCAGTAAGTATATTAGCTTCGGAGGAGGGACGACAACTGCGTAGCCTGCACCAAAGGAATGTCTCCTATTTGAAGAACTTGCTCAAGAGAGAAGGTAATTTCCAGCTAAAAACTTATTAACTTGTTATAGATATATATGTTCTTGCATGTATCCAATTTAGTATCGTTTTTTACTTTTCTTTTACTTTGAAATTTACCTTTTCCAATTTGTGGAACTTGAACCGATTTGAAAGAAAATTCCATTCGAATTTGTCCCCAAACAACAAATTCCTTTGTTCGACCTAGTCCAAAATTAATTCGGTAAGTCGAATTCTTAACATAAAATTTAGATTTCAAATAAAATAGCTTCTTTCAATGTAGAATAATTTAATCAGTTTGGATAAAATCTAAATAATATAATTCAAGTATATTTAATTTAACTACCATATAATAATAATAATTTCAAAACTTTTCAATTATTATTACAGTAGTTCGTTTATTTATCCTTCAATTATTAATTATAGTTTTTCTCTTACTCGAAATCCCTCGAAGTATATTTTGGCTTGTGGCAGAGAATTGCATAGTCGGCTAAGTTTTTATTTGAACGTTGACCATTGAAGGTGCCCTAGTTTCTTTTTCGTTTTTCTTTTTTCGTTTTTTTTTTTTTTTGGTTTGGCTTGCATATTTTTGTATTACGTGCCATTAGATAATTGGTATACATTGAACACGCGCTGTGTTATCTAGTCAAATTGGACATTCGCATGCTTAATGCTCATTTTATCTGATATTTCAGGTTTTCCCGTCGAAGATACACCGAGTCATATAATACCAATTAAAATTGGTGACCCCCTAATATGCAGCGAAATATCGAATCGGCTCATCGAGCAATACGGCCATTATTTGCAATCCATCAATTACCCGACAGTTGCGCGTGGACAGGAGAAACTGCGTTTGGCCCCGACTCCATTCCATACCTTCGAAATGATGAATGCGCTGGTGACCGACTTGAAGAAGGTGTGGGATGAGCTGAAGCTATCGACAAACGTTCCGTTGACGCCCAGCGCTTGCATGTTTTGCAACAGCGAAAGCTGTTTCCATCAGGACAATTGTCCTGGTCTGGAGTGCGGCATTCCCAATTGTCCCCGCTTGGAAATATCGATTGCTGCTTAATAGAGTGGCATTATCCTCGTCATGTATTCTTGTGCGGCTACTTTGCGGCTCTAATTTGACAATTTGTGACAAGCAAATAACAAACAAATAACGGTTTTGGTAATATAACATTCTTATTATTGGTTGTTGAAATAATAAACTTAAAATTCAAATCTCTTATATTGGATTTGTGTGAATTAAGTTAATTTGGAGGGGAGATTTTTTTCTTATTAAAAATATTTTTTGGTGTAAGCAAATCCTAATTAATAAATAAATGTCTCAGAGTAGGCTAAACGATTTCTGAGTTTTGACAAAGTTTGTCGAAAAATTACACAGGCTGTTAACATCAACAAAAAAAATTCGAGAAAAACGGGCTTAACTCTGCCAACCTCAAGTACTATCCGTATGTGCTTTTGAAAAGAAATAGGATCTTTCCAACAGCTGGATAAGTCATGAGGCACAGATTTTAGGTTTAGCACGACTCAACTGGTGAAAGGTCATTCAAATTGTGCATTCCAAGACAACAGGGATTTTGTTATTTTGTCTTTGTTTGTCTCCTCAGCATGCCCCATAATTCCTGAACGCAGTTCGAAGGCGATTTTAATTTCCGTCAGTATTCTTTAAGGATATGGCCTAGTAATAGATATTTTCCATACATTTTTCTAGTAGTTGACGTTTCCTAAGAGTATGCTTTACTTTTCCGAAACTAGTTCGAATTACAAAAGTAGCAAATTCACCCTAAAAATATACTTTTAAATTGTCAATTATATACCCATTAAAGTTAAAGCGATTTGCATATCGCCCACAATTTTAAAAAGTCACCAAACCTAGAAAGCAAGTTATTGGTAAAGTTCTCCAAGGATCGGCGTCTTCACTTTTGGACCACGTCCACAGTTCATATTTCATTAGTCGAGTCGTAGAATATACATAGTATAGCAGAATTCCCTCACCATTAAAGCCACATCACCCAAAGATGGTATATAACTCTGTGTGTGCTGTAGGATGTACATATGTTGGAGTCGTCATAGTGTTCCCAACTGCGGCCCAAAGTTCAGATGTCGGCAGATTACGGTCATTTTTTTATTAAATTAGATTTCATCTATTTGTACTTAAAGTTACACATTTGAGAATTACATTTCTAGCGACGGTTAAGATCTTAATTGGGAACCTGTTCAAAATTATAAATGACGGTATAAGTAGGAAGGCGTATGGTAAATAAGAGGCAACATACAATTATTATATTAAAATTTCAAGTCCTTTATAGCTTGTGGCAAGTCTGGCAGTTTGATATCCTTAATTTGCTGGGGAATGTTCATGCTTTTCACAACGCTAACCGCGCGAGCTGGTGCCGCTGATATACCCGCCTCCTGTTTGATCAATTTATTCTGTTCCTCAATCCGTGCCATTATATCGTTCATATTCGTTTGCAACACCATTCCGCCCATCACCAGCTCGGAGAGGATGTGATGAACGGCATCCGCATGGAATATCAAGTCCAACTCGCAGACATTCTCGAAGCACTTGTCTAACGTTTCGACAAATACTTGGATCAGATCGAGAATACCCAATTCGCTCTCCGAAGAGTCGACGCAGAACACGAAATACAGTGTTGCATAATGCCGGTATATCAGCTTGTAGTCGGCTCCGCCAATCAAGCTAAAAGGACAATAACATAAACATATATATAATATTTAACAATTGCAGCTATTACGATAATTGCAGTAATATGCTAAGAATTGCAAAATTGTAGTAAAATGTTAAGTTTCATTTTTCGAATGTCTAAAAATTAGCGAAATGAACTTCGGCTAAGGTAGTGAAATTATACCAAATCAACTATTGAAGCTATCTTCTTAAACTGATACACTTGTTCCAACCCTGCAAGCAATCCACTTGGAATAAATAACTATATTGCAGCTATGAGTACCTTAGCGTACGGCAAGTTATTATTGTGTTGTCGTTTCGTGCACACAGCTGAACCAAAATATAAAAGAGACTTTGCTTACCTGCCGCCTTCCAGAAAATTGCAAACATTGTCATCACGCTTTGATACTAGTTGGAATGTCTCCTTAATGATTTGTTGTTGTAGATTCTCATCCTAAGTAACAAATGTAATTACATACACATAATTGAATATAATATGAATTTTGCTTACGAAATATTGATAGAATTTGGATAATCGTGGCTTCCCATGATTGTTAAATACTAATATGGCTTTAATCATCTTCAATCGTATGTTAATAAAATCACCAATTAGAGATGGTTGTAAATATTTTGTTCCATATGTTTATCAGTTCTAGTGATGGCATCTCGTCACATCAGCGTTTCGCATCACGTCAAAAAGTTATCGAAAATGCTCGAATCGTGTGTTTCCACTGTATTCAGTTTTTGTCTGCTTGATGCTAAAAAACCGTGTTTTACTTGCGCACATGAAAATAATATTATAAACTGTACGATTGCTTTTATGATGTAGACTTTAATAATTTGGATTAAAAAGATAAAAAAAATTATAATACATAAAACAATAGAGCTTATGAGAAATAAATAAAAATTTTAATCAATTACGATCCAACTGCTTATACAAATACACAATTTTCTGTAAATATTAACAAACTACACTTTTTACAAAGATTAGAAAGGTATGGTACAAATATTTAGGTCAGGGTGCAGGGTATCAATCAGTATTGAGATGCCATTCAACTGATATGATAATCAATTAAATGCAATATATAAGTATGAATAAAAATAAATCATCGAAGGTCGCCTTTTGCTGTTCCGATTTCCCTCCCTCTAATTCAAAAGCTTCTTAGTAATAAGTATTACAATATTTTCTGCAATCTAATTACTTACTATGTTTAACTATATTTAGGAGTAGTTACTATTGCTCATTATAAAGCACACCTCAGTAAATTTTCTTAAAGGTGAAGCAAATATTATGGCGAAAGTAAAAATCAGAATTTACGGAATTTGAATTTCAAATGTAGATTACGGTTTATGTGTACTCAAAGCACATACCTGATAAAGATTCATGTAAAATTCGCTGATATTCATTGTGTGAATACGAATCATTTTCAAGCTGAAGCTGAAATAATGAGTTTGTGTATAATTGGTGCTGGAACCGCAGGACTCTGTTGTGCTCGTCGTGCACAGGAGCGTAATTTAAATCCAACAGTTTTTGAACTCTCACATCAGATCGGTGGAACATGGGCATATAACAAGAATACAGGGACTGTTAATGGTATCGATGTGCACAGCAGCATGTATGAAAATTTAAGGTACGTACTTAAAAAAATAAAATGGAAAATTATCAAATGTCCAATGTGTAAAGTTTAAAAAATATATGAATTACATTAAAAAAATCTATTTAAAATTGAAAAACCTGTATTTAAATTTCATTGGTTTATGTTTTCATCAAGTTATACTAACATAAAACTAGTTTATATTCTTATTAATAATCAAATGCTCATATCTATTCAGAACAAATTTGCCTAAGGAGGTCATGGGATTTCCAGATTTTGAGATAGGTGCAGACCGTAAATCTTATCTCCCATCTGAAGATATTTGTGCCTTTCTCAATCAGTATGCCGATCATTTCGAATTGCGAAAGTTTATTCAATTTAATTCATATGTCATAAGGGTGGTCAAGAAAACTCTCAAGTGGCAAGTAAGTAAATTGATGAATAATAACAAAATGAAATCAATTTAATGTTAATCATCCTTCTGCATATATAGGTTATTGTCAAGAATCTTTTGACAAACACTGTGCGCATATGTTATTTTGATAATATTATGATTGCAAATGGACATTATCATACTCCAAATTACAGTCAAATTAAGAATGCAAATCTATTTCGTGGCGAATATTTACATAGTCATGATTACAGAAATAGCGAGATATTTAAAGGTAACTATAATTCCATTAATTTGAGATAAATCTGACAGCGATAAGAATATCATTAATGTAGGAAAATGTGTGTTGGTTATTGGTGGAGGACCCAGTGCTTTGGATTTGTCAAATATTATATCCAAATCAGCCGCAAATGTTACACTTAGTCATCACTTGGAAGGCATTTCGAATTCCATTTTTTTCGAAAATGTTCAAACTAAACCAGATGTCAAAGAGTTGGATGAAAACGGCGCATATTTCGTAGATGGATCTTATACAAAATTTGATACAATATTCTTTTGTACTGGATATAAGTATGCATTCCCCTTTCTCAGTGTGACATCGGGCATATATGTTGAGGAGAATTATGTGCAAATGCTCTATAAACAATGCATTAATATACGCAACCCAACAATGGCATTAATTGGCCTACCATTCTATGTTTGTGCCGCACAAATGATGGATTTACAAGCTCGATTTGTCTTAAGCTACTTTTGTGGCACAAATCAATTATTAACCCAAAAGGAAATGACTGACGATACATTGGAAAGCATGGAAAAGAAGTGGCAAAAGGGTTACAAAAGGCGACAAGCTCATATGCTTGGAACTACTCAGGTAATGCATATATTCAAAAGTAAACGTTTATGAAATAATATACAAATTATTTTTTTATTCAGATGGATTATTTTACCGAATTAGCCAACACTGCTCAGATTGAAAATATTAAACCTGTTATGGCAAAATTACATAATGAGAGCAGCAATTGCTTTAATGAAAACTTGATTAATTTTCGTGAAGACATTTTCAGGATTGTTGACAGTGAAACTTTTATAAAAATTAATTAAATCCATTTTCAACATCCCAGCAATGTTTTTATAAAAGTAATGACTTTAACGTATGTATATTCTGTATAAATAAAAGTTGTTTTTCTTATAAATATTATATATAACTTTACTTTTAGGTAAATCCATACTACATGGCTCGACCAAGCCGTGTATTGCATACATAGGTATATTTACATGTGTATGCTGCAATTAACAAAAAATGGTGTGAATTTTACAAAATAATGCAAATTCTCACAAATATTCATATTGTCTTTTGCATAAGCCAAGTGCAAAAGCTAACTTTGTACTTTTATTGTCATTCGCTAAGTTTCGTTTGCCTCTTTAACTGCTGAATTTGAAATTCATACTAAAATTGAAAATGAAGTTTGCTGCATGTATATGCCTTAAAGTTTTACAAATAGTAAGTATCTATAATCTATAATAGATTTAGTAATCAGCAACGGGTTTGCAACAACTATATATTTAACGATAAATCGAGTTCAAGGTCAAGGTCATCAGTAAAATAAATCAACATTTTTGTACTATCTTGTGCGAATGTGTCTTCGCAACATACTGGTTTTTAAATCTTATGTGAAATACATTTTTCGTTATATGTAATTTTTTGTAATTCATTAATAGATTTTTACTGTTGCAACGTTGATCCTAAAAAAGTTATCTGATAAATATTCTGAGCGGTTATTGACTAGCAATCAGAAGAGACTTACGGAATGGATGCTTCTGAACACCCTTTCATTAACGAAAGAAGCTGATGAATTCAGTTTACTAACTTTCACTGGATATACCTTTATATCAGTTATTTTACTGCTTTGCAGGTAATTACGTATGACAGTCTGTGCAATAAAATAAAATGATTCAAATCGAGCATTACTATATTTTTTTAAACATTTTTTAGATTCATAGAAAAGGATTCTAATTATCACATATGTGAGAGAATTTTATTGAGTTTTGGAGTAATATTTTTCACTATACAAGGTAAGTACCAAGCATATTTTTAATCGACACATGTGGTTTTTTTAAAGGATATTATTTTTACGTGAACTTAGAATTTAAATCGTGATTATATTATTATTATATATATACATTATTATAATCATATTATTATATTTTTTCTACAATTTTTCAGGGCTATTAACATTTAGTGTTGTGGAACAGTTGCAAGATGATGTATCAGTTTTTAGCTATGTTATCGGAACATTATCTCTTATATGTGCTCTCCTCTTTGCCTTGGACCTATTATTTTTTAAACGAATGTCGGAACCTAAAAATGCGATTTCTCAAACTGACTTAGAGTGGAAAACTGAAACAGCAATCTACGAGCATGGATTGGAAATAGCAACTAACTCGAAAACAGAGTGCTGTCGGCAGCCAGGATTGAAAAATGCGAAAAAACTCATGTATTTACGAACGGATTTATAATATGAATTGGAAACAGTTTTGTTAATAGTTGTAATTCTTAAAATAAAAGGTTTTTTCATTTGTTTCAAAATGTTTAACATTGTTACTTCAAAGCATCAATAAGTGTGTTCATAAAGAAACAAAATCAAACAAACATCGAATATAGTTGCTATTTTGTAATAAAATTAGATTTTATTCAGCGTTAAGTTTAACATTGTCCTTTTCCTCATTTAGAACATTGTACTCAACTTTCTTACTTAGGCAGTCTCCACTTTGGGCTGAAGACTCGACATATTGCTTAGATACAGTACCGTAAACGGCCATGGCTTGGGCAACAAGTCCAGTTATATCTCCGGCATTCGATGGTAAGATCATTGTATTATTTGTTTTTGCCAACTTCTTGAAAGCTTCAATATATTGCTCGGCCAATGTAAGAGATGCTGCATTTTTACCGTCCTATAGGAATATAATTTTGCTATTTACTATTCACATATGCATGCATAGTACTTACCGTATGTCCCAGAGATTTTGCAATTGCGTGCAGACTTCGAGCTCTAGCATCGGCAACTGCTATCATGGCAGCAGCCTCGCCGCTGGCTTTGTTGATGTGCTCTTGCCTTTCAGCCTCTATAAGTATAAGTAAATATATGAAGTGTTTATTTTTAAATGTAAATATAAATATCTCATGGCTCTTTTCATAAATTGAAATTTGAACTTACCAGATGCAAGAATTCTGGATTTTCTTTTGCCTTCGGCAATGTTAATTTCAGCTTCACGGACACCTTCAGATTCTAAGATTGCTGCTCGTTTTCTTCTTTCCGCTTCAACTTGCATTTGCATCGCTTCATGAACCCTAGTTGGCAGCTTTAAAAAGGAAAATAAGTAAGAACAATGCATTCGAAAGTAGCCAAAATTACAAATTTCTAGCTTCCCTCTGGGATCAAAGTTTAAGAAAATTTGTGGTTGAAAATAATAGTTACCCGAATGTCGCGAATCTCGTAGCGCAAACAAGCAATTCCCCAAGCCTCGCTGGCTTTGTTTATTGAATCGACAATGCTAACATTTAGGGATTCTCTTTCCCGAAACACTTTGTCCAACGACATTTTGCCAAGTTCCGATCTCATTGTCGTTTGCGCTAGTTGAGTAATGGCAAATTCTGGATCCTCAACACCATATGAAGCTGTAAATTAAACGCAAACTTGTTTTGAAAACTATATAGCTGATTAAGAACTATGTAAACGTAATTGAGGACAACAAACCTCTATAGGGATCTATGATACGCAAGTAAAGCACGCCATCTATGCTGAGCGTTACATTATCGGATGTAATCGCACTCTGTTTAGGAACATCTATCGCAATTTCTTTTAAACTCTGCACATACTTGATTTTATCAGCAATGGGCACCAAAATATTGAGGCCGGGATCGAGAATTCTATGAAATCTTCCCATGCGCTCGACAACCCAAGCCTTGATAAAATATTATTGAAAAGAAAAAAGTACTCGATTATTTAACATACAAATATTACAAACATATATATATATACGAAAATATGTACCTCCTGTTGCGGCACAAACATAACAATTGTGTTCACTGGGGTTGAGGCTTTTCCTCTGGATTGCCTCGCAATGCAGGTGCCGGCAAGCAAGAATTCTTGCTGCAAATTATAACATTAGATTGTGAATATATTTCAATAGTTGTAATTACTTACTTTTGGTAATAATCTTCGCGTGGAATACAGTAATCGAGACATTTTTGTTTTATGAAATTGCAAGCTCTTTGGAAATACAGACAAAAAACTTGTACTTATGTAGAAAACATATGTTTATCGACACAGGGTGGTTCATGTAAAAAAATGTTGAGTACCGATGGCCTGCATTAAATGAAGAGTTTCCACTGCTGACTATAACCAATGATCGAACGATTTAACTGTTCCAATTACTTCAACGTACAATTTGAAACATTTTGTAATATGCAAGATTATGTGTTTAATAATAAACTTAACTAAATGTAAATACACTAAAAATATGAATGACTGACAGTTCAAAGTTGCACTTTTGACAGTGGCTATAGAAACAAATGACAGCTTGTGGAACTTATCGATAAATGTAAAGAACATCACAAAAATACATTTTTGGTTCTTGTGTGGAATTATTAGTCATTTGCATTGAATGTTCTAAAATATGCAGCAAGTCGATAGCAAGCTACTTTTCGATTAATCAGAGAAGAAACCGTGAACATTTTAAAATAGGTGTGAACAAGTGAATTATGTATTTTCAAAATAAAAATGAAATATCATGTACAAAATACAATGTTTGCAGTCAGAACTTCGTTCAAAATGCTATAATGTCAGAAAAAAAATCGAAATCCGCTGAGGAAACTGGCAAGAAAACTGGCAGAGTGGGGAAACAAAAAATTTGTTTGGTAACGAAACTGAAAGAACAATTCGTCGTCAAACTGACACAGTATTCCATATTAATTACAAAAAAAACCTTGCTCCGATTTTAATAAAACGTCATTCCGTGACAAATATGCCCCTTATATTTAAATGTCAGCAGGAGAACTCTCCTGCTATCTCTTTCCTCCTCCCTTTATTCTTTATTATGATTATATTTTCTGTGTATAACTGATATGTAATCATTAATCATTTTTGGCCTACTTGCTGGGTTTTCCAATGAAAATAAGAAGACATAAAAAACTACGAATTATTGAAAATAAAAATGCACACCTAATTTATTGTCCATGAGCATATAAAGATAACATTTATTTTTTGTACATACATTAGCATTTATTTTGGTATATATTTTAGATATCGCAGCTCATGCGAGAGCCACACAGCAAAGCTGAGTAGTAATAATGATCCAGATTGATGAGCTGTAGCCAAAGGAACAGGTACATAGGTCAGTAATGTCGTAACGCCTAAAGTAGCCTGTGTCCAGGCCATGATTGTAACTGCATTAATTGCCCACTTTGCACGCTTGGGTAATTTCTGGCTTCTCGTAATTAGATATAAAGCTGTTATTAGAGAAACTGTAGTGATTCCCAATACACGATGATTAAACTGAACTGTCGATGGATTTTCTGTTAAATTTTTGTGTACTGGTTTAAACTGCAGGATATCATCAGGCACCCAATTATCACCCATTTTTGGAAAAGAGTTATAAACTAATCCCGCGTCTAGTCCAGCAACGAATGCCCCCGAGATAGCCGTCAAGAATACGAAAGCTTTCGTTAAGTGTGACAAGGGCTTAATATTAAATACCCTTTTTGCTGCAGAAACTGTAAATGTACTAGAAGGTATAAGCTTTGACAATCCATTAGATAAGAACAGGGAATATAGAACGAATGCAGCAGCCAAATGTGAAGCTAGCCGATACTGAGATACTCGCGGCACATCATTTGGATCATCGAATCTGTTTTCCAACCCAGATTTCACCATATACCAGCCCATTAAGCCTTGGAGGCCAATTAAAGTGCCCAACACGAGTACCATCTTCTTTGTTCTTGCACAAAAATAACCCTTTTTCCAAAAGTATGCGGCCGGGATTAAGAAAAATGCCCCAATTGCACGACCCCACATTCTGTGCATGTATTCCATCATATAGATAAATTTAAACTCCTCCAAAGTAATGCTGGCATTCTTTCTGAAATGACATATACACATTATATACGAAGATATGAATAAATAACGTAAACACATACAGTTTATATTCAGGATACTGTTGATAGTTCTCAAACTCTTTAATCCATTCTTCTTGATTTCGCGGCATGTGCTCACCCATTAATTTCCAAGTGACCATTGAAAGTCCCGATTCTGTTAGCCTGGTCACACCACCTTTTTAATGAACAAGGATCAATCAATATTCAACACGTTTTGAAATTTTTTCTTGTGTAATTTACCAAGCCCAACAGCAACGAAAACCATGCCGCCGCATCCGAGAAACCATTTGCCAACTGTTTTATCGGATTTCGAAGTATTTATTTGTTTTAGGGGGGCAGGAGCAGGTCGTATTGGCATTTGCTAAAGCGTAATAAAACTATCACATAATACCGTATCTGATGTAAGATAGCTTATTTCTTACATACTTTGGACTGACTTTCCACAAGAGTCTGCTGCAGCCGGCGAGTTGGAAGAAATTTATTAAATCCATTAACTCTTTGGTACACGGACCTCAGCATTGTTAGATAAGTATTAGAGCTAAATAAGATAAGACTTGGAACAAGGTATATTCTTTCACTTAAGTTCAGTTATTTGAATTTAAGATAATAATAATAAATGAACCCAATGTTAGGGATGGGCTTAATTCTATATTTAGAACGAGTATTTTAAAGTAAATTTAGAAGCCGGCACAGTGTTGTTTAATTATATTTCACATTAACGACATGCCCAGTTTTTAATATATTTTATTACAGTTTTGTGGGTATTTGAAGGTCAAAACAGTGGCTAGATTATTTTTTAAGATCAGCTTTAATGTTAATTAACTACTAGATAGATTTCAAGTAGTAAGTACTGGCAAGTGCAGAGCTTTACATTCCATTCGTTTCCACAAAAAGGCATCGATGTGAAATATCGCATCAGTTCGATACAAGGTGGAAAACTATCGATATTGTATTAGAAATCGGTGTATATAAAGTACCCCAAGCCGAGCCGACTTTTGCTTGACAAAAAATTAAAAGAGTTATTTGTGCTGCATTTTGGACAGTAATCTTCATCTTTGAAACCTCAACTCTAAACAATATGAATATGGAAGATGTGTTAAGCACCCAGTTTATAAAATTAAAAGAAGCCATGGATAATCTCTTCGAATTGAAGAGCAGTGTGAGTCTAAAATGTTTTGCTATCTGTTCTGATTATAAAATTTAATTATTTATTTATAGGGACATGTTTCGGATTTCAAACAATCTTCAGGTGCATTAATGTTTGTCGCACTCAAACATTCCAATCGGGAAGTGAAACGTAACATTAAATCTGGGCGAGATGAATTGCATTTGCAGAAGTCTAAAGTGGATCTCAGCCGACTGCAATTGCAGAATCTATTGTACGAAGTCAGTCATCTAAAAAAGGAGATTGTTCGTTGTCAGAAACTTAAGAGTCGCGATACATATTTAGAATTATTGTCGGATAAGGAATATGCGAGCAAGTTTTCTGCTGATAGTGAAAAAAGGAATTTAGAAATGTCCAGCCACAAAACACATTTATATCGATTGGAATGCGAGCTCCGATTGCGTAAGGAGCTTGATAATCAATATAGTTCCTTGCTCACCACCAAACAGGAGTTGCTGCAGGCAAATCTGAGCCAGACACAACGATATCTCTCATTCACTCCAGCATTACGAACACTGATGGACTCTACAAAACCATTGCACGATGCTCTGCAGTTAACCCTTGACGTTGAATGGAAATTGAACTCAATTGTTAAATATTTGCCAAGGGCGTTATATATTTTATTTATCAACCTGCAGTCTTTGCAACGTGCCAAAGAATTTCCTTTCAATTCGGAGATAGTTGGCTTTGAGAGTGATGCTCAAATGCAGGAACTGCTGATGGATACAGAAAATACTCTAAAGGAACATAGACATTTTGCGGAAAAAAGTAATGGGATGGAAAGTGCACCGGATAATCTATTGGAACGTTTGCTTAAGCCCCATCCACTTTACATAAGACTCGTTGTAAGTTCAAAATCCATAGTTGATTTAAACGCAAATCTTCGATTGATCATTACTGATGCAGATCTTGTCAATCTTTTATTTATAGATGGAAAGCCCAGATAAGTCATTTGAGTTGATATTATTGATCCGTTATTGGGAATTACTGAAATGTGTCACAGTGTGTGCACAATTTAGCAACAATGGACTCACAAATAATGCTCAAGCGTTAGTATTACAATATCACTTTAAAAAATGACAAATATTACGAATCTTTTCATTAGAGATGTAAATTTGGCATCGGATCTACTTGCGCACTTATACGACGATGATTTGGGCAACGATATTCCTGTGCCAGGCATCGAATATGAGGTAAAAGTAAATATCTTAATTTATATATATTTATTTATAATGCAAATGCTAATTTTATTTCAGTTACGCAACTTCAACATGACGAGCGAAGAATGCATGGAGTATCTGGTTAAAAATAGATACGGAAAACCATATTGTTGGCTGCAAAGCATGTGCTCCATAGCGACCATTGATAAGAAGAACTATTTCAAACACGAAATAAATTTGCACAAGTGGATAATAGAAGTATTCCAACGAATTTCAAAACGTTGGCGATCCTGGTTACGCTTAAATCAGCAAATTCGAGGGTTGACCTATAAGGATGTCGATATGTACACTTTAAGGGAGAATATCTACCCAGAAGGCTTATCCTGTAGCCTGGTGCAATGGACAGCGATATCCCACGAAGAATTCAATAATCAAAATTCGGATTTACTAAACAACATATCGTCTGCCAATGGCATTATATACACCTCTTACCGGGCTGTAATTGTGCGTGGATCCGCTAAAATGGAGTGCTTTATTCGTATACCCAGTAATTACCCATTGGAAATACCACTCTGGATCCTAAGCGTCCATTGGAATGGACGACATACAGCTATGAACAATGCGGCTATTAAGGTGAGCTCATATTTCTATGCATAATTTGTATATGTATTATAATATAATGAACTTTTGCAGATGATGGAATTCTGGACAAACTCTTTGAGGCCAAAGCAATTGGAGAAAAATCATCGGCTGCTTTATTCACAGCTCTTCCGCACGATTTATAGCTTCGACATATTTCTTGAAACGGAAGGAGCTATGCAGACGACACGAGAGTACAATAAGGAAAAGCCCTACATTAGTACATTCACCAAACGGATTCGCTTGCGTCCGTACAAATACATTAAAAAGGGTTCCATGTATACATTTAAACAATGAATAATAAATAAATATAATTTTGTACGACAGTAACGAGGTTTTGTGTAACACACTTAAAAAATACGTTTTTAACATTTATTTGATAAAGCAACTGGCATATATAATTTACTAATTAATATTTATTTATGTGGATAAAGAAAATTCAGTTTTTGTGTTGTCGTCGCCGCCAAGGAGCCAGTTGGCAGCTGTGAACTCGTATTGTTTTCAACAACTTCCCGACTTTCGTCTGGCATTATTTTGTCAACGATATGCTTGCTAATCAGACCATCTTCACCCAGATAACAGATCGAATATCCATCGTACCATGCCTCCTGATCTTTTAGTATTTCCTGTAGTTGCCAAACTTTGTATTTCCAGAACTGAAACATTACTTTCAGGCCCGATATGCCTCTCACTCGCCATCTGATGCGCACTGTATAATCCTCGGGATGTTTGGTAATCTTAAGTACCTCAAATTTGACATAAGCATACTTCAAGTGACCCACTGTGCGGAGTATCGCAATTTGTTTGACATAGTGGTACAAACCCACTGTATGCTTGCCAGTTATGTTGTTCTGGAATATCAGATTCGGGCTATAGATGGAGTAGTCAAGAGGCTCGACAAACAGCTTGGGCAGCGTAAACTTGAGCACATTATAGGCACGATCCAAAGCCTCGGCGTTTTTATTCTGATTATTATGATCCAAAGAGTTAGTTCTTGGTTCGTTTTCCCGACTATTTTCATGTGTAGCTTGTAGAATATTGGAGCTCTTTATGAAAGGCAATGTGCATTTTGAAGTTTCCAATTGTTGTGTTATATATAATCGTCGAATTACTGAAGTCCATGCTCGTTCCCTGTGATACCATCGACTCAGGCAAACTATCTTCGGCCCGCGCAGCATTTTGATCGAGAGCTGTGTGTTTGTGTATGTTTATATGTGTTATGTATGGTAACCGCAACGAGATACATACATACATATGCTTCCGCTTGTAGTTTGAAATAGATCTGACTGGATTTATGACTGACCGAATATATATATACTCAAGCAAGACATGCGTGCCAAATATGAAAGGCAATCTTTCTATTAAAATACAAATATTTTATATTTTCACAGGTTATAAAATCGAGTCGGCTTGTAAAACAGCTGGTAAATCCTAGGACTATCGATTGTCACATGGACGGTTTTTGTGCCATCGGTAGCGAACATCTGTTATCGGACTATCGCACCAGTGAAGCAAATTTAGCTATTTCAATGTTTTATTTAGCTATTCTTAGGAGTGGTCGCCCCAGGAGTATCTGGGGATGTTATTGAAAGTACTACTTCAAAAATGTTATACTTGAAATGAATACATAGGGCTATATTTGACATTTAGTTGAATATTGCGTATAATTGGGTTTAGTTCAAAATCGGCTGACAACCTTTGTAAAAATACTCTCTACCACTGCCTTATACCCTGCATAAATGTAATATAGATAATAGCGTTTGTAACTGTTGGAGTGGCTTTGTTGTTAATAAATCAATAAATTTCGAGAATTTTGACAAAGATTTACTGAAATTTGAGTACTTTATTGATGTGTTGACTGGAATCGGTCAAATAGTACAGGGTAGTTAGGCTTCCACACTTGAATCATTTCTGTTATTCCTTGTTACACTTTGTTGTCTGCGCAGAAGATAAGTCTGCGCAAAACAAATAAAGAAATAATGTATGACTGTATATACATATATTAGCCATGTGTATGTTTGTGGACCATTGTAACTGTCAGTAGCAGTTGCTTTCCTGTTGTTCGTAGACATATACAAATGTACATACCTACCTGTACAAACACAAAAACTAAGGTGGTTTTTAAAATCAACCACTTTCTCTTAATAGTAAATTTGTGAAATTGAAAGGAAAAAAGAAATTGAAATCGAAAAGTGCCAATCACTCAAGGTCAAGAATACTAACACAATCTACAAATATTTGTCGTCGTTGGTGTTGTGCGGAAAATCAATAATTATACACACAGTAAATATTTATGTGCGAAATATTGTCAAACACTTTTTTTTAAGTAATTAAAAAAACAACAGTCGCAAAAATGTACGGCGTATCACCGTCTGCGCTTGATGTAAATGTAAGTTCCACAACCGGTCACAAGATTCACAAAAATTTAACACATTTAAATGTGTTCCCAAGTAAAGGTTTTGATAATATTATAATAAGGAATATAACAAAGGAACCCTGAAGGAGCAGAAAACTTATATATTATTAGGCGTATTCCTTATATAATCTAATATTTACTGCTTTAAATCTATGCTCCAAACAGGTGGGAAAGAGCCTTATTGATTGTTTACATATTTCAAGAAGAATGCAAATTTAAGTTTTGGGCTTAATATATATACTCATAGCATATTTCGGACCCTACAACAACTATTATATTTGTTCATACATATTTTATTTCGACAGAATCAGCGATATCGACTTCGTGATATTGACAACGAGCAAATAATGTCAACTTTTGGAAATATTGGACATTCATTAAGCATATCCGTGGAGAGATTTATAACAATCGGTGAAATAATTGCTGAGGAAAATACGGACATAAAAGCCGATATGTATGAGGCGGCTAGAGAAGCGAGGGATGCCGGTAAGTTTCTAAATAATAATCATAAAGTTTCATAATTGAAATGAAAGTGAAACTATGCTTAACAAGAAAGAAATGCATATTAGGAACTTCCTAGATTACATATCCTTGTAAAACACGGACAACCTGCTTACATATACATTTTAATATGAATTTCAAAATCCGACAACTTGATTTTGTGAAAACAACAGAGGTCCAATAAAATTATAATAAGCTCTACGAAGGTTTTAAAATACATTGCTTTTGAAAATCAGCTCAAAATTTGACAACGTTGGGGATTTTGGAAGCTTTGGACCCATCCCTAAATGGGAAAGTGATTTATATTTATATTAAAAATAAAAATTTCCTACTTTAAATCTAGAGGTAAAAATCTAGTAAAAAAAACTTTTAATTGTTTCAGGCAAATCCATTGAGCAATTATGCGATCTTTCCCCAGTGAGCGGAATGGAGCTACGGCATCATATTGAACCCTTAAAGGATTATGGTGCTATTGTATTGGCTGCCAGATCACTTCTCTCATCAATAACGCGCATTCTTCTGCTGGTGGATATTATTGTGGTTAAAAAACTACTCACGGCAAAGAAACGAGCCTCGGAGAGTTTGGAAAAACTGGAATCCGTGATGAATTTCACCGAATTTGTTCGGGCGTTTTCGATATTTGGAACCGAAATGATTGAGCTGGCTTATTTAACGGGCCATCATCGGAATTCTTTTAAGGAGGAACGACGACGAGCTCAGATGTTTTCGGCCCGCCAGATACTCGAGAAGTCCATATCGATATTGTTGACCTCATCGAAGAATAGTTTAATCCACAGCGATTGTGTCATAGTTAAGGAAAATCGCGATACCGTATTCTGTCAAATCCGACGTGCAATGGATTTAATACATTTCGTTATCAAAGATAGTATTTTCGATTCGGCCAAACATATGGCATTTCGCAATAATGCTCGCTGTAACTCCAACTATGAGAATGAAAGTATCTATACGACAATCAAGCGTATTATAAATCTAATCAAGAGATTCAAACTGCAGACAATTCAATATGATTGCAATAGCAATAAAGAGGGTAATCTGAACGGAGACACTTTCTACTCGCTATTCGATGATGACGATTGGAAGAGTGAAAAGAATTTGGCACCGATTGCCGGTAGTCATATGATCAAGAATATGAATTATAAAAAACATATGAACTATGAAAGTTTCGACCTTAGGGAGGAACTATCCCTGGCGTTTGACAAACTGTTTGAGAAGGCGCACGATTTTACAGATTCGCCGTATATTAGCCATGATCATCGGAAAAATATATTAACCTACTGCCACAATTGTAAACTCGAATTTGATCTGTATCTCAATCATTTAATTAAGGAACAGCACGATAATAATAGTCGCGGTGTGGGAGCACCTGTACAGGGGGGCAGTGTAGAACCCGAAATGGGTATGCTGGCAAGTCTAGAGGAACTGTGCAAACAGCTGGTTATATCTGTATCCAGTCAGATAACCGATTTCAATGAATCGCTCGCCATATGCACAAAGATTGTGAAATCGTTTTACATTTTAGCCATGACCCACGATCTGGAGAATTTGAATCAGTGTTCGACCAAATTTCACGACTGCTGTGATCATATTTTTGATATCTGCAAACTATTACAACACATAGCGCCAACGGAAAGACTTCAGGTCCATGCCAAATGTCTGGCCATCAACTTAAGAATATACGGACCCCAAGTATTCATCGCTGCAAAGATACTGTGGAAATATACCAACAGCAGTGCGGCAAATGAGAATTTCGAATCATTCTTAGATATGTGGAAGTGGCTAATCAATGAGATCTCAACCATTGCCAAGAAGATACTTGCCTCAGTGGATACAACTAAACCGGCTAAGGATACCCAATTAGAGGTAAGTAAACCACTAAAACTTAATTAGTGTCCATTAAATCCATAAAGTAATATATTCAGTTTAAAATTAAAAACATAAATTAACAATTTGCTTATTAAATGAATTTAGAAATGTGAAACTGGAGTAAAATCCACAAAACCATATGCGGGTGCGACAGATGAAAGAGAAATGGTCGAGTATTCGGGCATAGATGGTAAAAATAATGGAGAGACGAAATGGGCTGAGGATCTGGCCGATGACAATGATATTTTGAAAAGAGCTAAGAATATGTCGGCAATGGCATTTTTGATGTATCAATTTACAAAAGGAAGCGGCTCTTTGAGAACGACACAAGATTTGTTTACTCAGGCGGAATATTTTGCTGAAGAAGCCAATAGACTATATAAAGTTCTACGACATTTTTCATATCAGGTATATATTGTATACATTTGCAGCCATCAATTATCTATATGTCTGTGCGACTTATCTCAACAGCAAATGTTTGATTTTTCAGGTGCCAGCCAGTGATAACAAAAAGGACCTGCTAGGTATTTTAGATCGAGTGCCGACTTTTGTCCAAGCTCTACAATTTACAGTTAAAGATCATACAGTGGGAAAGGCAGCCACATTTGTTAAAGTTGATCATGTCATAAGGGAAACCAAAAATCTTATGAATGTTATCAATAAAGTTGTATCAAAATGTTTTGAATGCGCAAACAAGGTAACTTCAATTTAAATAATATTTGCAATTTCTTTATTATTTGTATTATAATAAATTAATTTGTTTTACCTTTTTAGTTTTATTTAAACCTACCTCGGAAGTGTTTATTGAAAGCATTTTCTATGTATTTCATTTTCTTAGTCATAGATTTCAAAGAGTTTTATTACAACGAAACATAACTCAGCTAGTGAAATTTAATACCCGTTAACTAAGCAGCTCGGTATATATTTTTCGATATATTTTAATGACATTAACAAATACAATCTTTATAATATTCTGGTTAGCAGCAAGTGCGAGTTGCCGATGCTTCTGTCGCACTCCAGAGGCTGGAGCCGGGCTTCATGAAATGCTTCGGAGAGACGGCTGGAATCTTTCTTTGAGTGCATAAGTTTGATCGTCATGTTGCTGTGATTTTTATATCAAGCTCGACAATTGTGAATTGAGGTTTGATGGAAGGCGCTTGCAAAATCAGCAAAAATCAGTTTAAGGATAAACAAAAAATTATATTCCTCATTAGGCACAACAAATTAGCAACATCAGACAATTAAATTATCATAGGAACAATTGCTTGAAAATCAAGTTACCGTTATCTTTACATTGTTGGCTTGAATTATTAATATTAATTTTAAAATAATATTGCCGCGCCAGCAACACACTCCACTCTGTTAGTGTACATTGCTAGTCACACAAGTTGCAAGGAAATCTATTGACGTTTCAATCACACTCAAAACCATCACTCGGGACAACGTTCAGTAACAGCCTGCTTTCTCGCTCCTTCAAACATGTTTGAGAGCGGCGCGCAAAGCTCAACTCTCTCAGAAGAGAGAATATCGTTCAATTAAATAACGGACTAAGACGAAACAGTTACGCTTTTCATTTATTCAGTGATATTATTTTGACAATAACAAGACACATACACATATTCCTTTTCTTCTACCTTATTTACATTCTAGTTTTGAGTAAAGAGTAAAATAACATTATTTTAAAGAATTGTTTAAGAAAATAAATCGATTTAGGTATGATCAGCTACTGCTGCAGTATGCCGATTTCAGCTTTTTTTCTTTACTTTGTTTATGTGGAGAAATCACATTTATTTTGATATCAAATTTAAATCCAAAGAATTACTTAAAAACTTTCTCTCCCAACAGTACAAACTAAATTTAACTGGAATAACTGGAGGACTTACATCCGGATCGGTGCGTGGAGATGACAATGTTGCTGGGGGAATGTGTGACTCCAAGGGAACGACGAGTAGCACCGAGGGAAGTATGTGACATTATGGAATGGCTCGAAGAGCCAAGGGGGATGCGAGGAGGACGAGAGTATCGTTTTTGTTGTTTTGAGCATAGCTGACGATTTAAGAGAAATCTTTTTATTATTATATGTGTAATCATGAACGAATTAATGTTCAGCCAGTTGTGTCAAAATCGATGTTCTGAATTATTGTACAAAATTGTCAGATACACATGCATTCACATATACATATATATACATATATATATTTATTGTAGTATCACAACAAATCAATCAATCATCAATTAATATTCATAATTAAGGAATGTGTCCTTAAGTGATCGTTTAATAAATAGGTTTTTGTGCTATTGTTGTTAGAATAATACAAATATAAGGAAAAGCTTTTAGATATAGAACTACAAATAAAAAAGAGAAGAAAAAACTATTGCGATTTTTTTCTTGTATTCAAAGAATTTGCTATAATCTTCCGGCGAATATTTATATTTTGTAGAGGCGTAAGTTGTTGGCCTATATTCGATTTTGTTAAATTTAACTATTTTTGACTTAATGTATAACAAAAATTTAATTAAATTAAATGAAAAATGTGAATTACAACAATTTGAGTGAAAACGAATTCTAAAATTGAAATAAAACATGAGCAAAATTTGAAATTGCATATCTTTTCGAACTATATTTATTGAATTGTAGGATAGCCAACGTACAAGTGCTTGGATTCATAGATGTCTTGTGAATCCTTGAATGCAAACTTAGACGAAGCATTTATTAGCTCACTTCAAAGGGAATTGTGGCTTGGAACTCGACCATTTCCAGCGAAATTCTACAATCGCGTTCAACTTGGGTATTCCAAGGGGTATCCGGAAGTTCATGCAAAGATAGATCTCGGCCTGCGAATTTCGCTAGTCCCTCAAACAGTTCAGAATACAGAGAAAACAACGATTAAACGATAAATTACACCGAGACCCGCTTATTTTAGAGACGGAGTCTTCAATCAACTCGAGAGGTAAGGTACAGCTAGGTGATATCAAAAGGTATACTATAATTGAAGGACATCTGCTTAGCTATTTCAGTTTTTCAGTAGTAATAAAGACACTAACAGCATTTTGAAAGGAAGGTCTGTCGCTTCTTCTAAGGTGCAATATCTATTTATATTTCTTTGTTGTTCCAACAGACTAGCTTTGTATTGTGGAAATAAGAACAAATATGAATTAAAATAAGAGTAAAATCAAACATACAATACCAATAACATGAGGTCTAATCAGTAGAAAAAGTGAACATATGTTTGATATCCAAGAAAATTGCTGTTTGTATAATTATTTAGCACTGTTTGCTGGAGTATTTACCACAAATTATTTGAAATATGGTGCAAATGACGCATAAAGACCAGTAGCAAAAGTAGGAATGCCTCTAGCGGAAGAAATCCAACTAGAAAATACCCTCTAAACAACTATGGCATTGAAATAACTATAGCAAACCTTGCCAACAATGTGCGTGCAGTGGGAAGCGCAACGCAAAATGTCAGCCACCAAAATATGATTATTTAAAATGTAAATAAATAATTTGACACACAATTTTATCTCCACTAAGTGCCCAGCGGGTAGACACATTTGGGTAATAAATAATAATAAATATTGAAAAAGAAATAATAAACTGTGTTACACCCACCTGCCACATTTCTATGTTTACAGGGTATAGGACTATAACTAACTGGATAGTAATGGGTACGCTTTTAAAAGGTTTGCTTTGAATAGAATTAGTTTTGCTGCATCCCACCAACACCCTGTTTATGTCTACTAGGCGTAAATACGTATAAAAAGAACTGAAAGCAACGGGAATTTCACAGTCTTTCCTCACGTTTCGTAGTGAATGTTTGAACAAAGTTGTCCGTAACAACGTAAAGAAAAAGTTTGAAAAATAAAATATATTCTAGTGATTGTGAATAATTTTTTTTGCAGCGTATTCCTATATTCTTGTCAGAGCTTTTTTCTTTCCTTAATTACATTTTCTTTTTCAGGTTATCTCCGGGACATGGAATCCTTTGGATTCCTAGATATTTTACTTCGGTTGGGGAATTTTTCACAGATTAGTGAGGGAACCATCTGTGAACTCACAACTTTTCGCCAACTTTTTACCTAAGCTCGGTTTTGGACTATGAAGTGTGTAAAGTTTTTGACTAGGCACAGAGATGAAGATTGTTTTAATAGAGGAGGCTGTGATCAATAAAGTTATTACTGGTGGCAGAAAATCTACTAGGTTGTCGTGTTCCAAAAAGTTCTGATCTTTCCCAATGTCACTGTGGGGAACTGCTTGATTGCAGTCTTGCTCTTCTCAGGATAAACAATTTTCGAGTCCTTTGTATATTGATTTCATCTATTTGTAATTTATGTATGTAAAAGAATAAGTATTTAGCATGTATTGTAAATATTTAGGTTCACTATATAAAGCATATTTTAAAAATTATCTTTTAATTGTCTGTTCAATATTTATTATATTTAAAATATATATTTTTTTCTTTTTTGTTTGGTTCAGATGCTTCAACTATAAATATATATAACGACAGCTACTACCTTCCTCAACCAACAGCAAAAGATTATAAGAGAGAATTATTCTTAAAGGGTATCAGCATGTTAACAAAATTGATGCTTTCATTACCGCCAAGCAAAATGTATCCAACCAAGGAAATGCAGCAAAAGTTGTCGAAACGTAATTTAGACAGCCTTGGTGGGGGACATCTAATAAAGAGATCATTCAATATCTAAAATGCAAGCCGATTAGATGTAATGCAATTTACCATTTCCAATTGTGATCTTCTGTATACTATATGTTATATCGTGTCTATATGTCTTCAAATGTCCAAACTTGTTAAGGTAATAAAGCAATATGTGTAAATAACTATGGATGTGCTTAACTAACTTGACAGAGTACAATTATATTATATTGTACTGTCGATACAAAGACATTGTTTTTGTATAATACTAAGTAATTTTTATGAGTTATATTTACTTTTAGAGCAAAACGTGCAAGTTTTTACAAATATATAATGCTTAATATAAAATTATTACTAACTTCTGCTTGCCACATCAAAATGAATAATAATTTCAAAATAAACCACCTTATTAATAACTGCACTCTCTTTTATAAGCCTTCTGGAAAAATACAGAAGGGCAATTAGTTCTGCGGTAAGTAATTAATCTTAAAATTTGACTGGAATCTACAACTTTACCAAAACTTATGCTTTGTGATTGTACACATTTTCCTTTATTTCTGGCCGAGCACTGCAACAATCCCACGATTTTCGATCACCACCGAACATGTACACGTGATTTTCTGAACGTTTGCCAATAGTCTCAATAGTCGCAAAGCACACAGAGCGATCGTTAGAAAACTAGACACGTACAGGCCATATATACTACAAAAGTCAGATATATCTTTTTATTACCTTTACCCACGGCTAACAGAGAATTAAATAGAATACAGAGGTCGGGCTTGACTCTTTTATTTTACATTAGAATTAGTTGTCGGCTGAAGATCGGCACCAAATACAATCAATGACAAATCGCAAACACAAAATTGGTTTTCATCAAGATCCGCTTTAAAAATACGCACAGCTTAGGCCTTCTTTCATAACTCCTTCATTTCAAACTTTTGGTAGGGGGTAGAGGGGTATGGCATTAGACTCAAGTATTGTAACTTGACCATATCAAAAGTGTAAATTATAAGTTCAATATTTAGACACAATACTTTTAATAATAATAATTGTTAAACATTTTTGATGCAAGAACTTGATTATCATAAGAGGAAAATTGCTATACTTAATTTATACATCAATTATTAAGTTGTTACAATTATCGCCTATATTCTGCGAAATAATACAAAAATGTATTTATATTTTCCTCATTTATATTATAACATTCCTAACTTGAAACATCGTATCGAAAATGCTGAATTTTACCTTATTATTCATTTACAGAGCGATGTTCGATGAAAAAGGTCAAGAATTGAAGTGTCTATTATGCAATAAACTGGATTACAATACGCAGAGCAACTTTAGGGCGAGCAATAGCGATAACATTGGCGCCGCTAAGCCTTTACTCGTGAGGAAGGATTCGATGTACAACAAGAATTCCGCTTGGCGAAGCAAACTGAAAAGAAACTTCGATGAAATTGACAAAGCCTCCGTCAGTTTTGGTCTACTAAATCCTCTCGTATAGTTCTAAATGTGCGCGAATTGATAATTAGAATTTCTTACTCACGTTTGTATGTACCGCAAAGTCGCTTTGTGTCAAGGGAATAACTGTAGCAAAAACAAACCAAGAATTATTAGTAATACCAGTAATAATAAAAACAATTATAATTGTTATTAACATGTTTATTTATTCTTCTTTAATGTTGAGTTTTGTGAAAGGTCATACCAGATCTAAATGCAGCGCTTTTTATTTTTTGTTTTTTTTTTTTGTTTCAAGGGACTATTTAAATACAAATTACATTTGATAATTATATTTAAAACAGTAATTCATTAATATATTCTTCACTTTGTTTATTTGAATTACGTCGATAGGGATAACCTATAACAATTCATATTGACGTAGGTGCATCCTTTGAATTATATCCCTACAATCATTAAAAACTCGCTTGATGTTTTCTGTGTCCACGGCGCATGTGAAATGTGGGTAACAATAATGTTTACCGTCTCCACTTGCTGTCGATATACGCTGTTTAAATATACAATTAGCAATCAAATATATATTTTTATGTATGTATGTGTATTCTCGTTAGTTTGCCCGTAGCAGTAGGCACTTACCAGAAACTCGTCCCGTATAAAATATTTTGCTCTTATTACCTCTGCGTCATCATTGGATTCCATTATTGCGTCACCTTTAATATATATATATATATAGATGTGTTTAAAAACCTTTGAGGTTTCTTATGTATTTCTTTATAATTCCTACTTGGCGTTTGATATTTGTTGAACTCGGAGAAATATTCCGACAATTTACTTTTTCCAGCCTTAATTTTCTCTGCTAACAAATCTTGCTTATTTAGAAAAAGTATAATAGAAATTGTGCGTAGCCATCTGAAAAAAATGATTTCAAACTTAAGTAACAATATATAAAATAACTTTTGTTGTGTTTGAATTATACCTGTTGTTCCAAATACTCTTAAATAAGTCCAAGGATTCTCGAAGCCGATTTTGAGTGGGATCCTCACGCAAAACCATGTTATAACTTGAGCATGCTGTTACAAATATTATAGCAGTTACATCATTGAAACATTGAATCCACTTTCTGCGCTCATCACGCTGTCCTCCCACGTCAAACATACTATATATATAAATTAAGAAAATTAAAAGCATTACAAAGTCATATTTACAAAACAAATATATATTAATAATTACTCACTGAAAATTAACTTTGTCCACCTGAAATCTTGTTTCGAATATTCCAGAAGTCAAAACACGGCACCGAAGAATATCTTGTTCATTGGGGGTATAGTTTGGATTCTTAATTGTGCTAACTCGATCCAGAAAGCTTTAAAATTCCAATTGTTCAAATTGTATAGTAATTATTTAATAAATCTAAAGGAAAACTTAAATATATCTAATTATGAACAAAAATCTAAGAAAATGTATATGTATTATTCAAGCTAAAGCTTTGCAAGTGGTACATATTCTGTATGGACACACAGTTACATACTTTTTAGGAACGGGTCTAAATATCTTTACCCACTTCATACTTATTACCAAGCAATAGTCTTCTCTAACTAGAGCTTAGCAACATAAGCGATTACAAAAAACTATTTATACAATTGCAGCGTGCAAATATTTTACCGCTTTATCCATTTGAAACCAATTTGGACAAAAAAACGTCCTAAATAAAGGAATTATATTATTTTTCATGACAAAAAACATTGGAAAACCAATATGCTAACATGCACAAAAATAACGTTGATCAATTATTTGAAAATTAGGCAGTACTTACTATTTTGCGCAGTCAATTAGTTGATATTCATTTGACCTCTCATAGGTTTGAAGGACACCTTTGTCTTTCCATAATTCTTCTGTGTGTTCATAAAATTCAGGAGGATAGTTGAAGTCGGGACCTGGAGAAAAAATACAAGTATTAAATATAAATAGTATAAATACACAGGTATATACAATTACGGTCAAAACAATTGTAGGAGCAAGGCAAAATCTTACAAATTAGAATAACTATTTATCAACTCGCTGTTAATTGTTTGCTCGATTATGTTAAACTATATATTTATCGAACTACATGTTGTCGAGATCCTTAGGCACAGTTTAAAATAAATTCGGATTCGCCCGACCACAAAATATTCCTCCATTAATATCAACGAGTTGTCTGTCACAAGTATCAAATTTTCCGATGCCACAATACAAGTGTTTAAAATAACAGTACAATTTCAGAATTGATCTCACTTTGTACTTATCAAAATAAAGTCGACAGATAATTTCAACAATTTTACGATATACCGAGTCTATATCATTTTTAATTACTGTCGGTTTTTTCCCCCCAACATAGGACTTTATTTCACATTGAGGTCTCGCCCTTCAGCAGTATCATATTTGGCAAGACCAATGATATCACTACAATCTGGCCACTTCTATTTTGGAATACTTCTAAAAAGACATTGAAGTTGAAACTGTATGTAAGCATATTCAGTTTTCATTATTTTGATTACTATTTTCTCTTACCGCGACCTCTACACGATGCCCTACAGTAATACTATTATTTTGACCGCATATGTGTATAAATAAGTTGTATATTTATTTCCTTGTGGAAATAACATCAAGATTATAAATTGTTTTCTTTCTTACTAGATGCATAATCCTGAATATATTCCACCCTGGGTTCATTTTCTTTTTTTTCTAAAGCTACAGGTGGATTAAGTGTGCTCATGGCTCCAGTAATAGTCTGTAAAAAATATATATATATATAAAATAAGTAAAATAAGCTGTATTTGTAAACAATTTCTTAAGGAAAAATAATTAACATACCAATATAGCGTCACGAATATTCTTTTTAATATCATCAATTTTCTGCTTTTTCTCTGTTTCAGAAAATCCGTCGACATGCAATATCCGCATTTGTTTGACTATAGTTGATTTACCGGACTCACCCGCCCCCAACAGGAGCAGCCGGTGTGTGGCCCGATAAAGCTGTTTATCTTTCTGCAATTGCCGTGATATGGCATCGCTGCGACGCTTTTGACTTTTCGAATCCTCCGAGCTAACATCAGACTGTTTTGAAGTTGGCGAGCCAAAGCAACCCATAGCAGACCACGGAGCCCACCAACAAGTCGCTCGATTCTCTTGATTGGCGTCGGGGGACTCTGCACCCCTAGTACTTTCTCCGTTCTGCTCCAGTATTATAGAGTCTTCTTTAATTATGTTATAATGTTAGTCAACTTCTTCAATTCCAAGAACAACTGCAGCTCTCGCACTAGCTCGCTCGCGCGCTCTCTCTCTCTATAAAAATATCGTCAAAGCGTTTGTTTGATGATTAATCTAAATAAAAAAATAAATAAAAAACAAAAGAAATTAAAATTCGAATAATTATTATAACGTTTTCAAACAGACAGCTTGAAAGGTGAAAAGTTTAAAAAGCTCTAAAAATATATTTGTTTTCATCAGTCAAGAGGTCACTCGTAGTTAAAATTCATATTCAGTTAGAGTTGCAGAATAAATCGATTTATATATATATCTCGATATTTCCATGCCCTTTTCTATTTCAAAGAAACCTTTTTATCAAAGATCTAGTTGTGTAAATTAATTAATCGACCAAGCCCTGATCCGAAATACATATATATTTATAAAAAGACGCACATACATACTACAAGATTTTATAAATAAATATGTATATTTATAAATTATTACGTTCAATATGGCAATCAACTTTAGATACAAAGTACTAAATGCTACAACACATATGTAGGCGATGGGGCATGTATGGTTACTCAAAAATCAAAGCTACACCCCATTAGGTGTACAGAGTGGGTGGTGGGTATGGGGGTAAGGGTGTGGAGTTATCGATATTTGAAACGAATTGAATGTATGTACGTGAAATGCGGAACTGTGTGAGATCGACGTGACATACAGGTGGGGGTGGGGGACGGTCAATAAGGCGTAATCGTAATTAATATTCGTATAACTTTCTATGCTGATCCATAAGAATATGTAAATGCACACATTCATGTATAGCTACGTGTGTATGTATGTACACTGTCGAACTGAATTAACGATGTTAAGCACGAGAAGTCTTCGACTACAATGTAACAGGTGAGAAGTGGGCTTGTTTTGCGCATACACTGTACATATGTATATACTTACATATATACACCCACTATGTATATGCATACATTATACATATATATGTATATGTATATAAATATATATATATACATATCTATACATTAAAATATATATATAAAGGATATCTGAATACGTATAAATATATAATTTATCCAAAGTATCCATGCACACATGTTAAATGTTAATAACATAGATAACGAGGATGGTAACGGAATATTAATCCAATAAAATATGTATACAAGTAATATAGATATTTTTTTGCATTTGTATGCATAAATACATTTCACAAATATGTATGCACATAGGTTCGTACAAACATACGTATAAATATGTATACTCGTCTCTGTCGCATATGTATCCATATATATATACACATAAATATAAATATATATATATATATATATATATACATTTAAATATATACATAATGTGTAATATATGTATATATTTATAAGTATGTATATATTTCGATGTATATATACATGTATATATATACATGTATATATATGTATATATATATTTATATATATACATATATATATATTCCGATGTATTTATATACATCGTATGTCATACATATGTCTATATCTTAATACATCATGCAACTTTATTTAGATGTATTTTATCGGGTTGTGTTTTCACTAAATTTTATTTTTTCAGGATTTAAAGGGCAGACGCGTATCACTTTTTTTTAACGCAAGGTGAAGAACGATAACTTATGTATCTGGTGTATACACAACATATTTGATGCGCTTTGTAAAAATCGTTATTTTAGTTGTTTTCGCATATATTTATTATATTTTTAAGGTGATTTTATGTCAATTGAATCCTCTATTCATTTATGGGGGCAATTTTGGGGAACATCTACCTTGATTGCACATTTAATTACCTACTGCAAGTTGATTTTGTTCATATAATTGATGTTAATGATTGCGAATAATTTAATGAACTTATTATATGCCTTAACTTGCCACATTATATTACTACACGGATTTTTAACTTATTTTCAATAACTAAAAAACTCACTTTTATGTATTTTTATTTTATGTATCAACCTAGAGGTGCGCCATATTCGATAGGTTTCTTTTTCGTTACAATTAAAGTATATCGCTTGTTTCTAGTGATGTTCATTGGGCTCTAGAAAAATTCACGCTGTGTATTTAGGAAAAAATCTAGCCTAGAATAAATAATTATTATTACCGAATTAAATTTTAAATATAATATAAGGGATAAATATAAAACCTCCCATTAGTTCACATTTGAAGAATATGGAAAAGTCAGAAGCGATCCGAGGAAAGAAAAAATATATTTTTGTAATTTACTTAGATAAGTAAAATTATTATTTGCAAATTGACATATTTTCGACCTAGGAATGCAACTTCAATTTATTAATTTAGTTTTATTCTATATATTTGCAATACTATTTATTGTATTCAAAGTGTAACGCAAATCTCTTGACAATTTTGGATATTTTTCAAGTGAAAAAAACCGCCAGTTCACATTAGTTGGAGTGATTTTATTTTTGGTATCAAATTTAAATTATCCAGCTGATAGAGATAAGATGGTCTGTTGATTAGGGTTGTTGGCGTATTCAAATGTTTATGTTTAATATACAAATATTTCCAAACAATTATTTTCAACAAGTTTATCAATATGAGATAGTAGCTCCTTTTGGATTTGTCGATTACAATCCATAGTAATTCGAGCAGCTTAACAGGGAGAATTTACTAAGGTTTTCCCCTAGGTCCAGTTATTCATCCATGGGTGAAGTTGTAATGAAGCTTCAAATGAGCATATGTCATTGCTTCGGTCCTGTCTGCATCAAGTGTGCGAAGAGAGCGCTTCGAATGTCCTTTGGAGACTTGGAGCAGACCATAGAAATGCTCTTCTGAACTGATTCTATTTACTGTTATTACTTTTAATTAATTCTACATAAAAAACAAGTATTCATGTGTTCTCCCCTTACTACGAAAAACAAAAGTTTTTTTGTGTCATGAGTACCACTGTGATTTTTAAATATTAAATCTGAATTGTGTCCTCTAAAGGGGAATTTCCAAGACCTCTAGACTCTGTGATATTATGTACATCATATATTCCATTAATCAATAAATCAAGTACTACTTTCGAATTGTTGAAGTCATAAACTATACTATAATTTTACAATTTCCAAATATTAATTATATATCCTTAAAATCTTTGGAATTAACGAAATTTGTCCCATTTTGCGAAGGTTTGTGTAACCAAATGAAAATTATTTGTATCGACAATTGTATATATATCTAGATCATTTATACATATCATGTTGGTTATTTAATGGACCACATATTCAGGGCCAAGCCGGTTGCATTTTAGGTTGAGGGCTTAGGTATAAGTATTTAAGTATTTAGTTCACACAGATGCATATTTAAGATGATTAGTATATAATATAGGTAAATAATTTTGAGCATACATATATATATGTAAATACACTTACATTATATATTACAAATGCAATATATATGTTCAGAAAATGTGTGTGTGTGTGCATGTGTAGAATTTTTTTTGGGTATGTCATAAATATTTATGCATGTATAAACATACACAGCTACAGATATTTATTCATATATGTGCATATGTATTTATTTATGAATGTATCCAAACATACACATAGGTACAAAAAGTGTATGTATGTATGAATAGACACTAACACAAGCGAACGAAATTTTCGAATAGACGGTAAGTGCTTAAAAGTTTGTGCGTGCTAAAAGTATTTTCCCAGGCCAAAATAGAGAGTGTATCTAATTTTGGGAATTTTGCCAAAATATATGAATTTTGTAATTCAAATAGACACTCTCATCAAGCAGCGTTCTCCTTGCGTTCAGTTGCCGTTGATCGTTATAATAGCGCGATCTTTGTGTTAGCTCTTGGTCTTTTGACTAAAAGATATTATATAATACCGAAATTTTTGTTAACACAAAACAAATTGTAAGTTTTGTTGATTTATTGCAACAATTCAAATAAACCATTGTTCATAACTAGTGTACAAATATAAAAATCTACAACTATACAAGTTACATACCATATACATAGAATATTGTATATGCAAACATCGAAAAAAAATTTGAAAAATATTAAAATAAAAAAAAACAGTTTAAATTTCTGTTTGCAAATGTACATATAAAACTATTTGCACACAAATAAAAATATATATTTATTTACGCATATCAAGTTTGTGTTTTAAAAGTGTATCCTGAAAAATATATATATACAAAAGTTCTTGAATCTGAAAACTATATTGGAAATTTACAATTAATTGATCCACACTTCATACGACAGGAGCACATACATATATATATACCTCTTATATATATATATATATATATATATATGTGTGTGGAAAAATACATGCATATGTACATACCTACCCTATATACAGACATATATATAAGAGAGTAAAGCTCCCTCAACCTGCTGAAATAACCTGAATTTTTTTTAATAAAGTTAGTCATTTACCCCTCAATACTTGGCCATGTACGTATGTATGTTTATAAGTATATAATATTATGCACCTGTTACTGTGGCCACGCTCGCAAGTGTGACATACATAAATACATACATACATCCATACATATATGCATCAAATGTTGCAAAATCCAAAAAAATTCAATATATACACGCATATATACATGCTTTTTAAATCAACCCAACTATTACCTGCCAAATCTTTTCCACAAGCATACTCAAAAATTTTATTTTTAAGCATTGATATTATATGTATTAAAAAATACATACATTCGAATTGATATATTTAAATGCCAAATTGTATCTGTATGCGTGAGAATAAGTTGATTATGCAACCCATTTGGCTGTTGTGATCTAAGTGACAACACAAAGACGGCAACAACACATTTGAACAAAAAAAAAAAGAAATTATAAATAAGAAAGCTTTTGTATAGCAGGTGTAAGTATGAAGAAATTTTATAAATATGTACATTTAAACCATGCTCATATGTAACTACTTGCATATGTTCAAATTTGCATATATAGTTTAAAATACATATATTGCAATTATATATAGTTATGAACTATCATAATTATGAGTGCACTTTTGTACTTGATTGTACAGTATATGTACATTTGTACCTATGTCACACAAACGCAGTACATATAGGTACACACATAAAGACTTGTATAGATTCAGCAGCAAAGGTTTCTATTTATAGCTAATATCTTGTAGACTCGAAATATACAGACATACATACATATATTTTTTCCGGAACACAAGCTAATATATAATATATATACGTATGTGTGTATAATTCTTGCATATATGAAATATATAATATATGTAAATATTGCAGAAAAAGCTGCCAGCATGTAAATAATATATATGTATGTACATATAAAACTTCTGGGAGAGTTCCTGTTTACATTGCTCTCTTTGTTTGTGTATTTATGTGCAACATACATAAACTATATGTATATCCCACAAATATCTGCACTAATTTATGGCCAAGTATACACTTGCTCTCATTTGTACCAATGTACCTAGATCGGAGATCGGTGTGCTAATTATCTCTGTGTGTAACTAGTCCAGGTAAAATATAAGTGAGAGAGTGCCCGCCTGGGTGACACTCTGTAGTCAGCTCGAAATTGCGCTAAAATACATTTGTACACAAAAACTCACATATGCAAACACACACATACACACTCATACATACACACAATAAAAGCTGCGCGATTTTGGGAGATCTTTCTTCTTCTTCCCTCTACACCACACTATTAAAAAGTTTTTTAAATAACTTTTGTGTTTATTGTCCGATTGTTACAAAATTTTTAGAGGTAAAAGCTAATATACAAACTTGAAAAAAGAAAATTATAAATATATTATGAATACCCTATTAGAATTTTTAGCTCCTGCATTCATTTAGTTTTAATTTTTGCAATACATTTAAATATTTTCAAATTATTAAATTGCAAATTTTGAAATGTGCTGCTCAAGTTGTCAACCACAGAGGGGACCGCACATGGTTCAATTGTTTGACGTCAATGTCGAATACGTGCGTTTGACACTCAATCATCTACACACATATTATACGAACATACGCACATACATTTTTCTTTCTGTCTAGCTGTGCGTGTGTCTGTTTCTCAGCCATGTTCGTCGGCGTAGCTATTTCTATGCAAAGCAGCCTCTCAGTTTTGAGGCATTGGTGATGTAACCTGGCAGAAATCCCTGGTTTTTTGCAGCAGGTATCGTATTCAGACAAATTTATTAAAGACTTAAGAAGTTAGAAAAAAAAATAGAATCCTTGTTTGTAGAAATAAGGAGAATTCAAAAAAAATCAAATAGAGGGTTTGTTTGTGTTTTAAAATATTAAGTATTTCAATCTTATGAACTTATTATTTAGCGGGTTTTATTTCAAAAATTGAAATCGACAATCCTTTTTATTATCGATAATTGGGAAAGACGAAGGGCTATCGGAGGCAAAAATATTTATCGGAGCAGTCATGCGACTTTTTCCTACATTTGCCAAGTCGAAAAGCAACCAACTCGAATTAGTCAGGTTCATTCTTGAGATTGAGTTAAATTTACCAATTTCTAATCGCACTTAAATCGAATATGTTATTAAGTTGCAAAAGTTAGCATTGCGATTTAAATACATATAATTTACTTAAATTCTTGTCACGACTCATTCATTCAATTGCCAATAAGTGTAATTAAAAAAAAACTTTACTTTTATGGCAACACACTTTTTTTCTTATCGATACTTCAATAAGTTTAATAAGCAGCCCTACTTTCGATATTGTCATGTCATAGTTAGCACTACGCCGGAAAATTCAGTAATAAACGGCCCAAAACTGCATTTTAGTTACAGTACACATCTACGTATATTTAGAACAAAAAAAAAAATAAAAATAGAAAACGTCATGGCCATATAAAACCTGTGTAGTTATTGACTGTAGTCAAAATTAAGTACTTAACACGTCAAGTTTTTTCACTCTTGAATGATTGTAAATAAAATTAGGCATAGATTCGCAAATATTGCATTATTGAACAAAAGTGACACGTGTGTGAATCTCATAAGTTAGCACTGCTGAGAAATAAATCAAAATAAGTGGTAATGAAAATAAAAATAAGTATAACCATTTCTATTTCCATCGTGCATTTATGCATGACGTGTATGTGTGTGCACAGTGTCAATTATACTTATAAGATAGACACATGTACGTGTGTACTACGTGCATATACTTTTAAATACACGTGTCTCATTGTTATCTGTGGATAATGAAATACACACGCACATACAACATAAAGTTACCGTTTAAACATGTTTTCTAACTCATTCATGTGACTATAAGTGGATCTCTGCCTCTCTTAATCTGTTATCGAGAATACACATTTCGCAGTACATCGCAGTGTCTTGCGATACATTCTACTCGCACACACGTATATACCTGGAATGTACTTACATTATTTACAAGTGTGTCTGTTGCTGATCCAGAAAGTGTAAAATAAATATGCACATAAGAAGCTACAACTTAGCTCGCTTATAATTTTTGCATTTAGCGGCTAAGGCTAAACCTTAACAAAACAAAAAAAAGTGGAAAGCCACAAAAAAATAGAAGGAAAACCAATTTTTATTATATTTGCAACATAAATGAAAAAAAAAAAGTAAAAAAAAAGTGCTATCTGAATCGCATCATGAAATTGATAATACGTTTATAATAATTAAAGCGCAATAAATGAGTCTTTGTTAAGAAAAAAAATTGAAAGCTGTTTTTTTGTTGTTGTTATGAATGAATATGCATTAAAAATTATTTGCAAAAAGAGAAAGTTTATTTTATTATTATTATTATTTATATAGTAACCGGCCTATTTTTCTTGAATTTTGGTCTCATCTTTTTTTGCATCTGATTTGAATATATCAAATTCCACTAAAAACTGAAAAATATTTAACTTTGGTCTTTACAACCTTGATATTCCTAAAACAAAATTCTAAAAATATAAACTTTCATGTATATATTATTAATTATGACGAACTGGCTTTGAAGCTCAAGTACTTTTAAGCACTCCTTAAATCGAATTAAAAGCAAATAATATTTTTTAATATATTTTTATTTTTTTGCAGGGTGTTGTAAGCTAAGGATAACGATTCACAATGGAAGACGGTCACGCAAAAACCGTCGAACAATCTCTGACCTTCTTCAGCACAGATGCAGAACGTGGTCTATCTCTTGATCAGATCAAGGCAAACCAGAAGAAATATGGACCTAATGGTAAGCATTGATGGAGATAGTCGCAGCTTTTTTCCTTTTTTTAATTATAATTATTGACTTTAATAATCATTATTCGACATCATTTTTATTTTCAGAATTGCCAACTGAGGAAGGTACGAAATTATCAACATTGTTGGTCACATTTCAGATGTGCTCCAAATGAATATAATTTGTTTAAAAACAATTGTATATTAATTTATTTTTATTATTACAGGAAAAAGCATCTGGCAGTTAGTTCTAGAGCAGTTCGACGATCTTCTGGTGAAGATTTTGCTATTGGCAGCCATAATATCATTTGTAAGTTTTTTTTGACGTCGTGAGTTAGTCACCTTTATATTTTGAATCGAGCCCCTATCCTGAATTACCATTTGAATTATGACTTCTACTTGTAAAATTCGTAACCAAGTCACAGAAATATTCAAAATTAAATTAAAAATAAGCTAACTAGTGAAATGAGCGGAGATTTCTAATTATGGCATAATTGTGTTCTGAAACCTAAATTGAAGGTATATAAATTCCTGATCGACATCACTAGCAGGTCCAATATATATATATATATCTTGATAAAATTTGAAATTTATCCGTTTTCTTGCTGTAGATGATGCGGATCAGATCCTTATATCATACAGCTGACAAGTTATCCCTGTTAAATTGGACACAATGTCAGGGAATAGTGAAATTTGAATAGGCCACCTTTCCGCCACTCTGTTTTATTTGTGTATTTCGAAATTAAGATTTTTGGTTAGTGCTCGATTTACGTCCTGTATGATCCAAAGATTAACTTGCAGATTGATTTGAATTTTTAATACAAAATACATTTGTTTTGTTCAATTATAGGTATTAGCGCTATTTGAAGACCATGAAGACACATTCACTGCATTTGTAGAACCCTTAGTCATTTTACTTATTCTAATAGCAAATGCTGTCGTTGGTGTTTGGCAGGAGAGAAATGCCGAATCAGCAATTGAGGCACTCAAAGAATACGAGCCCGAAATGGGCAAAGTAGTGCGTCAAGATAAGTCTGGTATCCAGAAAATAAGAGCGAAAGAGATTGTGCCCGGTGATCTGGTCGAGGTGTCTGTGGGCGACAAGATCCCAGCTGATATTCGCCTCACTCACATCTATTCGACAACACTGAGAATTGATCAGTCCATCCTCACCGGCGAGTCTGTTTCGGTTATCAAGCACACCGACGCGATTCCCGATCCACGCGCCGTCAATCAGGACAAAAAGAACATTCTGTTCTCCGGCACAAATGTTGCCGCTGGCAAGGCACGTGGCGTCGTCATTGGCACTGGCCTGAGCACTGCTATTGGTAAAATCCGTACTGAAATGTCTGAAACTGAAGAGATTAAAACCCCACTGCAACAGAAATTGGATGAGTTCGGTGAGCAGCTGTCCAAGGTCATCTCCATCATTTGCGTTGCTGTCTGGGCCATCAACATTGGACATTTCAACGATCCCGCCCATGGCGGCTCCTGGATCAAGGGTGCCATCTACTATTTCAAGATTGCCGTCGCCTTGGCTGTCGCTGCCATTCCCGAGGGTCTGCCAGCTGTGATCACCACCTGTTTGGCGTTGGGAACCCGTCGCATGGCCAAGAAGAACGCCATTGTCCGATCTCTGCCATCTGTCGAGACCTTGGGCTGCACATCTGTCATCTGCTCCGATAAAACTGGCACTCTAACCACAAATCAAATGTCCGTTTCACGCATGTTCATCTTCGACAAGGTCGAGGGCAATGACAGCAGCTTCCTGGAATTCGAATTGACTGGCTCCACATACGAACCCATCGGTGAACTGTTCCTGAGCGGCCAGAGAGCTAAGGCCAGCGACTACGATACTCTGCACGAGCTGTCCACTATTTGCATTATGTGCAATGATTCCGCCATTGATTTCAACGAATTCAAGGCTTGCTTTGAGAAGGTCGGTGAGGCCACTGAAACGGCATTGATTGTTCTGGCCGAGAAACTGAATGCCTTCAACGTGAACAAATCTGGATTGGATCGTCGCTCTACTGCCATTGCGTGCCGCGGTGAGATTGAGACCAAATGGAAGAAGGAATTCACTCTGGAATTCTCCCGTGATCGTAAATCTATGTCCTCGTACTGCACACCACTGAAGGCCTCTCGCCTGGGCACTGGCCCCAAACTCTTTGTCAAGGGCGCTCCCGAGGGTGTCCTCGACCGTTGCACACATGCTCGCGTCGGCACTTCCAAGGTGCCACTGACCTCCGCTCTCAAGAGCAAGATTCTGGCCCTGACTGGACAGTATGGTACCGGACGCGATACTCTGCGTTGCTTGGCCCTTGCCGTTGCCGATAGTCCCATGCGCCCCGAGGAAATGGACCTGGGTGACTCGAACAAGTTCTATCAGTATGAAGTGAATCTAACCTTTGTCGGTGTCGTCGGCATGTTGGATCCTCCACGTAAAGAGGTCGCCGATTCGATTATTCGTTGCCGTGCCGCTGGCATTCGTGTCATAGTCATCACTGGCGATAATAAGGCTACCGCTGAGGCTATCTGTCGTCGCATTGGCGTCTTCTCCGAGGATGAGGATACAACTGGCAAATCATATTCGGGACGTGAATTCGATGATCTGTCGCCAGCTGAACAAAAGGCAGCCGTTGCCCGTTCCCGTCTCTTCTCGCGCGTGGAGCCCCAGCACAAATCGAAGATTGTTGAGTTCTTGCAGGGCATGAATGAAATCTCCGCCATGACAGGTGATGGTGTGAACGACGCCCCCGCTCTCAAGAAGGCCGAAATTGGTATTGCTATGGGCTCTGGTACTGCTGTCGCTAAATCCGCCGCCGAGATGGTGTTGGCCGATGACAACTTCTCATCCATTGTGTCGGCTGTTGAAGAAGGTCGCGCTATTTACAACAACATGAAGCAATTCATTCGTTATCTGATTTCGTCCAACATCGGCGAAGTTGTCTCAATTTTCCTAACAGCTGCTCTGGGTTTGCCCGAGGCTTTGATTCCCGTTCAGCTCTTGTGGGTTAACTTGGTACGTTATAAAATGCCCATTCAATTTGATCAGTTTATTGATTTATAAATATTGTTGTCATTTAGGTCACTGATGGTCTGCCAGCAACAGCTCTTGGTTTCAATCCCCCTGACTTGGACATTATGGAGAAACCACCAAGGAAGGCTGACGAAGGTTTAATCTCTGGATGGCTATTCTTCCGGTTGGCAAAACTTAATTAAAATGTTTTCTATTTATTTGCTCGTATTTATAATGTTATTTTGTTTGAATACAGTTACATGGCGATTGGTTTCTACGTCGGTGCAGCAACGGTCGGTGCCGCCGCTTGGTGGTTCATCTTCTCTGCCGAGGGACCTGGTCTCAACTACTGGCAACTGACTCACCATCTTGCCTGCTTGGGCGGTGGTGATGAATTCAAAGGAGTCGATTGCAAAATCTTCAGTGATCCACACGCAATGACCATGGCCCTGTCTGTGCTTGTGACCATTGAAATGTTGAACGCCATGAACAGGTAAAATTGGCTACAACTATTTGCCAACAACTATTTCCCATACTTGATTTATATGTTTTTTCTTTATCAGCTTATCTGAGAATCAGTCTTTGGTAACAATGCCGCCATGGTGCAATTTGTGGTTGCTTGGTTCAATGGCCCTTTCTTTCACTCTTCACTTTGTTATTCTATATGTTGAAGTCCTCTCTGTAAGTGAAAGTCTATATATATGTAACAACTGCCTCTGTCATGATAATAACATTGATTATATGTATATTTATAGACCGTCTTCCAAGTGACACCGTTGTCTACAGAGGAATGGATAACTGTGATGAAATTCTCAATTCCTGTAGTTTTATTAGATGAAACATTGAAGTTTGTTGCTAGAAAAATCGCAGATGGTGAGAGCCCTATATATAAGATGCATGGGATTGTGTTAATGTGGGCTGTATACTTTGGCCTGCTGTACGCTATGATGCTTTAAGAATATAATTATAATCATTAAGCCCAACATCATTATTCTAATTAACTAGCATAAAGTGTTACTAAATATAAAACAGAAAGAAATACCTAAAGTAACGACTTTAACCAACCAACCAACCAACCACAACATAGACTTATTTCCGAATACTACTAAAAAACAAAACAGAAAAAAAAAAAATTCACGCGTGATATTTTAATAAGAGATCGTTTTTACTCTATGATTTATACAAAGAAACACCGTGAACTGGTCAATAGATTATGAGAGTTAACGATTAATTACAAAAACCTACACATAAATAATACTATGTTCTACATACATATACATATATATATATATATATATATATATACAAATAACATGGCATTGCTTTTTGTACATACGATGCTGTAAGCAGAATCGCTCAGTTGAACATTGTTTTCGAATTCAAATACACGAATACGTAAGTTTCAAAAAGATTTCAAAATGTCATTTTTCGATTACATTCAAATGTCATAAACAGATTATTGCTGCAAAAGTGATGATCATTTTTATAAACATTTATAAGTTGATGATTAAAACAGGTTTAGTTTCTCTATTTAAAAAAAAAAAAAAGTAAAAAATAGAAAAAAAAAACAGTTCCAATCATAGATTTTGTAGTTTCTATTATGTGAAAAATTCAAATTGTATTTATTTTACAATACAAAAAAGTCAACAAAACCCAAAATTTTCTACAAAAAACGATGAATCTATGTAAATACTTCTTCACTTAGGGGTAATTAATAACAAAACAAAAAGAAAAGGAATAAAACAACAAAATTATTCAACATATTAGATAAATCCTGAAATCCTATTTATATGTCGATGTCATACATATATACAACACACACACACACATATATATATTTTATTTATTCAACAAACAACAATTGGTTTAGCTGCCTTTGATCGTGGATGGAATAGCGGATATATATTTTGTATTCAAGTTATTTATGTACTAAGTAGTCTTATATCAGGCGAGGACTTCCGTTTTGAAACTAGCAAAAAATTGGTTCATTCCATAGTATATAAGAAGTAGAAACTCAAAAAGTGGATCGATAAAGACAAAAAGAAAAAACACCCGGCTTATGAACAAATTGTGTACTTTATTGGTAGGTTACTTACTATACAGCTCAAGCTTCCGTTCCGCTTTATTAAATTCCGGAAAAATTAAGGGTAATTGGGGTCCATAGATAACGTCCGTGGTATTTATTTTTACGGCATACACTAACATGTAGCAATTATCCCATTTGTGTCTCAGTTAGTATAACAAATTTTTTACTTTCTGTTTAAACGAAAATGAAAAAAAGTCAGAAATAATTAAGAATCTAACAAATTTTTATTTAGGAATTTCACTTAAAATTTACTTTATGTACTTTTTGTTATTAAACAATTATAGACGCTGTCAAATAAAAACTTAAAATTACAAACAACATAATCATTACTAGAAATATGCGAAACTAAAATGTGCGCCAGAGAAACCATTGAATTAAACAGTGCTGACGATCGCTAATACTATCAAAAATTCATCATTTTTTTGTTGAATGCTCGCTCGCATTTTGTTGCAAAACTCACTGCTGTTTGACGATCGAATCACACGTCAATGATTTGAATTTGAATATACATACGTATGCCTACATCATAAATTTATAAATAATTTATTGTTTTATTTTATACAGTAAATCCCCGATTTCATTAATTGGATGACTCACACCTCCCATTAATTTAAAATTAATTTAGTCCAACCCTGCTCTATAGAAAGTATGTGAAGTTGTTAAATGATGTTTGATAAAAAAAATACAAGTGTGCCAAACAAAAATTCCAAAGTGAATTCCGAAAGAGAGATCAATTGCTGTACATTATGGTCTACTACATTTTGACACCACAAACAAAAAAAATATGAAAAAACACACTTTTAAAATGAATGAATTCATATTTCAAATTCAGCATGTAAGATATCCATGATAACGAAATATAAACACTGAACCCCGAACTCTGCTGGTCTACTTTTTAAATGAAGCGCAAACGTAGTCGTCATGTAGCTGGCTGATGGTCCCACTGCCTACTGACCTACCCACCCTTCCCTCGTTAAACATTTTGGTTTGCAGAACGCTTTGGTATCCATTACTTATTTTTGGTACATTTCTATATATATTTTGGTAATTATCGACAATATTATTTGTGTGTATTTAGTTCCTGATACCGTCATTGATAAATGGTAAAGGTCTTGGTCATTGGAACGAACGAACGATCCAGGAGATCCTCAAGGATGTCTATATCGTAAAACCTTTATCAATCTTGTATTCATTGCTCAGACAGCCCTGTTACCTGAATTTGCAAATTGTATCCAATATGAATAAAATTAATTATTTGATTTAGAAAGTAATTACAAAAAAAAACACACACTTTCTTGACTTAACGGGTTATAGAAAGAATGGTTTTAATAAATAAAAAAGTTCCATAAAAACTATTTAATTGTTGTTATTTAAAAAAATGTATATTTTAAAATTGGTAAGTACAACAATAATAATTTGTGGTAAATATTTTAATTTGATTAATTGTATATATTAAATATGAACCTTTCGTTTAACAAAATTTTCAAAATTTAATATAATGCAACAATCTCTTTTTTGGTCAAAGGTTAAAAATATATCCGGACAGTTTTCAAAACAAGTTTCGATTATTAAAACTTAATTGTAAATGTAAATTAATTTCTTTATACAGTTAATGACAATCAACAATTGGAAATTCTTTTAGATTAGAAATTTAAGTTTAAAAGTGTATTCCTTCTACCGCTCGGTTTCATTAAGCGCTCGGATCGAAAGAATCCTACGATCTCTACGTTAACATAAATCTTTGTATTTAAATTGTTCGTCTTATTCTTGAATGTTGGCCTTGTATAAGAACTCTCAACGATCGAATACGATTGAGTGATTCTTCCAAAATAATTGCCCAAATTATTTTGCTTTTCCGATCAGGAGTACTAATAACAATAACAATACTTATAGAAGAAGCGATTCAATTGACATAACATTTATTTTTATTCAATTTAAACAAGTTTTTACAGCGATTATTTCGTATTTGAAAAGAGGTATGAATCATTTGTGCCTAGTGCCAATTTGCTAGCATTCTCATTGCCAACGATATTACTTAAGCTTAGTGTATCAAATTTCGTGTAAAAGACTTTGACACTCATTCTATCCTGTAAGCCATCTCGTGGATTTTGGTTCACTTCAAGCATTAAATTAATTAGGTCCGAGTAAAAGTTGGGGAAATTTGGTGGCTGGTAGAATATTAAATGCCGTATGCCTTTGATGCGAGTACGCCGAAAGAAGTGGGCTCTCTCCGAGTAAAGCAAAAACGGAGCGCCGCTGTGGAAGAAAATGTCTCTTGCTCTAGAAATTTTCTCTTTTTTTGTATATTCACTTATTTGAACGAAACTGATCATTTCATTTTTAAAATGATTTCTCAAACGTACATAGTCAAAATAGCTGGGTACATATAAGAGACAATGTGATAAACCCGATTTGCTAAATTCCGGCAGAATGTGGCGAACGAAGTGTTCAAAGCGATCCTCAAAAGCCGTCTCAACACTTGTGCAATCGATGCGTTCAAAGACTTGGTCGATTGGCGTCACCACATTGGATATATCGCCGCATGCAATTTGATTTATAATTCGTACTTTCCCCTGAAAATTATGGCACTTGTTGTTAAACAGCCCGCGAAATTCGGGTAGCTCGTGTGATGAGAAAAGTAATGTTTGTCGATAGAAGCGCGATGTGCCGCTGAGACAATATTGGCGTACACGCTGACAGTTTGTGTCTGGCAGCTTTTGCGGCTGTAAATGTAAATGATCCAGCACGTATAGCAAATTCTCCCAGTTCTGAGCTACAAACAGCTCTGCTTGATCAACGATAAGTAGCTCGATCGAATTGAGAAAATCGTAGTCTTGGTCCTTGTCATTAATCATCATACGTAGTGCCAGTGGCGAAGCAATTAATATATCCGATCCACTTATGTCCGTGTATAAGGACATTGATTTCTTTGTGAGACGTATACCCAATTTAAAATTGTCATCCGTATTTCCACTAAATGTTTGCTCATAATCAAATGGCTTGGGATTCGTTTTTGGGAAATAAATAGTGTTGCCGGAAAAGTCATCAAGAAAACGATCATACTTTGCAATCGGAAATGTGGTATTTTGACCTAAAAATATAAATAAGAAATATATAAATACAACAAAATTAAAAATATACTTATTTATAAATACATATAAGTAAGATTTCCTAAATGAATATATATTTGCTTACATATATTTAGTAGAGAGAGCACGACTAAGATCCTGAGATATATATAAATAACCCATACTAAAAGTAAAACTTAAAAAAAGATCGTATATACACAGTCTATGATCAGACGGTCATTGCTAGTTCAACTGGACTTTGTATGCTACTGAAGAATATTATTTGGAGGTGCCTCATATTTTGCATATTTAAATATATCCTTTTAACTATTTATAATGGGTTCCGAGACACTGCAATGTCTCCCAGGCAGAAGAAATAGCCTTAAAAGAAGCACTTAACTGCCTAAAGAGGTCCAAAGTAAGTTCTTGCAACGTTAACATATATATTGATAGACATGCGGCAAATCTATTAAGTGCCACTGGCTGGTTTACCACCTGGTTCAGCTCTCATACGAGTCCAAAAGAAAATCTCAACTGGCCAACACAACACATAAATCCAACCTAACCTAAGATCATAATGACAAACTATGTTTGGTTATATACATACCTTTTTGCATGGGAAATAGCAAGCTTGCCATAATTTGTACAGTTTTTAAAGCGGATTCTCGAAAAGGTAATAGGATAAGTGCCTTCATTCGCTTAAGTCCCTGATCCCTTAAGCTATCGGGTATTGCGACATCGCCCAGCGGTTGATTTGGATACTTGACGAGTCCGGCAATTTTTTCATTATTACGCAAAATTAGTGCTCTGGTCTTTAGCATATGATTAATTGCATGCAGGCAGTATACGTATCGAATTTCCTCGGCATTATCGTGCGTACGCTGAGGATAATAAATGTCAAGGTAATTGTTGGCTATCTGCAATATTTCAATTTGTAGCGCTGATAGTGGGTGGGTAACATTTGCAGCTAATGCCATTTTGACATCCATTATCTGCAGATCTGTGGATTTCACAGTTTCTGGGGGCTGTTTGCTGTAATCCTTGTCGTGCTGACTTGTCGAAGATTTTAAAATTGGTATTTCAATTTTGAATTTGCCTATCGAAGACCATTTAGCTTTCGATCCTTCCATGATTTTTGAAATAAGTTCGGTAATATCATCTGAGGTGAGATCGAAATTAAACCGCTCACTAAATGAATTGTATGGCTTCAAGTCAGTAGGATCCATTTCTTCCTGGTTTTTAACGACTTTTACTTTTTTTCGTAGAAAAATGCTTCTATTCGATTCTGTTATTGTTGGCGCCGCTATGTGAGACATGCATATGTTGAGTATTAATGAAAGAAAATATTTAGTTAGGTTCACTTACCTGTTGACCGGTACTCCGTGACAAGTTGCTCGTAGAATTCATTTTCATCCTTAGCGGATGGTAAAAGATTTAATGTCATGTTAGATTCCTCACCGGAGACTGTGCTTTGATATTGAGTTGCCCTTTTATGCAATTGTTCCATGTCTCTGCTCCTCTGAATAAAGTTGTTATTCTTCGAAAACTTTTCATTTTTTCGGATGGGATGTCTGTTTGTCCGGGAGTTTATAGTTTTTCGCTTTCCCCTCATTTTCGGTAATTCTTACAAACCACTTGTTTATGCTTTAAACGTGGAGAACAGCTGTTGCCCAAGTGATTTAATTTCAAGTGAGGACATAATCATATCGATATATCGAGCAAGTATGCCAAAAAGATATCGATATTTTAGCCGATTTATTTAATAGTTTCACATCTATTCCAGCAGTAAGAGCATTTTGGAGGAACGAATGGAATTTCAAGTAGATATGAAACTCAGATTTACCAACATCTAGTATTAAATAAGTCAATGGTCGCTTTTCAAGGGAAAATCATTAAATAAACACGTATTCAATTCAATGTAGTTAAAAAACATGTCTTTTATTTAAAAAGTTAAAAACATTCTGATATTTTAAAAGATTGTACATGAAACCTGTTTTAAATGCAAAATTCCAGCGTTGCAAACACTATTTGAATAAATTCTTGATAACATTTTCCAATTTCACCGTATCTACAGCAAATTTCCTGATGCCTTCTGATAATTTATCAGTCGCCATGGGATCTTCATTCAGTAACCATCTGAATTGAGTTTCATCAACAGAAATGCGCTTAATATCTTGCTGTTTGGCATTGGGGACAGATAAATAAGTTTTCAACACCTCCTCATCGTTTTCCAAGTCTTTTAGCAAGGATGGACTAATTGTAAGCAAGTCACAGCCAGCCAATGCCTTGATTTCACCCGTATTTCTAAAAGATGCACCCATTACCAGTGTTTTATAGTCGAATTTCTTGTAGTAGTTATAGATGCTCGTCACAGAAATGACACCAGGATCAGCTGTAGCCTCGAATTTCTTCGAATCTGTGTTGGCCACATGCCAATCCAAGATTCGGCCAACAAATGGCGAGATTAGTGTAACACCAGCTTCAGCACAGGCCACAGCCTGAGCAAATGAGAATAACAGCGTCAGATTGCAGTGCACTCCATGCTCCTTTTCCAGAATTTCGGCCGCTTTGATACCCTCCCACGTTGAGGCAAGTTTGATTAAAATGCGTTTCTTGTCGATGCCAAAGGATTTGTACAAATCAATCAACTTCAATGCCTTCGCTACGCTTTTCTTGGTGTCGAACGAGATTCGGGCATCTATTTCAGTCGATACCCTACCGGGTACAACTTTTAAGATCTCGCAGCCAAATAACACGCATAAGTAATCCATAGCTTCTGCGACTTGATTCTCCAGCGATCTAAAAATAAAATTGTTATACCTCTTTAGAGCACCCTATAATTTTGTTGTGAAATTAGTAAGGCATTGACACCAAAAATTATAAAGTTGAAATAGCATGCCCATCTTCCATCATCTTCAGAAATTCCTAAGTTTTTTCCAACAAAAAAATTCATAACCATTGGACTATACAGTTACGGACCACTCTGTATCGGACCACTCTGTGATAAAGCTCCCATAGGCACAATCAATAAAAAAAAGTTGTAGCATTGAAATATCCACAAAACATTACCCTTCTTGAGTCTTTCCATAATCGACAGCCTTGCGTACCAAGTATTGGTAGCGTTCCATGGTTGACGCCGATAAAATGAGCGATGGATTAGTTGTTGCATCGGTAGGTTTGTAGATATTTATCGCTAAAAAAAAAAATGTTAAGAAGTTAGTAAAGTAGCCACATGCAGTTAAATATAAACTTAAACAATGGTTTTAAAATCTTTGTATTTAAGTTTTAAGTTGAGCAAACATTTTCACCTGCCCAAAGTCGCGCAAAAATGTCTTTCGGTTGCTAAGCGTAAAAACTAAACCGATTTCCAATACCAATGCTACTGTAGTTATTACACGTCCTCACTTAACTTTACTTAAAATAGATTATTCGCTTTTAACATTTAACATGCAAGCGATATTTATTATACATTCACCTGAATAAGGTCGAACAAATGTCGACCTCACTTTCGAATTTAACTTTGATTTGAACTTCAAAAACTCTATCTACAGAAAGCTAAGATCGCTAACACATAAAGATAATCAAATGTGTGTGTACGTATGGAATCTCTAGATGAATATAATAGTAGTTAGTTCCATTATAAATCAATCAATGTAATACAATTATTTAACCCTTAAAATAAGCACATTGACTTATATATATAGTTATGTATGTACGAACACATGTGTGTATGCACATATGACAATAGGTTTTATTTACTAAAGGTGCTTGAAAATGAAGAAAAACTGAGTGTTTGTTAATAAAACTCACCATCAAAATCGCCGGTATCGGCAACAATTGTGGTAATCTTTTTAAGTTGTTCTAAGGCCGACATTCTGAGCTTCTTTATCTGACGATCACTTCCCATCTCCCGTGTTGACTGAATATTGTGCTTAATTCCAAACTTTAATATTCAGTTCAGTAGTTCCGCTCAATTGAACGGCTCATCGAAACTAATTCAGTGATTTGGGAAAGGCACCAGTGATGCTATCTTGGCTTTTTTCTTAGACAAATTTATTTGTAATCGAAAAATATAATTTTATAAATTATAATACGTTTTGGTTGTATATCTTTTCCAGCTATTATCTGTTGTTAAAATGCTATCATTTTTCTGCATTGCCAATCGATAATTAGCAAGAGCGAACGAGAATTGAATTTGTTATATATTTGTTCTGTTGCATTTGTTAGCACCTAGCTTTTTCTGATAAGATTTTGCTTCTTTCTCATTGCGTTAGCCGTAAATCTCAGTAACTCGGAAATCTATCACTTCCCATTTTGCAGTGCATAATTATTCAAAAATCTATCGAATACCTTGTTGTTATACCGAGAGCCAAGCTTTGTGGGTTTTAGCATACATGATTCCACTGATTCCGTTACGCTTGCTTTCCCTTAGATGTTTTTATACAAAAACATATTTGGATTAGATATTACCATTGAAAGCCAAGCTTACAGTTCAGTGTATCGCACAAATTAGTTTATTTTATTTGTAAACAGTTTTTTTAAATTATATTAATTTAGTTTTAATGAATTCTGACGAAAAGAATACAAATTTGAAAGATGTGAGTAAGACAGGTTTAATAGGATCATCATGGGAACTAAAATTGATTTGTGCATATATACTTTCCCCACTCGCACTACAATTCACCGTTATGTATTCACGGAGACGGTCAACAAAGTACCTTTTTTTTACCACGTTGATGAATGGTTTTTATGGCAAAGAACTGCAGTAATATTAATCGTATTTCACATGAATAGTTATTATTTGATATATAAAATAGAGTTAATGGATTGCTTGTTGTCAGTGACCTTTCTAAGTTTGGTTGGATATTTCGACAGAAGTAAAATATGTTAATAAAAGTTGAGCCAACTAATATTATTCAGTAGATTAGCATTTAAACACGTGTCGCACGTATAAATTCTTTGTTGAGCATACATATTTTTGCATTGCTCTATATACTCTGTCCTTTTTTACTTTCACTTTTTGAGTGGCTGGCTCAGCACTACTTGGATATATTCCAAGTCCAGTAAATAATACAATTACACCCTTTTCCATAGAGTGATGTAGAGCGCTCACATTTCGTGGCAGTCACCACCATATCGGACTCACAGGCGATTCGCAGCGTGGATTTTCATCCAGATGGAAAGCTTTATGCGGTCGGATCGAACTCAAAAACCTTCCGCATCTGTCAATATCCCCAGCTATCTAAATTAAGGTGATATGAAATTTGAAAATTCTTTAAATGTATACTGATTTGTAATTGTAAATAAATCTTTAGACAAGATCAGCATATTTATCCACCATCCGTTTTGTGCAAACGGACAAAACACCACAGAGGCTCCATATATTGTACATGTTGGTCGGCAGATGGCGAACTCATTGCGACTGGATCAAATGATAAGACCATCAAGTATATGAGATTCAACAAGGACACCAATCAACTGGTGGGTCAGGAAGTTGAATTAAATATGCACGATGGCACCGTTCGGGACATGTGTTTCCTTGACAACCCTTCGACCAAATCACGGCTGCTCGTCAGCGGCGGAGCTGGCGACTGCAAGATCTATGTTACGGATTGTGTGACGGGTATGCCGTTTCAGGTATTTAGTGGCCATACCGGACACATATCATCGCTATACAGCTGGAACAATGCAATGTTCGTATCGGGATCGCAGGTAAGATTTAATACCCCATTATTATTAATTACTCAAGAAGAGCAAATAAGAATGCTCGCAAATCAACAGGATCAAACAATACGGTTCTGGGATCTGAGAGTAAACGATGCCGTTAATACTTTTGATCAGGCTGGAGCCATACAAAACTCGCCGGTGACTGCAGTCTGTGTGGATCCCACTGGGCGATTACTGGTCTCAGGACACGCAGATAGCGCCTGTGTCCTCTACGACATTCGTGGAAATAGGCTAATACAACGCTTCTATCCGCATAGCGCCGAAATAAGGTATGTGATTGAATTCATACTGAAAATAAAAATCATTTATTCACAATTTTTGTTGCCTTATTGATTTTTATAGATGCATACGCTTCTCACCATCGGCGTATTATATGCTCACTTGCAGCTACGATAGCACTATTAAGCTAACCGATTTACAGGGTGATCTTGCCAATGACATCGCATCCGTAGTGGTGGCAAAGCACAAGGATAAGGCGATTACAATCAGATGGCATCCAACAGACTTTTCCTTCATTTCCACATCTGCGGACAAGACTGCCACATTGTGGGCCCTACCTCCATCGTAATTTATTTGATAATCCATCACAAAAATATAACAGTTTATTTTAACAGTAGTACATTATGCATAAATTAATAAAAAAAAAAAAAGAGATAAGCACATTGGAAAATGGGGTGTGGGGAGGATATCTAAATGTTTTGTATTATTTTCAAATTCTAACTTATGTAATTTGATTGTTTTAATTATAGTTATTTTGCAAACAGCCCTCGCCACTGAAGCGATTAATTTACTTCTGAAGAAAGCAAGAAAAGACCAGGCATAGCACGTGTAAAGTTGCCGAGTGTCTAGAAATGGCTTTAAAAAATACAAATTTGGAAAACTTGTGTATTTGTAAATACATGCATACATATGTGTAATATATATACATATATATATATATATATATATATACATTTATATACACACATCAATCATTACGTAGAGACTGTGTATCTCAAGCTTAAGTTCTTATTTCTTATACATGCATATCTAAATAAATTAATATGTGTGCACCCCACACAAATGCCAAATTAACAAACCAATGTATGTATGTATGTAATAATATTAAGGTATGTATGCACAGATGAATATGTATACATACAAATTTCGATTGATGGTCGAAGTCTTAATGACATGACATGCGTGTGTGAATATAAATACATTTACCAACATATGTACGTATGTGATGTACACCCATTTTTGAATGTATGTATGTATGGTTGTCAGTGAATTTTGTTTTCTTTTTGTCTAAAATATAATCGGTATCCCATGCTAAATACGCTAAATATGTTTTCAGTTACTTTTTCTTTAATGCAACAGTATTTCCCCCAACTCGCGACTCCAAATTATATACAGTAGAAAATTATTTTCTGTTACTCATGCGCCTTCAATATGATAGTTTAATTTTATTCGTACAATTGAAAAGTTCACAAAATATTAAGAAAAGCAGATCAACAAGGCTGAAAGTGATTTTGAGTTAGAACGCAAGAAGTTGACAACATTTTCCGGTTATCGTTAACCTTGAAAAAAGGCGCTTTCACAAGTAAATAACAATTTAAAGTACATTCAAAACATACTTACGTGCGTAGAATTCCAATGTTTACAATTCATATTGCTGTTTGTGCATGTGTGTGTGTGCTTTTTGGTGTGTGCATATGTAATTACTTAATACATGAATTCATTAATTCTTGCAGCAGCCCACATTTAATAGATTGCCTGCTGTGGGAATTTTATTTTAATGTGCACATAAATTCACACATACAATTGGCATGCGCTATACAGTGGCCGACACCTTATTTGGTGGATTGTCAAAGAGAGAAAGTAATTGCCTGCCATAAGCTAATCATTCATTATTTTTCAGAATTTCCAAAGGCCGATGGTAGGTACATATATTAACCACCAATATGAATGAGTGACCCCCATAAACTCGGGTTTCCTTACCTACTAGGTAGGATTATGTAAAAAAGTACCCTATTTTTAGGGGACAGCTTATTGGGAACAGGTACAAATAAAATAATATATTTGGCGTATAAAAACTTAAATACAAATGTTAATACTTAGTATTACATCCTTTAGCCTTAACTACTTCCCTTAATCTATTATTCATCGAAGATACCAGCTTCCTGGTAGATTCTAAGCTGATTTTGCTCCACTCTTCCCGCAGAGCATTTTTGAGGTCTTCTTTGCTGGATAATCCTGTGCTTCCGGATGTTATTTTCCAGCAGAGCCCACAAATTCTCAATGACATTTAAATCTGGAGACTGGGCCGGCGGAACTATCATGTGGGGGCAGTTCCTTGTGAGCCAGGACTGTACTATCTTGGCCTTATGCTTGGGATCGTTGTCCTGGTAGAACCGGAAATTATCTCGGATTCCAAGCTTCTCGGCACTTTGGAGTAAATTTTCCTTTAGTAAGTCGAGGTATACATTCTTGTCCATTGTTGTCTCAATGAACACCAAATTCCCGACGCCGGCTGCCGAGATACATGCCCACACCATGACACTTCCTCCGCCGTGCTTGACTGTTGGCCTTAAGTTTTTGGGATTCAGCTCAGTATTGGGCCATCGCCACACATAACTCCGTCCGTCCGAGTCAAATATGATGAATTTGGACTCATCTGCAAATATGATTGGGTTCCAGAACTCCAGATCCTTGTCCAAGGGGTTTTGGCGAACGTCATCCAAGTCCCTCTATTTTTCACGCTTATAAATTGCATTTTTTCCGTGACTCTTGGGCATTAAAGTCATGTGTCCGCAGAAACCTGAGCACAGTTTCCACACAGCACCTTTTCTCCAATTCATCCTGCACCTGTGGAGCCACTTTTGGAGCCGATAGCTTTGGAGATCCCCCTATTATCCTGGTGATCCTTCGCTCCTCCTCTTCGGTGAAAATCTTGTTTGGTGCCATTCTGGCCTTGCCCTTAATCCGATTGGCGTCGACGAAGCGCCAAATGATGATATTCACAGTTGAGTTGCTCAGATTGACCATTTCAGCTATTTCGCGATATGAATATCCGTTTTTGTGGTGTTCCAGGATGAGTTTCCGCTGCGCAATGGTAGTCCGTTTTCCCATAGTCCTTGTTGGCTTATTGCACCCGAGATGCAGGTTGAAACTAAACTGACTACGAAGGATTGATCTATTTATACAGAAAATACTCAACTTTAGGTGTAAAAATCCGGGTTTTATGGCACCCAGGTGTCCACAATGTACCAGTTCCCAATAAGCTGTCCCCTAAAATAGGAGGGTACTTTTTTACATAATCCTACCTAGTAGGTAAGGAAACCCGAGTTTATGGGGGTCACTCATTCATATTGGTGGTTAATATATGTACCTACCATCGGTCTTTGGAATTTCTGAAAAATAATGAATGATTAGCTTATGGCAGGCAATTACTTTCTCTCTTTGACAATCCACCAAATAAGCTGTCGGCCACTGTATGTGTTAAAAATATGTACAGACTGCACTCTATATACATTCATATATATGTGAATATATATATGTACAAGGCTAATAAAGTTGAGACAATGTTATCAAGTGGCCATAAATTTTACGTCTGAATATGCTGCAGCCGGTCATGTGACATTTATTTCAATAAAGTTTTCAGCTGGCTTACATAACTTTTGACTAGCCTTAATCCTAAGCAACTTGTCTGTTACCGTCAGCGCTGGCAGAGATGACAACGGGAACAGGGTGGCACGAGTATGTGCCGAATCTGGAGCGAGAATATGTGTAGTTGCCCTGTTTACAAAGGATGGTCTGCGAAGAAAATTTATTGAATATTTATGCCCGTTTCTAATGTCATAATATCGTAAGAAATCATATGAACAATTTTTTAGATACAAACCCTTTTACACACGTAGATGTTTTCTGATATCTATTAAGCTTTGAGCTTCTAGGCTCTCTTTTCAGCAGTGTTTTTATTCTGAATAACTAAAAACCACTTGTCTAATGATTTTGATTTTGCGGCGCTCAAAATGATCGATAACAAATCAGCTGGTATCATATAAAATACATATAAATAGCAGGGTGATCATGCAAATAATAATCGGAGCAGCTCGGTCACACAAAAACTGTTAACGGAATCAGCCGTTTGATTTAATTTTGATTTTCTTTCAGCAACGTATACGTACATGCATACATATTTTGTATGTTACATGTTTTTCAATCAAACTTTAAACCAAAAATATTAGTTATAGTACCTAAAAAAATATTTATTATTTAATTTGAATTTGTATTTGCAGAGCGCTTCAAAAACAAACATGCCAGATAGATTTCAAGTGACAAAAACAGACGAAGAGACTGTATTGGATTATCTTCAAGATGAATCGGCAAGTGGCAAACTTCTAGGAGATAGACAGGATGACTTACAAGGTAGTTGAGATTTTTGTAAATATAATAAATATAATAAGTATAACATTTTTATATGTGTTCAAAACAATGTGGTCTTGATCTAGAAGTAAAGCTATGATCTTAATGAAAAAGTTGGTTGAGTTTAGACAAAGTTAGGGAAGTGGGTAGTTTTGACCTACCCAACATGCGATTTTCATACTCCGTACTTCGCACGTATTAAAAATACAATTTTCGTCAATACGATTTCGCTTAAATAAATCCTAAACTACATGTGACAACAAATTTATCACGAAGAACTGGCTTTATTATGCTCTCAACATTAAATCATCAATTTATCATACTTGCATTTAATTCGAGCAAGTTTACATACATACCATAAACATATTTATATGTATTTACTGGTATATACATGCCCATTTACATATGTGCGTCCCAGATGTCCCGGTGACACATTTAACGCCACCTGCACATTAAAGCTCCAAGAGTGTAAAGCTTTCGAGAGCAGTTAAACGGTTTTGGGCTTTAGCTGCTGATGCTGTGTGAGAGGACTTTCTCTATAATATGGTGAGGCTGGTCCAAATACAGACCCGTAATGCATATAAATGTATATATATATCTATAGGTATGCCAGTATATGGTTCTCTCTCTGTTTCTGTCTCTCTCTTTCTGGTCCTTTGCTCAGAATACGGGGTGAAATTTTGCGTGTAGATAAAAGCTTTCGTTTTCATCTCGATTTCAATGCTGAGAGTCCTGGGCAACATAATTTTTATTCGGTAGCATACAAACAGTTTTCATAATTTTTTCTATTAATCCACATTTAAAAAAATAGTACAATTTAAATCAATTAAGCTCGATAAAAATAAATAAAATCTACTGCAATTAAATGACAAAATAACATGTACAGTTACATAAAACTCATCAGTTCCCATCAGAGCACCAACAATTGCCAAAAAGTTGTAATAATTGTTTAAATACCTAACAACGAAGTGCGTTTAAAAATCAAAGTCAGTCAAAGTGTATCCAAATTGATTATATATTAATCATTAAACTGCTTTGCCATGTTTTTTTTTTGGCAAATTCCTTTTTGCTTTAGTGTTTGCTCATATGCTTTTTAATCCTACCAGGCTTATTATTCTTGACCTAAATTTTTCTGCTTCATGTCCTAGGTAGGATTAATCTCTTTGCAGTTAACAAAGAGAAAAGCGAAAAAATGTGCTGAACATCGAAAACAGATTTATGTAAATGAGGCCCCCATTTAATTTGCAGCCTTTGGAATTCCTTTACACTCTATTATAGATATTTACCAGCTCTTATTATTTATTGTGTTGTCATCTTTTGAAGGTCTTTTGAATTATAAATGTTATAAGCATGTTATTAACTTGTATAATTCTTCAAACAAATTGATGTTCGTATGACGACCCAAAAGTGTTAGCTAATTTTAAGTGAGAATCGTGATATGAGAGAAGTGTTAAACATGCAATGTAATAGTGAAAAAGATGATGCCGATGAAACGAATATTACGCCATCAGAACACAATGGAACAACACTCGACACAAAACAGCCAGGTATGAAAAAGCATTTGCTGTTCATTGAGAGCGAATATTTGCCGGAGAATATGTGTACGCCCTTGGTAATATGCATTTTGCATATTCTATACCTAAGTCCATTCTTATCCCTTTATTTTGCATGTTAAGGCTCATTTGTTAATATATGTACAACACTATGCTTATGCGGGTAAAGATCAACTGGAGCATTTTGTGAAAAGTTCTATATACAAGTTTCTTTGGTGCCTTATGCATACTGCTCCGCTTCATCTGCGAATGTGGAGCGCAATTTCTATGCATATACAAAAATATATAAGCAGAAAACCGAAAGTCTTTTCAGTTTGATATTTAACAACATAATATTATTATTTCTGCAACTGTCCATGTTAAATTAAGATCGTAATTCTGAAGTAACAATAAATTCGCATTAAATATTTCAAATTCATTTTTGGTTGTTTTTTTATCCAAAGGTAACTGCACCCAATTTAATTTGTTTAGTTGTCATAAAAAATTGAATGTATTTTAAGAAAATATATTTAGCTATACATATATTTTTTAGCCAAAGGAGCAGAACAAAAAAGTCACAAAGAATTTTAAATTTTCAAGTGAATCCTTAAATGCTGTTTATTATCGTCTTTTTTTTTAAATATATGTTGTGGATGTTGGGGTATACGAATAGCCTAGAAAACTAGGCTCTTAACTTTATTTATTGATACTACTACTATTTTAGCATACAAATGCAGAACAAAAAAGAACGCTGAAGATTTCACACCCTTGTATTCTTCTTTCTTATGCTACCTGTTTCATGTTTAGTATTTCACATTTGAGTATTTAGTATTTAGTTAGGTACAAGTTGAATGACAGAAAAATGGTCTTAAAAACAATTTACAAGTTTTAACTTGACGATATATTTTATTAGTCATATTCAACTGACTTCCGCCAAAATGAATTAGTGATAATAATTGATCAACGTTCGCCGATCCAGTTGAATTCCAACATGTATACCACAGAGCTGTAGCGATCAAACGATAATTGTATGACCGATTATGGACCTGTGATTTTCTGATCGATCATATGCATAAGCTCATCAGATCATGAGCAAGTGAGAACTTTTATTACCTTCAACGCGACGAAAAGAGATAGATTCATTTGTTTCGCACTCTGGCCTTCGGAGAGCAGTTCGCAAATCAGCGAAATAGGTGCCGATTGCTGAACTGCCTTTTAATGAATTCAGGGAGGGGTTCGATCATGATCATTCGCTCAAATGATTATGGATTATTTGTAAAATATTTATAATTATGTAAATTACTTTATATTAGAATTACACAAATTACACGAATTTTCCACTTCGAACAAAAATAACTATTCATCGTTATTTCCTTGTTTTAAATTATGTTTTGTAGATTCGCGTGATGTTCACAATGCAGAGGCAAATCAGAAATCAACAATCGACCCCAATTTGTACCTATACGACGATGACTTGGAGACCAGGCCACACATTTCAACATTCATTTCATCAATTGCCAATTATGAAAACACGATACCAGCGGCCACCGACCCAGATGCAAAGCCACCACCGCCATCGGCTCGAATGGGTACGTTTCAGGAATAAATTCGATTACAGAGTTGCGTTATATTTATACTTGGATTGGATCTTTTCTAGGAACTTTAATTGGAGTGTTTTTGCCATGCATTCAGAACATATTTGGTGTCATATTATTTATTCGGTTAACATGGGTTGTTGGTACAGCTGGAGCAATTTGTGGATTTTTAATTGTGCTGACCTGCTGCTGTGTGGTAAGACTACCTTTTATACATAAATGTGTACCCTTTTGAGATACTCAAGGAACATTTCCGAATTTAGACGATGCTAACTGCGATATCTATGTCAGCCATTGCAACAAACGGAGTGGTGCCGGCAGGAGGAAGCTATTTTATGATATCACGGTAAATTTGACAGATATAATCACAATATATATGTATATTGATTTACTTTGTGTGTTCCCGTGCAAAACAGTCTAGTCTTTAAATATCTTACAATCCCTAACACGATATTCGAATTAATAATTCTTAATAACATAATAGTAACATTTTGCAGCATTGGTAGAATCAATATTTGCTACGATTCCTTGCCTACTCATTGCCTACTCTTTTTTTTTTCTTTTATTTTTTACAATTATTTAATTTCTCTATTTATATAGATCACTTGGTCCTGAATTTGGCGGGGCTGTGGGAATGCTGTTTTATACGGGGACAACGTTGGCAGCTGCAATGTACATTGTGGGCGCTGTTGAAATCGTATTGGTAAGAAGAAATATCTTATTGATATAATTCCATATATATCATTCAGTAAATATATGTATATAATTGAATAATATTGATTATAACTGGTTCATATCACAGACTTATATGGCACCCTGGGCATCCATTTTTGGGGATTTCACGAAAGACGCTGAAGCCATGTATAATAACTTCCGAGTTTATGGAACATTGCTACTCATATTCATGGGTAAACTTATATAAGATCTGATTCCTAGTTACATTTGATGAATATTATTTGTATTTGTTAGGCTTAATTGTTTTCTTGGGCGTCAAATTTGTCAACAAGTTCGCAACCGTTGCCTTGGCCTGTGTAATATTTTCCATAATAGCCGTATATGTTGGCATTTTTGACAATATCAATGGCAATGAAAAGTTATAGTAAGTGACTTATAAAATATATTTGAATAAGTATATTGTTGATATTAACTTTCGTTTAATGTTTTTCCAGCCTCTGTGTGCTGGGAAAACGCGTTCTAAAAGATATCCCACTTGAAAACTGCACAAAGGAGGATCCAATGTTAGTCGACATGTATTGTCCGGATCACAAATGTGAAGAGTACTATCAAAGTAATTATTTATTATTTGTTATTAATTGTCATCAAAAAATGCGCTCATACAAAATTATATTCATAAACAGATAACAATGTGACCAAAGTGAAGGGTATTAAGGGTCTTGCCAGTGGCGTTTTCTATGACAATATAATGCCGTCATTTTTGGAGAAAGGACAACTTATTGCATACGGTCGCAATTCCGTTGATATTGAGAATATTGGAGGTCAATCGTATAATCAAATTATGGCTGATATAACGACATCCTTTACACTGCTCATCGGTATATTTTTCCCATCTGTCACTGGTACGATTAATATTTTATATTGCACACACACACACATTGACATATTAATAATTTATTCTTTATATGTATTTAGGCATCATGGCTGGATCGAATCGATCTGGCGATCTGGCTGACGCTCAAAAGAGTATTCCCATAGGCACAATTTGTGCGATTTTAACCACTAGTACTGTATATTTATCAAGTGTTTTGTTTTTTGCTGGCACTGTTGATAATCTACTACTGCGAGACAAGTGAGAACAATATTATTCGAGTTTACATTTGATTGCTATCAATAATCTCTATATAATTAATTTTCAGATTTGGACAGTCAATTGGTGGAAAATTAGTTGTGGCAAACATTGCGTGGCCCAACCAATGGGTTATATTGATTGGATCGTTTTTATCCACTCTAGGTGCTGGCTTACAGAGTTTAACAGGCGCACCCCGTTTACTCCAAGCTATTGCTAAAGATGAGATTATTCCCTTTTTGGCACCATTCGCAAAGTCTTCTAAACGTGGAGAGCCGGTAAGGGCTCTGCTCTTAACCATTGTAATTTGTCAATGCGGAATTTTATTAGGTACGTATTTTTTTTTATGAAATGCTATATATCTTGCATTACATTTAATGTTCTGCAGGTAACGTTGATCTACTTGCCCCATTGCTATCCATGTTTTTCCTCATGTGCTACGGCTTTGTAAACTTGGCCTGTGCCGTACAAACATTGCTAAGGACGCCGAATTGGAGACCACGTTTCAAGTTCTATCATTGGAGTTTATCCTTGCTTGGACTTACCTTGTGTATATCGGTTATGATAATGACATCATGGTATTTTGCCCTTCTTGCCATGGGCATGGCGATCGTTATATACAAATACATCGAATATCGAGGGTATGATCCTTGTCCCTGGCGTTCTATTTCTCAGAGTGGATCATAAATAACCTGTTTGCTTACAGTGCCGAGAAGGAATGGGGAGATGGCATTCGTGGAATGGCGCTAACTGCAGCCAGATACTCACTTCAGCGTCTTGAAGAAGGCCCACCACATACCAAAAATTGGCGTCCGCAAATTTTGGTGCTTTCAAAACTCAATGACAACCTAATACCAAAGTATAGAAAAATATTCTCCTTTGCCACTCAGCTAAAAGCTGGCAAAGGCTTGACAATTTGTGTGTCTGTGATAAAGGGTGATCACACAAAAATTACAAATAAGGCCGTTGATGCAAAAACCACACTCCGCAAATACATGACTGATGAGAAGGTCAAAGGCTTTTGCGATGTTCTAGTTGCCCAAGAGATCAGCGAGGGTCTCAGTTCTGTGTAAGTATTGTCACATTATGTATATACACATAAATATTTAGTTAATTTAATTGATTATTCCACTATTCATTCAATTCAGCATTCAAACTATTGGATTGGGTGGAATGAAGCCAAATACCGTGATTATTGGGTGGCCGTATAGCTGGCGACAAGAGGGACGATATAGCTGGAAGACGTTTATTCAAACAGTACGCACCGTTGCCGCATGCCACATGGCACTTATTGTTCCAAAAGGAATCAACTTCTATCCAGAATCAAATCACAAAGTAATGCAATTTGTATAGCTACATAGAGTGTGTTAAGTAACCAATCATTTCGTTCTTGAAGATTGGTGGCAACATTGATATTTGGTGGATTGTCCATGACGGTGGCTTGCTTATGTTGCTGCCGTTCCTGCTAAAGCAGCACAGGACTTGGCGTAATTGCAAGCTACGCATTTTTACTGTTGCTCAAATCGAAGATAATTCGATCCAAATGAAGAAAGATCTAAAGACATTCCTGTACCATTTGCGAATTGAAGCAGATGTTGAAGTAGTTGAAATGGTAAATCGATAATCCAAATTTATTTAATTTGAAATTAAAATCATTTATTATATTATTTTATATATCAGAATAATAGCGATATCTCTGCATACACTTATGAGAGAACTTTAATGATGGAACAGCGCAATCAGATGCTTAGAGCATTAGGCTTAAACAAAAAAGAGAATTCCAAAGTGGTAAGTTGTTTAATATTCACGAGTTTCGGTTTCTTTTCTTTTCCATTCAACTTCTTCAAATTAAATTTATTTATATATACAAATCTGACATGTACCTTTAATCGGATAATTTTTATGTTCGCACATTAAACTATAATTTCTTACAACTCTTTTGTTTTCTGATCGTTCGTTTCATACAAATAAATCGAATATCTATTGAGATCAATAAACAATTTTAAACTCTGTATATTTGATCAAAGGTTCAAACTATAATGGAATTTAAGGAAACTCCCAGTGATAATAAGTTATCTTTGGTAAAGCTAACATCAAGAATATAGAATTTTTATACGTATACAGATATCTATGTGTTGTTGTATGCATATATCAATATCGACATCATTATTATTACATAACATATAAATGTTCCGCTTGCTTTCACAAATTTTTTACACATTCGACACAATGACCAAATTGATTGATCTCTATATAAAAAATGGGAGCTGTTTGCATTTTGACTACAAAATAGACAAGGATATATTACACTATCTCTAGGTCTTAATCATTACAAATAGTCGAGATAATTTACCATTTACGTATAAGTCCGTTTATTTACACTATTATCCCTCGAAAATAATGAAAAATCTTAACATTAAGCCAACATTATTTTTGGGACACCAGTTTTATTTAGCATGTGTTATTTGAAAGTTGATAGGGCAGCACGCATCCCCGCATTTTTGTTTCTAACCATATTTGGCATGCAAATAGAAAAGTTCACGATATTTGTGAAGAGTATATATAGTATGTATGTGTGCACCCAATAAAAGGTTTGTGCAATATCCATCCGTCCGTAAGAACGCAATATTTTTCACGCTCTAAAATTGGAGCATATACTCGTGTACAAGCGCTAGGGGCGTACAAGATTTAGACCCATAGCCTCTCAATAGAGCCAATTCATTAACTTTTAAAAATCAATATGTTTCTCTTAACGCTTTAGGGGCGCTTATTGTAGATTAAGTCTTAAAGCCTCTAGTAATATGTTCAAGACTCTTTCCATCTGATTTCAGCCGGTAATGAGCTACTCCTAATAAAATCAAAAGAATCTTTTATCCACCCATGATAAAACAATTTCAATTCTGGCATAAAGTATATATTCTTTTGTTGAAACCATGGTAATACATTATTCAAAAATATTTATAGTAAAGAAATGTCTTGATTTCTTTACGCTACTTAAATTGAATTAAACAATCAATTTTATGGTCCACTTTTGCACATCAACTTGAATGAAAATTAAAATCGGTTACAATTATGATCAAGAATGTATACCAAGGGTTCAACACAAGTTAAGTTAATGGTTATTAGTAGTTTCACTACACACATAAGGACTTATGTATGTATAAGTATGTAAATACTTTATGCTAACATTTTCAGGTACAAACAATTGTAGACCACCATTATGACGCCGTAAAAACAGCGTCGAGGGTTCGGTTTGCCGATCCTACCATCGAAGAAATACAAAATCACGTATGTATGCTTAAAAGTTAGTTCTATAAACACAAATTTAAAACCAATAAAAAACACATATGAAACCAATTAAAACCAAAAATAAAGCTCTCGGTTCTAAACTTAAGATAAATAGATATTACATATTGCAGATATATACTTATATATTTTATCTGCCATTAAGCAGGTGTCGTAAGCTAAAGTAAAGCTTCTAAGTCAATGCTTACCATCGTATTGTCTTTATTTATTCGTAATTATTTTTGGTTTTACTTCCTTTTGATTCCTTTCAATTTTCAGTGCGTTTACAAAATTCTGATTTTGTTAAAAATGGCACGGTTGTAAATGAGAAAAGTTTATGATGGATATTGAACAATTCCTTTCTTATGTATACTCCAATTAAACAGGATACTCATAACGAAGAAAAACGTAATTCAATTGATTCAGATGGTCCTGAAAGCGCGGATGCACCTGATATAACATCTAACAAAGATGAATCAACAGAGAAAACTGACGAAAACATCAAATCCAGTGTGAAACCGTACGGATACTTTGTCTTACTTTAATATTCAAATTTTTGAACTTCTTTTTTGTCCAGGGATGAATTCAATGTTCGTCGCATGCACACTGCAATAAAACTAAATGAAGTTATAGTGGAAAAGTCGCAAGATGCCCAATTGGTTATAATGAATTTACCAGGTCCTCCGAGGGAAGTGAGAGCGGAACGTGAAAGCAATTGTAAATACACTATTACAAACTCTTCTCATCCTTTATTTGACCATGACATACAAATTATTTCTTTTTTTATTCAATAATTAGATATGGAATTCCTGGAAGTTTTAACAGAGGGTCTTGAGAAAGTATTAATGGTTCGTGGAGGAGGTCGTGAAGTAATAACAATTTACTCTTAAGGGCATTAATCGCTCTGTGTTTAAGAGTTCGCAACATTAGACAAGTTTAAGAATCAATCAAATTTTTAAATGAAGGTTATTATTAATTTGTTATATTAAATCATATGTCCAAATATTTTATTTTTACGTAAATAAAATATCAAAAATTGTAACAATAATTAATACGTTTATTTTTAATCAGTGGTTGTTTTATGGTACCGTCAATTGATTGGATGAGATGAAGGAATATCATGAATGAACGCTTTGAATGCTTGAATATTCAACATTTGATTCGGCCCTACAACCTGCATCTTTCGACCGATTGCTCCTATGTCAGTTATATGATATAGTGTTCCGACTATGATGATTTTTATGAGGAACTCAATAACACGCATAGCAAAATAACGAATAACCATGCTAACCATGTATTTTAAATCTGGGTTCAGGATGTCTCCTAGTCGAGGTCTTTCGACTACAGCACTTTAACTTTATTTGATTGTAGCTGGTCCAGAGTTTTATCATCTCTTAATATAATAGGGAAGCAAGAAACATAGATCCAACAGAGTTTCACCCTGTTCGTTGAAAAATGCTATTGAGGGCAGCTGCAGGAGTTAAATTTATTATTCCGACATCTTGTATTGTTAGTAGTTTCTACCGTTTATGTATTTTAAATAATATCTACGTGCTTTAGCTAAAATAAATGAAACCATCTTCTAGTGATTTAATACCACAACAACATTTCGAAGCTAACTTGACGCAGCTATGTAACAGAATAAAAGTATTCATACTTTCTGAGACATTAACTTTAGAACACCCTGTGTTTTACATGGGTAACCCTGTGCACCTCTGTCAGTTCTTTTTGGGTCGACATTGTTGCGGCGTGCTCTTCGTTTGAACATTTTATCTACAGGTATGTCCACTAAGAAAATCTATTTTCATTGCGAGAATTTCCTTAACAGTATGTTAAAAATAAATTACATTTAAAATATGAATGTTTGACTTAGAAACGTAAATCTGACATTAACATGCTTTTGTTCAAAAAAGAACAGCTAACACGTGTTTTACTTACTGTTCAGGAATGTACGATTGCATCTAGTATACAGACTATATATGTATGTACGTACATACATATTTAATTGAATTTTTTCTTTTTAATTCATCGGAAATTTATCATATGTCAGTTAAGTATTATTGCGCATGTTTACAGAGGTGTGCAAGATAAGTGAGTAACTGTTTAGGTTGTCGGCTACTGCGAAAAAATGCAAAAACGTGTTTGGAGAAGAATAGACAAAGGGAGGGTGGAGGGTCAACCACTGTTTAATTTTTTAAAATGTTAACATAAAAAAAATAGAAACAAAAATTATTAACTGTTTGACGATTTTTGAAAAAAAGTCTGTATTTTTATGCATCGAATGAGAGGCATTGTTTCTATCATAATGTTCGGAATTCATGTGCAATTTATTAATGCGCATATGGTGCAAAAATTGCATGTTACACGAAGTGAACATAATATATACATGAATTTATAACTTACTTTTTTCTATATTGTATATGTATTTAATTACATGCATGTGTGTTTGCATATGCGTTTCAGAATTTTCGCATTTAATTCGCAATGGATGCTCCCAAAGAAGGAAATATCGATGCAGAGTCCTGCAACGAAGTTGATGATGACAAGTCAAATTCTGACTGCCAATCCATGTAATTTAAATTATTTCTTTAATATCATGTGCATATTGAAATTGAAAAAAAAATCAATTTTGGCAGGCCGGCATACATGAATTCGGTGCTGAGGCGTCAGTTCTTGCAGGAACTGGTGAAATCCCTTCCATTGCCTGTTCAGAACCGGATAACCGTGCTGAAGAACTTGCAATTGGAACATTTGAAAATCGAAGCTGAGTTCTTTGAGGAGGTTTACAAGTTGGAAAAGAAGTTCCAGGTGAAATATCAACCAATGTTCGACAAACGCAAGGAAATTGTTGTCGGTACCGTTGATCCAGCGGAGGAGAAACCCAAATGGAAGGAGCTGGAGCAACTGCCGAGCGATGGCGAAGAAGGTCGTGATGACATACGCGAGTCGCTAAAAAATATTAAGAGTATGCCTCAGGATGCCAAAGGCATTCCTGATTTTTGGCTAACCGTGTTCCGCAACACGGCTATGTTGTCGGAAATGGTCCAGACTCACGATGAGCCCGCCATTCGGAAGCTTATGGATATTGTCATCAAATATGACAGTGAAGTATGTACACACTTAATATATTAAATTGCAAAATGTATAACAGATAGTCTTGATATTTTCAGCACTCGTACACTTTGGAGTTTCATTTTGATAAAAATGATTATTTCACGAATACTGTGCTTACAAAGCAATACCTCCTAAAGTCCACAGTCGACCCAGATGATCCTTTCGCATTCGAGGGCCCCGAGATTTTCAAATGCAAAGGTTGCACCATCGATTGGCACAAGAAAATGAATTTGACGGTGAAGACCATTCGGAAGAAACAGAAGCATAAGGAACGTGGCGCCGTGCGCACAGTTGTCAAGCAGGTTCCTACAGATTCCTTCTTTAACTTCTTCAATCCTCCAGACGCTCAAAACGATAAAGATGAGGTCGATGATGAAGCGCAACAAGTAAGCTACGTCTTGTTTCAATTTGAATTCTTTTTGATTTGATTTTTCTCGCATAGATATTGGCAACCGATTATGAAATCGGACACTTTATGCGTGCAAGAATTATACCGAAAGCTGTGCTTTACTACACGGGCGACATTGTCGATGATGAGGACGATGATGATGAGGAGGAATATGAGAACGAGGATGATGATTACGATGACGACGAGAATGAGGGTCAAAGCAAACCCTCTGCTGGAAGCAAAAAACAGTCTCCAAATGACTGTCCCAATCAGTAGGTCATAATAATATCTTGATGTTTCAACTTCATAAAGTTGTGTATAATAAGTATATGTAATTAAAATATATTTTTGGTGAATTAAAATTTCAAGGAATGTAAAATAACATATTTTTTGCTACTCTTTGTACTATTTTGCGCAATCGAAAATGCCACATTTGGCGCGTAAATGTGGTGTGCTGTGACGTCACACTTTGAAAGCTTCTGAGCACGCGGGTTTAATTTCATCGATAACTCTGTCTCCTCACAAAAGTTATGAGCATAGTTTTTCGATTGTATTTGTTATAAAAAACAATAGTTCTAGTCGATAGAGAACTTTTTTATGTTTACAAACTACTGATTATTTCCCAAACAATGTTATATTTGACTTGTATTGTATATTATTTAAATTGATATTTAATAAATAGCTTTTAAAATTTTAAACAAATATATATTTTTTGTAATGACATACGTAAAAAGGAAGCCATTAATTTGTTTTATATTTTTAACAATTTGGATATTTTTGTCCTACAAGGTTCATGCCAAGTTGGACCTGAAACATATACGTAAACATGCACAGAACGAATCATTGAGTATGTATATAACTATTGTAATTAATGTATTATATTTGAAATAAAACGTAATAAATATCTTAAGTTTACCAATCTAGATCATTAAAACTTGATGTTCACAAAACTATGCTTTTACACTTTTACAAGTAAGTAACTGATAACTATATATTATTTGATATACTAAATATTCTTCGGTAGAAACAATTCAAAAACATTAGAAACGCCTGTTCCCTTCAATGTAAAGACATTGGAAAGCTCCGGTTGCTTGCCCTCAGATAAGTTTGCGATTGTGCTTCATGGGTGGATTCAAAGTTGTGCGGATGAATGGGCAGTTGCACTTATTGACCGTAAGTTTCAGTTTAAGCTATGCTTTGATTGCATAACATATGTTTCTTTTCAGGTTTAAGTTTTTATCGTAGAGGATGCATAATATGCATTGATTATAGCATTGTCGCTAGGTCATCTTATATGCGGTATGTAGTACGTATACATATATATACAAATAAATATAAATGTATATATAGAAATATATTCATATATAGGAAGCAAGTGAAAGCCTAATTTATAAACATCTCTTTTTAGGTTATACGCCAATTTTCAATATATAACCGAAGCAATTGCTTCAATCATAATTTCCCTATTTCAATATGGGTTTGATCCCAGTCGGGCCTATTTGTTTGGTTTTAGCTTTGGTGGTCAATTAGCTTCAGCCGTCGGACGATCCTTACAACCACATTTTATTATACAAAATATCGACAGTAATTATACAAAACACCCGATCATTAAATACCTAAATTATGCTAATTCGAACAATTGTTAGCTTGTGATATGGCTGGTCCTGGATTTGATCCCATTGCTGTTGATCACTCGAAAGCCGGCAAATATGTTCAATGCTTTCATTCGAGTCGTGACAAGGGAACTCTAATATACACTTGCCACAGGAATATTATGTTGGGCAGCTGTGGACTTAGTCAGCCTTCGATAGCCAGTCAAGTGCATCTCGGGAGTCATGGCTTATGCGTTGATATTTATATTAATACCTTTGATTATCCGTTTTATGCGCTAAAAACTCCACCCACTGATTGCATTTCGTTTACTCAGTCAGCTAAAATTCCCAATGATTATACGGTGGGGTATGAGGAAAACTTTAATAAGTAAGTAACAATGATGAAAGTACAATGATAATTAACATCTTATTGATGTATTGTGTATTTTTCCTGAACTAAAATTGATTTTTAGGCAGGTTACTGGAAAAATCTTTGTGCCCACCAGCTTACATTATCCCTACAATTTATCAAAAAAAGAGCTGCAACTATTGGCGATGCAGAATGGATAAAGATGTAACAAAGTATAAAGAAATGATAATATTTATATTTCTATCAAGCAACGCAGTTTCCTAAAGTGAACAAAAAAAAAATAAACAAACTAATATACTTTGATTGTTTTTTATTGATGTGATCTTAAATACATTATACAACCGTGAAAATATAATTCTGAATACCCTAAAAACCCTAAAAATAATATACATAATCAAGCAGAGTTCTTTTCGTTTTCTTCAAAGTCCAATGTGTTGAGGACATTGACGTCAAGTTCAGGATCGGCATATTCCAGTATATTGAAATCATCGCCAATTTCGGATGTTAAAGATTTAAGCAAGTCATCATCATCGCCTTCCCCGAATCCACCCAATATATCTCCAAATCCAACATTCTCTAATTCCACGGCCGAGGATGATATCCCTTCCTGAGCCTCTGTCATTTTCATATCAAGCTGACTTTTACCATCATGTTCAAGACTTCTAAGTTCCGTATGCTGTGGATTCCCACTCATACTTAGCATTGGATTATTTTGAGTTATGGCAGCATTTTGTATCAGACCCATTCTTAAAACATCATTGGGTAAAAAGAATTCAGAGTTTGAGTTCATAATGACTGCTTCCGAACTGGTTTTTTGCAAAAGGTTTCTTAGCTTCTTATCGCCAACTGGTTCCGGTTCGTATGGCGGATTATGTTCCGTTCGGTTCTCTAAAGAAGCTATTTTTAATGATGAGGTTGCTGGATTTATCGTAGTGGTTCTTTGTTGTATTGCAGATTTCACTACTAGATTTGCATTAGAAATGGCAGTCGGGTGATGTGAATTTACATGGTGCATGGTTGATCCAATATAACAGTTTGCGTCGTATGAAATTCCATCTGTTGTAAAAGGAATAATGCAAATTTTTATAAAATGCCACAGTCACGGTCAAACACATCTTCTTTTCGGTGTAGGGAATTGTTAAATTTCAAAAAAACCAACTGTAGAAATATTGTCAATTTACAGCACGTGCACTTACTGTAGTTGCCAAATACATTTGATTGCTCTTCCTTAGGTTTGCAGGGCTGTTGTTTCCACGTACGATTATCTTCCTGCTTTTCCGGTTTTGTCGGCTGGCTAACTTTGCACTGTTCACGCCTTTGGCGCAATGCAGACCGGTTGTCCTTCGCTTTTTGTAAGAAAGGTGCCTTCTTCTCGTTGCATAGGGAGCGCCAACCCTTGAGGATCTGCTTACAGCGGTCATTCCAGTTGGGATATACTTCCTTAAGGTTAGCATGCTCGGTATTTGCATACAAGACAGCAGAGATTGTGGCCATTAATCCAAGATCTTTTAGAACAAAGTTATGAACTTAATATACATTCGCTTGTCACAGTTATAATTTGTATTTACCCTCATCCTTTCTCATCTTTTCCGCCGTCTTTTGGGTGCCAGCATTTATGCATTCTATGCTGGGTTCATTGGGTTTTGGGTCTTCCCTCTTCTCAGTTTGTAATGGCAGTTGTTGTCCCGTAATATTTTGGGGATCTGCCTGATATTGCAGCTGTGTCGATTTAGGCGTTAGTTTGCTATGAAACTTTGGTTCTTGTGTTACTTGTGGAGCCACCACAAAATTATTAATATTAACTGTAATTAGCGGTTCACTGAAATAAAATTGTAAATTAAATATTTATGCTTATATTGTTGCAATCAATCAATTAAATATATTTTACCTCTTTATATTATCCGTTGTTGCAATAAAATTAACCGTTTTATTTATAACATCTACTTCCGTAATTCCCTTGGGTGCCTATAAAAACCGTTTGTTAATTATTATAAAGATCTAAAATGTAAATAGCACATAAATAATACCAAGGGATCCAAAGAGAGTATACTATTTGCGCTCGTATTCCTTGTAATCTCCGTCAAAGATGAATCTAAATATAATTTTTGAGAATATTAGACATGTATATATATTTGGGTTGTTAACACATACCAAATAATATGCCAGCGGCAACAGGATCTTTATTTTGCTGAGTCTCTGTTGAAAATTGGTCTCCAAACATGTTTTTACTTTCAGTTAGAATTTTCTCCGCTTTGGGTTTCTTGAGCGTTTTTGCAGGACTTTTAGTGATAGCTTCATCGTCTGATTTTTTACCATTTGAATGATTAAAGTACATTTTCATAGTAGTACCGATTTCATCTGAAGTATCTGAATCGTAGACAACCGGATCTGCCGCCTCCAACAGGGGTTTGCCAAAAAAAGCCTCTTGTAAATACGCTGGGTAGGCTTCGATGAGTTTGTTTTTTTGCTTTTTGCGTATAATTTTCTTTTTCTTGTCTTGGGTTGCAAGTGTATTTTGCTGATCCGCAGCATCCTCGTTGTCTTTTTTAATTGCACGATTTCGCACGGAAAATCCACCGATGCCCAATTTTTGTAAATTTCGCTGTCGTTTCTTGCGCAAAATATGAACTCCATCATCATTCGTGGAAATAGTAAATCCCTCGGGTAAAGCAGCTTCCGTTCGATCCCAAATCATCCCGTCTTTATATTTATCGCTTTGTATATCATCGGAGACACCAGTTTCGTTTGTTGCATCCTTATTCGAATTGCCAATTGGCTGACGCATTTTCCGCTTACGTTTGATTTCCGTTGACAGTGATTTAATCATATTCAAACCACTTTCACTTAAGCACACACCATCGATCCAGTGAATAGCCTCGTTGCTCTCCAACAGATCATTTGTCAAACGAATATTTTGACCAACTGCTTTGCCGTCGTGGCCCAGCTCAGGTGTGGTAATCTTTGCAAGTGCAGAATTCTCACTTAAAGTATTTGAACTGGTCGGCATAGGAATCTTTCCTATGGATCGACATTTGATGCACTTGTATATATTATGATCGTAATAATCCATGGTGTATTGCGAATTTATCGAGTCACATAGAAAATGCAGCCATTGTTCGCATTGCTCACATTGTATAATCATCTCTCCATCGCTATAGCCTTTTGAGCAAATGGAGCAACTATTTTGGCTGGCGCAGGGTTGACATTCTGGGGAGTTCGGATCACTGTAGTTAATCTTCTCAGTGGGATTACGACCGCATTTCTGGCAAATGGTGCAAAATGAACATTTCCAATTGCCATGTGGCACCTGCTCTAGAGGTGGATTCACACAGTAGATGTGATATGAAATATCGCATTCATCGCACAGAAGCAAACGTGCCTCGTCATTCTTCTTGCCACATCCCTCACAGACGGTGCAGTCCAAACAGCGCCAGCCCTTCTGCAGGATGCCCCTCGAGTGTTTAACACCCGCACAATATGGATGATAGCATTGCGCGCATTGAGCACAAGTAATTAATACGGCATCGCCTTCAACTCCCACGGAGCCGCACATTACACATGTATCCTGCGATGTTATAAACTTATCGCGTGCCGAACACAACAATAGTTTCTTGTCACTGGAGATGTCCGTATCCATATTCCGGCTTAGGTAACGATCACTTGAGCCGCCATGCAGGACAAGCTGTCGTCCTTTTCCACGATTGTTGCGCTTTTTGCCAATCTGTGACAAAGAACCCATGCGATGCAACACAAACTTGCCACCTTTGCCACGAATACTAGGTAAACACATTTTCTTTTTTGTGGTAGGCAACTTTAGGGGATCTTCGCTGTTGAGATCTGCAGAAGGTTTTCCATTTAATGGATCAACTTCGATATCTCTGATACTAAAGTGCTCTGAGGCTTGTGGATCTGCGATGGTACGCTCAAGCGGCTCAATTTTGATGCTGCTTCCAACTTTACAAACGGGACAAACATAATCATAGTCGGGATTATATTCTTTTCTTTTGTGATAGGCAGTCAAATCGGCCTCCTCGTCGCAGGTGCTGTGCACAAATCTAACAAATGTTTATTTAATTTTAGAAGAAGTATTATTAATTATGTGCATTACTTTTACTTACTTATGGCACCAACTACATTTGACCATTTCCTTGTAGGCCGCTGCTCTATATGCCTTCTGGCAAATTGGACATGAAAATCCCTTGTTCCTTTGCTGATAGCACGAGTCACAAATCGTATAGTGACTATGCCAACGAGATGAGCTCCCACCTCCAGGGGTTCTGGAGCCACAATCTGTGCAAACGCGACATCGCTTTAAATTTATATGAGTATTAAATTAGTAAGAGAAGCATATAATGGCATCGAAATGATAAGACTTACATTACATTTCCAACCATATTTGGGAATCGAAGATATTACCGGCCTTAGACAATTGGCATGATAAATCTTTTGACATTGTTCACATTTGACAAATTTGATATCATTGGCATCCTGTTGTCGACAAATCTGGCATTTCGTACAGCGTGCACAGCTCCAGCCAGAACGAGTATCTAGCAAAAATAAAATCTTTATTATGAATTTTAAAAGCACTGCCATCCGGCATCATCATACCCGGTAAATTGGCTAAACCAATGCACGTAGAATGAAAATGATCTCCACATGAACAGCACATGATTAATTTCGATAAATCTCCTAATGAGGAGCAAGTTAAACACTCCACATTGTTATCACTGCCTGAAAATAAACAAAAGAGTGATATATAATATATAATTTAAATAAAGACATTGTAATGGATACATACAGATCAACGGAACTTGGCTTAAGTGTTCCGTACAGAATACGGTGAAGCTCTCCAAGATCAAGAAACAACCGGCAGCAGCGGCGCAGGGAAAATGATGCATTTGTCGGCAGTTCATTTTGCAGTTAATTGACGCTCCATACTGATCACAGAAACTGCACTTCTGCTCCAAATAGTCGGCTAACTTCGTTAAGAACTGAGATACATCTTCCTCCTTGACTTCCACCTTGCGTAGGGACCACATTACACACATACGATGCACATAAACAAAGTTATTATCGACGAATGCCGAAGTATTTAGTACATCTGTGTAGCCGATTTTATCCAATTCATAGGTGCTCTCACTATTACTTAGGGCTCTGCTCACAGTTTTTAATCCACACTTCATTCTACGCAATGCATCATCTTTTTCCTTATCTGGATCATTATTTTGGTTTGCGGAATTCTTCTCTTTGAAATCAGAAGGCACTTTTAGTTGAAACATGGTTCCTTGACCGAGAGCACTGCGCTCTCCCAGGTTACAGAGACAACAAACTTTTCCAGCATACTTTTCGGGAAAGTATGGAAGATCATCCAGGCTGGTTAAAGCAGCCTTATCTTCCATATTTCCCAACATGTTAAAGCTCATAGTACAATTGTAATCATATAAAAAAATTTCACAGATACAACTAGTGATGCAAGAAAAAATTGATCTATCGGTCATCGAAATAAAAAAAATGTTGTGTGTATCTATCGAATAATATCTTTCACTCGAAAATAAAGTAAAAGTATATTTAAGATACAAATTAAGCGACCAGACATAGGATGCACTTTATATACAGTACGCTTTTTGTTAACTTTGAGCTAAAATATGCTAATCGACACAACTCGACTGAGCCCAGCTTTTATATACAGTTACATTTGTGGATAGTAGTTTGTCTAATATAAAAATACGTTTTGCAGTCTACAATATAGTAATCTTTAGTTGGTGACAATATAAAAATGCGGTGCAATCAGAAGATTTGTTCTACTAAATTGTGGTTTATATTGTGATCGCAAATCAAAAATGAAATAAATTTTAGTTGCACAAGGTAAACGAGTACTTTTATTCCAAATTGGAATTAATGAGTTCATTGCATCAACCAGGAAACAAACTTAAGCAAATATAACTAAATTTGAGGCAATATAAAATAATAATACCATTAAAGACTGGCTTCCGATTGAAAATTATAATAAAAACATTTGTATTAGCATGCAATCCAAGTTCTATTTAAAATGAAAGTTGATTAAACAATTTATCGCTGGCTACTATGTGGCGCTAACTTGCCTGAACTATTTCAAGCTAACCTGTCGTTATCGTATATTGAACGCACACTCTCTCACCTGCGTACATGTTATCTTATTTGTTATAAAAATTAATTGTCACTTATTTGTTTTGAGGGTATGCAAATGTGAGTTATTAAAATTGTGCACGTTGTGACAGGGGAATGTGAATGGATCTCGGTAAATAGTTAACAATGGCCGTTTATCGACCTAGGGGCACGTTGGCACGTGTTATCTATGCCAAATTCCATAATGACAATTTTCTGGAGAATATTGACACACAACAGGTGAATACATTGGTAACTCAAAATATACATTTTTTATTTACATTATGAATGCTTATAGTGGTATTCATTGAACTGCAGCGAACTGCCGGAAAGATTCCAGTCGAAATTCGTTGCCCTCAAGCAGCCAGACACAATAACAATAAAATGGCTGGAGCGAGCAAAAATGTTATCTTCAAATATTTGGTTGCATTTGTGGCATGCGTTGGCCAGATCTGTTCTACAGTTCTTTATGACACAGACGGATATCAATGGCCTTCTAAAGCGGGGCTCTATGTTCATTCTGTCTGAGGATCAATTTTATAAGCTGCTGGAGGCAGGCGGATTTGTAGAGAGATCTTTACCTCAAACGGTAAACTTTATTATCTAGATTATGTCATTGTCAATTCATAATATTTATATTTTTGTTAGATAACGTTACTGGACATTGGCGCGGGCGACGGTGAAGTCTCGCTGCGTGTGGCAAACAGTGTCTCGGAACTAAGTGGAAATGCAGTTTTGCAGGTTTTTGCCACCGAGGCTAGTTGGACAATGCGCGAGAGGCTAAAGAAATTGAATTTTAATGTAGTTACCGAAATACAAGAACTGCAGAATGTTGAACTTATTTCATGTCTTAATGTTCTGGATCGATGTTTTGACTCGTTCAAATTGTTGGAGGATATACATACCGCTTTGGCTCCACATGGACGAGCTGTAATTGCATTGGTGCTTCCCTACATGCACTACGTGGAGACGAATACATCGCATTTACCATTGAGGCCACTAATGGACAATCCAAACAAACGCAATGGTCGCGGCACATCCTTCGAGGAGGAAGCAACAATGTTTTTGGAATTACTCGAAAACTGCGGCTTTCGTGTCGAATCCTGGACAAAGGCACCATATTTATGTGAAGGTGATCTTCGACAATCATTCTATTGGCTGATCGATATTATTGTTGTACTTTCCAAAAAGACTACTTAAGTATATGTGTGTATATTAATATTATGTATTATGTATAATAAACTTTCTAAAATAATTTGTATAACCTTAAAGAGTGTTTGCAATTGCGATTTTAGAGCACTATGCTCCTTAGAGAGAAACTATTTATTTATTTTTTATCAGCATTTTTGTCCGAGTGGAAATTGTCATTTCCATCTGTCCGAATTTGTTGGTCTTAAATGCCCAGAAATCCCGCAGCTCAGAGACTGTCTTGATAGAACTTGATAGATTTCTCTCTATTTACTGTAGGCAGTAGATAGGCCGGCGATAATGTTGTTTACTTTTGTGCGAATTATTCCTTAACTAAGAATAATCGATAATAGTTATAGTTCTAATTAGAAAGAGCCATTTTTTTTTTACTATTGTTTCGACAAAATAGATGTATTTGTATAATTTATTGATATGTCGTATTTGAGTCAATCAACGAATCAGTGCAGCCATTGATATAGGCCTTATGCAACTTGTTAACAAATTCCTTATCGTTTTTAATCAGGTAAGTGAAGGCCTGCACAAATTGCGCACAATTAAGTGGTTTCTCCGATTCCGATTCCTGTTTGACTTTCGGGACCACATCAAACATTGTGGGCGGCATAAGAGCCGGCTTCGCATCCGGTCGATTGCCAACCAACAATCTTCTAAGACACTGTTCGGCTTCGTCGCTTGCGAACAAAGCTGATGCTGATGGCGATTCATCAATATGCTGCTCAAACTTCATTTCGCTTAAGAGTGAAATGGGTTTATCCGCATGCCGAGACGATGACGATGTTGATGCTTTCAGGAATGGTGACAGTGGGCAGTCGCCATCTCGGTTAGTGGATTGGTGATTGATTGGAGGCGCCTCATTGGGCGTCACCGAGCGTTGCTGTTTCTCCAACTGATCCACGGACAGTGGCGTCGGTCGATTCAACTGCGCCTCGACAGTTGCCTGCTTGGCTGACTCAAAGAACTTAAGCACATTATGGGAAGTCACGTTTTCGGATTGATTTAAAGCAGCGGCTGCCGTTCCAGATTGTGGCTGACAATTTGCCTGGGCATTGTATTCCTTTTGCGCCTGGCTGAGCATGTTGAATATGCTTAGATTGCTCGGCTTCGAAAAAGACAGCAGAGTATTGGGTTGCTGGCCGTTGACCACCTTGTTCTGCAATAATCCATTGACCAGGCTGCTTATACGATCGCATTCCTCACTATTGTAGAACCAGAAGCCGCGAATGCGCGAGCGTTCGTTGCGATAGAGCAGAAATGGGGGCTGCGACTGTAATTCCAGACTGCCGGTTATTGGCTCCACAAACGAGGTCGTATTGAGTCGATTGTTAATGAATATGCTGTGAAATGGTTCGGCGTTTCGGTGGTAAATAAAGAAAGCGCCTTCCACATCCGTTTTTTCCCATTCATTTTGTTCCGAATTAAACGTGTAAAATGCAACGTGTGATGACGAGTCCACAATTTCCTTTGCGTATGGATCTATTTTCTTGATGGCTGACAAATTCATTCGAGTTATGCTTTCGTCGGCCATGGTAAATTTTTTCTTAAACTATTATTGTATTATTCAAAGATTCAACAAGCCTCTTACAAATGTTAGAGATGGGCAACAGTCGATTAATTTCAAGTAACAACAAGCACTCACGGGCATATGAACGAACTATCGAATAACTATTGGAAAAAATGAATACATATTTCCATAAAGCATCCTAAAATTTATTTTACGTCGTAGTCATTAAAAAATTTCTAAGCAACACAAACTATCCAACACATACCTCCACCCGCGAAACAGATATCTTTGTTGTTGGCAAATAAAATCGTAGACAAAATTAAAAAGGGATTTTAATTCTGACGTGGCATTGATAATAGATTACTAAAAAAAAGTTACATAAAAATAAACATAAGTTTTGTGCAAATATGTACAGGAAAAAATTATTATAACAAAAATTAAAATTATCTATAATTAACTATAAACAAAATACGTGACAAGACAAATACAAAATTGTATATTTACAAAAGAAGTATCGAGTTTAATTATCTATATTCTTGTTTACAACGTTAAAAAAAGGCTAAATCTGACGCAAAAAGAGCTAAATTGGCAACACTGACATCAAACAAATTACCAACAAAATTATCGATATTTGGCCAGAAAAAGGCGGGAATGTGAGTTTTTGGCAAAACAATTGTTTGTGATTACATTTCAGGAATGCAGAAGTCTATAACGTAATTATAATATACAATATAATTTCAACATTTATCTTCAAACGCATTTTTTTATTATTATTAATGTAGCTCATTTTTTAAACCAAAAACTGAGCCAGACGACTCGATACCTAAAAGCACAAAGTAAGTTGTTCAACCTGGCACATATTCTTTTATTAATGTTCCTTTTTTGTAAAAGAGATGCCAAAAGTGCAAAGGATAAGTCGCCTAAATGTGGAAAGCCCGATGTGGTTAAAAAAGAACCGGAATATGAAATTAAGCGACCATCGTTAAATACAAAAACAATGGATGAGCCCAAGGAACCGCTGCCCAGTAAGCAGAAAATGATTGGCTTGACTTCAGAATCGAATGAGAGCGAGGGAACTGATATTTACAATCCATCATTGGAATCCTATCATCCCATTAATCATGCGTACTGGCGAGCTGAAGGCGTGTAAGTATTAGAAAAATACTTCTGTAAGATTGGACTATCTTAACAATTATTTGTATTTAAAGAACACCCTACCTGGCGCTGGCCCGAACATTTCAGGTGATTGAGGAGACAAAAGGGCGATTGAAAATGATTGATATATTGAGCAATTTTTTTTGCTCGATAATGGTGGTCAGTCCGGAAGATTTGTTGCCGTGTGTTTACCTCAGCATTAATCAATTAGCCCCCGCTTACGAAGGACTCGAGCTTGGTGTTGCCGAAACAACGCTGATGAAAGCAATTTGCAAAGCAACTGGTCGCAATTTGGCACACATTAAATCTCAGACACAGTTAATTGGCGATCTGGGAATCGTCGCGGAGCAATCGCGCGTTTCGCAACGCATTATGTTTCGCCCTAAGCCCTTGAATGTGCGCGGTGTATTCGCTAAACTCAAAGAGATCGCAAACATTTCGGGGCAGTCGAAGATTACTTTGGTTTATGATGTCTTTGTTGCCTGTCGCCTGTCGGAGGCGCGATTCTTTATTCGCTCGCTAATTGGCAAATTGCGTATTGGCATTGCTGAGCAAAGCCTTCTAACTGCCTTGGCGGTTGCTCTTGTTAAAAAACTTCACATCGAAGATTGCAAACATATCAACAAAGTGACCGAAGTGTATAAAGATGAAATAGCAGAGACTTCGTTGATGTTAAAAACAACTTTCTGGTAAGTGCTAAGGTCGGAAAACTTATGTTATTAAATATTATTCCCTTCGCACTCATGACATCTTACATTTATTCTTCCAGTCAATGTCCCAATTATGACATCATTATACCAGCAATATTAAAATATGACATTAAGGAGCTGCAAGAGCGTTGTCCCATGCATCCTGGCATGCCTCTTAGACCCATGCTGGCGCAGCCGACCAAAGGTGTGCACGAGGTCCTGGAACGTTTTAGTGGAATGCATATAACTTGCGAATGGAAGTACGATGGCGAGAGGGCGCAAATTCATTTGAATGAGCTGGGCGAGATAAGCATTTTCTCAAGGAACTCTGAGAATAATACACCCAAATATCCGGATCTCATTGCAAGAAGCAAGTCTTTCCTTAAAACTGAGGTGAAGTCGTATATCCTCGATAGTGAAATTGTCGCCTGGGATATAGAGCGCAAGCAAATTCTACCCTTTCAAATTCTTAGTACACGTAAGAGGAAAAACGTTGATATCGATGATATAAAAGTTCAAGTTTGTGTATACATATTTGATCTTTTGTATATCAATGGGAAGTCCCTCGTCACACAGCCACTTTCCGAGCGTCGACAGATTCTATTTGAACATTTCCAAGAAGTCGAAGGTGAATGGAAATTCGCCACTGCCCTCAACACAAATGATATGGATGAAGTGCAACAATTTTTAGAGGAATCGATTAAAGGTAAGAAGACGCACTACTAATCCGTACATTTGTGAAACGTCTCCGTTAATTTTCAGGCAACTGTGAGGGTCTAATGGTGAAAACATTGGACGAGGAGGCCACATATGAAATTGCAAAAAGATCAAGAAATTGGCTTAAATTGAAAAAAGATTATTTGTCGAATGTGGGTGATTCACTGGATCTGGTTGTTATCGGTGGCTACAAGGGCAAAGGACGACGTACCGGTATCTACGGTGGCTTCCTGCTAGCCTGTTATGACACGGATAATGAGGAATACCAAACCATATGCAAAATTGGAACTGGTAAGCTATTTCAAATGTATGTGAACTTAAACGTACTTTATCTTAATGACTAATTTTTTTTTAGGTTTCACTGATGAAGATTTGCGACAACACTCTGAGTTCTTTAGCACCAACAAGTTGAGCGAGGCCAAATCATATTTCAGATACGATCCCAGCTTGGAGCCGGATGTTTGGTTTGAGCCCTGCCAAGTTTGGGAGGTTAAATGCGCCGATCTATCGCTTAGTCCCATTCACAGAGCAGGTATAGGAATTGTGGACGCTGAACGTGGTATTTCGCTGCGATTTCCACGTTTCATACGTATCCGAGATGATAAGAGTCCCGAGAATGCAACGGATGCAAATCAGGTTGCCCACATGTATAGCTCACAGGATATTGTTAAAAATAATCAGAAATCTAGCAGCTCAATGGATATTGAGAGCGATTTTTATTAATAAAGCGCAATTGTTTGCTGGAAACAAAAACTCGAATATTTACTGCGCAGAACTAGTGCTACTTTCCGATGGTTTTCATATACCGCCGCGTGCCTGCTCCGCATTGTCCTGCTGCTTTTGTCTGTTGCGTCTGTTGTACCGCTTGTTGGTGGGCTTATTGTCCTGGAAAAAAGCATCTCTTTCGAAATTTGGTGCAGAATCTTTACCGTCTGTTGGTGAAACGTCATCGGAGTCCATTCGCATTCGAACCTTGGGCTGATATATGGCAATTGATGGACGATCCTGTAAGCAAGTAGAAGCTATATTTTAAAAGGCGATACGTTTAATTCTATGAGACAGCAAACCTTATTTCTTATACGACGCTCTTCAGCTAAACGTGAGTTGCTTGCCTTACTGCTACTCGAATGTGGCTGTGAAGAATGTTCTTTACCTGATCCTGACTTAGGGATTTCTTTCGATCTCTTATAGTTCTCAGCTGGTTCTTTACTAGTACCTTGTTCGTTCGAGATAACAGAGGAAACCGCTTTGCTTGTACTTGGCTGCATAGAATGATCTTTGTCTACTGATTCAGATTTAACGATATCTTTTGGTCTTTTAAAGGTTTCTGCAGTTTCTCTCTTACTGCCCGTCTCTAGTGATTTAACCATTTCTGTTTTGGATGCAACACTTTCCACTGGCTTAGCATCTTTCTTTAAGATGACAAATTCTTCAATTTTTTTCTGTTGTTCTCTTTTGATTGGCTGATTTGAGAGTCGCTTTTGAACCATCACTTTTTCATGGCGATCATTTGTATTTTTGTCCCGGTTATCACGTTCTCTACCCAATTTTCGCTGCTCGTGTTCTTCGCGGCGACGCTGATTGCGTTCCGTGCGTCGCTTCGAACGTGAATTTTCCGATGCCTCTTCTTGAATTTGCCCTTGCCCTTGACCTTGACCCTGACCTCCTCCTTGTCCAAATCCCTTTTTTTGATTATTAGTATTAACAGATTTCTTGTTATCACCAAGAGCATCTTTCTGTATGGCAGCTTCTAGTAATTCGAATGTTCTTTGCTGCTTTTGCTCTTCCCGACTCTTTTTCTTCTCTTCGTTTCGCTTGCGCGCTTCTTCGCGACGCTTTTCCTTTTTGTTAGCCAAATACTGAAGCAGCGGTGTCGATTTAACCTTCTCATCAGACTTCTGATCGAAGGTGAAATCGATCTTCGTATCACATAATCGACTCGCCTCCTCGCGCTCATCGGCCATTCTCTGGAGATACTCTTGATAATGCGGTTCTTTTTCGATGGTATTCATTTTGTAGTCCTGACCGCGCCCTTTGTACTTGAGAAAGCTTTGAAACGGTGCATATTCCACAATGGCCATGTATTCCACTCCCCTCGCATCAACAAACACGTAGCCATCGAATCGATCACGAAACTGTAGAACTTCTGACATATCTTTCATGGACATATCAATGTAAGCCCGGCATGTTGCCTCCTGTCCGAGCGACCAGTCTGCCTGGCAATAATAATAGGCATCGTTGTCCGGCAATGGCTCCACTTGTTGCAAGAATTCCTCTTCAGTCATTGTCGGCGGCAAATGCCGAATCACAATCTAAAAACATCAATTAAATAATTTATGCTGGATATATTAAACGGTGCGTACTTTGATAGCCTGACTAGACTTCTCCCTTCTCTCCCTCCGCTTATTAACTCGTTTCTCCATAATGAAATAAATTTGTTTTTAAAATTTAAATTCGTGTTGTTCGCACGTCACCTACAAGTTGAACTTCAAAACATTACAAAAATTCGATTAAGAATATCGAAGCATCGATGTGCGATTAGCAGCGAAAGACGGAAACGGGAACAGAGTGAATAGAACAAGTAAATGAGCGCAAAAATAATAAGAAGAAACGTTCTATTCATCCCATATCGAGCGGAACGGTTGAGATTTTTTCAATGATGTGAAACGTTGTTCACTCTGGCTGTTCACAGCTGTGAATTTATTATAAAATGATTGCGCAATAATATAAATTAAAAATCTACTTAAAAGATGAATCTGATGTTATAATTTTTCAATCAACAAAAAACTAATACCAATGTGTAAAAGCCTATTTATAAATTTAAATTTAAATGCGGTAATGGGTCCAGTCACAGTGACTTCTAGATGATTTTTTTATTATTGTTAATTAAAATACAATAAAAATGTTGATTTGAAATATTGATTGATGTCGCTCTTTGTAAATCCAACATAAGAGCTGAATTTTTTCATGAATTTCGATCATAATAAGGGTTTCGAAACTTAAACCATGATCATAATGGATTTTTTTTTAATAATCTGTTCAATTTTGATAAGTTGATGACTGTGGAAAGTTAAATACAGACTCTAGGTTCTAGAGTCATTTGAAAGTCGATTCGAGCTTTGGAAAATTCATAATTTATATAATATTTCCAGAAGGGGAAAATGTGTGATATATACTAACTATGAAATGTCAGTTTAAAATATTTGGCCCGTGTAAAGCCGGTTAATAAATATATCATTGAAATTAATAATTCATTGGACTAGCAATGTTTACATTTTCTACACTGATGCCGAAAGAGAAAAATAGTATATTGGTTTTGTGAAATGTATTTCCCAATGTGTCTTTCATCATAACTCGCTTTATGAAGTTTTCAAAGCCAAGTCAGAATATATGCAAATTAATTTAATTATAATAATTAGTCTTTTATAATTCAAGAAGAATATTTTTCACCTATTTTACAGTTACTACAATGGGAACAGAGTATTTTACAGTCGACTGTATCTCACTAAAGTACTTTACTTGTTTCGTCTTTTAGTAGTACTAATAGTAAGAACTATTTATTAACGTATTTTATTTAACTTATTAAATGAGAATGTTAATTAAAGTTTAAATTGTTATATTAAAGTACACAATTGTATGGATACACTGAAAGAATATGTGGGTGAGTTAAAGCTATTTGCTAATATAATTAAATTAATTAATTAATTAAAATAAATGAAATGACTTCTATTAAAATCACAACAGTCGACACAATTTGATTAAATGAACTTAACTGTTAATATAATGATAGAATTATAGCAATTTCTTAACGTCAGTATTGCACGTATACATACTATACTTTTTGGCACGTGTAAATGGCGTAAGTTGAAACATTTCCACCCCCAAAAATATAGTCAGTTTTTAGGCGCCGCCTCCAAATACGTTAAGCGGCATTTTTTCTCTCTTTCGCTGTGTGAAAGGGAAATATGCTTTTTTTGTACAAAGGATGTTTGATGTTAAGACAATCGTAACTGAAACCTATTTATTTAAGCATAGTTACAAATTGTATTTCCTGAGAGGGCAGCCAATTTAATTTATTTTATTATAATGTGATTTATTGCCAAATTAAAGTATTCTCTATATATATATATTAAGTGTCGGGCGATTTTGCTAGTGCGACTGTTCGGTTTATATGCAATGGAATTTTCATTTTTAAACAAAACAAGCTATGATAAAGATTGTCTTTACAATTCCAATTCACAACTGATCAACAATACGAATGCAAGTACCGGTTTCGGATCGGTGGCGAATCACATGAGCCATTATAATTTAATAATCGATACGAATTATAAGCTGCGGGCCAATGAGAACGTGATTAGAAATTCCTATAGTCAAGAATCCAATATACTATTCTCAAAAATTACAAATGTGGCTGAGTTTTATCCCGGAGCACATAACATTACGCCTTTTAATTCCGGTAAGTCCATAATTTCAACGAAATTATGGGAATAATGTAAAATTGAATATTTCAATTTGTGGCGAAGTTTTATGTGAAATTAAACTTTCAAGTGATATCGAGCATTTTGAAATAAATCGTGCATCATCCTTCACAACCATGCAATCTGCAGCGGGAGTGGAATCCGCGACTGATTTTTCGTATAAGCGATATGAATGAGTTTTGCACACGGAATAATGCAGACTCAATGCTTACGACCATCAAGCTGGCTTATAATTCTATTAACTTTACCATTAAATCTTTTGCATCTTTCTTCTCTACTTATTATGAGGATAAGGAGTACAGTAATTCCTTACTAAATCCATTGCCAAATCTGCATGAATTTACGTCTCTTGTTAGTGATAGCAAGCCATTCAATTCAGTTAGAAGCTCTCTGTTACCTCTTTGGTTTTAGGTCGAATACCTTTGCCACGGTTCACGTTTGTGTTACTTCATTATTTTATCGTTAAAGACTTCCTGTCAATCTTATCACATTCATATATGTACGTTAAACTTATTTTATAGTACACCGATCCTCCTAATCTGTCATTGTCAATTTCATTTACAGTCAAGGATCTTGGAGCTCTCCTCAGTTCAACAGCAAATTAAGTGTGCTCAGAAGCAAATCCTTCTCTACTCTTCCCTTCCCTTTAGCTGGTATCCCAGTCTGGGGCATCGAGCTCTAAAATGCTTCTTCTTATTACGCACAGAACACTTTACTTATCTCTCTTCTTTGAAGTACTCTAAGGACTTTTGTTTTTAGAAGGATCTACTAGGGACTTTGTTACCTTTCAACTGCTCTCATACACAGTTGATTTTGCTTACGCAATCCGGTTGGTGTCATTTCCAGATATTCCAATGTCTTCTCTCTTTTCTTTCAATTAAATTTTCAATATAACATATATTTGTCAAATCTCGGAGCGTGTGATAAATTTATCTTATTTCCTTTTTCCCATCTCACTCTTTATCTCTTTCTCTCTTAGTTACTAAGCTTTACAAATTTTGGTCTGATTGTTGGCTTTCTCAATGACCGATAATATGTAAACCACGTAAAATCCAAATACTTTAATTGCAAAAATTATTCAATTTATTATAGATTTTCAACTTAAATCATTTGCTGACGAAGCTTCCAGCCTGACCGACAAATCGAAACAAAGACGAATACGAACAACCTTCACATCCAATCAACTAAATGAACTTGAAAAAATATTTTTGGAAACGCATTATCCAGATATATATACAAGAGAAGAAATTGCTTCTAAATTACATTTAACAGAAGCAAGGGTTCAGGTAAGTTTCATTTCTATACTGAATTTATAACAGAAAATATAACAACAAATATAACAGAAATTAATTTCTATAGATCTGCATGTATTAAGTGGAATACATTTAATCAGTAAACAAATTTTGTTATATTCTTTACCGCTTTCAATTTATTTCTAGGTTTGGTTCCAGAATCGCAGAGCAAAATTTCGTAAACAAGAACGGCATGCCATATATATTATGAAGGATAAGTGCACGAAAATGGAAAGTCGACAGAATACGATATCTGGAACCCAATCGTATGATGTGTCACTAAACGGATCTCAAAATGCATGCCAAATAAAATGTTTTTATGATAAAATATAGAAAAAAAAATACATACTCGTACTGAAATATACAAAAACATTTGCTTATGTGAGTTTGCAGTTCTAAGAAGGTAAGCAATAAGTTCCCAGTTCAATAAGAGATATAAAAGAATAGATAGAAAGTTATAGGGTCACATAAATAAGAACGATTTACCAGAAAAAAACTGAAATACTGCCCAAAAAATTTTAAAACAGTCAATATTTGTATATCCATTTTCTAGATATTTGGGATAGAAATAAAATGTTATTCATAATTTATTTACCAAACATACACAATCCTCTGTGTAATTTAATTTAATATGACTTATCCTCCATCGGTGTACTTCCAAAATATTTTGTACAATATTTCATTATTTGCAACTATTTTTTGGCGCCCAATTTTTGGGTTGCACAGCTCGTTTTAATAGCAATTCTATATATTTTGATTGAATGGCGTGTTTTATTCAAATTCTTTTTTCTTACCATTTAAAAACGAATCTAGTTAATTATTTTTATTTTGACTGTTTATCAAATATTTACCTAATGCCGTATTGCGATTTTTGAAATATATGAAAATGGATAGTTTTTCGGGCAGGGGCGGTTTGCCCATTTTTCTAGCTATCTCAAATTGAAAAATGTTAAATCTGTGCCATAAATGGCCATATCTGCGGCTGCTCTTTTTTTTAATTATTTAAAATCTTAATTTTAGCGAGTATTCAAATTTACTGTTTACCGATTTTTAGAAATCTACAATAAGAAACACTGAATTTGACACATTATTTTTTTCCAACAATAAAACAACAAATATTTATTTAAACTAGAATATTAAGATGGGAAAATAAATAATACAGAAAGGAACTTAAAAATAATATTCGAAAATCTATGCAGCCCAGACAAACAGATCCCGACGTTATTACCGTAGTCAAATTCTGTGAGTAGCCTTCAAAAGTCACAACACATTTGTGGTAATCGACATCATCATCATTATCCTGGACGAGAGCAGAAATAGTTGCATTAAAGTAACCATCCTCGTTCTCAATAGGATCATGGGCCACAACTTTAACAATGTCATCGTCATCATCAGATCTACAGTTAAGTTTAGATGAAATATGAGTCATTACTTGAATTCACCTTATTTTAGGATCAATTTACTTACGTTATGCTTAATGTTGGCTTGGGGAACACATTAGTGACTACGCACTCCAATTGAGTCTCATTTTGAATTTGATAACGATTCATGTTCAGTGTATAATTTCGTACATCGATAACTTGTACGCTCTTGTGGATGGTTATCGTTTCCGTTCTCGTTTGGACAACACACTTATAGTCTCCAGTGGAACTTATCGAAGGATTGATCAGGGCCAATGCACTATACTGTTTATTTGGGTCTGTTGAGCTCTCATAGGAGCTGTCTACATCATTTTTATATTCCGGCTAGAATCAATTTTTAATAAATGAAAATATTTAAAAGTATATGATGATATTATTTTGTTATACATACAATGGGTGCTGGATGCGAACCACGAATCCACTGATATATGGTTTTGTCATTTCTAAACCACTTGACAGTCAGAAATGAATCCGTATCCTTGATGTTATAATCGCATTCTAATACAGTTGGATCCATATCATCATCATCATCATCTAGGACGAGAAACTTGGTTTCCTCATCGATTTTGACTGGCCCACATCGTATACCTAAGGGAAGAACATATAATGTTACTGTGATCTTATTTAAATAAAGAACTTTTAATTTTCCGTTTACAAAATTATACATTTAGTTCATGAATTCTGTTTTTAAAAATCAAGGCCGAAGCGGTTCATATATAAATAGATCTTTCAAGTTGAGTTCGATTTTTTAGGCCGAATATTAATCTTTCGCATAAGTAGCCATGAAAATCCAAATTTTCTTGTACAGTGCGATAAACGCGTGTCAAAAACAAAAACTTTGCATATGTGATCCATAAAAATACACATACACATGTACAGTACATGTATTTTATGTCGGTTTCCATAGTTTCAAGGACTGAAATATGTAAAGATCTTTGCACCCCTTTTTTCATAAATAACATTAACACAATTGCACTAATGTCCTGGCACTTAAAACTTGTTTATTATACATTTTGAGCAAACACCAAGTATATGGATACACACACACACAGATATATTGTACATCTAACTAGACATACATATTGATATATACGAAGTATTATTCACAACCTGAGATGATTTCATTTCTTGATTTAAAAATAGTTTTCAAATGCTCAAATAATATTACGCGTTCTTTTCTACACCGAATAAAAATAATGGGAAACTTAAAGACGAGCCTTTAATACCTTTAAATATAATTGATGTCACAATGATGATAGCGAATGGTAGTTGCATTATTAACTTTTATTTTATTTTTTGGTGCTCTTTTGAAGAGGTTAACACAGAACAGAAAATTTCTCTACTAAATTTAAGCACTGCAGCTGAACCGTCCGCTGGGCATGGTCAAGCACAATTGTTGGATATATCACAACTGAGAATGTTGTCGACCGTGGCATAAGCCCCAGCACACAAAAAATACATGCATATATACTACATATGTGTATATCTTGCGGAAAACCGTCAACAGAGAACAGGCACGCGAAGAGAGTCAAAAACAACAAAAAATAACAAGCAACCCACCCAAATGAATAAATGTTTGTACCGTGTTCCGGCCAATGTCTCTTTTGATCGTATGTCGTATATTTATGTATTATATGGGAGAACTTGTGTAAATTATAACATGTGTGTCCAAATGTGCACAGCCCGTGCCACTTGTGCCACCTTAACAGTGTGTGTGTGTATATCTGCAGCTGCCTCATGAGCGAGTGTGTGAGTGAGTGAGTGAGTGAGTGAGTGAGGGGATGGAAAGCCTTTCTGCTTCGCTGATCGCCTTTGTCTACTGTAAAAAAATAAACGGCAGTTACTGTGTGGCATATTATCTACCCATGAATCAACCATGCAGCTAAAACTATGTACGTATCTCTATGCATACGTATATGTAGTATGTGCACTAAAATTCACATTCTAAACACATGCTAAAGACATTCTAAATGCGAGTGTTTATGTATACAAAGCATACATAATGTGTATATGTATGTGCATTGTAGAGCGTCTGCAAAAACAAATTTACATGTGTGTAGAAATTAGTGTACATATGTATGTATAGATAATGCGTGTGCATGGTAGCGTATGAGAAATGAAAGTAAGTCAATCTGCAATGTTTATGCTTGCGATCAGAAACGCTTGTTGCATTATCAACAGAAACTACCAAGGAAATCAAAAAAGTTTGTTACACAAGGAATAATCATTTGATCGATAGTTTCTATGTCAGATGTGCTACATAGTAATTCGATCCTGTTGTCTAGGACGAACATGTAAGAAAAAAGCATATAATCGAATTTTAATCAAGATAGGCCTAGAGCTATGGGATTGGTTCTCAAAAAGATATTGACTTGGCCACATCAACATTCTTAGCTTGAAGGCTCAAAGATATCTTCTTCACACACCTTATGACTAAATTACTGGAGTTTCTGTAAAACAAACCAGTGTTCAGCGCTAACTACCATGACAAACTTAACGTTTATTTAAACTTAACCATGTCGTTTATTTAAACTTATCGACGTCGGAAAATATCGATGTACAGGCGATGTATAATAAGCGATATAAAATATAAACATAAGTTATCGATGTATCGTATTGTGTCTTCATCCCTGGTACGATTTGCTAACCTGCCTATGTATAAATATTAGAAACGTCGAGCATGCTTAAATCGCGAGTAATTGGTACTTTTTCACGCAGAAGATGCCTGTCATACTTTTCAAACGCCTTCAACAATTTGGCAAATCAAGGACCATTAATAGACCCCAACCAGGCGCAGAGTCCGAGCGAACGGGCCAACAATTTGGATTTAGATGTTTTCATTAACCGGGATCATAGGCAAATGGATTTGTTGGACAAACTAGTGAAGCTCAGGTGAGCTCGATGAGTAAAACCGAAGACAATAATTACTTCTTATGCAAACTTACTTGGTTTTGCCAGGCAACAAAAGGAGTGCAGCAAGGTGCCACTGCTGCCAAATATATTGGTGAAGCAATTGCTCGACGACACAGGACCACAGGAATCAATTAATGTGCTAAAGAAGCCCTTGCAATATGGCATATTTATTGATCAGTTTACGGGATGTCATTTAATGGACTGGTTCTTGCACAACGGGAACGCACGGGAAGCGGCACAACTTGCCACAATTCTTGTGGAGCGAGACTTATGCAACAATGAACTCGTCGCCACACTGTGCCTTCAATCATTTTACGCCTACGTTAAAAACTACGAAGCACAGGAAGTGCAAAAAGTAGAGCCCTCCAAGGATGTGGTACGTAATTAAATATTTATATTTATATGAATATATATATATTGTTAAATATTGCTCTGTCGCTAGGAAAAAGTTCGTGTTAAATTTCTACGAAACTACGAAAATGCCAATGTTAAAACTGAAGAGAAAATTATGATTGAAGCTATGATAAAATTGGGTTCGAATACAAACCTAGACGAGGAACTTGCCCACAATATTACACTGATTGGATTAACACTAGATTGTCGTCTGACTGAAGCAGAAAAGTGGCTGACAGGAAATCAACAAAGGTTAAACAAATCTGTGTTACAAGTCTGCCGTCATCTGATTGAACTCTTGAAAGTGGAAAGTACTCCTGAACTTCAAAAACTACTCGTTCAAGAATGTACAGAAACTAAGTCATTTGAAGAGATCTTGGAGTCGTGCGTGAAACGTTGTGCGCAAAGTTTTGAACCGCAACTTATGGAGGAATACAACAAAAGTTACCAAGCGTGGCAAACAGGTTTTCAACTGGCTGTCAAGGAACAGGCTGATATCCAAGATGTGCAAAATCGTGTGGAAAGCATTCACAATACATTAAACAGCTTGCAAACGATGCGACAGAATCTTTGGTACTTTGAGAACAAAGAGGATATTGACATTGCAATTTACAAGAAAAAAGTCCATTATCCCAAGCGTTGGTTCGGCAAGAAGAAGAAGCCCAAGGCAGTGGATGCTTTCTATGTGCCACCAACTATTTCGCGTGGAAATTGAATGCTGTTTTTGAAACATTGTTAAATGCGAAAAAACCAAAATCAGTCCAGTTTTAAAGATTTAATTAAATTACTGGAAAAATAATGAGAATTTTAAATGTTGCTTCATTTTTTTTTGCTCGAACGGTCAATTTGTTTTTAAAATTACCATAACGTAACATTGAGGGTCACAGTTATATTCATTCCATCTCAGGTTACAACATTATTTTTTTTGTTTGTTTTTATAACTTTTTTGAGTTTGTTTTAGTTGTTTTTTTTTGGGTTTTCATAATTATTTTAAATATTAAAAGCTAATCGTCTGTCATTTGTGCATGGCCGAAGGGAGAGCAGTTTTTAAAACGCGTTGTCCTGGTGCCGATGGCGACAGATTAATTGGTGATGGTAAGTCATGCCTCTTATCCTGTATGGTCAATGGTAAGAATTGCTGTTGCTTCTTTTTTCGATTCATATTCATTGGATGGGTATTGTCGTTCTTGCCAAACAATATGGTCAAATGTACAGCGCAAAAGATACCCAAACTCTATAAAATATGGAATTGAGTTGACATTAAACATTAAACATTCTCATATATATATACATATATAGTAAACTACCTGTAGAATGGCAATGATGGCAGCTCCAAATGCGGTTATCATCAGACGACTCTTGATCTGCTCCGATACTACGGCCAAGCAGCCACGCTTATAGTGAGTATCACATGCCGATTCGTAGGCGTGCTCGGGACGAGAGCAGCAGGACCAAGGAAGCGAAAGCCGTCGGTAGTCAAGCGGTCCATCGACACCGCAGCATTGCAACTGTGAACACAAGTAACAAAAGTTACTCAAGGATATGTTAAGAAGAAAGTTTTCGATATATTAGAATACATTTTGTAGAAAGCTTTTTATATAAATAATATAAATATACTTATAATGAGAACATTTTCTATGATTTATATATTGGCATTACATTGCAGCTCTTATTTGCTTTATTCATGGAAAGTTTTTCCATTGCCGAAAAACTAAAATATTTATTTTAATTGCTGTTTAAAATGTAGACATTATTTCTGGATAAAAATTAGTTGAAAAATGTAATCATATTTTTATTTAAATACCTGAGATTGCATGCGATTCCACAAATGCAAGTTATCAACTTTAGTTCTGGAGAACTTGTCCAAAAACTCGACAAAAGAATCGTCAATGAACATCTCCACAGATGTTGGGAGATTCTCTCGCATTGCCAAGGACCAACCACAGATAATGAATTGAACACATATGCAAGCTACCAAAAGAGCTGCGAACTGTGAATATATATATATATATATATTATATTCATAAGTATATGTAAAAACAAAAAGAAAATTAATTATAAGAGTTGCTTACCATGCCGAGGAGACAACGTTTCCGTTGGTTGGTTGCCTGACAGCCCATCCAGCATAGTATGAAAGTAACGGGACCTAGGCAAAGGAGGATTGCAGCTGGAGCCCACAACTTGTTTTGTACGATCCCATAATAAACCGAGTGTCCCCACAAAAGGGATGTTCCCAAAAATATTTGCGCTGCTCCCGTCAACTGCATTTTTATGTAATAACAAAAAATTAAGTTTTTAATTTATTACTATATTATTAATTAATTTGTACATGAACATTTTTGTTAAATTATCTTCTTATAAATTATTACCGACACTTTTGCAATTTATTTAAAATCGAAAGAATTTTGCTTACTCAAACAACTTGGCCAGTTATAGAAGGAGTAAGCATTAAAATACGTATTTATTTATATATACATATTATTTGTTGTACATACAAATTTTAATTTACTTAAATGAGTTCCACATTTTGCGAGAAAGTGTACAAAAATCAATTCAATGCAGAGAGAGTTCTTGACGATTGTATGTACACATGTACACTTATTCTATGCTACCTTTTGACGTCATAATAATGCTGTTACGCATCGATGTACCGATTTACATATATGTATGTATGCGTCCATATTATGTACTCGCAGAAATTAGCTCAAGGTTATCTTCAAATTTTCACTGGAGTAGAAATGCATGTACATATATATATTTTTATATACGCAATGAAAATTGTATGCTTGTACATTGTTCATATGTTCATTGTGTACATATGTGTATAAGCATATCTAGTAAGCACTGTATTTTCAAATCCCTGTTTAGAGGAAAAGTTATTGAAGAAGTTATCAGCATTAGCATCAGAGAGAGCTTAAGAAGTTACAATTTTGAAATTAAAGTTTGCTTGTTGTTGTTTTTTTTTTATTTAGGCCAAAAAAGGCATAGATGGCCAGAAATGTACATTTTGAGAGTGGTTGCATCACAAACGTATACCAAATGCAAATACAAAATGCACACATTTGTTGTGCCAAATACTGTTTATTTATTTATTACTTACCGCCAAGAGGAACACATAACTGTAAACTAAATATTTAAAACATTTAATCTTTTTGGGCAGAGCCATCATTTACAGTTCTCTGAATACTCTCTTTCACCAGACACTTTTTAGATGTTTTTTACCCTGTCGTTTAATAGAATAATCATCATTTGATTAATTTGATATATTTGAATGCATTGATAAAGTGCACATGCATATGTATATGTATGTATACTGTATACATGTGTAGAGAATTACATACAATGTATATTCATACGTAAACACATAACTTTATATGTACCTCCCTCCTAGTGTTAGTTTTATTTAATTTTGATATTCGTATTGGATGTGCAAATTGTTTAATGCTAAATGTGAATGTGTCTACAGACTTGCAAAGAAGAATTATTTTATATTTATTTGATTTTGATTTTTTTTTTTTTTTGTATATATTGTGATTATGTGGTTTTGTGGGCCTCTGTGAAAAGTGGCAAGCTTTCAAACATTAAATGTTTTGCCTAGTTGTCCTAATATAGTTTACACCACACATTAACATTTTCGCCGAGATAATTCTGAACTTCACTGTTGTAAATTTTAACTAAAAATAACTGTTTAAGTTTCAAGTTGTCGAGCGAGCAAAGTTGCGTCCACACATAAAAACACGCAGTTTACGGTCTGACGTTTTGTTCCTTGTTTTGTTATACATTTGCACAGTTTAACAGTGAAAATATTATCTATAACCGTTGCGCTGCCTCGGTTGCAATTTCAGTCGACTCGTATTTCACGTCGATGGCTCGATTACAGCGAATCAGCGATAATGGCGCTAAAATTTGGATTGCGCTAAAATCTGATTTAAAGTTACATTTACAAATTACCGAATTTTAACCAATAAAATTGTGTTCATATATTTTACATGCATAAATAATTTGTCGTTTGTTAAGAAATCATTTCAATTTACACATTTTAAATACATTTTCAGACTTAGAACTCTAGCGATGAACACAGTAACTCAGATAGTTTGCAATTATTAAAATATATGTTAGAAATATTACAATAAAAATATATTACGACGTTTCACGTTTGTTATTGAGCATTTCGTCGAGAGATGCTAACGGGAGAGGCTGAAAACGATGTTTGGATGTAAGGGTGTTTTACATGCATTAGTTTTTTTATATTTTTAGTTGCAGTGCTGCAAATTAATCGATTGCTGTATCTCATTATACCTTTGTAAAGGCCATTATGATTTTGTTGTGGAGTTTGTAAATAATTAAAGATGACGGCTCTGATCCCATTAAACATAGCCATGTCTGTCCTCATTTTTTTTTTGTAAATAATCAGAGCTCCCTCAGTTTTAAGGCTTTCTTATTGAAACTTGACATATATACGTTTCATACATAGGATTCTACAGGGTCTGACAACTATCTCATATATATGCCATATGAACAATCGATATAAAAGTTGGGGCATTGAAATATCCATTGAAATGCATTTATGTCAGACTTTCTGACTAATCTGGAAATCGCAGTTGACAGTTAGTCGACAGAAAGTAAAATGTTTATGATGATTGAAGAAGCACTCTATCCTTGTCTTTTCGTGTGCGAGCTAGCTCTCTATTTTAAATTTTTTGTAGTTTTTGGGTCTTTGGTATGACCTCTCGCAAAGAGGGGTGGTTTAAATGTTCACTAATTTTCTGACCACAGCTCGCCAAATCTATGGTGCGAATCTAAAAAGGGTATCACTGTCTCGTCATACAAAATTCATTCCCATAAATTCTTAAAATATTTTATCATTCCCATTTGACGCCTTTATGTATTATCTGCATAGTGCTATAACTATATTATATCGATTTATTTGAAAGCAGCTGATAGGCATCGATAGTTTCGAGTACTAAAAGTATTTCGTTTATTATGGTCACAATTTCAGATGATTTAAATGAGATATGGAATGCAACTGTTGTAAACCCAGTTATTTCTGCGGTACATTTGTCAACTGTGAAGTCCACCATGCTCATATGCAATGCTATACTACTCAGCCCTTAAGGAACTGGGTTTACAGTGACAGCCAAATGCTAACAGTACTAGTCCCAATGTTAACAGTCCAGTCCCAATGTTAACAGTCCAGTCCCAATGTTAACGTTTTCGGAGATTCAACAGAGATTGTTGCTGGCCACGGAATCATTTAAGGGGAGTGTATCGTCGTTTAACAGTAACAGTCCACTTTTAACAGTTTCAGTACGAATGTTATCAGTCCAGTCCCAAAGTTTTAAACGGCCTTTTGCGTATACTCGATCAATGTTATTGGAGTGCACATTTACTTTTGGCCAATTTTAAAACAAGTGTTGCGAAAAAAATGTTATTTTCATTCGATCATTAAGTTTAAACTAAATCCAAAGATATCTATTCAATGCGACGAGAATATCAATGCAGTGCGACTGCAAAAAATTTCGAAATCACAAAAAAAAATATTGGATTGAAAATTTGATATCGAATCCGGTGGAATAAAATCAAACGAAATGCTACAAAGCTACAAAGAGAATACTGCAAAAAGTGGATGAAAACGAGCCCTGCAAGTGTGCTCAAAATGTAATTGAAAATAACTGCGACCCACGGCAAACATTTCGGTAATGTCTTATTTCAAAAGCTCTGGCAAACGCAAGAAGTTCGCAAAGGAAGAGATGAGACAGATTAGAGTACAGTTGTAATATTTGTTGAAAATGTATGGACATGGTTCAATACATTATTATTTTCGCAATTGTTTATTTCAAGGTATCCTCGTGTGGTTCCCAGTTTTCAAAAAAGGCAATAGAAGTGTAAAAATGAAATGCTTTAGTTTTATTACAATCTTGTAAATTTATGCTGTACAATTACACATTATTTTTGACGAATTTAAATTTTTTAATTTGAAACTAGTCCTTGTGGTGGTATGCAGAGTGTAAAAAAATAGAAATGTTTCATCAAATGTAAAATATGTGAATTATGTATATATATATATATATATATGTATGTATATAAAACAGGTAGAAAATACAATACAAATTACAATACCTTTGAATAAAAATTATAAACCTAAGAGCTAATGTGTGTTCCACTTAAAAAATGGACCAGCCGGGCTTAAAAGAGGGACCGCGTGTTGGATTACGATTTCAAATAGAATAAAATACTCAAATCCAATTTTAAATTACAAAAAAAAGGCAATTGTGCACCTTTTTCTTATTTTTTTTTTGGGGGGGGGGGGGGGGGCTGTCACATGTCGACCAAGTAAAATTCAATTGCATGTTAATAAAATTATATGCTGATTTAAATGTACATTTTACATATTTATACAATTGCATTTTGCTTTTTTTTTTGTTGTTTGCTCTTGTTCTTTACTGTTTACCGTAAGTTTATGTTGTATATATATATATATGTAAATAAAATTCAGGTCTCTTTGCAATTACTTATTTGAGAAGCGACGACGACGACGACGACGTTGCCAGTCAAACAGATCTGTTGTGTGTATTTTTGTTGTTTTCTGTAGACGATTATTCCCGAAGATTCTTAGTGAGCAGCAGATTGTTGTGATGCCCGGACAAGTGACGCACCAGCTCCTGCACGGACTCAAAACACATCGAGCAGAAACAGCAGCTGTAGCGATTCTCCGTATCGGTGCCATTCGTCGTCGTTATGACATTCCGATGCACCGAGCACAGATGCTTCAGCAGATGCGCCTTCTGCTTGAACATGGCGACGCACAGTCGGCAGGCGAAGGGCTTCTCGCCGGTGTGGACGCGGAGATGGGTCTTCAGGTTCCAGGACATTCCGAACTGCTTGCCACAGTATTCGCAGCGATATTCGCGCACCGACGACGATGAGTGGGAATTTGTATTGACGGCGGCGACTACGGTGCTGCTATTGTTGCGACCCCCATCCGGATCGAGATTTAAGTTAATGTGCGATAAACTGGAGAGACGCGACTGCAAATTGGGCATTGTTGAGATGGCGGCATTTTGATTCGACTGCCATTGATACACAAACTGTTGCCCAAGATGCATTTGCAGGTCTGGACTCTGACCCCGATGATTGCGTTGATGTTGTTGCTGCTGCTGCTGTTGCTGTTGTTGTGCTTCCAATAGTTTCCGTTCCGGCGGCGTGAGAGTGTCCGTGTTGAGGGTGCCATCTTCCAGATGCGATAATAGATTTTTTTCCGCTGCTAATCCCGCTATCGGTGACGTCGTCGACTTGACCAATCGCAGCTCCTCCAGTAGATTGTGTTGATATGTTGTAAACGGTTGATTGTCGCTCTGGGTATTATGGAAACCGGGCCGTCTCTTTCGATGTGGCGTCACCACATAGTTTTCCGGGGAACTATTGATGTCCGAGCCATCGGACAGTGGTTTCATGATATCCTTGTGGGTGTCAAAGAAGAGACCCTTACGCTTCGTACTCTCATTGGCACTGATCGCCTCAGCGTTATTGTGTTTGGATAGAAAAGATTTGCTAATATCGTTTCGTGACGAGTGATTGTCGCTCTTCGTCCGCAGATCGAGTGATAGATTAACTGGGTTTACTGTCGAATTGTTGTTGTTATTGCTGTTGTTATTGTTATTAGTGCTGCTGGCGCTGCTGCTGCTGTTGGCATGTCCGCCGCCAGCTGGAATGTGTGAGAGGTTAACAACTTCATCGGTGTCTTTGTCGCTCTTATTGTCCTTGCTGTTGTTGTCGCCCCTTGCGGCGCTGCAATCATCGTCATCGTCATTATTATCCTTATTGGTGCACTCGTTGGCGCTCTCACAATTCTCCGCCGAATATGCTGAAAAATTAGCCGCATTGCGAGCTTCATCTACACTCTCGACTTCGTATTTGAGTGACTGATCCAAGGATTGGGAGGATGTGTATTGCTGCTTCCTCGGTCTGTCGCGTAAGCTGGTGCATTTACTGCTCAGATAGGCGGAATCTGTTGTCTTCCAACTGTCCGATTTGATCTGCAGCAGCAGCAACAAATCGTGCAGATAGTTCACATCTCGCGATGTTATACACGTCTGGCCCGAGTACAAGAAATCCAATAGAAATTTAAAATATGTCGCATTCACATCGGGAAAATATACCGTTGTTGTGCAGTCGCTCAAGTGAGTATCCTCCAACAAATTTCTGTAAATAAGTATATTTAAATAAGTATATGTAATAAGTAAATCGACTGACTTACCTTATAAGTGGACTGGCAGCGGCGAGAACTAATTTGTGGGCATGCAGCTTCACTTTGTTCTCACAGACTATGGTTAGGTCCGCTGGATGCTCTCCTCTGAAGGCTGCTCCGATTTCTTTGAGGATGCACTCGCCATGCTTGCTGTATTGCAACATCAACATTCTTTGAAGCTGTAAATGTTGATATAGATCGATAGAAATCGATATTTAATATGCAAATTAATATACATAAATTATGCTAAAAATTAAAAAAAAATAAAAATTTAATTTTACTGAGCTTAAGAATTATTAAATTAAATGTACTTTCCTAACTTTTTTTTCTATGTATTGGGGGACTTCAAGTTTACTTAAGCTGAAAGCAAAGCTTATAAAGCTTTTGGTAATTGTGTTTTGAGTCTGAGGGCAACAACAACAGAAAAGAGCATTTTTACCTCATTGTAATATGTATAAATATTCAAACATATATACATACATACATAGAAATAAAAGGCCATGTGTCATTATTGTATTGTGCAAGAGCATGGCTTGTAAGCTTGTGCATTTAACAACGTTCACATACACGTACACACATATGCAATGTGTGTGTGTTTATGTGAGTGTGAGAGAGTCTACAGGGCCACACATCGCAGCGAAGCTAAAGTTCACAGATATCTTGGAAACTTTAGAAAGAGATAGTCTCGCTCTGGCTGCTTTTGCTGCGGCGAATGGAGAAGAAACGTTCACTTTCAATAAAACTTGACTGACTGGCTGTGGCTGGCTTACCAAGCAAGAGAAGAGAATGGTATGATTGTTGTTGTTGTTGTTGTTGTTATTATGGCATGAAGCTCGACAGCAACAAAAAAATAAAATAAACGGAATTGTAACAGTCATCGTGTGTGTATGTGTGTGATATACCTTATCCAAGCAATACTTTAGCCAAAGCTGGGCCAAAGTTAAACACACATACATACATAAATACATTAGGGAAGGAACCCACAGGGAAAAGTATTCAGCTATTTCTTATTAAGAGCATTAGCAACAGGTTTTTAAGATTAAATATGAAATCGTTTGGTCATAAGAAAGTCATCTGGCATTATATGAATAAATTAAAGGCAGTTTTAAATGTGAAAAGTTCGATCTTTAAACAAAATAAAGACCGGAAATCAAAATTAGAATACAAACGGAATATTTTAAAATATACCATGCGATATGTATGTAGGTGCATTTAGCAAAATAAATAAAACAAAATAATTAAATTCTGCCATTATAAATTTAAAAACTATGGCAAAAACATTACAAAATATATATATTTTTTTTTCAGTTATATATTTTTATTTTAAATATGTATGTCTATACATACACTCATTTAATTAAACAAAAAACTAGCAATTGATTAAGCAAAATGCAAAAATTTTAAGACAGACAATAAAAAAAATAAGCTTAGTTAAAAACGCGCACAAAAATCACCTTTCACAAAAAGCTTTTCTCTCGATGATTTCAGTTCTCTCTCCCTCGCTATCGCTCTCTCTAAACATGTATGGCTGTGTGAGCGTGAATTGTGTAGTATATGTATGCATTCACATATTCATGTATAGTTGTGCTTGTATTAGATGGCAGCAGGCATGTAAAAAAGCTTTCGAATTACTCTAAATAAGTCTTAAAACTAAACAATACAAGCATACAATATGAAAATATGTATGATTCTTGTGTGTATGGGTGTATGCACAATCATATGTACATATGAATGTATGGTCTGTACGTATACAAAGACGCGATCACTTTTTACGCTTGGCTTTTTAAATTCGTCGTCGCAGTTTCGATTACACACAGTTTTTAATTTGTTATTCGAATGTGTATGTAAATAAATAGTAATTTCAGAATAAGGACAATTCATTTCGAGTTAATGTACATACATATATTGAATTTATGAAGTGAGCGCATTTCAAAATGATCAAACTTGTTTTCGCTGAAGTTTATCACGGGCGGACCAATACTAATGCAATGCACACAGTTTCTGCTCATTTTCCCCTTTCACGAAAGCTCTTTTGGTAAACCAGCCGAAAAAAAATCTCAGACTCACACACACCAATAACAAACGCCACTCGCCGTTGTATGCAAGTTTATGTGAATGTGTGTGTACATGTTGTAAATGCCACACTCGTAAAAATGACCCAAATTTGAATTACATAATTATAAAAATGAACAAACTCTTCTTTCCCCATCGATCTTCAATATAAGAGAGTAAAATACGGTTATCTATGTAAAAGTGTAGATAAAAAGTGTACTTATTACATACATATGCACAAAAATATGTTTGAATGTACACACATAAGTACTTATGATGTTATATTGACTAAGCTTATTAACATTTCTGCGCAACAATAAATGAAAGAGAAAGAAAGAGCGACGAGCGTATGCGACGTGACACACACACACACATACATACATACTAATGGAGATATGTTTGTGTATGTATGCAGACAATTATACATGTGTGTGTATATATATATACATATAAGCACGCTATGAAGGTCACTAAGCCTTTCTTGTCTTTTGCTTGGGTGCTTTGCGTTCCGTTGCGATCTTTTATTGCTGGTAGCTGTTGTTTTTGTGTTTTCTGCTGTCGCTCGCTGCTGTTAATCGTGACGATCAGACAGTCAGTATGTATACAGAAAACTCGAGCTCTGCTGCTGCTGCACCACATTCACACACATACATACATATATTTATAAAAATGTATAAATGTATGCGTGCAGTTTTTATATTGAAACTTTTTTGTGTATGGTTGGTTTGCTGCTTTTCTTCATAACTATTTTTAAGTTGGCCTTGTAAATGTTTATTATATATTCGTACGTACGTTTATAGTGCTTTTATATTTAATTGATCAATGCTAATAATATTGCACAAAAATATTTGCATATTTACATATTTATTTTCACTTTCAACTTTCAATCCATTATGTATGTATTTTTTAAGCATAATTTGTACTTTCTCAATTTGTATATAGAGAAATATACTTTTAAGCTTACCTCTTTCATTAAGTCTTGTGGCAATTACTCCCTTTCACAAATAGCTGGAAAATCTTCTGTAGACTTTCGGAATATGTATATAATATACATGCATACACACACACGCATACACATATGTAAATGCAGCAGTTGTAGTATTATGCATATGCATACATATATACATATATACTCACACACTTCTCTACATATACATAAATGACAAGTAAGCAGATTGAGCAGAGCTTTCCACTTTCACAGTCTCTGGTTAAAGTTTCTGTATGCTCGTTGCTCACATATATATGTACCTGCACATGTATCTATGTATTTATGTACGAGTGTTTTAGTGTGAGTGTGTGGATAAACGCGTTCTATTCCTTTTGCATACATACAGATGTTTGTATGTATGTATGTAAAATTATTACTTTCAGTTTCAACACATTCACACCAACGCAAGTTCATATGGACAACTGTTTCTGTTCTTACTGATCGATCGATTGTGTTCGAGATTTTCACAATACCACAATATGATCGTAGAGAGTAGATTAAATTTCTCTTTTTATGTTTTTTGTTTTTTTGAGTTGAGTTGGATGTTGTTTTGAAGCAAGGCACGTACAGTTCACAGTTCCATTAGCTTTTGCTGTTTCGATACGAACGAAAAGCAAACAAACAACAACAAATGCACATACACATACACAATAGAGCGATGCCAATCCATATGCATGTATGTTCCGCGCACACATACACACAAAAGTTCACAACAACAACAGTAACTTTTAACTAGGTTGAAGTTTTGTTATATGTAATACATTATTGCGAAATAAAAAACTTGATTGGTAAAACTTTTTTCCCGACTTTGCGAGCGAGCGAGCGAGTAAGTGAGTGAGCGAGAGATCGGGGCTTTTGCCTCTCTCTTTTTGTATGGGAAGAGTGTAACTTTAACGTTTCTCTTATAGCACGCGCACTCCGACACCGTACGTCCGACTTACCAAAGCACTATTTGTGCACTAAAACTACAACCGATGGCAGCCAACAGCGCCAGCAAAAGCAATAGCAATAGCAGCAGCAGCAGCTAACACTGGCAGCGAGATCAGAGCCGACGTCGTCATTGTGTGTGAAAATGTTGTTGTTGTTGTTGTTATTGTTGTTGATGGTCTTCGGACTCATTCTCGCAAGACACACTTCGTTTTATGATGTGTTATGCCCTTGCCAAGAGTGGTTATTAGTACAACACTGTAACAAACAAAATTAACCTCTGGATGTACATATGTATTTACATACGTGTATATTTATATATATATATATATATATATATATATATATATATTTATTTACATCACAAATTTGTTTAAATTATGAGCGTATTTGTTTTAATTCAGTTATAACATGAACCGTACACAAACTCTTAATAAATATTAATATGTCGTATAATGTGAATAATGTTTAATGCAAAAAAAATAGTTACACGATTTTGAATAAGCATAAAGTCCTCTTAAAAATATAATTTTATATTTGAAAATTATTACTATGGGGTTACTTATTTTAAAATTAATGTTTGCCCTTCAGTGCTTTAAACTTTCACAAAGTAACATAAATATTATTGGATTTTATGAAATTGGTAAAAATAGTTTCTAAAGACAAGGGAAGGACACCTAGTGTCAAATACTCAAGATCCACTTTTCTATTTACTAGGATGTACACATATACTAACGTACTATTTGTATCTATTTCCTACTATTCCTGCTATGTGCACTCATTCTTACAATGCAATTTTCATGCTCATTTTCCCATTTGCATACACCTCGTAGCTCAAGGACAAATCCTTAATTGCACAAAGGGTTGATGTATGTAGGTGTCCTGTCCCGCTTATCGTTATCACACTAAAGAATACAGCATCATCAATGAATTACATTTTCCGTTTTAAAGATCAATCCTAAAATTGTATATTACAATTAACACAACTGTAAGTAATAACTAAAGATACTTCACTACATTAGGTTGGTAGGAAGAAAGCACTTATAAATTTTCGTTTCGTATTCCTATTCGCCTTCGAATGACAACGCGTAGTTGTCTAAGCAATAAAGATTTGCTTCACTTAATGGCCTTGATCCTTTCGGACCCATTTGCACACAATACCCACATAGAGTACATATGTAAATGCTGCACACGACTCGCGTTGTATACCCTTTCTTTTAAAGGGATACAATTAAATGTGTCCTTGAATCAGGCACACTGCAACATTAATTGCACCCGCTTTCTATTGGTAATTATTTCGTATTCAAATGAGAAAATGTGCAATGATCTATTCAATAGAGGATGTAATGCATTTCAAACTAGTATATACCCTGTAATTTTATTTTTTTATTTTGCGTGTAATGACTGCGATGGTATCAACGGCAAAGGCCGAACCTTGATTTAAAAATCATTTATTTTCTTATAAAGCTTTGGCTGTGGAAAGCTTTTGAAAAATCCCCACATGAAAGGAACTCATCTTTCAATCGACTGCAATTAGATGATAAGATTCTGCAAATGTGCTGACTGCAATTCAAAGACGAATATATTCAATGATAATTACCTTTAAAACTGTTTTATTTCCAATTTTTAAAAAATTTAAGAGTACCATCGAATAAGTCAGCCGATTGGTACATTTGTACCAACAGTGGCAGCCGTAGCTGCAGAGTAAACTATCGATTCAAGTATTGTTATCGACGATAGTTGTTATAACATAATTTAATAGCACGCCGACAGCCATCACTAACTTAAGAGTTAAACATCGATCGTCGAGTATTATTGAAGTTTTGTCGGACAAGCAAACGTAACAAATAAAAAATGAATATTCGCATAATGCAAAGCGGAAATAGTTTTAAAAATGCAACAAGTTTGTTTAGAAGACGTAAGTATTTATTTTTTCAAGTTCTTGACGCTAATATCTCATTTGCGCAGCATATGACGACGTCACGTTCAAAGTCCAATATTTTTTGAGCAAAGTGCAAATGTTCATATATGTATGTAAAAATACATGTTGTCATTTATGTTTCTTTTCTGACACATAGTTGAGTGCCGACAACTATCCGCCCAAGTTGCCGCACAACCCAAACGGAAAACAAGTGATCAAAATATCGTCCTAGTCGATGGAGTTCGTTCACCATTTTTGACATCTGGCACGGCTTATTCGAAATTAATGGCACACGAATTGGCTCGGCATTCGCTGCTGTAAGTATACGCCACAAAATATACATATACATACAAACATTTGTTTCATCATAGATCACTATTGCAAAAGAGTCGCCTCGAAAAGGAACTTGTTGATTACATAGTTTATGGCACCGTCATTCAAGAGGTCAAAACATCGAATATTGCACGCGAGGCGGCTCTGTCAGCTGGATTTAGCGATAAGACACCAGCACATACGGTTACCATGGCCTGCATCAGCTCCAATGCGGTAAGGCGGAGCATCCCACTGATTTATAAATCCTCCTTTCAGTGCAAAAAATTGAGAAATGCAATCCAATTTCAGGCAATAACCACTGGCATGGGTCTAATTGCTACGAATACATACGATGTGATTATTGCTGGAGGTGTTGAATTTATGTCCGATTTGCCAATTCGTCATTCGCGCAAGATGCGATCTTTGCTGGTGAAGACGAGTAGGGCGAAAACACTGGGACAACGTCTGTCCTTGCTATCAACATTCAGACCTGATTTCTTGGCACCCGAAGTATGATAACTTTAACTGTTTATAATGCGGAAAGCATTTAACTAATCTGTTTTCAGCTCCCAGCTGTTGCCGAGTTCTCATCTGGCGAAACTATGGGCAAGTCTGCGGATCGTTTGGCAGCCGCTTTCAACGTGAGCCGCAACGAGCAGGATGTGTACGCCCTAAGATCCCATACATTGGCGAAACAAGCTCAGGAAAAGGGTTACTTTACTGACATGATGCCTTTTAAAGGTGAGCAAACTATTAATAAATAATTAGTATTATATTATAAATTGTACTTTCCCAGTTCAAGGTGTTGATCAGTTGGTCGACAAGGACAATGGCATACGTGTGTCGACGCCTGAAAATTTGGCTAAACTAAAGCCAGCCTTTATCAAACCATATGGCACAGTTACAGCGGCCAACGCTTCCTTTTTGGCAAGTATTTAATGCTTATTGGTCTAATTACAGCAGTGTTCAATAATTTGATTTCTAATTTGTAGACTGATGGCTCCTCGGCGTGTCTTATTATGACCGAGGAGAAGGCCAAGCAGTTGGGCCTGAAGCCTAAAGCATTTTTACGTGATTTCCTGTATGTGTCGCAAGATCCGGTGGATCAGTTGCTCTTGGGTCCTGCCTATGGCATACCGAAACTGTTGAAAAAAGCCGGACTCACATTGAAGGATGTCGACACTTGGGAAATTCACGAGGCGTTCGCAGGTCAAATTGTGGCCAATTTGAAGGCCTTGGATTCCGATTGGTTTTGCAAAACCTATCTGGGTCTAAACGAGAAACTCGGCACAGTCGATCTATCCAAGTGGAACAACTGGGGTGGCTCCCTATCAATTGGTCATCCCTTTGCCGCCACAGGAGTGCGTCTCTGTATGCACTCGGCGAACCGTTTGGTTCGTGAAGATGGCAAACTGGGTGTTGTTGCCGCTTGTGCTGCTGGTGGCCAAGGAGTTGCCATGCTAATCGAGCGTTATCCTGGCGCAACCGCCGACTGAATTTATGTATCATTAGCTAAGTTTTCTACACTGTAAAACATGCCTCTAAATAAATTTATTGGTCGTTTATATAGCTCGGTTAATGTTTTAAATCCGTCTGAATGAATCTTGGGGAAACTCCCGGTTAAATATGCTAAGCTATGTATGTACATAGTAAGTATATTGATAACTATAACGATATTTTCATAATTCATGTAATACGATGTCAACAGTTACTTAGATAAACTTGTTTTTTTCCACAAACTATTCGAAAGTATATCTTTAATCGGTTTCATAAAGCTGTTTTTGTCTTAACTTGGTTTGCAGCACATCGTTTTCATTGTAGGACAGATGTAAGGGTGGTATTAAAGCACAAGCCACCATTCGACCCTCGGCGTTCAAGAAATTAAACGTTGCACAGGCCTAAATAAGAAACATATATAGAAACAATGATATTTCAATAAAAAATAAACTGCTTTTAGTAGAAAGCAAACCTGTTCTGTCCGCAGAACCTCGACGTTGGTTTTGTATTTTTTCATAAACGCTATAATCCTCTTTGAGAGAGTTGGTGTTGGACTCTGGTCTCCGATGCCAATAATGAGTACATCGATCTTTGGCTCCAGTGTGGGAAAGATTGAGAGACTTTCCTCATTGATATCTTCAAAGGAGTTAACGTTCCAAGAGAGAACGGATCTGAAAGATGCAGTAAACTTACATAACAAACAAAATATCTAAGCAATTGTGGCTTATACTAGCACACCTGGGGAAAACAGTGATGGGGCCTAACAAGACCATATTGTTGTTAAGTCGAAATCCATATTGACTATATCCGGTAATCATGAGGCCTACGTCCGTTTCGGTGTTGAATATTGTTACTTTTGTTTTGCCATCAGCATCGTACGCTTTGCTCAAGTTTGTAAGTGCAGTTGAGATCCCCCGACGACCGATCATGGACTTCGACAAATTCAGCGCCCCAGCAGCTTTAACAGCCACAGTTCTTAACGCTTGTATGCTCATTTGCAGATATTTTTGTTATTCAAATAAAATGTGACAAACCTAAAACGTAAATACAAATAATCGATAAGCAAATATCGAATCGACAAATCCGCCTGTCAACTTTTCATTTGTGAGTGCCATCTAAAATATCGAATCACACAGCGCGACTTCACGCATCAGTCATCATATTTGATGATGCTCGGGAAGACTCAGCTTTTTTCCGCATCACTAGGAGATGTTCATTAATCATTTTCTTGCAGTATGAATAGAAATCCAGTGTAATGAATTATATTTAAAACTGGCCTACATTCAAGATAAATTAATATAATATGCTATTTTCAAGATAATGTATTAAATTATATATTTTATTTTAATTAAGGCAGTACGGAGTCGTATTGTCTAGACTCCAGATTTCCAAATACACATCACGGAATTTTAAACTATCGTAGTAGGTTGTCAAACCAAGTTGCTTTAGTTGTTGTATGATACTTTCATTTAATTTCTTAAATGAAGTCAATGAATGAAAAGCTTAAGATCTGGTTAATTTTTAGTTAATTAGAATTGAGAAACAGCCAAAAAGCCAAATTTGTCAAAGCCAAAAATTAATATAACGGGCAATAATAGAAAAATTTAGCTTTTTTTATAGCAGTTTGAAGCTCACTTTTCATCTTCATGTCCAAATAAGATTTTTTTTTTCTCTAAAATTCATTTTTGACATTTAAATTTTTGCGCAGCAATTTTATTGTCAAGTATTAGCTGTGACTGATGCAGAATTTGTCTTTATATCACATCATTAAAAAATTCCATGCGATGTGATGACCCATAAAGAAAATAAAGAAAGTTTTGCAGGTCGACGGAATGATATGGAATTGAATCGATAGGCGCGATGACAACACAATGTAAAATGATATAAGTAGAAATGACTGAAAATGTTTGATACATTGCACTATCGATAAAAATGCCATCACTACTCTCGGTTAAAACAGTATAATTAAAAAATTATTGCTTTTTACATATGTACATGCATATTATTCTAAATATAAAAATAAAAAGCTGTTAATAACAATTCCATCTGAAAGCTGATTGCCGTATTCCAATAGCGCGAACATTTTGGCTTCGCCGACGATATATAAACAGATGCTATAATGAAAGGAAAAGCAAACTAACCAGTTGCACACAATAATTACTATATATACATATGTATATGATCATATGGTACATACAAATGTTTAATTAACAAATAAACAAAGTGAAGAATGTGTGCATGTAAATAATAGAAAGTGTATCAAGTAGAGTTATGTTATTCTTGTATACTAGATGTACTAATTGGTCCAATAGTTCAAGTGATTAGCAATTTATGAGTAATTCGGCAACTATATATATACACATCAATACATATACAATATATATGTTTGTATTGCCGTGTTTATTAATAATCTACTCGTATGTTAGTTTTCAATTTATATTTGCTTGGTCATCAATTACCGCTCTCCTGTAACTCAATTAAGTGAGACTTAAGATAGGGTATATTTTTATTGTTATTATTTGAAATCAATCCAATATGCTGATTTTATTGCTTTACTTAATTTTTTTTTTAGCTCTTCTCTGAAGATTGGAAGAATTTATAGATGATATCTACCTCATAACAACAGAGCAAATATGATTGGCCCCAGTTCACAAATAAGCAAAATATTATTGACACTATTGTTTCTGTTAATAATATTTTATGTTTTTATGGATGCTGAGCTCTATCTGCGAATTCACAACTATGCTATCGATCGAAATTACCACATAAATACAACAAAACTCTTATCATCACCATCATCACCATCAACGCTGGAACCCATCCAATACCAACCAAATTTGGCAACCGATCAAGGATTAAGCAGGTCCTCAAAGCTACCCACCGCCGAAAAGGAGCATCAATATGAAGATTATACGTGGATATCATGCGACATAAATCCACTGTGTCACATAACAGTTAAAGCGATATTGCTAGATCATACGAATCATTATCTGTTCGCGCCACTGGCCACAATCTTTGACAATGTTGTTGGCATCTCCGCATCCACGTTTATTACTCCAAACATGATATCGTTCTTTCATGTTCTCGTCGCTTGTGTATCGGGCAAACTTGTTGCATCCGATAGCCTTGGATATAGACGACTCGGAGTACTACTCTTTCAAATACGCACCTTTCTCGATGATCTAGATGGCCATGTGGCCAGAGTGAGAAAGCATATACGCGGCGAACGTTCAGAAGTTGGCACATCGGGCTATTATGTGGATGGTCTATGCGATGGACTCGGTTGCATTGCTCTGATATTGGGCATCTTCTTTTATTTGAAAAACAATCCACCTCGTCGTGGTTACTCCATAATACCAATGAGCGATACCAAAACTCCGGAGCCAACCATGATTCCCAAAATGAAGGCAACGACTCGCAAAGTGGCGAAAAATGTGATCAGTTTTACGGGACAACTTTTACTTAGTTCGACGGCATGGAATCGTTATATAGCCGTCTATCAGAATATGTTGGAGGGGCAGAAGGATGTTAGTAGCAGTCAGAATCAGTGCCAGAATTATATATTTAAGTCGACATTGTTCTTTTGTGTCGCCTGGATGTGGCGCATTGTTAATGTACACGCATTGTTGCATTGCGTTCTGCTTAGCATATTTTGCGATAAATTATGGGATTTTCTGCGTGCGATACGGTATAGTGGTTACATAATTTTACTAGTTGCTATTTGTTTAACGGAGATGCACATTTTGGAGGCCCAGAACTATATATTTCACTCAGCAGCGTGCAGTAATATCTCACAGTGATTTTATTCTATACACAATATATGCGGTATTTTAAATATTTTTGAAATAGTGCAAGTTTGAGAACAACAAGAACAATGCCTTTTTATACCCTGTAACCATAATTTTAAATTGTGTTTCGTGTGCAAAATAAATCCCTATATATATGTATATATATTGTGATTGTGCGATTTAGAGTAAATACTTTAGTATGTATCTGTCAAATAAATAATTATACAAGTAAATAAAACGTTCTCAATTTTATTCTAAGTAGGTATGTCATCATTCGATGTATCGCGTATTAAAAGGTTATTTGCTAAACAAACGTAATCAAACTAAAAATCTACATTTAAAAACAATTTTTTTTCCGCGCTTTAGAAACGATTTGTGATAGAGACATGATTTAACGATATATCGCACATTGATATATCGATAGGATATATAATATCTTTTGACCATTATCGACAAGCAAAAAATCATTAAAACGATATTGTGCCATCTCTGATTACATTGCCTGTATACATACACGAAATTTTATCTTCACACATTTTTGCAAAAGGAGAAATGGTGTACTTTACGAAATCAAATTTATTAAAAGCGAAATTGTAAATATTCTTTATATTTATTACGCACTTATTGAAGAAAGTGGATGTGCATATGAACATAGCGTGTGTTGTGTTACGAGATACGAGCGTGAAAAGAAAAGTGACTTCGATCTGGTTCTGACTGTGTGTGAATCTTGTGAGAGAGCGAGAGCGAGCTTAAAAAGGAAATATACAACATAAAATATTACGTGTGTGAGCTGTTCTGAAAACATACATTCATATATTGAAGGCATTACATCTGTAATGTTACAACTAACCCTTTATCAATAGTGTAAGAAATTGTTGTATAACCATTTAGGAGAGCCTCTTATCGTCAATCAACTTTTTTCCAGTATATTCATACATATTGATGTACATATGCGATAGGGCCCTTTGCAGAATGTGCATATATACACATGTACATACGTATTTGCACCAGCGTCGTATGTATATATGTGTGTGTATGTATACTGTGGGTACGCGTTTGTAAAAACGTGACCGCACGAGGGCTAAACATATGTAAATATGTATTTATATTTATTTTCTTATGTATAATGTATTTGAGGTAAAGGATATACATTTAAATTCGATAAAGGGTAATTTATGTTTAGGAGAATTTCTTTGCACTTATAGAATTATATTATACTGTAATAATAGCGAATTTTTCCAAGAAGCTTAGTAAATTTATGAACCAAAACATCCCTTATCTATTTCGGACGATATCCGTTTGTACATTAATGCAAAACGCATGTTCGCATTTGTGTACATATCTACATACTTACATACATATATACAGAGTTATGTATCAGTTAATAAAAGCTGCGACTTCCAGTAAATGGTACATGCACGAGTGTGACCGGCGAATGTAGCTTCTCTCTGTGAAATTTGATGCCGCTTACTCTGTGTGTAGAGTTGAGAATATTGCAAACGTTCCCCCCGAATGGGTATACAAATGTTCGCCTATTAACGCTTCACAGATAGAAAGAAACGGTAGATTTAGTTGCCCAATGAAATGTAATGTAAAATCCCTCCAAATTGTAAGAACAATTGATTTTTGCCATTTTTATCGGTAGTTTAGAGAAGTATTTCTATTTTATTTTATGTAATATACCTTGTTTTGTCAATCAATTTCAGAAAATAATGCTGCGAGAGATCTCATTTTTTTATGTTTAGTATCTTTTGTGTAAATTGTAACATTTGAGTCATTACTATATATTCTGAGTTTTTTTTTTTTATTTCTAAATACGGGTTGCTTAGGCGACTATTTTCTAAAATCAGAATGTAATGAAGATATGGTGAGAATTTTGGAATATGTTGAGTATGTGTATATGGATGTGTATACGTGTATCTGCTTATGAATATGTTTGAATGCGTATGTGTAAGCACTTATTTAATGTTCAAATGATACGGATAAATGTTAATATACCACTGTAATAATTTTTCATACTACAAAAGGTTGGATAGTAGCATTTCCTTGATTTGATTTGCTTGCCATTAAATAATTCATTTTTCTGTGATTTACCTAAAATTAAATTGAAATGTTATTTTTTTTAAGTAACATTTTTAGGTTTTTTGTTTTATCAATAATTTAATTATTTATTAATTTGATTTTAATTAAGTCTTAGTTGTTAGCTGATTGCAAAATTATTTAGGAAAAAATAGACTAAAAAGAATATTTTAGAAGGAATTTAACTTTATTATTGCTGTGCCCTATTTTGCTATGTTTAATTTTCTATTTAGACATTCAGATGGAATTTGAATGGGAATGGCAAATATATACACATAGTTAAAAAATATAAATATACAAAGTAGAAAACACATCCGAACATTAGGTTCTTATATCTTAATTATCATTTGGTCGAAATAATTTCTAGTTCCCCACCGCTTCGAAGGAGATACATGTAATTTTACCTGGAGCATAGATTACAGTTGCGAAAAAATAGCACCACAACTAAATTGTTTCTTTGTGATAAAAAACAAAGAATTTCTTATGTAAATTTTCAAATCAGATATAAATAAATATTTTTTGTAATGCCATAACGGCAGCAAAAAAATAAATGCGCCACTTACATATTACAGTTCAAGAAAGTTTCCTCTGTCAAGCACAGTTTGCAAAGGAACATTTCTACTTGCCACCCCAAAATAGAGGACAGATGAGATAAGAGTTGTAATATTTGGTGGAAATGGGTCTCGTTCGTTAATATGAGTCTTCCAAGCAAGAATTGGGAATCGTTTTGAAGTTGCCATACCTAAAACCAATTGAAAATCTGTGAGCTGATGTCAAAGAGACAGTTGCTGTTTTTTAAGCTATCCACGCATAACTTTGAAGAGTCCTGGAACGACTTTCAACACATTTCTTGTGAGGGTAGTGCTTTTATTTATTTTCCACAACTGTACATAATAAATGTACATTATTAATTGAACTAAAGTGAATATTCCACACAGTTTCCGGTTCATATTTAATAAACAAAAGAACTAGTTCAATTTCATGGTCGATTATATAGTGTTTAAATTAGGCAAAGAATACCCTGGTTATTTTGTTATATGTATTTGTCTCTTTTTACAAACACAATGTGTGCGAATACTTTTGTTTGAGTGAGTGAATTAATTGTTTATAGAATAAATTTTGAGTATATATGAAATACATACGAATACAAATTATGTATATTGAGAGTATATCAGAGTGATTTTGGAGTTGATTGAATGGTTTAGATGACATTTCAATATCGTGCTAATAAATCATATATAAATGATGTATTAATATGTTATCATTTATAGAATTTTGAAAAACACTCAAAATGGATTTCGTACAAGTGGCCGAGGAGGAGGGTGACGAGCCCATCGAGCTTCCAGCTGAAGAAGATGGCACATTATTAATATCGACACTGCAAGGACAGTTTCCTGGTTCATGTGGACTTAAGTACCGGAATATGGATTCAAAAGCGGTACGGGGTGTTCGCTCAAATGAAGGAAGACTTTTCCCGCCTTGTGTTGATTCGGGCTGGGGGGAATATGTCTACTTTTGTGTGTTTCCAAAAGGTATACCAAATTTGAGAAGTTCTGCCGAACAGCTCGACAGTCCTTATCGCCCCATATTGCCTCCCATAGAGAACAAACGTAAGAGCGACGATAACTTGGAAAATTCAACGGCAAAAACAAAACGTATTGAAACCCGTTTACGTTGCACCGACTTAATTGTATTGGGACTTGCTTGGAAAACAACGGAAGATAGTTTACGGGAGTACTTTGAGACTTATGGCGAGGTGCTAATGGCCCAAATTAAAAAAGATGTCAAATCGGGGCAATCGAAGGGCTTTGGATTTGTACGCTTTGGCTCTTATGAAGCACAAATGCGTGTACTCGCAAATCGGCATTTAATCGATGGCCGTTGGTGTGAAGTCAAAGTGCCCAACTCAAAGGTATGACAAACACTCTTCTATATTGAAAGATATGCAGCTTTAATTAATTACTGTTCTTCTGCTTTTTTCCTATAGGGTATGGGTCATCAAGTGCCATGTAAAGTATTCGTTGGTCGTTGCACGGAGGATATCAACTCCGATGATCTGCGGGAATACTTTTCGAAATTCGGCGAGGTAACCGATGTCTTCATTCCCCGACCGTTTCGAGCTTTTAGCTTTGTGACATTCCTTGATCCAGATGTGGCCCAATCTCTCTGCGGTGAGGATCACATAATTAAGGGTGAGTAACGAATATTTAGTGTCACGTAACATATTTGTGATTATGTGACCTTTATTAGGTGTATCTGTGCACGTTTCAAATGCGGCGCCCAAAGCCGAACAGAACCGGAGTCATCAGGCGCAAAATTACAGCTATAACACGGGCAATAGCTACGGGATGCATTCCTACCATCCGCAAGGGAATCACATGAACTCAGGCCGTAGCGGACATCACAGAGGTAATAACCAACACATTGCACACGGAGGTGGTGATAACACTGCAATCGGCAATAGTCACAGCAACATTGGCAGTGGTGGCTACGGAATGGGTGGAAATAATTTTGGTGGAAATTTAAACGGGGGTTACACGAACAGTAGCAATCACAATAGTGGTGGGAACATGAACCGTCAAGATGGTGGTGGCGGTGGTATTCCCTATAATAGGCAGAATAATTTTCATGGCATGAATCAGCCACACAATAGCAACGTAGGCAATGGTGGTTGGATGAACAGGGGACATTTGGACATGCCTAACCTACAAGCGTTAGGCATAAATTCTCAAGGATCCAGCTCTTCAAATCAAGGGCAAAACATGAACAACCCATTAGGCGTCGGACTTAATTTAAACTCATTGCCGATGAACCCTGCTTTGGTTGCTGCTGCGTTCAGTCAGTGGAGCCTTCTTGGCAATCAGCTGCAAAATCAAAACCAGGATCAGCAGGCAAGCCTTCTATACAATATCATTGTTTCAAACAAAAAACTCTTTCAGTTACTTCTCAGGGAGGCAATTTTTTATCATGGATGGCTCAAAACAGCGGGCAGCATTCCAACGCTTCCAATATGAATAACTCGGGTAGCCGCAAAGGACCAAACAATCCAAACAACTCCGGTTCTGGCGGCATGAACAAAGGCGACAGTTCAGCTTCCAATGAGCAGGTAAGCTTAAAACAGTCGCACTGCCGAGTATCTTCAGATTACTTATTTGATATAAATCGATTACAGAATGGTGGCCCTCCTGGCGGCAACTCTTGGTCAAATCAAAGCAGTGGCTCCCAAAACTCGGTCGACAAATCAAATTTTCTCTAAAATATATATATAAATAAAAAAAACACTTTGCCAATATGGTACGAATAAAAATATAAATTTTTAATTGAAATTATGTGTGTGTTGTGACTGTTATTAAATGACCTATTTAATTTGGTGACCCAACTCTAAAATTTCGAGATTTGTAGGGCGTAATTGGCAGTTTTCGGATGCTTCCACCTATTTTTCGATTTCGGTAACTCTAGTTTTACAATTGTAAGAGAATTTGATTTAAAACTGTTTCTAAAATTAAATGCAGTGGTATCATAAAGAAATCATGATCAACATGAAAGAGAGGGTATCTTAGAAACGTCAAAGTTTGAGTAATCATAATAATTACACACCGTCCGTGAAATAAGTTTAAATGTTTCATTTTGTTTCATTTTTTACATTGTAGCAATTGGTGTCAAATGTATGTCTCCAACTTAGAGTTCATCTTTTGACCGATTGTTTCTATGTGCGCTGATTCCGATCGGCTCCGATATACACTGCGAAATTCGATTAAAGGCAAATGATTTCATCCTTTAAAAATTTAAAATAGATTTTTTAAAATTTTATTTTCAACAAACGTTAGTTATTTTAAAAACACGTCAAATAAAAAGTAATTAAATTTCTAACATTAACATAACATTTTTTATTATTTTTTTTTGTTTTTAAAGTGAGGTTGAGGTGCGAAATTCCATTAAAGGCAGTCACTTTGTAGCCTCCGGAAAAGTAAGTAGGGCGTTATATGGTAATTCTTTTAATGGGATGATAATAAAATACATATTTATTTGTAGGTATTTTAAAGGTAGAAATAGATTAGATTAAAACAATTTTGAATGAGAATGTAATAAACACTCTAACCTGAGGAAATAGCTATGATCTTGGCTAACAATGATACTGGATAGGCAAATATCAATTAAATTACGTCGATCGGCATCTGGAATTGATAAGATATTAATAATTAAAAGAAAACTACAACAATGTTAAAAAATCGAACATCAAAAAATTTTCACACTGCCAAAAATTTGAAATTTTACGGGCTGGGCTGTATAAGAATACCGCAGCATCTAGACCCACATAGCCAGATTAAATATTGCAAAAGAACCTATGACCCTGATTAGAAAATTTAATTTTGATGGTCCAAATGATATTAGTTATTACTGGCTTGATTTGAAGAATTAGAGATTTTTTTCCTACTCGAAACAGTGGCGGTGGTTCACCCATGTGCTGGGCTGCATTCTGTAATCATAACAGGACCCTGATGTGTAAAATTTCAGGCATTATGAGATAGAGGATGGCACTTTAATAAATTTTTTTAAAACATTACCATCGCAATGAAAAATAAACATAATTTTTAAAATTAAACTGATTTCAGTTCATTTAATAATTCTTGTCGCTTCGGTGGATCGTATATTTTTAGTTATCGAAATGTCTGTTAAATACTGTGTGGAAATGGAAGGAATCGAAATGGATATTCAGGTCGGGCTGCTCAATGAAAATTGTGTTCCATTCCAGGTTCCAAGTTGGTTAAAGTGTTGCGACTGTTACGGAAAGTAGAGTCATTTCGTATGTCAGAACAAGTTTAAACTAGTATTTCGAAATTTACCTAGTATGGAGCACGCACTGCGAATTAAATTCATTCACCAGCAAGTACTTTATTTTATTGCCGGTCGGCGTTGCTGTCAACGATTTGCTTGTACATTTCGTCCACATGAGCTTAATATACTCGATATATATGCACGTGCACTCGGCTTACGTACCCAATATGTAATCTACCATGGACAGGGATGTATGAAAGTATTCAAGCGATCATGTATGCACTATTTAAATGAGCCAAAATCGCTCAATCTATGCCTATCAACCGTAATGGAAATAAGCACATTATTGTCGCTTCCAAGCAACTTGAGAATTGATGAGATGTGTGCTGATTACTTGGATCACTGGAGAGTTAAGATGCCGTTTCTTCATATTCCCTTAACAGCCTTGAAGCCGCCAATATCAATTCGCTTCAGACTGCAGAAGTATGGCAAGTATTTATCGAAATACGCAAGCGCTTCGTGTGTCCGCAGCATACTTGCGTTAATTTATTCGCATCGCGTTGTTGCCTTCAATGGACATCTTGCCGAGGATAAATCCGTAGTATTCCCACTACTAATTCTAGATGATGCGCAGTTGAAGAAAGCTAACTTATTTATTATTTGCATCGAACGAGAGAATATAGTCGCAGAATATAATAGCAAGCGACTCGCCCAGTGTTTGGGTGAAAATGTTGGCAATACTGTGGGAATACAAGTGCCAAAAATTTGTAACACTAGCTCTCGAACGCACATCGTCTACACAACGGCCCAATACTTTATGCGCTCGCTGTTTGGCAAGGACTGGAAAAAATTCGATCAAATTAGCCACATTGTGGTTAACGATGTACATCTGCACAATCCTTATACTGACATCTTACTTTCTGAGTTAAAACAAGCTGTTAACATGAATCAAAATCTACGCATATTATTACTTTCGCAAGCTTACAATTCGTCGGAATTCTTGAATTTTTTTGACGAAGGCTCTGAATTTTGTGTGAGTCAACCAAGCAAAACTGTCACGAGCATATCGTATTTGGAGGAAATTCACAGCTTCATTTCGTTGGCTAACATTCAAAAAGGACCAGAGGTATACAAGAAGAAGATGCAATTTCTAACGGAGAGTCACAGAAATAAACAAACCGATAAATGTCTGCAGTCTTACGAGGAACAGGGAAATGATGCGGCCTTTCGCCCATTGCTATATTCTATAAATTACGAGATGGTGCCGGTGAACTATAAACATTCATTAACGGGAAAGACAGCGATAATTATTGCCGCACAGTTGGCCAATGTTAAGCATATTCGATTGCTGTTGTTCATGGGCGCCAACCCAAATATTTTGGATAATAATCACGAAAATGCAATAACTACAGCTTTTTCTAAGGGGAACCAGGAATGTATTGATATTCTCCAAAATGTTGCGCTCCATGGCAACGTTGTGAAATACTCTAAACCTGATTTTGTAGATTACGACGCTATAATCAACATTATGTATCTTATATGCACAAAACCCAATTACGCACCAGGTAAGTTATACTCACAAATACGTAAATACATATTATTATATTGAAAATATATATAGGTTAAGTTATAATAAAATGCGCTTTAAAAAAAGGAAAGGTTCGGTTTACAATTCATGAAAAATAAATTCGGATTATCGTATAAACATGCGTGCACGATACACAAATTGGTCCATCTCTATGTGTATATCGATATAAGGAGCATTTGCAAATTGATGCAGCAAAAATTCATATTTGCATTGTTTAATTAAAATGAACACAGATCTAGAAAGCAATAAGGGCAAAGTAATTCCGGCAACGAAGCGACCAGATGGGACATGGCGCAAGGAGCGTCGTGTCAAAGATGGTTATGTGCCGCAGGAAGAAGTCCCGTTATACGAAAGCAAAGGCAAACAATTTGTTGGCCAAAGGGTAACTGGAGTGCCGGTCGGCATGTGCCCACTTTTAGCCGCTGAGATTAGAAAAGAGCGCGAGAAAAAGGAGAAGGCAAAAGTAAAGAAGGAAACAACTAACAAAGCAACAATAACAACGACAGCTGCAACAAAACCAACGGCGACGACGACAGATGCAAAAGATTCGAGCGAGATATCCAAGTTAACAAATACTCTGGATACTGCGCTAGCGCTAAGCGATGCCCAAGAGATTGATGTTGCCAAACAAATCAAGAAATTACGCAAGAAGTTACGAGAAATTGAGCAAATCGAGATTAAAATCCAAGCCGGGGATACAACTAAACTCGATAAAGATCAAATGGAAAAGGCGAAAAAGAAATCGGAAATTTTAAAGCAATTGAAGCAAATTGAGAACAAATTACCTGCCTGATAAATCGAATCATGAGTGTTCCACTTATATGAGATATTTTAATTTTAATTTCAATTCCATAACATTGCCTGCCTGTCCTGTTCTACACATGTCTGTTAAATAGTTTTAAATAGTTATAATTTAAGACAACAAATACAATATCTGTTTTTTTATGTGTCGGTCCAAATTTTAAACTTGATTAGCAACGATGGGGAATACCTTTTATTTAATAAATTACGCAACAAATGCAGTCTACACTTCTTCATTTTCATTTGTAATATGTCTATTTTTTCAGGGAACATTTTGGTCCTTTTACCGACGTACAATCATTTGGTTAAGCTGAACTATATGTTGTTGAGCCATTATTTAACAGTACATTTACGTGAATTGGCCATATTTCTGTTGCACGAGAACATGGACATGGACAATTTAAATGATTTAGTTAACATTCAAACTGATGCCGTAAAAGTGGTTCTGGCCACAGATATCGTTGGGTCCTTGCCACTACAGATTTCGTTTAGATATCTAATAGATACTGCCTGTCAGAGAAAAACCCACTATGATTTCAAGTTTAGCAGCACTGAGGAAAGATATGAATGGCTAGCTAAAGATTGTCTAATGCAACGGCTGCTTATGCTTGACCCTCAAGGTTGGTTGATTTATAATATAAATAATACTAGTATTTACAATATACATTTTCAGCTTGTGCTGAGAAACGCTGCTTTCGTTTAATCAAAAGAAATACATACGATAGCCTAGACGAAACTGGCAGGCCAGAGATGCAGACAATGCCACTGGATAAAATCTGTTTGATTGCCAAACTATTATCGCCAAATTCGATTATAAGTGAATACTTAAGTTATACGATTGCACCACCGCCGCTCATCAATATACACCAGACGGTGCAGTTCCTAAAGAAGATTGATGTATTGGATGATGTGGAGGATGTCACCTGGCTAGGCTGTCGATTGATAGATGTCCCAGTGCCTTGCCAGCTTGGACGTACACTAATTTATGGAATCTTACTGCAATGCTTGGATCCCATATTAACCATTGTGAGCGCCATGTCTCTGGATGATCCGTTGAGCATTCCCCTTATCGACGATATTGACTCCTTATGGGAGCAATACACGATTAACATACAAAGTCGAATAAAGGAGGAACGTTCTCGCCTGGCAGGCAATCAAGCATCCGATCACTTAATATTCATTCGCCTATATCAAGAATGGGAACGCCGTTTAATTAATAATACATTCCCATTATACTTGACAGATGAATATGAGTTTGTGTTAAATGGCTTCATGGAGCAAATTAATTTTACACGCATCAGTATTACTAGCGCTTTGCGTGCCGCTAACTTAATTCACAGCAATGGACAATTGAGTTGGTGTAGCATCAATATGATGTCGAATAAATGGTCAGTTGTGAAAGCAGCTTTAACGGGCGGCTTGTATCCCAACATTTGTGCCATAGATTATAAAATGAATGGCCTAAATTCGCCGCACTCGTTTCCCTTGTTTATGCATCCCAATACTGTGCTCCGTGACTTCTGTGAGCCTTTGAATATATCCTCGGAGCGAATCTGTGCACCATGGATGGTCTGTACTAAAGAGAAGACTAATATTAAATATGTAACCATTATTGCGCCCTTCACATTGGCTATGTTTGCTGGTATTTTTTATATATGTTTATTATGATGTACACTTTTGTAACTAATAGTTATCTTTACAGGCAGCAATAAATTGGGTCAAGAACAGATCACTGAGACGACGAGCCAGACGCGCATTCAATTTTTTATTGACGAATGGATTTGGATGGAAATGTTGAAATCTGATTTTAAGCTACTGCTGAAATTACGACGACTTTTCTTCAAAGGCTACCGCTATCTCTTAAAGCAATGCAGCGAACCAGATAAATGGCGCAGCGGTTGCAATATGATGGAGTATTATTCTCTACTGTCCACGACATTGATGAAAATATTCGAAAATGAGGATGCGTGTGCCGGCTTTGAAACGTGTCCAGACGTCGGCTTCGGAGCCAATTTAAAGCAACATAATCAGTACTTGCGAACAATTAACTCTCACTTTATTTGGCATCAAGAAATTGATGATAGATCCGCTATAATTGATAATGGAGATCCTTACAGTGTTGATTGCAGTTCACGCAAAATTGAAAGGCAATTTTTTTTGCTTCATACCGAAGATAGTCCCGATCAATTTTATCAAATGAGTGATGCAGCCTACATAGAAAAAGTGCTTGGAAAGTTTGCCAGGCCGATTGCGTCCCCCAGGCGACATATATATGTAATCTTATATTCCAAAAATCCAGCTACAATGCTAAGCATTTCCCGTGCCAAAATCCAAGAGAGGGAATTCACCCTTAAGGAATATTTTAGAAATACAATTCCAGTTTACGAAGTTTTGTAAGTATTTTTTTTTTTGAAGGAAATCTGTAATTAATTTATTTTTTTGACATCAATAATTGATTTTATTTGCCAGTTTGTTAAATGTATTAATTATTATTTTTAATAGGGAGGCCTGTACCAATTTGAATGTGACTGTTCCCAACTTTAGTGGACGCCTTATATCGTCTCTCATTGACAAAAGGGTTGGAAATTTAATTATGGATTTATTTGCATTTCGACACCATTGGATACACAAGTAAAAGTTTCTTTTAAATGTTACAATTTGTTATGTTGTAAAAAATACATATATATATAAATCGTATGTAGTATTAAAAACAATGAAGACAAGATTACAAAACGCACACACTTCATATAATGCAAGTAAAAATTTATGTTTAAATTGCAAATGAGATTTTGTTCTCATAGACTTTGTATAATACATTTGGTTTATTTTTACAACATATATCTTGAGATTATTACAGAAAAATTACATTATACATTCGATTACACAAATAGTATAATAATATACAACTAAATACAGTCAAGCTTCTCTAAAACACGAGCCATTGTAAAAAGGCAATTTATTCGAGACAAGTTTAAAAAAGAAAAGAAAATTAAACCACTTTGCACTCAAAAATGTACTTTGTAAGTGAAAAAATCATATTGTTTATCAAAATATTTCAACGAAAATGGAATGAATTTAATTTTAAGCGAGACTAATGTTTATTTCTTTTTGGTTAAGCACAAACAGTATTATGTGCAGTTCAACATCAGCTGAAGCGAACTTAATTTGTGTTTTTGTTTGATATACTTTTACCGAAATCGGATTTATAGAAATATGGAGTTTGAACTATGGATTTTGTATCTTAATGAAAATTAGATTTGCATAAGTTAAATGAGATAAGCACAACTGTATTTTTATTAAATAAACATTTGCATATTAATGGCACCCGCAAGATTTGACAATCATGTTGCGATACTTTTTCAAGTTAACATTCTCATCGTTGAGATGATATAGGACCGGCAGGGCGCCTAATTTTGTGGGTGCACAACATGGTTTCGGAACTCTTTTCGGTTCGAGCAAGTGCACCAAAGTTTGCACAATCGCGTGATTCGTCGCATTCATATGAGCGTTTAGTGGGAAATTGCATTCACCGCTGCAATAAAACGCGCCATAACCATCAGGTGCGATTATCCAATCGTGCCACCCCAGATCCTTAAAGTCAATGTAGAGTGTTTGCATTTGACAGCTGCGAGTATTTTCGATTACATTATCTACAAATGGATTTACAGGTGGCTCCGATTTATTTTTCTTTCGCTGGTGTACAGCGCTCCTTTTCGTTCTTTTTTGATTGCTATGTCCAGTGGTAGTAGTTGCACGGATCAGCTCAGGACCTCTGAAGAAACCAATCATAAATGGCTGATATTCGTCATCAACATTTACTCGGTGATGTATTAAACCAATATCATCTAATTTGATCTCTCGATCAGGTTTGTTCAGAGCATGTGCTCCAATGTAAATACCATGATTTTCTTTAGCATTTGTTAACCAATCATGCAAGGCTTCTGTGACATTCAGTTCCAGCCAACCCACATAATCGCCGGTGGTGTTAACGGAGGATAATGGTTCCAGGGTATTTTGCGATAATCCTCCCGTTTGTATCATATATACCGTAACTGTAAATTGCTTGTTTGTTGTCAACCATTTACCTTCATTGGAGTTTTGATAGATACGCAGCTCGGACATCATTAGGTAATTATCACTGGGCACATTCGTGACATCAAACCATAATCTTCGTCCGTGTTCGTGACGCATTTCCTCTACATTGAGATTTCGTTTATTTAGGAATGTCATTATAATATCACTCTCGTCTATCGCACGTTTATCCAGATCTGTTATAAGATTTTTATCATTTTCATCTTCCACATCCGCATCGCGTTTGGAGCGATGATGATCATTATTTTTTTTAAGTCCTTCTTCGGCCGTAATTTGATTATAAACATCGAGAAGAAATTTGGGTGCTGATTTTCTCAAGGACAAACCGTGGTTCTTATGATGTAAGGGACGATCGGATATGCCCAAGAATTCTAATATTTCATATGACACATCCAGCTTGTCATCGTCGGTAAGGACACGCTGCATAACTGTCTGATCCTTGCCATTATCTATGTAAATGCCAGACTGCGTAGACTGAGTATAAGGCACTGTTGAAATAATTAATAATAACCAAAGCATTGATGAAAAGGCAACTGATCGTGTCATGATTGCTTTGTATTTGTTTTAAGCTGCCAGCATCAAGTTAATATCCTGAAATTAGTTAATTGTATTATTTCCATTGTGTTTAGCTATTTATGTGTATATTAAAAATACCTACACACTTGTATTCGGCTCGTTGTATGTATCTTAATCTCATGGATGCATTTTTTTCTCAAAACCAGATCTACACAAGTTGGCAGGGCTGTTAGGGCGATCGACAGCTCATTAAAACTGCGCCACGAACTAAACTGGTTCCCTGAACAAATAATTTGCGAAATTCGCAATACTCAAACGAAAATATATAACTGAATTTATTTAACATCTTTGCAGTTTAAATTAAATCCCATCAATAGGTTAAAATCGCCATTTAATAAACTGTCATTATAATTTTGCAGAATTTATAAATATTCCTTTGCTCAGATTTTGTGTATGTATTGCATTGTATTTTTGCTTAGTAATTTTACTTTACCGAATCTGAAAAATATCTATTAATAATTACTGTGTTCAAAAAATCGTTAACGGCCTTTCGCGTAACTTATCACATCAAACAGCTCTTCGCCAAATCAAACCAGCACTGCATTTTGATCTTTATATCAATTTTCTAAAAGTTGTTATTTCAGTTAACAACAACAGGGTTAAACCCTGTGATTTACATCTTGTATAAAAATATTAATGCAGATGTATTTGTTAAGTGGTTCTTGGGAACATTATCGACCTATTACTTCCCGCCAATCAAGACCTCGATATCGATAATCGAACTATCGGTAAATAGTTATTTAATTTCGAGTAAAAATCAGCTGATCCCATATTGGCCAAACGCTTAAGCAGTTGGCAGCTCACTGTTTAAGAGAAACAGTCCGCAGCCAGTTTGTTGAGCGCGTGCAGATTTACAATTTTTTAAGTGAGTAAATACATGGCAATTGTGAAAAAATTGTTCGTGCTATTAAATGCAAACATATGTGTGCATATATATATATATGAATATATGTGTGTGTGTGTGTGCGTCGTATCTTTGTTATTAGGAAGTGAAATTCTACAAGTGTGTGATGGAGAAATTATTTATTCAATCGGCTAGGCTTGTTTTCAAATAATATAGTTATATATATGTATTACATATATTATAAATAGGCATGTGTCTTTTATTAGTAGTATTATTTATATATTTATGTGCTTTTATAAATGTGTCGTCAAAGCATATATATATATTTTTTTTTTTTCTTCTTGTAATTAATTAAACCTGTTTCAACTTCGTAGCCAGAATTAAAGCATGTCTTAGTTTAATACAATCTTGTGCATTTCTACATGTTTATGTATACGTACAGTTTCCATTCGATTTTTAATTAATGCAAAAAACACATCTGTAATATTGTATTGTAGTATTGAGAAAGGCTTTCAAGTTCAACGGCGATTCTTAATACAATCAATAGAAGTTGTAGCGCATACTCATGACACAAACATTTGTATAAATCTATATATATATAAATATATGTATGTGTATGATGTCACTATTTAATAAGTATGTAGGAATTTATGAATGTGGCATTCTCACGAATATTTCTACATAGATGGGTGCGTCAGGCAAAACTCGACAGTTGCAATGTTGTATTTATATTTACAAAAATTAATCGAAAAAGACAAAATAAGGCTAATGGAATATGGAATATGGAATGTGCCTGTGCATTTCAACAGTAATTCCCTTTCAACTATCATAACTTTGACCAAAACTAATCTAATTTTGAATCTCAATATGTAATTTTTTAAATTGATTTGTATTTTATGATTTTCCTAAATGTAGTCGTAACGATTAAGAAAATCTCGCTTCTCGGCCTTTTGAAATATTGTTTCTATTTTTGAATTATTATATATTTTAATTAACCAGTTGGCCATTAAGTAGGTCTCATTGCGTGACTTACAATAATTTTGACTACAAATGTATTTAATTACTTAACATAATTAAGAGCATATCTAGTGGGATTAATTAGAATGCTAATATAATGCCAACACTGTCAGCAGGTTTAATGTGAATCATTTTAGCAACACGCTTTCATAACTGAATCATATTTCTTTTGAAAGATAGACAGAAAATGGAGCAAAGTATGAACAAAAATTGTTTATTTCAAAAAAATTTAGCAACGTTTAGAATTCGAATTTTGTTTTGTGCAGCTTTTACTGTATAAATATAGATTAATCATTTTATTTTCTTTTAATCAGAAAAGGATTCAAAGATGGATGAGCTCAAAGGATTCTTCAGGCAGGCTGGCCAAGAGTTTCTCAATGCCGCTGGCCAAGCTGCTATGGGTGCCGCCAAGGATGTCGTTGGCTCTGTCATCAACGAGATCTTTGTTAAAAAGGAATCAGAAACGAAGCGAATTTTGCCAAGCATTAAAAACATGCGAGTCGTAAGTGGTCTACCTAAAAAACAAATCAATTACAATCGAACTACTATACAACATACAACAACTAACAGTCATATAATTTGCGCATACATTGATATACTATCTCTTATACACTTTTAACATTTTTGACAAAACGATCACATAAAACTTAGCGACCCTTGCAAGCCGATGCACCGAAGCATCGCGAAACTTATTTTTATGGTAATGTAAGTACTTCAGTTGTGGTGTCCTTTCCGCAATGACATCAAATTGCCGTCATACTTCTCTCTGTGTGTTCGTTCTTTTTATTGCAAACTACTTCTATTTTAAATTTACACCAATATGTAAATGTATATTATCTTGTACATGATAATCATGACTTACAAATCCAAACATAACATAACCGAAAAGTTATAAGAGATAAATGAATGTGGTAATACTTTAATTTAAATTACTATTCCCATGCATTTCACCTAAATCGAAACAAAGGAAGGAAAGGTATGCAAGCGTTTGGGAAATAGCTTTGATTCTAGTTTTCAATTGTAAAATAAGTGAGAACATTGCAGTCCGGTCGTAACCGACTGCATAATTATCTGATACCTGTGTTATACCAGCAAATCAACTTTTTCTGGGGGTACGTTGAACCGTTGCATAATTCTTACTGTGTTTTTTCTATTTTACGTCTCTAGCTCTAAAATTACGTTTGATGCAGGATTTTTCAAAATTTCCAATCTTAAAAGGAGGATTGCCCAATCCTGGCAATCTACCTTTTTTTGGTGAATCTAGATTTCTAATGTTAGAAATCTTTTAGATCTATGATATAGGTTTTTTATAATATTATAAGTTGCCTTCAAAATTGGGATAGCTCAAACATTTTGGAAATTTGATTTTTGAAACATACGATCACATTTCGCTCACAACGCATGTGTGAATAACATTATTTTTGATCTTAAATTTTTGTAAAAAGTATACAAAAAAAAAAAGTGTACAAAAGTAAATCTGTACAAAATCATGTTTTCAATTTCACAAATAATATAATTTTCTTCGTCGCTTTTCCTTATCAAGTCTTTTACTCTTTAAGCAATGTTTTAATTTGAAATACACATTTTGATGAAATATTTTATTATAGATTTTTTAGTGAAAATCTCAGTATACCAATATATAAGTTCATTTGATATTAATTTTAATGCAAAGTTTATTTACATTTTAATTCATTCATTCAAAAAAATAATCATATAACTTCCAGTTAACAATCGTATATCGGTGGTTAGCTTGTGGTTGAATTCCACATTCAATTGTGGTATATCCAAGTACGACCGTGAAGTAATTTACGTTTTTGAATAAAGTTTGATAAATAATGCAGCTTTGTTTTTGTGCAAATTTTGCTAACTTTCTCTGATGTAAGATATTTTCAAAGAGTTGTACAAATCATTAACGCTTAAGCGATAAAAGTCGAAAAGTGCTATATTATTTCTGAGCGGAACATTTCTATTTCTAGCAAAAACAAATTAGTAAATAAATCTATAAGCGTATGTAAATATATCAATAAGTAAATGGGTCGGGAAAGACATTTCCGATTCTTAGGGGTGAAGCGGTGGTCGTGGTCCGGATATTTATATGCCGATCTTTGAAGTACGTTGCCAACAAGATATCAATAAATTTTTGGTGAATCAAGTTTTAAATTGTGAATTGGGAGATTTGTGGTTTTATATTTCAAGTCTCTAGCTTTAGGGGTGTCGAAATAAGTTGCGTTCATCCAAATCCAGATAGCTTCACGGTCATTGTACAAAACCAGTATACTCGTATACCTTCGGTATCAGGTTATAATGGTGTATATTTAATAATTGTAAAGTGTTGTCCATGATATTAAAAAAAAAAAAATTGTATTTCATTGTGTGTCATTCAAATGTAAAAAAACGTAAGAAACTAATAATCTCTAGTTGAGCAGCAGTTAAAAATAAGTGTATATTTCTAGCTGGGTGAAACCAGTTCCAGTCTGGGTCCGTATTCAGAGGTGCAGGATTATGAGACACTGTTGAAGAACTCCCTGATGAACGGATCGCTGTTCGAGGATCCACTTTTTCCGGCCAGCAATGAATCGCTCATGTTTTCGCGTCGTCCAGATCGCCATATTGAATGGTTGCGCCCTCATGTAAGTTTCCATTACCTCAGAAGAATCCGTTGTTGTTGATAAAAAATCGGAAACTTTTTCTATCTACCACAGGAAATCGTTGAGAATCCGCAGTTCTTTGTCGAAGGCTACTCAAGATTTGATGTGCAACAGGGCGAACTTGGAGATTGTTGGTTATTGGCTGCCACTGCAAACCTTACACAGGAATCATCTTTGTTTTTCCGTGTAATTCCACCAGAACAAAGTTTTGAAGAGAACTATGCGGGAATATTTCACTTCCGCTTTTGGCAATACGGTAATAATTATTAAACAATGATTTCATATCAGAATATAAGTTGGAACACTTTTATTTCTAGAGCCTTTTTTGCTCTTTTTAAGAGTGTCCAATTTATAAGTTAAAATTTAAAATAGAAAATATGTTAATTAAATTGATATCCATAGGTAAATGGGTCGACGTTATTATTGATGATCGTTTGCCTACCAGCCGTGGCGAATTACTTTATATGCATTCAGCGGAGAAAAACGAATTCTGGAGTGCACTCCTGGAGAAGGCATATGCCAAGTAGAATTATAATATATACAGACATTATTGGATTATTATTTGATTAATGAGTATACGTACACCTTAGGTTACATGGATCTTATGAGGCTCTTAAGGGAGGCACTACATGCGAGGCCATGGAAGATTTTACCGGTGGTGTCAGTGAATGGTATGATTTGAAAGAAGCACCGGGAAATCTATTTAGCATACTACAGAAAGCAGCCGAACGTAACTCCATGATGGGATGCTCGCTTGAAGCAGACCCCAATGTGACAGAAGCTGAGACACCACAGGGCTTAATTCGTGGACATGCCTATTCCATTACAAAGGTTGTATTAATAAGTCTTCTCGAATTTTCCCAATCTGAAGTCAAGGATAAAACTTAATTGATAGGTTTGCATGATTGATATTGTGACACCAAATCGGCAAGGCAAGATTCCAATGATTCGCATGCGTAATCCATGGGGAAATGAGGCAGAGTGGAATGGTCCGTGGAGCGACAGTTCGCCGGAGTGGCGCTATATACCGGAAGATCAGAAACAAGAGATTGGCTTGAACTTTGACAGAGATGGCGAATTTTGGATGTCATTTCAGGATTTCTTAAGTCACTTCGATCGCGTCGAATTGTGCAATTTATCACCGGATTCGTTATCGGATCAGCAGCAAAGCGCCACGCGTAAATGGGAGATGTCCATGTATGAGGGTGAATGGACACCTGGCGTAACAGCAGGTGGTTGCCGTAACTTCCTGGACACTTTCTGGCATAATCCTCAGTACATCATTTCTCTGGTCGATCCCGACGAAGAGGACGAGGAAGGCAACTGTACAGTTATTGTGGCGCTAATGCAAAAGAATCGTCGATCCAAGCGTAATCAGGGCATGGAATGTTTAACAATTGGCTTTGCAATTTACAATTTAAACGATCACGAGCTTGCAGTTCGTCCACAAGGACTGGGTTTCTTCAAATACAAGTCCTCAGTTGGACGATCGCCTCATTTTATTAATACGCGAGAGGTACGTTGAATTCCATTGACTATATATCTTAATTAAAATGAGTTTTTAATCTTGTTTAAATAGGTATGCGCTCGGTTTAACTTACCTCCCGGTCACTATTTGATTGTGCCTTCAACATTCGATCCAAATGAGGAAGGCGAGTTCATCATTCGAGTCTTTTCAGAAACTCAAAATAATATGGAGTGCGTATACAATGCAAATGCAGAAGAGTTTGTATATTAGATATATAATGCAGCTGCAGATCGAAATCATTCTATTCAATCTATTTGAAATATGCAAATATTCAAGGGGTGTGGGTATGTGACTAAATGCATGTATATAATTCAATTTATATCATAAATTTAATCTTGAGGGTAGCTAGCTGTACTGAGTACTTCTATATTATTATTGGCTTTTATTATAGGGTAAAAGACCTCAGCGCCTTTTTACCCATAGACATAAAGTATTATTTTTTACCGTCCCGTCCTTAAACGTACGTCTAGAAATGTTGTATACGTATTCTAAAAAGCTCTAACAGTTTATATATTTTATTTCGATCGAATACTAAAACATAATTATAAGAATTCGGCGTTAACTTAAAAGAAATTCTATTCAAAACAAATTGGAGAATTTATAAGATTCTAAATGGTTTTTTCGTAATATTTTTTAAATTACTAAGATATTAAATGTTTTCTTGAAATTATATGTATATGCCGTGCTTACAAATATATGTTTGAAATAATAAATACAAAGTAAAGCTCCATTACAATTTTTTTTATTTAAAGTTAAACAAATATATCATGCACATCAACAGACAATGTTATTTTAAGTTGTAGAATAAATATAAAGTTCCAATTCATTTTTTTCAAGAAAACATAATCTGAAAATTTTAATTTTCTCCCCTATCAAATATATGTAAATATTAGAATTCCAACTAATTTAAAAAAATGGCAGATTCTGCTGTTAAACAATATGAATTCATTGCATTTTCATCATTCAATTCATTTTCCACTTTAATACAGAGAGAATGATGATCATGTTGGCTATGGAGACAAAACGGATAATGTAAGTTCAAATATATACTTTGAAATGCTTCACTATTTCGAACAAATTTATGGCTTTAAAGGTAGTGCCTGGTTATCCAACTCCAAAACCGATGGATCCACAAAAAGAAAGCTTACGGCGATTATTTGACAGTATTGCTGGTAAAGATATGGAAGTAGATTGGATGGAACTAAAACTAATTTTGGATCACTCAATGCGCGATGGTGAGTTTACAGTGCTTTTATATAGTTGCATATATATAAATATATATATAACCTTGTGTTCTATTCGAATTTTAGATTTGCCAAAGCCTGTAATGTTTTCTCGCCAACAAGCTGTCAATGCATTTGAAACTCAGGCAGGCACTGGAGATGATGGTGGTAATCCCTGTGGAATTCTTTCACTTATTTGTGGACCATTCCTGAAAGGTACACCATTCGAGGAGCAACTAGGAATGAATGATCAGTCGAATAAAAGGCTGATAGAAGAACAACCAAGAGGTAATAATGCTAATTATATGAGTAGGTGTGAAGAATAACAAATTTGAAACACATTCCCATAGCTCCCATTGTTGACGAGACTCATGGCTTTTCCAAAGACGTTTGCCGTTCAATGGTGGCAATGTTGGATGCCGATAAATCTGGAAAACTTGGGTTTGAAGAGTTTGAGGCCTTGCTTTCGGATATTGCCAAATGGAAAGCGATTTTTAAGACATACGATACCGAAAATTGTGGAAGGATATCAGGATTTCAGCTACGTGAAGCACTTAATTCAGCAGGTTATCATTTAAACAATCGTGTCCTTAATGCCTTGGGACATCGTTATGGATCGCGAGATGGCAAAATTGCATTTGATGATTATCTCATGTGTGCAGTGAAGATTAAGACATATATTGGTAATTGAGCAACAGAAAATAAATGATCATAATTTCTAATACACTTGACATACTTGCAGAAATATTTAAAGAGAGAGATGCCGAAAAGAACGAAACAGCCACATTTACCTTAGAGGAATGGATCGAACGGACAATATATTCTTAAACACTATCACCTATAGGAAAACTATTTCATCTTTACAAAAATACAACTATCAAAAAAATATACGCATACTATCGTTCATTATTATGTAAACAATTTATTTGTTAAACAATTGTCTTTATGTAGTTTTTATACCGTTTACATTAAATATATAGTTGTGAAGCTTGGGATTTATTTTTTTACTAATATCGAAATACCAATACCAAATTTGATGACTTAATTAACTTAATAAGTATTGCAAGCATACCGATTAAAAAAAATTTTGCTTGTTACTGTTTAAGCGAAATTCGAACTTTTTTACAGTAGCTATTTTTAATTTTTTAAACTAAAAAATAAACTGCCAGATCAATAAAAAACATAATAAGCACCTTTTATTTTATTCCTTGGAAACTGGTGTAAGTTTTCAGTAAATAATGTCTGTATACACAAGTTTTTCAAAAAACTCCTAATCTGCATGTAGCAGCTATCATCTTTGACTACTTATTGTGCTTTGAAGTTGCAACGTTTGAAGAAGCAACAAAATCATTATTAATCTTAAATCCTCAATTAAGTTCCAGTGGGCAAAATCAAGCTTTTAGTGCCCCAATCGCAGCGGCTTTTCAAACTCGTTTGGGCAGATTTTAAAATAAATTAGTAAAAATTAGAGTGTTAATAATAATCTGTATATAGAAATAAGTACAAAGTCACAGTTTTTTTAATATTATTTTTTTTTTGTAATTACATAAACATATTTTATATCTTAGATGTATTTTTGACTACGTGACGATTTAATTATGAATTTTACTGCGGCCGGCCGACGTTGAATGTTCTTCACACTTTATGAACATTCCATATATGTATGTGGTATATGTAAGTAAGTATGAGTTCTTGAGATGAATTGCGCATTTATGAAAAAAGCACATGCTTGATGACATATACGTATTTTGGTTTGTTATATACAAAGAAAATTAGCATTTTTGTTTTAAAGTTAAGAAGTGGACATTATTTATATGAAATTTAAACACAGGATAGTCTAGGAAAATTAGTAGTTTACAGTTTATGCATGGCCATGTAAGGCGGATGTGTTACAATACATATGTTCAGCTGAATTATTTAACGTGTCTTCTATTATTTTCAATGGTTCATTTGATTCATGGCTTAAATCATTTGGTCTGTGTAAGCTGCCTTGAGTTATTCCGTCACCAACAATACCACTGCTACGTGCCGTTTGTAAATGTTGTGTGTTGAAGCCTTGTTGTAGATTTTCATTATCATATAGACTGATGTCAGCCACACTGCATCCAATGGTGTTTAACGATTCATCAGCAATAGCATTTTCGGAAGCTAATTTAACGGATTCACAGATTAACGATCCGCTTGATTCTTTTCGAGCAAGCTTGCTGAGATTTCTCGCTGAGAACGATTGATAACGATTCCTTATTGAATCGACTACATCAAATAAGTTCTTTGCATCCATGGCCAAGATATGTGCAGCAGATAACATACTCCTTCAAGCAAAAAATATAAAATTTATGAACAAATTTATTTCTCATATTAAATCTACTTACTTGCGATATTCATTATCCAGCGTAGTATCACTGTATTGATGTGCTAAGTGCATTGCTGAGACTAACTCATGCATGTCTTTGGACAGAACTTTATGCGCCATCTCCACTTCTCTGTAAAAAACACATATTATATCATTAAAAATCATGCACAAAATTTAATAATAATATATTACTTTAAAGCTTGCGGCGGAAACAATATAGAAATGTTATCGACTGATTTAAGTAAATTTCTCAGCTCCACTCCAACATTCTTGACTAAACTCAAGTAGCCATCGATGTGTGATTTTTCCACACCTTGCGAGAGCACCATTATTGATTTTACCACCGATGTGGTAGCACAGTAGACCTCATCATTTGCACGATTTACTGGCCGGATTCCATCTTGATTTTCACCAGACTTTGCAGTGTCTTCTACAGCCGTTAAAGACGACATTAAGTAATCAGATGAAGATTTATTTAAGTTAAGTGGATTGACATTTGGATTAGGTATCTTTGGCCTTGTGTTCACACTCGAACAATCAGGTAAGCTTGTCGGACCTCCCAATAACGAATCCGATTTGAACGATTGATGTTTTAGCATAACATCGGCTGGAGTTGGGCTGGAACGCTTCCTCTGTAATTCCAATAGTATAGTGGTTGGTTTTCTAGTAACAGTTCACAATTCATTTTATTATCAACTTACGACCAATTCCTCTTGATATAGCCATTCACCATCGCTATTGCTGTCCTTGCGTTGCTGCCATAGTTTTTCGCTAATTGGTTGGGGAATGCTCTATAATTGGATATTGTAATTTATCATTAGTGACTGAGGAAAAGTTCGACATATTAAAAAATAACTTAAAATTTAAATGATTATATAATGAAAAGAATATAAAACGAAAAGGAAAAGGAAAAAAGGCGTCCCGTTGTCATGTGTCATCCAGTCCAGTCAAACCTGATTTGCCACATCAGTGTTTAATTGCATGCAAGTGGCTCCTTCCAAAATTTCGTTCTTGAGTTCAACCTGGAGCAGGGTAGGAAGCGTTGTCCATTGGCGCTCCCATTTCCGTGGAATATCATCTGTGTCATGCATTGCATATTCTATGCCAAAGCTGCTTTGCTGAACATTATAATCTGGCGGAGTTTGATACGAACTCATTGTGGACGGATGTAGCATTGCGCTGGCTTCGCTGTTCTGTTTCACAGACACACATGTTTTAAGGCCGACGCCACCGAAGTCATATATTTCTTCTGGCAGAGATTCGCATTCGATTGATGCTTTCATTTGTTGACGATATACATGGAATATGCCTTTGCGTTCCATGCTCCTCGAACGATCCGACAAATTTGTGGCTGGTTTATGGAATATCATATTTTGCGCTGCCATTAAAGTTTGATGACGCTCCAAACTGCCACCCTTTGAGTGCAATGCCTTTTCCATTGGTGGTACCTGGTGCCTTTCGAGACTGCCATATAAACTGTAGCCTGTAGGAGGCCGGGCCGTTGATGCCTGCATTTGATCCATATGAAAGTCATTTTCCGTATGTGGTGCACAGATAATGAAATTATTTTTAAGTGGCAAATGCTCGGACGATAATCCAGATACCTGAGGCTTAATATTCATGGGATGGAAATTAGCTGGCATAGGAGTCGAGTCAAATGAGCTACTGACAGATGATGATGTAGATGGATTTAGATTTTGAGAAGAGGGGCTATTAGTTGGAAATTTGTTTTGATGTTTCTCTGAATCGGCAACAGGATCAAGTTTAAGGAGCTCGGCTGCAGGGAGTTTAGTTGTTTTAAGCGAATGATTCGATTTAGTGACATCGATTCCTACGGCTAAAGTATTAAATACCGAAGCTGGTGTTGTGTAGGCCGCCGGATTAATGCCACGCTTTTGATTATCCATCATTAGTCGGGCAAGGACTGCTGGACTTTGGGCAACAATATAGGTCTGCGGTACAGTCCTATTTTCTTCGTTGACATTCATTAGGCTTGGCATATCTGTAATCAATTTTGAAAAATTATTAACAATGTTGTGCTTCATATACTATTACCAAATTATTACCAGTATCATTTACTGTTCGAGATGGCTTCAATGGAGGAATGTCGTTGTCCTCGCCGCCTAGCCAAGAAATACCTGCAACACGTCGGTGCTCTCGCCTCATAGTTTCGGACGAGCTGATGCTATCTTCTAATAAAATTTCACTGGAATTTATAAATGACAGCAATTAAAATCTTTGTGAGCTATAATTTTGTTTGTTAACATACTAAAGTGTTTCCTTAATACGCTTAAAGTTCGGCCTCTTCAGCGGTTCGTAGGCCCAACACTGTGACATTAGTGAGTATAATCTGGGCGGACAATTGGGTGGCAAAGGCAACCTCTCTCCATTTTCCAGCTTTGTGATAACATCACTATTTTTCACGCCTTGAAAGGGTTTGACGCCCAGCATCAGAATCTCCCAAATACATACACCTGATAGACAAATGATAAATGGTCAGGCTTAAATATTTATAGCTGTTTTCTATATATCACCAACCAAACATCCAGACATCACTAGCTGTAGTAAATCGACGAAAATTTATTGACTCGGGAGACATCCATTTTATGGGCAGCGCAACTGAAATCACAAATTTATAAAGTTCGTATCCGCTTCGGCTTTGACGATTTGCTAACCTGTGGGCGTTGAGTGATAATACGATTGATCAGAAACCCAGCGCGACAAACCAAAATCAGCTAACTGAAATTATATATTTGTTAACATTAAGTATGTATTCATTTTCCATTCTAGTTCTTTTTCACCTTGACACAAGTGGGTGTGCTCACAAGGACATTTCGTGCCGCAATGTCTCTGTGAACAAACTTCTTCGATTCCAAGTAGCTGAGTGCCGTTGCCAACTGATAGCAATATTTAAGTAGAACTCCGTGTGTCAACCTGGCAAAAGACAAGCCATTTACAAATTATTACAAGTAATATTGATTAGAATCATATTTTGTAAATACCTTTCACTGTTCGTCTTTAAGTACGCACGCAGCTCGCCCAGCTTGGCCAATTCCATCACTATCCAAATGGGCATAATACTGCAAATACCAATCAATCTTATAATGTGCGGATGATCGAATTTTTGCATTATATCTGGAAATAAGCAAGTTCGAAATGAGTACAGTATAAATTAGTTTTGGTTTAACTCATTTACATGCTTCGGCAAGAAAATTTTCTGTCTTTTCTGGGTCGTCATTGGCTTTACAGGTTTTTACAGCAACCTGGATGACATCATATTTGGCATCGATATTGCTTGATGGATCACTCTCATTTGCTTTAATCTTTTTAGCTGATATTGGTATTGTGTACGATCCAACATAAACGTCTCCAAATTGGCCAACGCCAATTTTCGCACTAAGTACTATTTGAGACCGATCCAGCTCGTAATTGCGCACTAAGAAATTAATGACAAAATTACCATTGGAACTTCAGGTTTAATCTGAGCCTTTGCTTACCTGTGGGTGTGGAGTAATCCCCTTCTCCTTCTAATAAGCCAATTTCAGCGTAATCATCTGTTAGCATAGGTTTACTTTTACTAGGTGACGACGTGGTTGCATCGTTGGTTGTTTTTGTTGTGCTTTCAGCATTGTTTAACCTTGATTCGCGTTGCCATATTGTAAATCCCAGATCTTTCGTTAATAGTCGGCAATAGCCATCAATAAGATCAGCAATACTCTCAGCAGTCTGTGAAATGTTTCATAATAATTGTTACAATGCATGGTCAAAAATGTTGTATATTATACTTACATTAACCCCGTTACACGTTATTATTAATGTTTCCGCAATATTCGATGCAGAAATTTTGATTTGCGTTTTGATCTTTTGACAATTGCAATTTAAATTTTGTTGTTCCGCTTCGATGGCCAATTTTTCCTTCGGGAGAGCGCAGGTTTTAATAGCAACCACGTCTTTAAACTGAGCCACATTCCTTAAACTTGCTTGTGGATGTGTCTGGTAAGAGATTCCTATACATTTAAACACGCGTTAGTTTCAAATTGATAAGAAATTAATGAGAAATTAAAATTATTACCAATATGCGGACCAACGTGTAGGATTCCAGATATGTTCCAAGCAGAGCTCAAGGTAACCGAAAATTGTTCAAAATCGGTTAGGAAAAAGTTTTTCAGAAGATGGAAGAACCTGTTTTTGAAAAATATGCGAATTAAATATTAAACTGATGCGGTTAAGGAATATGAATACATACTTCGTCAAGTACTCAATGTCATTGTAATTGTAGACCTTTTTGTATCCAACTTGGATCATTTTCTTTAGATTCTTTGGTTTTGTTGTGCTTATCACAGATTGCGGAATAAAACATTTAAATCCAATTTCTTTCTCTATATAATCGATGTGTTGCTTCTTATCGGGCGCCTTAAGCGTTATATTTTTGAAATAATGACGTATGCCCAAACAGCAAAGTTGAACTGCTAAATCGGCGTCAACAGCGGTTAGATTCGCTTGAATATAATCGTCCTTTACCTAAATAGCACATTTTGATTACTGGTTATCGAAAAGAAATTTAGTTTAATTTTCACCTGATCAAAATAATAGAAGCAAGTAGTTTTGTCTTCATCGAAGAGATCTTGAATCTTGTGGGGCACATAGCGTACTCGCAGCTCCACACGCCACACTCCTGTGGTTACAGATCGTCGTCCTTGATGCGTGCTCTTGCATTCTGTTAGGTTTGCTTTTATCGGATCGTTGTTGGGACAATCGATATTGGAGCATCCCGGTGAGAGTATGTGCGACAACACCTTGTCCATTAACGTTGTCCGTGCTAACCATAAAACCTGTTTTGCACATAAATACAATAAATATTATAGGTAATAATTCCCGGATTCATTTAACAACATACTTCTTTGGTAATCACATTCAACATGCGACATGCATAACGCTGAATGCTTGGAGGTGGTTGGCCATCTTTTCCAAACTCCTCGACGGTTTTCCTGATTATGTGGAATACCGTTTCATTTTTATTGAACGCAATCGATTTGAAACTCTTGTTGGGCATATGCACATGGAGCACATAATCTTCCGAATGGGCTAAGATTTTCAAAATTAGTGCAAATTTATTAGACAATTACAAATTTTCCAAAGTTGATGCAAATTACTTACACTCATTGCTCTTATGCGGCTGATTGATTTGGTTGACTTCCGCAGTGTTCATTTTTCAAATAATATCGCACTGCTGGCGATTATATATATGAATGCACCACCTATTAAATTTATGCAAGCCAGACTTTGGTTATTTTTAGGCATTTACATGGCATATTTTCCGTTTATATATATTCCATCACCCATATGTTTATTCTATAACACCTGGACTTGCTCTCTGAAATCTGCAATGATGTCTGTCTCAAACTCTGTGATCTAATCTTTATGTCGGATTCTATGAGATTTATGTACATCGTATTGACGTACTTTAATATACATTTTTATATACATATGTACAAACGCATACATACACACACATATGAAACTCGAATATTGCAATATGCGCTTGCTTAAAAAATATATGTGCCCTAGCAAGTTGGCTAAAACTCCTGTGAATATCAAACATTTGCACATACAGCAAACGAATTTTATATCAACTGTGCGTTCGGCAGTATTTAGTTATTTAATAATCGTAAAATTTGAAAACAGTAATTAATTCCTCTTACAAGTTCTTCTTCTTCTTAAATAATTCTATTCATAGGAGTGTCTGTCAGTTGTATATTTTACTGGCCTTTGGGCATTCACACAAAACGAATTAAGAAAGAGAAGTGACGTCACAAATTTACACTGCATATATAAGAGCATATATTTTTTCTAAATTAGTTTTACTAAAACATACTATTTTGTATGTTAAGTTTTGGTTTGGTTTACTTAACTGATACGTACCATGCATTATAAGATTTTAAAATCGGGAAACATGAGAACGGATGCAGTATTTCCAAATATATCAATGTTTTTTAATGTTGCCTGATTCATCGATAAGACTATTCGATATCTTCATATCTATTATCAATATTTTACTTTGGCCAAGCGTAAGCGTCGATTAAAGAGCAACCCTATTAAATTGTGTGTTGGATTTAAGAAATATTAAAATTTCGTGCAGATGGTGAATCTTGTAAATAGCTTACAAGCAACTATGTGAGTACAGTGAATAGCATTGCATAAGTCTGAACGCATTAAGCAACATTTTAATTGGTGTGCTAAAACCATTTGCGTACCATTTGTACACGTCTACAGAACAAAAAATGTCGGACTCTGAAGTCAGCAATATGTCAGACAGTGGATCCGAAGATGGATCGATATCGAACAAGTCGCAGCAAAGTGTTCGATCCAAATCCGGTTTTCGCTCAAGGTCAAGATCTGTATCCCGATCCAGATCTCATTCTTCTCGATCCCGTTCCCAATCCGTGCACTCCGGATCAGGATCTGATTCCCCACAACCTCAAGGTGGACGCAGTGCACACCGTCGCAAATCTGAGGACTCTGAGGAGGAAGACGCGTATGGCGAGGATATAGACTCTGAGGAATATGAGGAGGAAGAGAACGAGGATGATCATCCGAGAAAGAAGAAGAAAAAAGAGCGCTTTGGTGGCTTTATAATTGACGAAGCTGAAGTGGATGACGAGGTGGATGAAGATGACGAGGGTGAGGAGGGTGCCAACGAGATTGGCATAGTTGGCAATGAAATTGATGAACTGGGTCCAACCGCCAGAGATATTGAAATCAGAAGGCGAGGCACCAATTTGTGGGAGTAAGTTTTGAGCGATAAAAAAGGGAATTTTAATTAATAGAATTTGTATTTGTACAGCACTCAAAAAGAGGATGAAATTGAGGAATATCTAAGAAAGAAATATGCTGACGAATCAATGGTTAAGCGTCACTTTGGTGATGGTGGCGAGGAAATGTCTGACGAGATCACGCAACAAACTCTTTTACCAGGCATCAAGTAAGTAAACCTCACAAATATCATCCGTATTTATATTCCAAATCCTTAACAAAGGGATCCTAATTTATGGATGGTGAAATGTCGAATTGGTGAAGAGAAGGCGACTGCATTGCTGTTGATGAGAAAGTTCCTAACATACTTAAATACCGACGACCCATTGCAAATCAAATCAATCATTGCACCCGAAGGAGTGAAGGGATATATCTATCTGGAGGCATATAAGCAAACGCATGTTAAAAGCGCTATTGACAATGTGGGTAATTTGCGTATGGGCAAATGGAAGCAAGAAATGGTGCCCATCAAGGAAATGACAGATGTGCTTAAAGTCGTTAAAGAACAAGTTGGCCTGAAGCTTAAGCAGTGGGTGCGCTTGAAACGTGGCTTGTACAAAGATGATATTGCGCAAGTGGATTATGTGGACTTGGCACAAAATCAAGTGCATCTGAAGCTGCTTCCTCGCATCGACTACACTCGAATGCGCGGTGCCTTAAGGACAACGGCAACGGTTTGAAATAATTACATTGATGAATGTTTGTGTATGCTAATGGAGTATTTGTATTTTAGGAGTCTGATGATTCCAAGCGTAAGAAGAAACGAAGACCGCCAGCAAAACCATTTGATCCAGAAGCTGTTAGGTATGCGATCCATTTAAAACGCCTTAAAAGTCGTATTTGAAATATATACCTGTAGGGCGATTGGTGGAGAAGTTCACTCGGATGGTGATTTTTTGCTGTTTGAAGGCAGTCGCTATTCGCGCAAGGGATTTCTTTATAAAAATTTTAACATGTCTGCCATTTTGTCCGAGGGCGTAAAACCTACGCTTGCCGAACTGGAACGATTTGAAGAAACCCCAGAGGGTAAAGTTGACAATTACTTTAAATAAGAATGTGCAATTTAAACGAGTCTTATTTATTTTGTAGAGGTTAACTTGGAAATAATGGCTAATGCTAAAGATGATCCAACTGCTGCCCATTCATTTTCGATGGGCGATAATGTTGAAGTGTGTGTGGGTGATTTGGAAAACTTGCAAGCCAAAATTGTGGCAATTGATGGCACAATGATTACAGTTATGCCAAAGCATCAAGATTTAAAGGTATATTAGTATTAATATGTGAGTTTATTAATTAAAATTGTAATAACTCTGTTTTCACTTGTAGGATCCTCTCATTTTTAAAGCTAGCGAATTGCGTAAATACTTCAAAACTGGCGATCATGCAAGAGTCTTAGCTGGACGATATGAAGGAGAAACTGGACTCATCATTCGCGTAGAGCCACAGCGAGTTGTACTCGTCTCCGATTTGACCAACCACGAACTTGAGGTATTGCCACGTGACTTGCAATTATGCTCGGATGTAGCAACGGGCGTAGATTGTCTGGGTCAGTTTCAATGGGGAGATCTGGTGCAACTTGAGTAAGTAGTTATCAACTGGATATCGTTCTTCATCTTTCAATTAATGTAATCTCTCTCAGTTCTCAAAATGTTGGCGTTATTGTGCGTTTGGAGCGTGAGAACTTTCATGTTTTGGGAATGAATGGTAAATGTATTGAGTGCAAGCCAACAGCTCTGCACAAGCGACGAGAAAATCAGAACACTGTTGCTCTGGATGCCGATCAAAATCAAATTCGCCGACGAGATATTGTTAAAGTTATGGAGGGACCCCATGCCGTAAGCATTTACATTACGATATTACAGACGGTATTGTAATCTTTTATTTCTGTGCTTATATAGGGACGCTCAGGAGAAATCAAGCATTTGTATCGCAGCTTGGCATTTCTTCATTGCCGTATGTATACGGAAAACGGAGGCATATTCGTTTGTAAGACGCGTCATTTGCAGCTCGCTGGTGGCAGCAAGACGAATGTGAGTAATGCTAACACACTGGGGGGATTGGGATTCATGTCACCGCGCATACAATCACCAATGCATCCGTCTGGCGGGCGTGGCGCTCGTGGTGGTTCCCGGGGTGGACGAGGTGGCTTTCGAGTTACACGCGATCGCGAACTTTTGGGCAAGACTATCAAGATTTGTGGCGGTCCATACAAAGGTAAAGGTCAATCTTTTAATATAGTACCTCCAAATTTTAATATGAATTTTTTAGGTGCCGTTGGCATTGTTAAGGATGCAACTGAGAGTACAGCTCGCGTTGAATTGCATACATCGTGTCAAACGATTTCTGTCGATCGTAATCACATTGTGATTGTCGGTGAGCCAGGCAAGGAGGGCAGCGTATCCACATATGGACGCACTCCAGCACGCACTCCGGGTTATGGAGCACAAACTCCCAGTTACACTGCTGCTGGCTCGAAAACTCCATTGGTTGGAAGTCAGACCCCCAATTGGGATACGGATACACGTACGCCGTATGGCACTATGACGCCATCGCATGATGGCAGCATGACCCCAAGACATGGCGCTTGGGATCCGACGGCGAATACGACGCCAGCAAGGAATACAGATTTCGATTATTCACTGGAGGAGCCAAGCCCCAGTCCAGGATACAATCCAAGTATGATACTAAACTTTCATTTATTGTTGATGCAATATTTACCTGCACTATTCACTTAGGCACTCCGGGCTATCAAATGTCATCACAATTTGCACCGCAAACACCAGGAACGCTCTACGGCTCAGATCGCAGCTATAGTCCATTCAATCCGAGTCCCAGTCCAGCACCATCGCCATATCCAGTTGGATATATGAATACACCATCGCCATCGACATATTCACCCAATACGCCAGGTGGTGTACCACAATCCCCCTACAACCCACAAACGCCGGGAGCCAGTCTGGACTCTTCAATGGGCGATTGGTGTACCACGGACATTGAGGTGCGCATTCACACCCACGATGACACTGACCTCGTTGGACAAACAGGTATAATTCGAACTGTCTCGAATGGAGTTTGTTCCGTATTTCTGCGACAGGAGGATCGTAGCGTATCCATTGTCAGTGAGCACTTGGCTCCTGTTCCACCCAACAGTGGTGATGAATTCAAGGTTATCTATGGGGAGGAAAGAGAATCTGTGGGTAAAGTTTTGTCCAAGCAGGAGGGCGATGTTCTTGTTTGTAAGATTAACGATGAAGTCAAAATGATACCCATTAATCATTTGTGCAAAATGAAGTCCATTGATTAGATTATACAATCTTTTGACAATATGGAAAGAGAACACATTTGGTATTCATAATAAAACATTACATTTTTTAGATCATTTAAATATTAAAAATACCCGCTTAAGGGTTAACAAAATCCTGCTTTTTTACTTTATTAACAGATATGCGTATGGCTTTGAAAATCGATTAAGTTTTGAAAAAGTTAGACCAGTAATAAGTTTCGATTATTGCTTAATGCGATTTTTTAGCTGGGTTTTTTAATTTGAATCAATGATTTTTCGTTCAAAAAGTTATATTAAAAAAACTATTGCTTTTAAAAATCGTAAGTTTTGAAAAAGTTATAACTGTAAAAAAGTTTTTCAATTTTTTTTATGAATTTTGACTTGAAAATGTGTTGAGGTTCAAACTTGAAACAAATTCTGAAAGCGTGTTCGAGTTTTACATAGTTTTAGCAAAGGGACATTTATACCCTAGGTGTTCGAACGGTTGGATACGGAAAGTATTCATTATTGCTCCTTTTTTATATGTAAAACTAGAAACAACATTTTTGTTTTTTTAATTGAACAAAATACTAGGTATTGAAAATTGTATGCCTCTGCCGTCGGCTCTTTGCAATTGGTATTTTCTGCATAAGTGCCGATTGGTCACACTGCTTTTCTATGTTATATTATACTGCCGGCTTCGTTGGTGAAGTCAGACAGTATTCGTCGTGTGAAGCGGAAAGAAGTGTGTTTGTTGACTACAAGAAGGAAATATTTGTTAAGCTTAAAGTTTATATATATTATAAAAAAATAAAATGCGTGAAATTGTACACATCCAAGCTGGTCAGTGCGGCAACCAAATTGGAGCTAAGGTATGTATTAAATACTCTCATAAACCTATCCCTAATTGAGTTAAAAATAAGAATGAAGTACAGTTACTAGACAATATGGCGTCATTTTTTGCACAGCCATGTGGCAAATTTATTGAGGACACCGGCTTTTGCGCACACATTTACAAATGTATGAACATGGAATTCTGCGTGCATATGTATATAAATATGTATGTTAAGTATCTCATGCAGTTTTTCCTTATGTGCACGCATAATCGACAATTTAATCCATAATTTTTGGGTGTGCCTGCATTTGACATATTTGTGCTCATAAAATTGAATGCATTTTGTCTATTCGCATGCATATGTTTCTATATATAAAGATTTACTTGTATGTATGTACATATGAATGAGTCAGCTTTGCTGCAAAGCTCTCATTTTTTCATCCAATGAGAAAGTCGCTTCGGTTAGTACATGCATGATTATGTATGTGTGCCGATTTTATGCTTGTATGATAACATTCATTTATGTGAATGCTTATAATTGGTGAAAGGTATCCAGATAGTTTTTAAATTGATTTTTCTTGCATACACACATACTAACGGGAATGTATGCATACGTGTTTCACTTTGTGCTGAATTGGCTTGAACTGACTTCTGACGGAGTTATGCCGAAGAGAAAATATGATGTCATTTTACCTAAAATGGCTGAACCGGTTGTCGACCGGTTCGCAATGACACGAAACATACATACATACATATGCATTCGTACATACATGCGTTTAGGGATTTTTCAGATGTGTGCGTGTGTATATATATTTATTGAGTAGTGTACATATGTTTGTATATCTTTATATAAACGGTGTATTTTTATTGCTTTTCATCTATTTGATGTTAGGAAATGAAGAAACAATCTCTATAAAGGCATTTTTAAAGAAAATCGAGCTAATTTGAGAACAAGTTAAACGCTTTTTCTTCACACAAATACCTCCAAATACGCCGATATGCACTAATACCATATACCAAGTAGCTACTTCTTTCTATACATATGACACACCCAAAGGCGCGGTGTTGCCACTTTTCATGAGCATGCTCGTGAACAACTCTCTCGTTCGCTTGCCGCGCCGGTAGGCAAAGCTTCCCATTCCGAACTGAAAAAAGTCTGCGTCATCGCCGACATCGTCCTTTCAGGCGAATCAATAGAGAATTTGTTGTCCTCTTTCGAATACATACGAAATGAAACTACCCCCATTTAAAGGGACGACAGCTGCAACACAGTTTTGTGCATCGATGCTCTCTCTCTCTCACAAATACATCCATATACATATTTAAATGTATATGGCATGAGCAGACATACAACCAGACACACCTTCTGTGCTTGTTATGTTTTTTTTTGGCGATGGTTATTTTGTGGTCTCATGGCAACTTCATTTATTTGTGGTTTTTTTTTTTTGATGTAGAAGCGTTTTAATTGTTTACTCGAAATAAACAAGTTAAAAATCTAACGCTCTACAATGACGTAATGCCCCAAAAAGCACTTTTCTAATGCCATATGGTTGGCTGGCTGATGACAGACATCGAATTAAACGTAAGCTTGGCCTCGTCGGCTTACGCCCGTCGCGTTTATTTTCTCGCTCGACTATCGAGTGTGGGCTGATGTTTGTCGCTGTCTCTGCTGATGATGTAAGCGAGTGAGCGAGCTGTATATGCATACTACATATATGTACAGGCTTAAATTTAAGGTAGGCAGCAGCAGCAGCAGCTGGTGATGATGATGACGAAGGCGGTGCTCAAAGTGCGTGGGTAGCACGCAGTTTAACTGCCTACCTACCTACCTACTGCATATATAACTACCTACATACATGTATCAAGCAAGATAGTTAAGGTGGACACCAGGTGTTATATTGTAAATCAACCCACGCCTACTTGGGGTTAGACAGCCACGGCCATAATGATGACAATGTTTCCGTTGTTGTCTCACATTGAAGCCAGCCCACCTTAATGTTCACTCACTCATTGCCTACTTCTATATAAAGCTTTCTTTTATTTGTCTGTCCTTCAATGGTCACATCGGTTTCCTGTATAAATGAAAAAACAAGATATATTTTTATATAAATATTTATATATATATATAAATATATATATATATATAAATATATATATATATATATAAATATATATATATATATATAAATATAAATATATATATATATTACATATGTTCATTATGAAGATGCTAAGCTTATGCTGATCATTTTTTCTTACAAACTAAAATCGATAAATCAATTTATATGATGGAAATATGAGCATGGCAAATATAATAAGCTACATTCAAACGAAAAAAAAAAATGAAACGTTATCACAATAAACAATTACTGATTGTATATAAATAAATATGGTATAAACACTAAGTTATGCGGTTAATGTCATTAAGACCCGAAATTTATAAATTAATGAGTTGATGAAAAAGGTAATTTAGTTATTTCTAACTATAATTGAAGAAGAGTTTCACGCCTTGCTGCGAAACAGGAATACACTTATGCAGTTAGATTATAACAGCCTGTATTATCTCGAACCTGTATTATTTCGACGTGTTTAGCCACAGCAGAAGGCAGACGAATACATTCCAAGTTTCTGCACATTTACAGAAATAAATATTTATAAAATCGTCGACTGTGCTTGTATAACAAGATTGCAATTGTAAATTGTTATTTTCATTTGTTTTCATTCTAGTTCTGGGAAATAATTTCCGATGAGCATGGCATCGATGCGACCGGCGCCTACCATGGCGACAGCGATCTGCAGCTGGAACGCATCAATGTGTACTACAATGAGGCGTCCGGTGGCAAGTATGTGCCCCGTGCTGTCTTAGTTGATCTGGAGCCTGGCACCATGGACTCTGTGCGCTCGGGTCCATTCGGTCAGATCTTCAGACCCGATAACTTTGTGTTCGGCCAGTCTGGTGCTGGTAACAACTGGGCCAAGGGCCATTACACAGAGGGCGCTGAGCTTGTTGATTCGGTGCTCGATGTTGTGCGCAAAGAGGCTGAATCGTGCGATTGCCTGCAAGGCTTTCAGCTAACACACTCCCTGGGCGGCGGCACTGGTTCCGGCATGGGTACCCTGCTCATTTCCAAGATCCGTGAGGAGTACCCCGACAGAATCATGAACACATACTCGGTTGTGCCCTCGCCAAAGGTATCGGACACCGTTGTCGAGCCCTACAATGCAACACTCTCGGTGCATCAGCTGGTCGAGAACACAGACGAGACCTACTGCATCGATAATGAGGCCCTCTACGATATCTGCTTCCGTACACTCAAGCTGACGACCCCAACATACGGTGACTTGAACCATCTCGTCTCTCTGACAATGTCTGGCGTCACCACTTGTCTCCGCTTCCCTGGCCAACTGAATGCTGATCTCCGCAAACTGGCAGTCAACATGGTTCCATTCCCACGTCTGCATTTCTTCATGCCTGGCTTTGCTCCCCTGACATCCCGTGGCTCCCAGCAATATCGTGCGCTCACCGTTCCCGAGCTGACTCAACAGATGTTCGATGCCAAGAACATGATGGCCGCATGCGATCCTCGCCATGGACGTTATCTGACCGTCGCCGCCATCTTCCGTGGCCGCATGTCCATGAAGGAGGTCGACGAACAGATGCTTAACATCCAGAACAAGAACAGCTCATACTTCGTTGAATGGATCCCCAACAATGTGAAGACCGCTGTGTGCGACATCCCGCCCCGCGGTCTGAAAATGTCGGCTACTTTCATTGGTAACTCGACCGCCATTCAGGAGCTGTTCAAGCGCATCTCCGAGCAGTTTACCGCTATGTTCCGTCGCAAGGCTTTCTTGCATTGGTACACTGGCGAGGGCATGGATGAGATGGAGTTCACTGAGGCGGAGAGCAACATGAACGACTTGGTGTCTGAGTACCAGCAGTACCAGGAGGCAACCGCCGATGAGGACGCAGAATTCGAGGAGGAGCAGGAGGCTGAGGTGGATGAGAACTAAAATGTGTTGTCGAACGTTGCGTCAAAATAAAAACGAGAACAACAAAATTAATATACAAAAAAAAATGATTGTTCTTTTCACGTCGTAGCCCCCAATAAAGCCGAAATTATTTCTTCTAAAAATCGAATAAAATTAATCATTGTTTATTTTTAATAAAAAATGTCAAACTGCCAACTGGGAACCATTAAATATGCAATGTTTGTTTATATAGAGCTCTACTGTTAGAGATAGTTTATGCGTCGTCTATTTCCAGCGCTTTCGAAGCTGGCCATCGAATGTTATTCAAATCAAAACTTTTCGCCCATAAAAATGCATGAATGGGATTTTTGGTTCTCTGAGCCACAAGCATGTCCGAGAGTGTTGTGAAATGTTTGTTTTTGGATATGTTGGTGATTTAGAGCTTTTTCTATATTTGGCGAGAGTTCATGAGTGTCAACGAACTATGGACTCAATACAAAATTGAAAGAGGAGCCTACGTGCTTACAATGGGCAAAGCATATGGATAACGTCTTTTTTTTAATAACTATTTAGCAACATAAAGAGATATAATAGTATGAAAGTGTTAGCAGTTCTAATTAAATTTAATTAAATTTTTTCCGGGTTTCCCTACGCAATTTTAGTACTATCGAAGTGATTGATAAAAACAGTGCTTTAGCCGAATCGCTCAGGATACCGGCGATCTCCTCACTTGCATCTTTCTATCTGTACTTATAATAATATAATCATTCCTATAACAGTTTTGTTCAGATTTTATATTTATATACATCATTTACATATATGCTTATCAATATTAAGCGATTAGTATTTTTGGGTACTTATCGATACAAACTAAATATATGGCTCTATGAAAATACTGAAATTGACTCAAAGAAAAAAATACCTAGTTTGGTATTGCATACATTCACCAACACTAAATTGTATAAGTAAGATTTTAGTGTTGTCACAGACTGATTCTTTTTGGCAAGTAAGACAAAAAATAAATAAAATTGAGTATAATACAAAATAATGTAGTCAGTGGATTTCACAGATGATAGCAATGGATGAGCAGCGCAGCGACAAGATCTATGGCGGTTGTGAGGGGCCAGATGCCATGTACGTAAAACTAATTTCATCCGACGGCCACGAATTTATTGTAAAACGCGAACATGCTCTCACCTCTGGCACAATTAAGGCAATGTTATCTGGCCCAGGACAATTTGCGGAAAACGAGGCAAATGAAGTACACTTTCGGGAAATTCCGTAAGTTTTTACATGACAATGGCTACCAATTGCATTCAGTACTTTTAATCCATATCAAGTGTGACCTAATGACCGGTCAAGGAATTACCAACGTATATGTATTGCACATGCATACGTATGTAGGCATGCTTGTGTGTGCAAATGTCATATGCATATACACACAAATATACATAGGTGTGAACTAATTTATTATTTAATTTTCAGTATATTTAGTTAAGCTATAGTACATTTATCCTTAAGAAAAATCATAAAATAATAGCTAAACTGCAAATCATAGTTGACTTTCTGTTAAAAATCAAATCCAGATAAGGATAAATCAAAATTCACTTATTTTTTTTTTGCAAATTTACTTAAAACTTCGCAATATGATAAACATTTTATACACATCTAATCAAATTTTATAACGCATTTATTTCTTGTTGGCGAAATTTTCGTATGTTTCAAAAAGAAAAATTAAATAAATATAATGAATATGTTGTGAATAAGGGCGATTTAAGGTTATCAATCAGATTGCAAACACATTCTTCATATACATAGAAGTATATTTCAATACTCATACTAAATAGAAGTAAAGTCAGTAATTCTTGCAAAAATAACTAAGTCGTTCATGCGAGATTATGTGATTGAAGACAATACATTTAAGTAATCAAATTGCAGTGAACTAAATCTTGTATTTCGATTTAGTTCACAAAAATGTTATTATTTAATACAGCGAACGCATTATATAGTAATTCAATATTTCCTCAATGTAAAAATGTATGAATGTTACACATATTGAGAAGTTATAAAAATTGTTCATACATCAACTTTTAAATGGATCATATACATATATTTTCTTTCCTTTTCAGATCACATGTTTTACAAAAGGTGTGCATGTATTTCACTTATAAGGTTCGATATACCAATAGTTCAACTGAAATACCCGAATTCCCGATTGCCCCCGAAATTGCCTTAGAACTTTTAATGGCAGCTAATTTTCTAGATTGCTAAGTAATTGTTTAAACTTATTAATGTTAAATAAAATTTTGCAAAACGAATAAATATAATATATATATTTGTCCTGTGCTTATAACGGTTTTATTGTAAACACGTACTAGTAGCAATGCCTGAGCGACGTGGCAGCGTTTTTGCCATAAACTATTTGCTCGCGTGTGCATCTTTAGCAAGCTGCCAACCATTCGCCGTCAGAGGTATCAGTTCTTGCCTCATACATACAGAATTTTTCAAATTTTCAGCTAATATTTAAACAATCAAGGAGACTTTTCCGACTACATAAAGAAGGGTCGATCGAAATTACCGGATGGATCATCTAGATCATAAGCTGTCGAAATATGAGTCGAAAGTGAGTTATAAACAATATATGTAACTACACAAATGTAGAATAATCAGTTAATCAGCAGAGAATAGGACTATGGCCCTAATCCGATTCCAAACCTGCTGCGAAAAGCATAAAAATTCAAGTAAAGATTTGGTATTTTACGGTAATCGGTTACGTGTGGTACCTTTAACTTAACGGTAAACTACCATACGAGCAAAAGAATTATGAAAAGATTGGTCGATTTTTTCACATTAAATTAAAGCATATAAGCACGTGTGCTGAGGGTATGCTGGGGTATATTATTTTCGGAGTGCCTAATGTTGCCATACTTTCTTTATGGGTATGAGGAACCTGTGCACAATTATATAACTGGTAGAAGGAACAATTTCCTACACCGAAAGTCAAAAAACCAACAACCGAATCGATTCAGTACTATATCCGTCTGTATTAGCATCATGAGCCGAGTACATCTGGCCATGTCACTCTGATTGTCCGTTTGTATGAGAGCTGTACACTTTATTTGGTCTACGGGGGCAAATCACTTCGAACATATTTGTTCTTATCTCTGCACAGTGTATATCTGCAACTCACTCTGCCGATTCTTGGATCTTTAATGAAAATATACATTCGAAGAAAAAACGTATTTAATTTATAGCTTAATTAATGTTGACAAGTGCCGAATAAATTGCAATAAGCAAACACATAATGACCTTGACTGGAGTCGAGCCTTCAGTTTTGAAGGACAGCTGTGGTCCTTACATATATATATAATAAATCGATGTCTAAATATCGTTGTCATGGCAATCAATTGCTTGGCAAAACAGACAAAATTTTCATTCGTGTTCAAATTAGTAATCACAAAAATAAACACGTAAAATGGGAATGCTGCACAATTTGTCCGATTTGATAAAAGTCAAGCGAGATAAAATGACAATATTAGTGTTAGGTCTGAACAACAGTGGTAAATCGACGATAATAAATCATTTCAAGAAATCCAACGAACAGTCTGCGATAATGGTGCCAACAGTTGGATTTCTAATCGAACAATTCTACAGTAAGCATTCAAATTTACTATATAGAAAAATCAATACTTTTAAGTCTATTTAATATATAGGCATGGGCGTTAATATCAAGGCAATAGATATGTCCGGTGCGACGAGATATCGTAATTTGTGGGAACATCAATTCAAGAATTGTCAGGGGATTATCTATGTAATTGACTCTAGTGATCGGATGCGATTTGGTATGTTTCTAGTCATTTATATAAATAAAAATATATATCTCACATATATCAATCATATTCAGTGGTTGTCAAAGATGAATTGGATCTGGTGCTACAGCATCCCGATCTTTGTAATCGCATAGTGCCCATACTATTCTATGGCAACAAATCAGATCTTGAAGATTCGCTTTCGAATGTTAAAATTGCGGCAGGTAAACAAATCGTATTTTGGATTCTTTAAATCTCAATGCTAAATGATTTTGTTTTAGCTTTGGGTCTGGATAACATTAAGGAGAAACCCTGGCACATCTGTTCGAGCAACGCAGTTTCTGGCGAGGGTTTGGACGAAGGCGTTCAATGGTTGGTCCAACAAATACGATTCGCCATAATGAGCTACCGAAAGGGTGGCAAATTGAAGTCAACGCAAAAGAATAAATATTAGAACATACATGCCCCAAAGTAATACTAAGACTAATTGCATTAAATTGATCAAATAATGTTTTCAGTCATTTTGTAAGCTTCCGTGGGACGCATTGGGGGAAACGTCTCCAATCCCTGTATGTATATTCGAGATGAACATCAATATCCGAGTCGATATAACCGTGTCCGGCCGTCCGTCTCCTATCCTTATGGAATTTGGATTATATCCGTTTATTCGTGGGTCCAACTCGTGCTGATGGGGCCATTTTGCCGTAGACTTACTTCTCCCTAGTCACCTCGTAATCAGGCCAGCGACAGCAACACTTTCTCTGTGATTAAATGCTCAATCTGAATCCTTTTTACATGCACTTGGCTTATCCATATATATAGTTTTTAAAAGAGATAAAATCTTTGCATGGCTTAAAGACTTTAAAATTCAAAAATGTGTCCCATGATGGATTTATTATAGAATTTCTCATCTTAAAAAAAACATCCAAGCGAAATTTGCGCTTATTTCTTGCTATTGAGGATGATGCCATCGTATTTCTGCTGGAACCACTTCATGGCGTCCTCCTTCGTCAGGCGGTGCGGGAAGCCAACGGTGCCCGATTTGCGTTTCCTGTGAGACACGTTGTAACCTAAAGAGAATAGAGTAAAACTCAATTAATACACATACACAAATTGGTAATGGGGTAACTGAAACTATTCTTTGCTGTTGAAAGTGCACCGTTTGAGTTTGCATTATAAAGCGAAATTCATTTTGAGCACAACTTCATTTGATTTGCGCACAGTTACTGAGCATCAATTCCGTAATTTGGGAATAGATACCTAATTAAATGCACAACTGGAATGCTGGATTCCTGCTATTTCGTAGAATGCTCACCTGGACGACCAAGAACGACGTAGAAATCCAGGCCATAGATACCAATGGAGGGATCGTACTTGATGCCCAAATCGATGTGTTCCTGAATGCCGAAACCAAAGTTTCCGTTTGCCGAGAAATTGTCGCGTCTCAACTCGTATTCACGAACTTTGAGGCCACGCTCCAGAATTTCCTCGGCTTTGGCTCCGCGCACAGTGCAATGGACGGCGATCTTCTCATTGCGACGAATTCCAAACGAGCGCACTGTGTAACGGGCCTTGGAAAACACGGGCTGCTGTCCAGTCAGCTGCTCCAACACCTATTAAATGGAATTGTATATTTTTATCGTGTTTCAATTTTGCTGGCTTTTGAGATAAACAAGAACTCACCTTGGCGGCACGAGTTAGCCTATCACCAGATTCACCCACGCAGATGTTGAGACACAACTTCCTGATGTGCAGATCGCGCATCGGGTTCTTCGCGGGATCGCGCTTAATTTTGGGTGTCTTCTTTGCAATTGCCTGGAAATTGTATACAATTAATTTTGTTAAACAAATACGGCATTTCAGCGCAGCATATTATTTCAATTGTGTCGCGAGAATGTTCAACTTGTAGTTCACTTTCATAGTTTGCAATAATATTGCTAGATTATGCCGATATTGAATAATTTGTATAGCACAAAAATCGTAAAAACCTACCGCCATTATGGTATGTAGGAAAGAAAGGAAAAAGGCGTGTTACAGTTCAGTGTCAGCATACACCACCGATAAGTCTTATCGATTTTAAATCGATAAGGTTTGAAAAATGAATAGGAATACCCTTAACATCATTTCAATAACATTTATAATTATAATAAAATTAAAATGTAATGCTTGAAAATTACAATCACTATTTTGGCTAATGCCTTGCAACATCTGCTCAATTTGTCCCGTAATAATACCAGGGCTGCATTACGACTTCTCCGTTGCAGATTTTATTGTTTACATCAGGTGCGCATAATGTCCAATAGATTGTGCTTATCTAATTTTGGTAATAAGAATTGTTACATTTTTGTAACACTTGCCGACACGTCTTAATACAAACTACTATCGATAAAAAGCTGATATTCTATCAAATCTGTCGTATATTATAATCTATCTATTGCTGTTATCGCTCTGTATAAATGTAGTAATATCGTATTGCTTGCACAAACACCGATGTATCGATTGTCAATAAGCAACCCTACAATATGGCTGCCCGATTTTAATGTGATTTTTTTGGACGACGTATGCTGCTGCTTTTCTTAGTGTATGTGGTTAGAAAAAGATTATAACAATAATCTAAAAAGTGCAACGAAAATTTTGATTATCATCTTAATTGCGACAAATGATTATCAACTTAAATGTCTATACCCAATAGAGCGCACTATCAAGTTACTTCTAATGTCTTCTTTGCTGAATTGAAATTGTGAGAATGTAGATTTTTGTTCAATGCCTAACAAGTTACAGAAGGAAAAACAGTTATTGTGAACGAAATTTGACTGTAAAAAAAAGGCAATAATTAAATTCAATAACTTAAAAAAAAGGGGAAAAACGGCTTTCATCAAAAATCTTATTGAGAAATATATATTTTGCTGCTATAAGCTAGCGAGTGAGTGAGAAAGATACATATATACATACTTACATACACATGTGTATCTGTATGTGTATGTATGTGTGCATTTGCATTTCGTTGTGTGGTGTCGTCGACTATTCGGTAAAATCGGTCTTTCTTTTCCTACTGCTACCACTTGGCGTTTGAATATTCGAAAATGGAAAATTAAGTAATAATGTGTTATATATATGAATGAAAACATTAAAATTTATAGGACGCGATTGAATTTTTTTAAATGTTAACGCCGATATATCGCAAACTTATGACCTAATATTGTTATTTGTTCAGGAAATTTTTTATTGGTAAGTACTGTCGTCGGTTGGTTGGGTTGGTTTCTATATGTGTGTATGAGTGTGTGTGTGTGTGTGGTTGGGGCGAACGCAGCAAATCAATATTTAAGGGGGCTGCCATTTCGTTCGCTGTTGTTTTGCTATTTTTCTCTCTTCCATTCGTTGTTGCCGCTGTTGTCTGCTTACTCTGTTCCTCCACCCCACCTTCTACGCCCACTATCCCATCACACCCCACACCCTCCCTGCACGCCCTGTTAGCCCCGTGGTCCAAGAAAATAAACTCTGCGTGCTTTTGTAATAACGAGTACATTTTCTGGGCATACAAATAATAAAGAAAAAAAAAGAAAATCAAAATGAAAATAAGAAAAAAGCCTGAATAAATAAATTGACTTAAGTTATGTATGTATGTACAACAGTTTGAATGGATTTCTATATACACACACATACATTGATGTTAATCGTTCATATTTATATGTTGTTCCCTTTGCAAAGTGTATTTATTGTGTGTGTGTGTGTGTTTTTTATCAGCAACAAAAATTATTTTAAACTATTGGCTGAAAAGATCTTTTCGTTTTGTGTTTTGTTAGAGTTTGACATAAATGTTGTGTATATACATACAAATGTATATATATACGAGGTATACATGTGTCTGTGTATGTGCATATATGTACACATCTAAATATGTATCTTTTTTTAAATAAATATATTAATAATAAAAGGGTGTGTGGCATAGATATACATACTTGTGTATGTATGTGTGCATGTTCTTATGTACATCAGCTTATAGCGTTTTTGATGTTTTGTTCTTTTCCATCTAACAAATCCTTTAATTCGATGAAAATAAGTAAAGAAATGCGTATCAAAAAATTCAAATAAAATTATATTTGTTTCTATCAAGCAAATTCTGTTTAGGTGTTAAATAGTCAAACACTCGCAACGGTTAGTGATAATTAACAATTTATGCATCTTAACGGTACCAACGAAAATGTAATACGCTTGCTGATATATATGTATATATGTTATGTGTATGAATTTCTAATCTTGTATTAGTTTCCTATTCAATTTTTGACCAATTGTTCCTATGTGCATTAAAATCTGATTAGCTATTATGATATTAGTCAAATTTTCAACTCTCTACTGAATAGTATATATTTAACGTTTCAATTAAGTAAGTTTGGATCAATATGTTTATATACACAAATTATATATAGACACCAATTTATTCAAGTTTGAGACTAGGACGTACGTAGTTAGTACGTAAATTGGGGTTCATTTATGAGTTTTTCATAAAAAATAAATGTAAAGATTATTAGGGGTTTTGGAGAACTTACCTTACGTTAATTCTTACTGATTTTCTTCGGCGACCAACCGTTTGTGTTTGTGAAAGGTTCTGATGTATTGCCTTGTGTGTGCACGCCCTTCGTTTGCAATGTATCCGACAATGTCAGATTTGGGTTTCACTTGCCCTAACCATTTCAAAGGCAATCAAAACCATTTTCCAATACATCTGGAAACATCGTAAACATAATAAACAATATCCAATCAGATATTTTATATTTTCAGATCAAATTTATTACATAAAGTAAATCACACTTGGATTTTCTTTACTCCTGTTTACATAAGTAAAAATCTTGTTGTCCTATTAACCAATTGTCCAATTGTCCTGGGTTCTGATTGGAACGAGTTACCAGATACGTATTATTCATATTATAAAAAGTCGGATTGATACTTGACAGGTATATTAGTCAAATCGGAAACATTGGAAGGAAGAAACAGTACACGAATGTTGACAAAAGATAAATTTCACAAAATATTGACAAATGGGTTAATGCGATGACCACCAATAATTGCGATTTATTGATGAAAGTAGAGCAGATTGTTTTGGAATTGATCTCAAGCATGATAACTCATCGAAATCTTACTTTAAAAATACCGCGCAACTATCGAAGTACGTTCAACCTAATCGATAATAATGTCGGAGTTTTGGAAGGACCGATTAAATATCGAAAGGTCACATATAATAGACGATACAGTCGCCATCGATTTTGTCTGATTGTTTACCTGCTGACTGAAATCCATCGTTTGCAAGTTTTTGGAGGTAGTTGCACCGTGCGTGGTCTTTACTATCAGGATCCGCAGACGATACAATCACAGTCCTATATTGTCGCAGCCAAACTCGACGTCTGTCGCATTCTAAACACGTCTCCAGTTTATTTGGGTATACGATCGGCAGCCAAAGGACTTGTTTCAGGTACAACAAATATGCTTAAGCAAAATTTCACAAAATTAAAACTATATTTTTTTTGTTTTTTAGGTGACATTAAGCTAATCATGAGCAATGGCGATGTTCTGGATGGCAATGTTTATGGTGGATCGATGACGCTGCCAACGGATTATGAGAATGTGGAACGCATTGTGACAAATGCTGAGATGGTTTTGATTGTGGAAAAAGAATCGGTATTCGAGAGCCTGCTGGCCTGTAACGCATTTAGCACATTTGGCTTGCGTTTTATCCTGGTAACTGGCAAAGGATACCCGGATTGCACTACACGGCGAATTGTTTACAGACTATCTGTCGAATGTAATTTACCAGCATATATTCTAGTGGATGCTGATCCCTTCGGCATTGATATAATGCTGGTCTACCAAAACGGCTCGCAGGCAATGAGCTCTTTTTCCAGCGGTCTTGCCACGCCAATGCTGCGCTGGATTGGCCTACACCCAACGGAAATTGATAGTATCTCAAAGCGTGCAGTTCCCCTTTCAAATTATGATAATAAAAAACTTGTAGATATGCTTTCACGCCGCAATATGAGTATGGGTGTCCGACAAGAATTGTGCAGGCTTCAGCAAACGCAACTTAAAGCCGAAATCGAGAGTGTTATTGATTTCCTAAGCCCCTACTATATACCAACAAAAATTAATCGAAATTTGTATTTGTAGCTTCAAAAATAATGAATAATTTGTAAAACTTTGTTCATAAATTACCAAAAAGTTAATGCTTTAGCATAATAAATATTCATTGTAACTAAAGTTTGAAATTCAAGTAAGAAATTTACGTCTGGGAGATTTCCAATATTGATTTTGTTTTTTGATTTCATCTCATTAATGTATTTTGTATGTTTACAGTTCCTTATGCGTATTATTTACAAAGGAATTATTGGTCAACAAATTGTTGTTTAAACATTGCTAAAACTCAACTGATTGTTGACTTTTGCTTATGGAGTTTTTCTTCAAAATATAAAAATTTTTAATACGAAAACTTTTTCTATATTTCAGATGTAAAGAGGCTCCACAAATGGATAGCAGTTATAGTTGCTATGAATTAGGCACACGGCATAAAGTTAAGATATAAACCAAAACGCAAAAGTACTTTTAAAAGGAAAACCATTTGAATCTCGTTAACGTTGTGACAGCCAGCAGAATAAACCAGAAATCTATCACCCTTAATGAGTGCATAGACAAATAATATCGACTATATATATATATCTTTATATATATATTAATATTTGCGGAGAAAGACAAAATATGTCGACAGCAATGCGAACCACACTGCAACCAGTTCCTGAAGCCCTGCCCGCTGAAAATGTCACAAACGGCACCGTTGCTGCTGCTGCTGCAACAGCAACGACAACAACAACAACAATGGCGTTATCGGCAACCATAGTGACGCCAGCGTCAAACGCTGTAAGCACAACAACAAATTACAACAATGCAACAACAATCAGCACATCGGCGCATTCCGTCAAGGATCAACAGCAGCATGACTCAGCGAATGCCAACATTGTCTCACTGCCACCAACAGCAATAACAGCAACAACAACCCCAACAGCAATAGCAGCAACATCATCATCAGTAACACAATCATCAGCAGCAACAGCAGCAACAACAATAACATCAGCAGCAACAGTCGCCGCATCCTCGAATTCAGTAGCCAGTAGCAATAATACGACAGCAGCAGCAACAACAACACCAACACCAACAATACCATCGGCTGCAACAACAACAACAACACCAACAACCAATACTCCAAACCACCACAGTAGCAGCAGCAGTCATCAGCATCACCACCACAGCGTTGTGGTTGGCAATAACATGACGACAGATGGCGCTCGACTATCTAGCAATAATAGCTCTGGCATCAATCATCATCATCATCACAACAGTGGAGTTGGGGGTGGTGGAGGTGGTGGTGGTGGTGGTGCTTCTGCTGCTATAATTAAGAACGTTCTCAGCACCCATTCGGGTCACGCATCTGCCATCAAACAGCGAACATCATCAGCAAAGGTAAGCGATCACAATATCATATATGTGTATATCGTAACTGTTATCAATACCATACCATAGTTTTAGATCATTTTTACAATCTCATATACATATATATGTTACAAGTAAATTTTTATAGGGCTCAACGTTCGATACCGTTCAGTGTCTAATGTCCCAATATTTTTCTATGAATCTATATATACATTTACAATTATATATACCTCCACATTCGTCTGTCTCGTTTGTCTCCTTTTGTGAAATGTGAATGCATTATTAAATTGTGCTATAAATGTTCTGCAAACAAAAAAAACTTCATTGTAAATAATCGTAAGATAATATTGCTATCAAATTATGATTACCATCCTGCATAGATCTTGAAATTGTACAAGTAAGCTGAGAATCTCAATCGCATAAAAATACCGTTTTGATTAATTATTAGGTTAAAGAGGCAATTTAAATTGTGTTGATCATTATTATTAGGCGTGTCCATATATCCGCGTCCTTATATGCGCAGAACTGCCTCAGCTTAAAAGCAATTTTCATGATGATTGCTTGGGATACGTTCGATAAAATATTGAGTTCGCAGTAAACGGGAAACCTGTAAAGAAAATTTGTTTAAACCGACCAAGATTGAATATTTCAAAATGTGAAGAAAAATGTATATCTCAGTAGATAAACTCAAGGTATGTAATCTTCGGCGTCTCTAAGATAAGCGTTATATCTGCATTACTTCGTATTCAATTAAAGTAGAAAATTAGAATGTGAAGCAAAATAGATTTGTAGATCGTGGTGGGACTGCACACAGATGAGACTTAGAACAAGTATTTTTTTTTTTGACTTGCATCCCGCAAATACAAATATGCAGGAGAAACTGTGGCATATTCAGCAATACACGTAACAACTGCCGGGCAACTAAGATTATTGCATAAGAAACAGAGTGATCGCGCAAATTCGCCCTGGTCGTTGTTTGATGGCAGTCAGAAAAGAAGCCTTCGGATCAGAACAACTTTTCTATCGTGGGGTGAACTGCTTGACTCTGCAAATCAAAATTGTGTTTGCTTGCTCAAAGCTCGCTCTCTCTCTCTCTCTCTCTCTCTCTCTCTCTCTAACAGCAGAGCGGAAAGCTTTTAACATTTTTGAGTGTTTCTTGTGTGACATCTGTGTGCGTAAGCGCTATCACATCAAAACACACCTATGTTCATTATGAGTTGCCTTCCACAGTTGTACATACATATGTATGTGTGCTTACGTATGTATGAATAGTAGTTTTTTTTTGGTTTTGAATCATTCCAATTCTGAATGACGCTGGTTTATGTAAATACATATATGTATACGTATTTATTATACATAAATATAATTATTTGAATAGGGTGTGCCGTTTCTTAAAGATTCAACTATCGCCAAGCTGCAAAATACTACAAAAAATTGTCTGAGCGTAGCCGCGACAGTCAGATAGAACTTATCCAATATATTCGCCGCTCGGCATCAGCCAATGGTCGAAAGCTTGTTTTAGTATTAAGTTCCACTTCATTCGTGTGGTCACTTGTCGCGTTTGCCGTCGTCGTTGTCGTCTGGCCGTGTTATTGAGCAAACGGTACTTTTGTTATCGACAAACAATTGTTGTTATTGTGGTTGCAATTGTTGCTGTTGTTATAAGCAATGATTCGAATATACGTAAATTCATTGTCATTGCAGTTCCTATGCAGCAGAATTTATTTCTACAAATTTTAGTGATTTTTTTTTATTAATTGAGTGTACACACATACCCACATTCATAGCACAAATTAGCTTCAATTCAAGTGCTTGCGTACGCTGATAAGATAGGACAAATGCTTTAGTATTAGTATGCGCGTACTTACATACGTTGAATAATTTAAATAATGAAAAAAATGTCTGTTGGTGGCTGAACAAATACGCATGCAAAAATCTTGAAATATACTCATACACATGCATAGTGGAGCAATTTCAGTTAAATACATATTTGTTTTGGCTTGATGATTGTCATTGTAGCAGGAGCTTTGCTGTCGAGAGAGATCCCAACTAAGCCCAGACCAATTGTGAATGATAAGTTAATTTAATTATACGCTACTTACATATGCACACACAACTATGCGCACACACTCACATGTAGGCATGCACATATATATATATTTGTTCATTTACAATATATAGTGTGGTTGCAACAAGCAACAATAGTAAAACAAAAAGAACCGATAAAAATAAAGAAAAATCATCACATTCCTCTACACAAAACAGACAGCGTCGTGTGTGTGTGCTTAACTGTGTTTGCGGTTGTGTGAGTTAGTGAGCGCGAGCAAGTGAAGCTTCAATGCAAACGAGCTTAACCAGAAGCAAAAATAACAAAAACAACAATAACAGCACAGCAACAAAAGTGATGAAGTAAATGAGCGATACAAGCGGAGAGAGAAGAAACAAAAACGTTCCGAGCTTTTTTGTGGGGCTTCATCGCCTCTGCTTTAATTTCGTTTCCGTCGTCGTCGTTGTCTCATTTTATCTTTTTATATTTTTACGTTTAAGTTCGGTCTCGCGCGTTCCCTCGTTATATGTGTGGACTGCATTTAACTTCTGTGTGGAACCTACTATCACAAAACGCTGCTCTTAAGCTTAAAAGCTTATTTTCTATATGCACACCACACACAACTCATGAATGTGTGAAAGGTTTAAAAATACATAGTTATGTACTTGTGTGAGTGTGTGTGTATGTGTGTCTATGCATGCATGTGTGTGTGCATGTGCGATACTCGATTAAAAGATAAGACAATGTGATTATTACGAGTCTTGGCAACGCCAGTCTGCACTTTGGTCATGGAAGGGTCTCAATTAGCTTTATAGAAAATATTGAGAAACGAAAAGTAAAATGTAAATAAGGCATCTAAATCCGGTGAAAGCCAAAAAAATTTCAAGTGTGTGCAATTAAGAGCTTTGTGTGTGTGTGTGTATATGCTGAGCTGTTAATGCTTTAATAGAATTACACACACTGAGCTATAAATATATACGTATAGATGCATAAACGAGTGATAGACAGATATAAGCTATTGTAAATACTCATGTACATATTAACACATACAAACATATATGAGTATGTGTGTATGAACATACTAAGCGTAAATTAAAGACTTTCGCGACGTGATCAAATCAAAAAAGATAAGACTGAAATACTACTTTTAATGGATTCTACTCAAAGCGTCATGCATAAAAGGTGACTCACATGCGCTTTAAGCCTAAATTGAGTGAAGTTCAAGTTAAATATGTGTTTATGAAAAAAATAAATAATTTGTTTACAATTGAAACAGATGACTGTCGCTAGAGCGTTGCCAACGTTTGTTGTATTCCAGTGTCTTTCGTGAATTTAAAACATTTTTTGTTTGTTCATGAATCCATGAATCCGTGAATAAAGCATATGCCCAGTAAAAATTGGTAATTTAAGAATAACGTAACCATGGGTCAAACCACAAGTCAGCGGCAAACAACGCATTCTTCGAGTAGCAGCAGCAATAATCATAATAACAATAACAAGGATGAATCATCATCAGCAGCAACAACACAGTTCGCAAATCGCCGCCTATCCGCACGGAAATCAAAGTCATCTAAACATTATGCAACACTGGTGCAACAGCAGCAACAGCTGCATCAGCAACAACAACAACAACAACAACAACAAGAATCGTTAGACAAAGATGAGCTTTCGATATTACGGGACTCTTTGCTACGCAATGGCAGTATTATGCGCAAGGATATGAACGATCCGCAACGACGTCCGATTACAATAAGCGAACTAGGTGGCGGCAACATCAATGTTCAGGCTGACGTTGCCGGATCTGAAGAGGTCAATAACAGCAGCACGAGTAATCTGATGAGCTTTCAACTGCCTCTAGATTGCAGTGGGAAAGTTGAGGACGTTGCTGCGGCATCAACGGCGCCAACGGAGAATCGTAACGAGTTCTATATCGTTGGCGATGGTTATCATAAAACGGAGTATTGCCATTATCGAAGCCCCAATGGCAACTATCATAAATTGCCCTCGGATTCGTTTCACAAAATGTCCGAAGGCTGTTTCGTGCGTATGCCCGATGGTATATTTCGGCGCCTCGAATTACCTGCAAGGGCCCAACAGATATTAACTCGTCGTGCATCCAAGCTGGATGACTTTTCTGGCTCGGAAAGCAACGACAATGGGACCAACAATGTGAAGCGACAATTGTTAAAGTTTCTCAAGAGATCAAAGAGTCATACTCCCGCCACAATTGCCAAGCTCCAAAAGGACAAGGACGATGCACGCCTCGAACGTAAACAGCGACTTTCGAACGCAATGCGACAAAAGGCATTGGAATTGAAGACATCCACTGCGAAAGGTGCTAAACTATGTACGCCCAGTAATAAAATCGTCGTCACCATGATTGAGAACGGCGGACTACCAATTGTGGCAACCAGCAAAGCTGACCGACCCAAAACCAAGGATCCCGCTGCTGTTGCTGCTGCCGACAAGGCGCGTACCTCAAGGGTATGTATGGGTGCCAAGGGGGGAGGTGTCGCGGGGTTTAGTAAAGTAGAGTTAGAGCTAAAGAATTTAGAAATCGTACGAGAATTGTCTTTTATCAATGACATGAAGTACGGTAAGCTCTAGCGAGTATTATCAAAAACCTCTTTAAAATAAATTTGTTAGACTCGGTTTTTTTTTAAGACTAAACCGGTTTATGTTTATAAGAATTGCATGCTTAGTTTAAGTTTGATAAGAGTTTTTTATTCCTTATTTTCTATATATTATGTACGAGAATATTTATGCTTAAGGAACAATTTGAGTCGCTCATGCTAAGAGTTTTTGAACTTATTTTCAAATTCTAGAATTCTTTCAAGCTAATTCTAGTGCGAACTTTTTTGAATCAAGAACTTGATTACTTGCAGTAAGATATTTGTATCTTATTTTAAGTATTAAAGTTACCAATGCTGACATTATTCAGCTTGAATTGAATAACTCAATAATACTTGATATGAGTATTTTGTTATTAATTCAAAAATTTGTGGTGTATTTTTAAAGAAAGTATTTTTGTATTCCAATTGACAGATAATCTAAAAATACAAATTTTGTGTATATATGTTAGATGCAGGATTCTCAAGGATGATGATTATATATTGATTAAATTTTGGCAAAGATATGAAATTGTGGAATTGCTTTCAACTGATAGGTTTACATTTTTTTCAAGATTTTTTTGGTGTCCTTGTAGATGGTATTATAATTTTGTCGCAAAGTTGAACCGGTCTCCTCCAATGTCGGTATGCAGGTTGATTCTGGTCTACAAGAGCAGACCATCTTCCAAGATGTTATCATTCTTTTCAATATAGGAACAATTGTTGTGCTGTTAAATTGATTTCATTTCAATGTTGTTTCTTATTTCATATCACTCACTGTTTTTAGTTTTAATTGTACTCTTGTCCCCAAACAGTGTCTCAAAATATGCTTTCATCAAAAATTCAAAGTGTGGCTGAGTTCAATCATCGGTTATGGGAATTGTGTAACAAATTGTACCTAAATTTTTTCCATGCCATTCTTTTGATTATTATTTCTATTTTATTTCAGATTGATATTGACATACCCAGCCATATACGCCAGACTTATTCTTTAATTCCTTTATTCCTTTTTTATGCAGCGTTCTTATGATTAGGGCTTAACACACAAGTTTTTAAATGATTAAATTTGATTAGATATATAGCCCACAACATATTAGAGATAGTATTAAAGACAATTTTCATTTCAGCTCGTTTCCTTACTACTTAAAGTAACCTTTAATTGACAGATAGCCTTATCATTAAAACAATATCTTATTTTTCCCGTCCTGTGCTTATTATATGTATGTTTAGTAATGTGACAAGATAAAATTTATAACCCCCTCCCCTGTTCAACGGCTAGATAATTACAAAACTAATAGATAACAGTTTATATCGAAAAACTGATAATAGTTTTCCTACTGACTTAAGCTGGAGACACTAAGTTCTGTTAGATTACGTCCCTTAAGGAACGATATGTTAAATGTTATATAAGACAGGTATGAATGCTGTAGTCGATTGATCTCGATTATGATATACCCTGAACGTAGCTTGTATATCCTAGTTTCGTTGCGTTGTGTGCTTCTTCTTATCCGATCTTGATGAAAATTGTATTTGTGAAACGGAGACAGTGGGATATACGAGAACATATTTTCCAAATATAAATAAATATATTCGCGTATTCATATAGACGGACATGGCTATACCGGTTATGATCAAGAATATTTATATATTTTATGTAGTCGGAGATTACGCCTTCTACCTCTTACAAACCTTTGCACAAACCATTATACCCATTTTGTTAATGGTATAGCGAGTGAAAGTGTTGCAGGGTGGGCGTAACCGACTGCGAAATACTCTGACACTAATAAAGCCAAGCCACCCATAACGATCTGATAAAAGGTGCCACAGAGCAGGGTTGGTGTAGTCAAGTTGGTATTTTTCAATCTTTTATTTCTTGTTTTGCCTGAAGTCTTATGCGGGGGATTTAAGTCACATTATTGTATTTTCCAATATACTGCATAACTAAAAGGTTTCACTAAACTGTTCTTTGTCAAGTTTATTTTTGTAAAGTTTCATTAATCAATTTTATGCTTTGGTGCTAACACTGCCCAAAAGCAAAAAATTTCGCACACACAAAGCTTGTCTGACACTGTTTTTCTGTGTCACGTAAGTTAACAATTCATTCTCAGCGTTACGCTCAGGTGATATCAGTTTGTTCACACACACAAACACATAAGTACATAGTTCATATATATTTATGTATGTGTGTGTGTGTATAAAAAATCAGCGCTCCAAACGGGCTCTTTGTCAAGAATAGACAGATACGGTTGAAGTGAATGCTGCTGCTGCTGTGTTTGTATGTTCCTATATTTATATAACAATGTGTGCGTGAGTGAGCGCGGAATACACGAATACCAGTGAGAGCAACACACACAAAAAAGGCGATATTCGCGCTTGTATGCGATTGTGTATTGAGGCCGACTTTGCTGTCTCTCTCTTTGCGTGTGTGTGTTGGTGTGTGTTGCTGGTGGTACCGATACTGGAAGTACTCATACTCCAGTTGCTGCTGTTACTGTGGCTAAAGTGGCTGTTGGCTGTTAGGCTGCTGAGCTGTCGCTGTGGCTGTGGCTGTCTGTCACTGCCTGTTGACTCTAGTTGATTGTTGGCTGACGGCGTTTCGTTTACGTCAGATTTACAAACTGAGCTTATTTAAAGAAAAAACTAAACGAGAAAATAGCGTGTACACTCATACCTATGTACACATGTCTATATATATTTATACATATAGGCCGAGTGAATCGATTGATAAGATCGGCGATAAAATTGAAATAATCGAAGAAAATATTAAAACTAGGCAACCAAATGTTTGCTTTTGCTATAAGTGAAAATGACGAGTAATTGTCTGAGAGAGTGCTTCATTTATTATATTCTTGTGTGATCCATTATGTGAGTGTGAGTGAGTGTGAGTGTGTGTGTTTGTGTATGTGTATGTGTATGTGGACGCTGAAAGCTTTTTACTCTCTGAAAAATACTGAACTGAATTAAGCTGTTTGCGCCCGCATTAGTTACAAGTAGATTTTCAACAATGTCTAAGCCTTGCGAGTATACTAACTATTTACATAAAATTCAAATGAAAATTCCTAATGAATCATAAACAGAATTTGGTAGAAGCGCAGCGAAACGTGACGAAGACAAACAGAACATTTAGTCAGAGAGAGAGAGAGAGAGAGAAAGAGAGAAAGAGAGAGACAACTCGGTTGAACTTGTGCAACAGCCGTGCTTAGCGAGAAAGAGCAGCAAAAGCGTGAGCATTGTAAGCCGACGTAGTCACTAGCAAATACAAATATATGAATGTGTGTATATATGCATGTGTGTACAAAAGTACAAACTGACACAAAAACGTAAGAACATACGTATATCACTGGCGAGATAGCAGTAACTTCTGCACAGGTGTATGTGACTACGTGCACACATTGTGTGTATGTGTATAGGTGCGTTTTCATTACGCGCTCTCACTCTCAATCTTACGCTCACTCTCTCCGTCATTTGCTGTTGTCTCAATCGCGATGCGTAGAAGTCTGTTTTCTTTCAGTGTCACCAAAATCAGATTAGCTCTTGTAGTCGTTTATGAAGTGGCTTTGTCGTAAATATTACGTTCGCTTTTGCACTCTCTCCTCTCCCTATATGAGTACACTTTGTCTACTCTTACTGCATACGCGTATATGTATAGGCAACGTGTGTGTATTAAATTCGTTTTCGAGGTTTTAATGCGCAGCAACAGCAACTTGTTGAATTAAATATAAGTTTGCTCAATGGCAAAAGTAGCAGCAGACACACAGACAACAAAGCCACACTAGCAAACAGTCTCTTCTACTCAATCTGCTTTGCTGGGCTGCGGCGAAAGCAAGAAAAGCTTACAAGACGTGTACACATTACACACACACACATACTCACACACTTAAATACACTCACACATATACACTCACACTTATACACACACACACACATGCACACACACATCGTCATCATCATCATCATCAGCCGTTTGTCATGTGCAATTGTGCTCGCACAGCGGAGTCAAGAAAAAGCATTAAAGTGAAAATCAAAGAGACACAACAAACAAATAACAGAAAGACACGGCAAAATCTTATTCTTTTTTGACAATTGAATTGTAGTTTTTTGGGTAGGAAAAAGGATTTTCATTGAAATGATTGTGATGATGAGCTTTCAAGTATTGCGAAAGCTATAGTTAATTTCTTTCCAATTTTGATAATATAACTGTAGCAATCTTTATGAATTTTCTCTCACTCGTGTTTGATTTCTTATAAAAAAGTGACTTACAAGCTTGTTAAGTAATGAAAAAAATAGTTCAAGCGTATTCTGATCCATTACATGAACAACAAAACTATCAGATGTCGATGATTGAACTTATCAATCGCGTATAAGTGTTAACAGTTATTATGTAGATGTATGTGTATGTAATATAATATACAAACGAAAATTTATTGCGAACAAAAAACAATGTTCTTAACAGTGATTAAAATATTGAAACATAGATAAAGGAACAATTATTAAACAAATCAACAAAAATATCTAACTGGACACAGTGCAAAGTACAAAAAAGTTTTACAATAAAATAAACAAACAAAAATATATTGCACAACAATGGAGACGACGACGCCGGATTTAAATCGTGGCGACGCTGCACGGAAAAGTGTTCGGCTCTATGCCGCACGCAAAGGACTCGCTCCAGCGCCACCAACGTCCATGCCCATGCCTATGCCCACGCCTACGCCCAACAACAACAATAATACTAACAATAATAATAGTAAAAATAAAAACAACATTAGTGATACCGACAGCCAGGCATCCGAACAGCAACACCACAGCGTCAGCAATCGGCCACAGACTGCAAGGGAACTCGATCTCAGCGATGCTCAGAATATGGATTATGATGCACTTGTCGAGCTGCGTAGACCCGGAAATGTTGCAGTGCCTCCGCCACGTGTTGCCGTATCGGCCATCCCGGCACTACATCTACAACAACATAGTCGCACTAAGTATACGCCACGTGTCCAGATGTCTGCCGAAGACGATGTTGGTGTTGCCTTTGCCTTGGGCTCCATTGAGAAGCACATACTTAACGTGGAGGAGAGCTTTAAGCAACAGCAACAACTCAGTGAAAAGCAACAAGAACAGTCTCAATCCTCCATGGATGTCATGCGTAAACAGAGCAAGCGCTATGGCGAAACGGAGAATCTACTACGTCCCGGGATAAGTGATATGTCCTCTGAGAATGATTTTCAATATTTGGGCGGAAGGCATTCCCAATTAGAGGATAGCAATGAGCAGATGCTGAACGAGTTTCAAAGAGGCAGCGATGGGCGCAATTCAATTGGGGCTTATTCAAAAAATTCAACAACTGCATCTGGTGGATCCTCAGGGGGTGCCTTGAAGGCCAAACTGGCGCGGACTGCCTCCGATACGAAAAATACGGACACGGTGCTTGCAATGCGTGTGACGCTTAAGCAAAAGCAGCAGCAGCAGCAAAAGGATGCTAAACCTCAAACGGGATGGCGTCCATCAACGACGTCGGCGTCTGCGGCAGGAGGAGCACCAACACCAGCGGCTCGAAACACAACAAGCAAAGGAGCCAGCGTTGTAGATGGAGGATCCTCATCCAAACTAACGGCCACGACAATATCAGCGGCAAAGCGGCGCGAGGAGAATCTACGTCAATTTGAGGCGTTACTCTCGCAAAAGTCATCCGCTTCGCATCGTCATGCGACGACTGCAACAAGCTCCTCGGGCAGTCATCATTCCGGAGGCAGTGGTACAACAGCTGCAGCCAAGCGACGATCGGAACGACCAATTGTGGCGCCCATACCGCCATATAATTCGACCAGTCGCACCGAAACAACAGTACGTCCAACGGTCGAGCCGAGATCTTCTGCAGCAGGACATCATCGCTCCGCTGCTCCTCCACCTCCAAACAATGTGGTTGTGCAACGTACCAATGTTTATGGCAACAGTGTTGCACAGGTAAAGCCAAAACTAACGTCTAAGATGTATCAAATAAATGTATAAGTACCCCTTCTATTCCTACAAGGCTTAGCCATTTTTTGTGAGATATATATTATAAACTTTTGGGGCGGAGATCAGGTCTTTTTGTTACTGCTGAATGTAGTATTGACTTTGGAATCCTTTTGCTTATTTATTTTTCTTTTGCAGGGATCCCCGAATCTGCAGATGCGCAGCAGTGCTCCTATGCGATGGCGCGCCACTGAGGAGCATATCGGGAAATATAAGCTCATTAAAACCATCGGCAAGGGCAACTTTGCTAAAGTAAAGCTAGCAAAGCATCTGCCCACTGGCAAGGAAGTAGCAATAAAGATCATTGACAAGACCCAACTTAATCCTATGTCACTTCAGAAACTCTTTAGAGAGGTAAAGTACCCATTATTATATATATATATATATATGTATTAATCCTTATGTCTAATTATAGGTTAGGATAATGAAAAGCCTTAATCATCCCAACATAGTTAAACTATTTCAAGTAATCGAAACGGAAAAGACGTTGTATCTCATCATGGAATATGCCTCAGGTGGCGAGGTGTTTGACTATCTGGTACTACATGGGCGGATGAAGGAGAAGGAGGCTCGGGTCAAATTTCGTCAAATTGTATCGGCTGTGCAATATTGTCATCAAAAAAGGATCATACATAGGTAATACACATAATCTCTATCCCTTACCCGTTCTTATACTCTTGAGCTATGGGATGAGCTCCATGCTGTTGGGTGTTCTATAATTGTTTCTTATAAAACATGTTAACTTTAAACCTTTTTCCTATTTCTAAATAGGGACTTAAAAGCTGAAAACTTATTACTGGATAGCGAGTTGAATATTAAAATAGCAGATTTTGGATTTTCGAACGAGTTTACGCCCGGCTCAAAGCTAGATACGTTCTGTGGCAGCCCGCCCTATGCAGCACCAGAGCTCTTCCAAGGTAAAAGATATGATGGACCGGAAGTTGATGTTTGGTCGCTGGGTGTTATATTATATACACTGGTGAGCGGTTCCCTGCCTTTCGATGGTTCCACATTAAGGGAGCTGCGTGAACGCGTACTCAGAGGCAAATATAGGTATTAAAGTGTGACACACATATTTTGATGATAACAAAATAATACAATATGTGTGTGTCTGATTCCCAACAGAATTCCATTCTATATGTCAACTGATTGCGAAAATTTGTTGCGCAAGTTTCTAGTACTGAATCCGGCAAAGCGTGCTAGTCTCGAAACAATTATGGGCGATAAGTGGATGAATATGGGGTTTGAGGATGATGAACTCAAACCGTATGTTGAGCCAAAACAAGATTTAGCCGATCCCAAGCGGATAGGTAAGACGGGTACTGTATACAAAATTCATTACTAATATTATTAACGAATTGTGTGTCAACGTGTTTTTTGCCTGTTAATGTTTTTTTTTTTAATTTTGTATCCTAATTCAATGTCGTCGTATTTGTTGTTGTATATTAACCAGTAGCGATTTCAAGTTTATATATTTTATTTTTAAACATGCTGTATGTTGTGTTAGTGTATTGAAAAATTAGAAAAGTTATAATAATGATAGCTGATCCATACATAATTACGTATATCATCAAATTCTCATATATAGCATATATGGCGGGGTCACAAATTCGGGGTATTAAAGACTCAGCCACGATCCGACGCAGTGCTTTTGACTTGACGTTAATGATGATCTTTTTAATCGGCGATTGGAAAATGCCACACCAAAATGTATGGGAGTATCGTGCATTTTCCAAAAATTGGCCAAACAGCAATAAAATATTTGTTTTTCTTGTTTTTTCTTTCTCTTTTCCTTTATGTTTCCAATTTTACTCTACTATATGCTTCGAATATTGTCACAATTAACCAGATCTACCGGGACAAGAATACGAAATAACTAAATGCAAATGAAAGAAGTCCATAAATGTTTTCTCTATTTAAGAAATATTCGTTTCTGGTGAATTAATATCAATCAAGATTAAGCAAAGTTCAGGCACAAGATAAAGGACACGCACCACTAGCAAAAATCTGTTTTTCTGTCAGAGGGTTATTTTTGAAATTAAAATGAACTAAAGGTCATTCCGAAATGGGTTGGTTTTTGATAAATAAAGATAAAGTGTACAAATGTAATTATTCAGATTCCATGACTTGACTCTCAGCTGCAGCCCAAAAGATCTTAATTTTTCATTGATTTAGCTTCAGTTTAGCTTGTGTGTGCAAGGATCTGGCGGATCTCTGTTGCTAGCATTTCATCACAACACGCGAATAATCCGTAAAACCATTTTGCTTGTATGAAGAAGACTCACAATAAAGTAAAGTTCATTATCTGCGTTACGCAACAAAACACAACAACAACAACAACAACAAAGTAAATATGTTTATTCGTGACTAATTTCCATTCAATGTATGTGAGTCATCACAAACATAAGCAAATCGAGCGAGTGTTTTTCCATCGTCTTACATGGCAATTGTGGACAATTTTTCTTTTTTTTGAACATACACAAAACTTGAAGGCAAGTCTCGAGACAACCAAGAAGAAGACATTTTGTAAGCTCTGAATTTATGATTTGTTTGCGTACTTAAATTTGATACGGCTAAGAATTATTATGTACTTATATGCCAGTATTACCATTTTTGTTTATTTTTTAATAAAATGCATGGTGTTGTACCACTCTCTTCTTAAAATAAGAAAATGCCAAATCTTAAATCTTAAATTAGAGCACACAATTCTGGCAATACTTAAAAATATGAAATGAAAAAAAATGAAAAAAAAATGCTTGCCAAATATAATGTAAATGTAATGAATTTTTATGTAATTTCCACTAATCAAACTAAATATCGTAAATAGCTGTGATGATTTCAAGAATAATTAAAAGTATTTATACAATTATTGTCTGTCATTCTTATTTTTTGACAATGCATAGAAGCTCTAGTCGCAATGGGCTACAATCTAAAAGAAATCAAAGAGTCGCTGGCTCAACACCGTTATGACGATGTGTTTGCCACTTATTTATTGCTTGGCCGCAAGAGCACCGATGTAAGTCGTATTATATATGTATGGTTTCATATTATTATTAATTGGTTTCTCTTTATCCCCACTTATGTATCCACTCCAGCCTGAAAGTGACGGGTCGCGTTCGGGTTCCTCGCTTTCACTGCGGAACATCTCTGGCAATACAGATAGTGCCAATGCTCCTGGCAATGCCGTTCAAAGTCCCACGCATCGTGGCGTACACAGAAGTATATCGGCATCGAGTACCAAACCTAGTCGTCGTGCATCGTCCGGTGCGGAAACGTTACGTAAGTCCCATAACGGGGACTGCAATGTAAGGCGCACAGTCGTACTTCACTAACACGTTTATATATATTTTACAGGTGTTGCACCAGCAACAGCAACTACTGCCGTGACGGCTACAGCGGGTGGTGTCGGATCGGTCAACCCGAGCAATAATTATAACGCTGTTGGAGCAGCAGCTGACCGGGCATCAGTGTAAGTACTGCACAAAAACTGATAAAGAAAATTTCAACCGAAATGTACACATTTCAATATCAGTTTTCTTGGGATTCCTAATTAGTCAACCTGTAAAGCGCTGCAAATTTAGGTTTTCGGTTATAGTTATGACTGTCTGTCGGTTTTTATTTTTTTATATCAGCAACACGTCAATCAATCAAATTGCGGTAGATATTAGCTAAATACCTTACTTCGGAATTTAGGAACTGTAGTTTTTAAATTATGAGAGACATAGGATTTTGGGCGCGAGAGTAGGATAGGCTGGAAAAAATTATGGAGAAGGAAAAAGTGGATAATCCTCCTTCCAAGTTTGATAACTTCCAAGTTTGATATAAGAAAATGATAACAACAACATTCAAACTGAAGAAAACATTTATATTATTTATGATTAAACATTTCTTTGCAGTGGTAGCAATTTTAAGCGTCAAAATACCATCGACTCGGCAACAATTAAGGAAAATACGGCGAGACTGGCCGCACAGAATCAGAGACCAGCGTCTGCCACACAGAAGATGCTAACCACAACAGATACATGTAAGTCATCCCACAGCATTCGATTAACAAAAAATATATATTTGAACTTTTCGGTCGATCTTGCTTGCAGCGCTGAACAGTCCAGCGAAGCCGCGCACAACCGCTAAATATGACCCGACTAACGGCAATCGGACAGTGAGCGGTACTAGCGGCATTATACCACGCCGATCGACTACACTGTACGAAAAGACTTCATCGACGGAGAAAACCAATGTTATTCCTGCTGAGACAAAGTACGTGAGCATTATAATCCATATCATGATTATGTTCAGTGTTTCATTATTGTTGCCTATTAATTATTGTGCATTTAGTTATTGTTGGTTGGTTTTTCACTCATATGATTTCGCATTTGAAAGTTTTTTAGGTCCAAACTAAAAAAATTTTGATTATACATATGTTGGTTTGTCTACCAAGATACTTCTCTCTCTCTGTCTTTAGTAATCACTCCATTTCTTCTCGGTTTGCACATATTTTATGGTTAGAAAATCGCTAGTATAGAGTAAATCAAAAACATCGCGAAGAGTTTAGTAACTACTATCCCCGTTTACATATATATATTTATATATATATATATAGTTTAGAGCACAGTTCAGTTCATATTATTTCTTAGTTGCAAAAAACCAAAATTATTACCCATATCTTTTTCATATTTTTCGAGCCTACTGAGTTGGGTTTTTTTTTTGTGTTTTTAATATGTACGTTTGGTTAAAAAGCTCAACATTTCCAACTCTCAAATGACCAGATATACAAACATATCTACCCAACTACCTCTTTACATATTTATCACCTTAAAAAAAAAAAAATGAATGTATTACAAATGTAACCAGCAGCGGATCAGCAGCTAACGCTGGAAAGGGTCACACTAAAAGCGCGTCTGTTTCGAGCCCTAGGCCATCGACAGACGGATGCGTATCCGTATCAATTGACCCCCTTGGATCGAGGTATACACTTTCATACATTAGCCAACCAAAAAAAACAAATTCCAAAAAACTAAATGCCAAACCAATTAATGTAAAAAAAAACAATCAACATAAATGTACTTACTGTTGATTTGAACAATATTTGTATATTACCTTTTTTTTTATACTAAACTAAAATTGGCTGCCTTTTTATTTTTAAGAGATCATTTTTGATTTGATTTTTTAAGCTTTGCTCCAATATATAGCATTATGCAATACATTATTATTGTTTGACATGAATGTTTCGACTTCTCATAGTGTTTCCAAATTAAAATGCGAAAATAATCTTGAGAATAAACAATATGTCCAAATGTGTTCAGTTCAGTTTTGTTAAAGCTTTAAATTATCTAGCATCTCATTATATAATATAAAAATGCGCTAATTTAAATATTTATTGATTGTTTTCGGATGATATATTTTGTATATGCAATTGTTGGTGATTGAGATTAGTCAATCATCGATTATCAAGAAAGTTGACAGGTGGATCCAATCGACGTAAGCTGTTCACGCTTTAGGTTGTATCAGCTAGAGTGGATATTTGGTTGTATCTAAAATGCATACTTCCATTAATTACCATTATGTAGCCAATTTACTCACAGTTGCTAAGTTTACTTTTCATTTAAATCCATTATTCTTTCTGGCAACGTCGTCGGCCGCCATGTTTCTCGAATCCCGTTATTCAGTGGTCAGAAAAATTGCACATAAAATGCAATTAGAGAAATGGCATTTAAAGTTCATTTTTAAAGCCGAAAGAAAAGAAAAACAGTAAAAATATAATTAAATATTTATTTATTTAGTTGCTAATTTAAAGCAGTTCGCTTAAAGTTTTTCGTGCATATAATTCTAACTCTAATTATAACTCATTTAATTTTTCATGAGAGAACTTTTGCTTCAAAATAAGAAGAAGAAACTTCATTTTGGTTGTATTGTGCAGCACTGGTTAGATAATATCGTGTAGATATCGATTTTTGTTACTCGATAGTTGTATATATATACGCATATAGTATTAAATTATTTCAACTTTAGAATGATCGTTTTTTTTTTTTAAATATATTTTTTTATTTGATATAGCTCTTAACAAAGTCGATCAATTGAATAATGTAAATTTCTTATCTTTTCATGTTTTTTATACAATATTGAACATTAACTGTTTATCAAACCAAAACCAAATGTCTAATTTTGATAACAACAACACTACTACATATACATCCAAACTTTGTGGGGCGTATAACACCACCACAACAAATTATACTACGTCTTATTCCGGTGTTCGTTCAATAATCTTCAATTTACAAACAATTTGAATCCCGTAAAACAAAAACACAAATCAAATATTTATGAATTAAATCTCATGGTGGTGTTAAATTTGGATTCGAACCCGATCCTAAACGAACAAACTTTGGTGAGTGAAACCGCAAACTATATATTAAGATACTTATGATTGTGTATTATTTCCAAAAAGGGGCGTGGACGTATACGCATTTCTATAAATACAAAAAAAAAATGTTTGAACTTAAAGATAAATATAATTTATTTGGTTATACTTGCTGCGTCCCTTTATGAAAATAAAAAATAATTACAAATAAATTTTTATAATTGCTATATACACATAAAATGGCATGCGCGCGGTATTATCAAGTCAAATAATTCTGGTATATTTGTTTTTATTCTAAATATATATTTTTTTTTTGTTTCGTTTTGTTATTTTTTAAAGCTGAAATAACATTACTAAAATAAGTTGAATAATATTGTTGTTTGGTTTTAGATGTGATCGAAAAATATACAGGTGCAAAAATCACGTACTCGTACTTTTGCATGTCAGCGGCTAATTATTTATTCCAAATCCGCAATCCTTGATTGAAAACTGAAGTTGTGCTCTTATCTTAATGCTCTGTTGTTCGAACTTTTCAAAACATATGTAATCATTGATAGGCAACTACTCATAATCAGTAATTTTGATTGATGTTGTAACTTTTTGCAAGACCAACACGTTCATATACACTGCGCGAAATTCGATTAAATGCATTTTGTTTTTTTTTTTGCTTATAAAACTTCAAATACAATTTTTAAAATTTTAGTTTGTTCTACAAAAGTTAGTTAGTTTAAATACACGTCAAATAAAAAGGAATTAAATTTCCATCATTAACATAGCATTTTTTTTAATTTTAGACAGCTAATTAAAATTAATTAATTAATAACTAGCTTTTGTGGAACAAAATAAAATTTTATTTGAAATTTTATAAGGGGAAAATCATTTGCGAACTTCGCGTAGTGTATATTTCCCAGTTTTCGGCATACAATATGTATAATCCTCTTCGCAGTCTGGGCTTCTACCAGAGACAAGTCATCAACTTTCCAGAGCTTATCAATATGCATGGTCTGTTCATATACTTATCAGAGTATCCATCCGGCTTCACCAAAGATTCGATTTATTAGATTACTTTAGTTAACAATGTGTAAACTCCTTGCTTTATATGCAGGCTCCCTTATCGCCCTTCCTCATTTCAATTTATACTTTTTTTTATAAATCTATAAATGATCATCTTTAATTAATGATTTTAAACTAATTAATTATATATATTTATGTTGTAAGACGACTTTGTATCTTTAAGTGCTCGTTTTATTCGAAATATTTACCATTATTTTCTTTATAATCTTTTTCTTTTCATTTTCTTTGTGTCGCCCTCTCTCCACAACATGAAAACTATATATTTATATATATATATATATATATATCTGCCATAATCGTTTGATTGCCGTTTACCGTTACCGTTACTCCACCGCCACCACAACAACAACCACACATCACATTTAACCAAAACAAATAATCTGCTTGATTCGCGCTGTCTCGCTGCCCCACCGCCTCCGACCCCACCACTGCGCCAATAAATGTATGTTTATTATATACATTTTCAATCCAATCCAATCAATCAATCAATCAATCAACAAAACGACGTTTACACCAAAAATCTCAATTTTTTGTTTTCGATTGGATTGAAATCCAATTTTATGATGATATAATCGACTCCCTCGGGCATTCAATCAATATAAAACAAAAATCAACACATAACCTCAAATTTAAAATTCCCACACACATTTTGCATTAAACATCGAAACTGATAAATCTATATACTGATATATATATTTATATATATATACATACTAATATACTGATATATATATATATATATCTATATACATATATAATACATATATTATATTATATTATATATATATATATATGTAATATAATATATAACACATTCGTTCTCTGAAATAATATGCAATTCATTTGGACTTAAATATGTTTTACTTGGATGACGAACTCTGACTATGACTTCGATATGCATTCATACATGTGTACATATATATATATATATATATATTGTACTTGTACATATATACTATATATACAATATATACATAGTCTGTTCGATCGACTTAGAATGGCATCGGCTGTTAAATCAAGCAGACACTTTCCAAGGAATGTTCCATCACGTTCAACCTTTCACTCTGGTGAGTTTTTCTGTTTGAATTATTTTTATTAGTTTTAATCAAATAACTTAATTTTACTCATAACTTTTCCTAACCAACAAAATCAATACATATATATAGAATATATATATATATATATATATATAGAACATAGAATTAAATATATATATATATATTATATATATGTGGTAATTTAATTACCATTATCAAATGTGCACAGGTTTCATACATAAAGCGAAATTAATACTATCAGAGAAGCGCTCGATGTACGAATTAATAAAATACATATATATATACATATATATACATTATCATATATATATATTATAATATATATACATTATATATATGTATATACATATATGTATTCTATAGACAAAAATTAATAATCAGCAAGTAATGATGAAAATTTGTTAATTTTTTGTTATTTTGATCGCCTTTTGTTTTCATCATTTCAAAAAAGAATGAAGTGCTTGTGGTTCATCTTGCACGTACTCTAAAAATTATGATAATTGACTAAATTTAAGAAGAATGTGAATTACTTTCGATATTAATTTGATTAATTTCCTTAACTCTATTATGAATAACTAATATTTAGTTGTGCTTCTTCGTCCTGCCCGTTTATCGCTTATAATTTGAGTTAAGTTTTAATTTTAAGTGTTTGAAGAATGCACGATTGTCCACCAAAAAATAAAGATGCGCCTTGTGTTAGCTTTATCTTATCTTATCAATGTATATATATATATATATATTTTTTTTTTATTTTAATTTTGCACGTATGTGCTTTGTGCTTTTATTTTTTTTTTAAAAAAAAATCACGTTCATCAGAAATACTGAATATTAATATACACGTAGGGTAATAGGATAATGATAATAATTAGCTTATACAAAAATTATTGAAAATAGTTAAATCGATTTATACATTTAAGTTGAAAAACACGTGTTTAACTTATTTATTTTTAATAAGAAAACTAAAACATTCCTGATCCACTGGACCACTGTGCGTTGACCAAAATTCCTTCCAATTATCCATTGTGACTACCAACTTATTTAAATTATATACACACATACATACATACATACATTCATTCATTCATACATACATACATACATGCACGCACACATAGACTTTGATGTTTCATTTTAAATATTTGATAGGTGAGAGGAATATATAAAATCTATGTATGCATAGATATAATATGAGTGTCCAAACTAATTATATAATAAATCCCAAAATAAAATTGATGTAATTTTGGTTAAACTCCTTTTATTACCACTTTATATGATAAGTAATTCGAATAGGATACATACAATATATATCTGTATGATATTCCTATTTATTTATGGATTTGTTGTAATTTTCATTTGACTGCAAACGAATGAAACCAAAAAGTTTTTTAGCTACCGTTTATGAGATAAGTCTTAGTCTAGTTATATGTATGAATTGTATCTAAATTTTATATGTAACCATAAATAATTGTCCACTCTTGTAGGTCAAACCAGGGCACGAAACAACACCGCACTGGAATATTCGGGTACAAGTGGCGCCTCCGGTGATTCACCGCATCCAGGTCGCATGAGCTTTTTTTCAAAACTTTCCTCACGCTTCAGCAAACGGTAAGTTTTTCAATGACGGGCAACCAACAAAAAACAACAACAAATTTTTTTTATGTATTTCGTTTATCATTTTTCTTCTGGTTAATGAATATTACAAGAAAAGCAAATGCAGTTTAAATTCCGTTTTTCATTTTTTTTGGAAATTTAATTAATTTTTCTTTTTTTTTTTTGGTTTTTTTCTTTGTTTTTATTTTGTTGATTATTTTTGATTTATTTTTTTCGTTTCATATATTTCATTCTTGCATATTTACACACACGCACATCATACACATATATGTGGATATGTATGTGTTTATGTTTTGTACCAAATCTGTTTTAAAGAGTGAATAAATGCAGAATGGGCCACTGCTTACAATTATGAGAATAAAGTTTCCAAATCAGACAGTTTTTGAAAACCTTTAACTACTGTTTTTTAGGTTGTAAAGTAAATTATTTATTTTTTTTAAAAATACATATATTTCATCAAGAATTTTTGATTACAACGCACAAATATCAAAATATGTTTGCACATCAAATTTTGACGATTTACTCTACGATGATACCAGCAAGATCCACAATTTGTAGAAGAGATTTTTTTTACCAAAACTTTCTTTCATAAAATATGATTTTTTTTTTTTTGATTTTTTTGCGCAATATATTAACAGTCTTTCAGTAGTAAAATCGTACAGAAACTAAATTCCTTTGACTTATTGTCACCCAACTAACAATTACAAAGATATGTACGAATCTTGAGAAACCTATATATACTCATAATGAGTGCTGTTAGAAAATATCTATAATAATCTGTGACGGTTTGGTTTCGAATTTCCTACTACACGCCTGGCTTTTCACCATTTAATATCACAAGTCGAATTAATATTATCGCCAAGTTGCTGCCAAGTTAACTGCCAATCGGCCAGTTTTAGTTCATTTAAGAAACGCAGCTTTAAGGTTTGTCGATTTTGCATGGTTTTTTTTTTGGCTTGAAAAAATGGCCTTTTTTACAGGACAAAATACAAAAAATACATTTTTAAGTCTGATGTTTCTAAAACTATAAAAAAAAGAAGATATTTCATTCATATTTGGTCGCATGAAAGTTGCTTGTTTGTTTTTTATTTTTTTGCGATATGAACAATCATACATATATAATAATTTTAATGCATTTATTCAAATATTTGTTAATTGTTAATTTTCACTAATTTACGTACACTTTTTGTTATATTTCTTTGTACTTTTTTTATTTTTTAATTCATTTAACTAACAGTATTAAAAAAAAAAAAAAATGTAAATATCATAAGCAAATAATACTTACATATTCAGATATGTACGCAGTGCAAATTGGTTTTGAAAAATCGATTTCGAATATATTCTTAACAAACATACTTAAATAAGTATAATAATGAAAAAAATATATAAAATACGGCAAACAAATTTGTTTGATGAGAGTCTGTTTATATACTTATTTTCCACACTAGACTAGACTGTTTTATTTCAACGACTTTATTCAAAGATTCGGATACAAAACAAATACAAAACTACGCATACATATACATATATAGTTTACAAATTTGCAATATATATAACACATATATATATCTGGCGGAACTGGCTTGGATCTTATTGGCAAATTGATTAATTTGTCAGGATCTGTCAATTACTTGTTTAAAAACGTTCTCTCGCGCTCTCCGTCACTCTTATGGTTTTTTTTTTATATATATATATATATAAAATTTTGTATTGTAAATAAACAGGATATTATTCTGAATCCTTATGTGCCCAACCAACCACCCACCCGCCCACTTTCTATCCTATTCTTTTCATTTCTTTGTTTTCCTTAACAAACTTCGTATGCATAAATATTAATGCGTATGCTTAATGGAATCCTTTTTTATTGTCTTGTTTCACTCTCTCTCTCTCTCTCTCTGTCTCTGTTTCTCTTTTATCTCATTTCTTTAAAAAAAAAAACATGACATTTGAAAATTTTACGACATTAGTATTAAAAAGAAAATTGTTCTTAATTCAACAAAAATTGATTATTAAATATTGCGTTTACTTTTCTTTTCCGATATCTCAATATGAAGAAAAAAAAAAACAATTTTTTTATATAGTTTTTTTTTTGTACAACATTTTACTGTTTTTTTTTTTTGTGTACTTATTTGTTTACTTTCGTTTCATTTTCTCGTATTTGTTTGTTTTTACCCATTATTAATATTTTTTCCAGCCGTGAATAATTTGTTTAAAATTTTTTCTTTAATTTTAGGCCAAACCAGTAATTAACAAAACAAGCATTAACTACTTCTTGTTAATAGTTCTAAAAACTGAAACAAACGATTCCCCCATAAAAGTAAAATGCGCGTGGCGGAGAGAAAGAGAGAGAGACAGAGAGAGAGAGAAAGAGAGAGAGAGAGAGAGATACAGTTATGAAACAAACAAATCCAAACAATCAGATCGATCCGATAAACAGATCCAGATCAGATCCAATCGGAGAAAGCGTGTTTCAGTTCGTTTTGATTCCTTCCGATTCGTAACCCCCTCCAAAAGAACACAGATCGACAACGTTAAGTTCCGTTACGTTACGTTTAAAAAAAAAAAAACAGAAATTCACAAAGCGTCTATGTTTTACGATACAATTATTAACTAATTATACTTACAAATTTATATAAATTTAATAATACACATATGCTATATCTATATATATATATATTTAAAAGTAAAAGTAAAAAAAAAAAAAACAAACGAACAGAAACCAACCCAATCAACCAACAATAAACTCATTCTTTGTTTGTAAACTAATTTAAAGTGCGAAAACCGTTTAAGGATCAATCAATCAATCAATCAACAATGAATGATAAAAGTAAACTCTATTGCTATCTGTCACTGTCAAAGTTTTTTCCTTTTTTTTTGTGTTTTGTTTTGTTCTACTACTGCTACTGGTAATGCTACCTAAAATATTAATATATACTGCGAAAAGCTATTTTAGTTATATTTATCATATTAAATATAAAATAAATAAATATATATATATAAAAAAAAACAAAAACAGAATAAATAAACAAAAAACAACACCAAAAGCAGTCGAGAGTTGAAAAAATGATGAATTTAAATCTATTTACCAATATTTGTATGTATATGTATGAATGATGTATTTGTATTTGTATTTGAACTGTTTCCAAGAATCATACTGCAATCACAATAAATAATAATAAAGAAATTCTGATAAACAAAGTAAAAAAACAAAAAACAGAAAAACGAACACTGATTATGAAATTGAAGTCTAAGCGCAGCAAACAAAGCGTATTTAGAATTTTAAGTAACAATTGATAAGTATATTTAATCAAGGATTAAATATGTATTATGATGATGAACATGTGCATGTATGTGACCATTTTATTTGTACAGATGATTGTATCTATAAATCGTTATATCGGCGGCACCTTCAGTGATCCGATTATGTAGTTATGTAGATATTAAGTTTCAAAGAAATAACAAATAATTAAATGAATTGATTAAACTACATGATTAGAAAATAAAATAATATCTGGAAAATTTGTTAAACAAAGCAAATGTTAAACATACAAATTCATTTTAATTTTTATTCCTATCGTCTTAGATACAAATTAGTTAATTTCATTTTTTAAGGGGAATATTTTAGAATGTCGGATCGGAAAAATAAATCAGTCAACAAATTTGAATTCATATCAAAAATCTAGAATTTAGGGCATTCAACGAATTTAATCTCAAATCATGTTCCCAAACTGAAATGCTGTATTTATCTTATAAAAATCGGTTTAGCTTGGATCAAGATATGGCTGTGGGCAATTTGAACCTACGTTCCATTTTTTATTGTAATTAATTTGCTTGTTGCTATCTAAAGTGAGAATGGAGACCGATCCGATGCTCATAAGTCAGTCGGTTAGTCAATTTGTTAATTAGTTAATCGGGAAAAAATGCATTATGTATATATATTTTAGAAATAGAAAAAATTTAATGTTTGCTTTAAATTTTGTGTAAAATTCGTACGGTTCAGAGGTTTTCAAACACTTAAGTTCAAGGACAACTGGTTAAATATATTTTTCTTATAACCATATTTTTAGGACATCTGCTACGGAGGCAGAGGCAGCTAAGCCCAGAGTCTTACGTTTCACGTGGTCGATGAAGACAACATCGCCGCTGATGCCCGATCAAATAATGCAGAAAATAAGAGAAGTGCTCGACCAAAATAATTGCGATTATGAGCAGCGAGAGCGGTAAGTAATTGAAACGGAAAATATTTTATATATTTATACATGTATAAGTAATTAAAATGGAAAATATTTTATTTATACTTAATTTTATTTTGTATTTTTACATAGGTTTGTTCTTTGGTGTGTTCATGGAGATCCCAACACAGATTCATTGGTGCAGTGGGAAATTGAGGTGTGCAAATTACCACGACTCTCTTTGAATGGCGTTCGCTTTAAGCGCATTTCTGGTATGTATAGATATAAATTTATAGTAAATAAATTCAGTTAATAAATTTAATGTACTTACAGGTACTAGCATTGGCTTCAAAAACATTGCGTCTCGCATTGCTTTTGATCTTCGTCTGTGACTTAACCAAACGACGAATGAGTGCTGCACCAACACCACCACAAACACCACCACCACCACCGACAGCGAGACGAAAACCACCTTCACCACTGCCAAAGACCAAGAAATTACCATTGGCAGTAAAAAGCTGTCTGAATTATCCTTGCTGCGTCGATCTTTAAGCAGTCATCAACGATCGGATCGTGTAGAGAAATTGCGTATACGTAATAAGAGGCAGCTGACGACCAAGAGGACCGGCAACGTTTTGTGCTCAGCTTTTCAAAATTATTTGCCCTTCAGCAGATCGCGGGAGAATATGAAGTCGGATGAATTTCAAATAAATGAACCTCCTCCAATCAAACGTACCTTGAAGGAGAATGTCGATGAGTATATAAAAGCTAGCATTAACACAGCATCAACTAAATCTCAAGATGAAGATCCCATTATGGCTAGCGATGGTGGTGGTGGAAACGATGCAATAACTAATGGTGAGCTGAAATCCAGGAGCAGCCGAAATCGTTTGCAAAGGAACATCAAGTATACCGGCAACTTAATTGTGCGCAAATTTACATCCTTCAAAAGAGGCGGCGGCGAACCGAATAAAATGGATGTCAAGAATGTTATAAATAATGAGAAACCAACAACAAAAACCAAATCGAAAGTAGCAATGTTACGCACCACAACTCTCTAAAAAGAATACATACATACATAAAATGCATTCATATATTATAATAAACTCGAAGGATCGTGGCATTTGCGAGGAGTCATAGAGTTGAATTTGGCTCCAATCATAGAATGTGACACTTTAGCACAGAATCTCAAAAGTAACAATTAATTGTCTTACATTTATCCATCGATCTAACGTGTATTGAATATTGTCGTATAATACCAACAACAACAAAAGCAACCGAGCAGGCAAATTAACCAATTTAAGTACATAACCACCAAAACATGCATGAATAGTATATGGATCTAAAGACATATAAAAAAAAGCCAACACACACACTTTGAATTAATATCATTAAAATCTAGGCAGACAGCGTAGGTGGGAGCCACACCGTTTTAATTCAATAAACATAAAATATTATGAAATCAACGCTATAATCCGCATTTTTGTACCCTATAAAAAAGAAGAAGAAAAAAACCATTGCATACAACATAAAAGGCGTATTTAAATTTAAAAACAAAAAAAAAAAACAAATATATTGTTAATAAGTTTATGGATGTATATGTTTTTCCCTTTGTTCGTTCCGTTTGCGTCGAAAAATAATACAGTAATTATGAAATATATAGATCTACAATTGTTATTCATCAAAAGTAAAAACTCAAGTTTTAAACGACAATTAAAGCTCGTGGGAATAAGTTAGATCTTACGTCTGCTTTTAAACCAATATCATTTATGAATAGATATTGTAGCTCATGCGTTTTGTATTTCCTTTAATAAGTTGTATTTTTCATGTAATACACCCAGTTCAAGAAAAGAAGAAGCTGCAAGCACTACAATAAATAATGTGTATATTGTTTTTATATAATTATATTCATATAACCGATACTGAACGCATACATTTCCACATCTTCGTTACTACTGGATCTATCTATCAGAAACCATTGAATAAATATTGCTGATACTTGAATATTTGTATTGCACTCAGGATAGGTAATGCTGCAGCCAGGAATTTATCCCTTATATTGACGGCTGAGCAAAGCTCAAAATTCACAAATCTGTGTTCCTCAACGAGCGCTCCTTTCGCGTAGAGGTAACGATAAAGAATTCCCATTTAAGCTTCTATACTTTGAACACAATTCACAAATTAAACTCACCGAAGATGTGTAGAATTATTACAATAAATATAATCATTAGAATATGCGCATACATGCATTTTGAAATGTGTTCTCATTAATACAAGATAAGGCAAATATCTTAAACAATTTTATTATTAATTAATTTAAACTAAATCTCATCGTCAAGGTCAAAGCTCTCAATGGGAAAGTCACCGACCTGTACCGATAATGGTGAGACAAAACCTCCATAGTTTGGAGGACATACAAAATAGCTTTTCCCAGCAACACTGAAAGTGAAAATACGAAAGTAACATTTTTTTAAAACTGAACACTGAAGTATTTTTTACCTTCCGTTATTTTTGCCCAAGGGTTCATCGTACTGTATGCCAATGAAGATACCATTTTTGCCCTCAAGTGGTCCATTGTACATAACGGTGCCACGACGTATTGGATTTCCTGGCACGGTGACCTAAAAACGTAATCAAAATTGCTGTTTAAATAGAAGGATTACAGATAACTACCGCTGTAATTCACCTCACATCGGCTTCCCACCGCGCAAAGTTCCGCCCGGTTTTGCATTTCCTCGGCGTGCTCACGTCGCTTTTCTTCCATTTCATGCATTTCCTTTTCATTGTACTTGCCTAGTCGATTTTGCTTCAAGAAATTGCGCACAGAATCGTTTCTTTGTTCGTATTGGTCCTTTGTAAGTTCAAACTTTTCCACAGACTCATCGAATCCAAAACTGGCAAAGGTATCAATGACATGAAGCCGCATGCCATCGCAATTGATATAAAAGCCCAGCTTGGCATCATTGTTGCTAAATGATGTCACCAGCGCGTTACCTTTATACAGTTCTACCTTCATGGTGCTGGCACTCCCACCAGTCAATATTTCCAATTTAGTCTGCGTTAGACAAACACTTGTATATATTGTATATATCTTATTATGTGTAAATATATACCTTAAGCTGCGCGATGGTCATATCTCTGGCCAACTTAATCTCAAATGCGACGACATCGTTATGTGAGTTAGACACATTAGCTGTAATATAATTTGGTTCCGCATTCACCAACTGCATTATTTCCGACATAGCTTAAATATCTTGAGTCATTTACTGACTACGAGAAAACTCTAAAGCTTGGACGACTATCGATAATTTAAGATTTGATATATCATTCGAATTATGACATTCATATGAAAAGCAGTGTTGCCTTTTTGAAGCTTTATCGGACAGATCTGTATTTTTTTAATTCGATTAAGTATCTATCTACTATGTAACTTACATATCGATAACAAGCAAATCAACGATAGTTTGGTATTATTCGTATATTACAGTGCGGTCTCGATTCGTTTGCAATTGTTTTAAAGCAAAAAGCGTGAATTAAGCGCATTGCGTTTTCTCGGTTTCTTGTGATTTGTAAACAAATCAGCAGTTTAAGTCATAATTTAAATGGTGCTTACACGATGCATTAGATGACTGGTCTTAATGTTTGATCAATTGCATATGTAAATGTTATGTATGTAATACAAGATGTGCAAAATAAAAATGAAATAATCAATTTGTATACTGGACACTGAACCGCAAACTAAAAGTATGCATCATCCAAAAGAGCAAATATTAAACTGCTTGACATACGCGCTATTAGGAATTGTTGCACTTTGTGCACTTTTCCTACTCTGCGACATAACTAGTCGATCTGGAGATAGATTCTTTTACTCCAAACGGGATTCGGTGGGACTTGATTTATCAATATCGCGTGGCCAAGAGGTGCTCTTGCACTCCGACACGGAATATCGTGGCCATAATGCCAATTGCACATTCTGGGATTGCTTGAACATCTACAAGTGCGAACATGACAAGCTCAAAGTATACATTTATCCGCTGCAAGAGTTTCTGGACGAGAAGAGCGATAAAATGGCTAGCACATTGTCCAGCGAGTATTTTCAAATATTGGAAACCGTGCTTAAGAGTCGCTATTACACCTCAAATCCCAATGAGGCATGCCTGTTTCTGCCCAGCTTGGATCTATTGAATCAGGACTTGTTTGATAAGCATTTGGCTGGTCCGGCATTATCTTCGCTGAATTTCTGGGATCGAGGCGAGAATCATCTAATCTTTAATATGCTGCCAGGCTCCGCGCCGACTTATAACACCATATTGGACGTCAATATTGACAATGCGATTGTTTTAGGCGGCGGTTTTGATAGTTGGACATATCGGCCAGGATTCGATGTTGCTATACCTGTTTGGAGTCCATTGGTGCAGCAAATCAGCACAGCTCCCATACACAACGTCGTACATCGCAATTATTTATTAGTTGTTGCACAATTGAATATACTGCCACAACATGCGCGCACTTTGAATGAGTTGAGGACAAATTCCGCTGAGAAAATCCTTCAATTGGGAGCCTGCGGCGGGAATGAAATCGAAGCTCGTTGCAGTTTGGCGCAACATCCGAAGCGTTTTGAATATCCACGCGTACTAAGACGAGGTCAATTCTGTTTTGTGGGCCGAAGTCTGCGCATTGGACAGCCTGATTTAATAGAGATAATGTCCCAAAATTGTATTCCCGTACTGGCGATTGATAATTTTATTCTACCCTTTGAGGATGTGATTGATTGGTCGCTGGCCGCAGTGCGTCTAAGGGAATCCGAGTTGCATTCGATTATAAGAAAATTAGAGTCAATTTCAAGTGTAAAAATACTCGAGATGCAAAAGCAAGTTCAATATCTATACACCAATTATTTAAAGGATTTAAAAACCATCACCATAACAGCATTGGAGATAATTGAGAGCCGCATTTTTCCATTGCTGGCGCGCAGTAGTCGACAATGGAATACGATCAACAAGAATAGTCATTCTACATTTAATCCACTATTCCTAACTTCACTCGTCCCAAAATCCCAAGGATTCACAGCTGTCATATTGACATATGACCGGGTCGAGAGTCTTTTCCTTTTGATACAAAAACTTACCGTGGTGCCATCGCTTCAAAGTATTTTGGTCATTTGGAATAATCAGAAAAAAATGCCACCGCATTGTAAGTAATCTTGTCCACCAGTTTAAAATTATAAAAAATATATATTTATATCTATTTTTGCAGTATCTACATTCCCAACGATTGCCAAACCGTTGAAGATAATACAAACTAGAGAGAATAAGCTGTCGAATCGGTTTTATCCTTATCCCGAAATAGAAACGGAAGCCATACTAACTATAGATGATGATATTATTATGTTAACCAGCGATGAGCTTGACTTTGGGTGTGTACTTGCTTTCAATTTCAATTGTATTCATAGTCAATAATCATTTATTTAATTAATACCTGTAGCTACGAGGTATGGCGCGAGTTTCCTGATCATATTGTTGGATTTCCAAGTCGCATTCACGTGTGGGATAATGCCACAATGCGATGGCACTACGAATCCGAGTGGACAAATCAAATATCTATGGTCCTTACGGGCGCTGCATTTCATCACAAATACTGGAGCCATATGTATACGTATGCAATGCCGGGCGATATTAAGCATTGGGTTGATGAACACATGAATTGTGAGGATATTGCAATGAACTTCCTGGTTGCGAACCTTACAAATAATCCACCGATAAAAGTAACCCCGCGTAAGAAGTTCAAGTGCCCGGAGTGCACAAATACGGAAATGCTGTCAGCTGACTTGAATCACATGCGCGAGCGTTCGGCTTGCATTGATCGATTCTCAAAGATCTATGGACGAATGCCACTGCGTACGGTTGAATTTAGAGCAGATCCTGTTCTCTTTAGAGATAACTTCCCCGAGAAGCTAAAGCGATACAATGATATTGGTAGCTTATAAGCATCCACGCGTCCTTTTTATTCTTACGTACATAATGCTTATAAGATATATTTATTTGGTATGTTCAAAATGCCAGAGACTTACGCTCATGTTTGCGCGCACGAATATCATCCTCAGTTGAAATATATAATATTAGATATTGTAGAGAATTGTGGGTTAAATATAATTGATGGATATATATCGACAAATGCTTGTTTTGTGAAATTTTTGGATAATTAGAAACGGTAGGACAATTCGATTTTCTGAAACATAAAGCTAACTCGGCGAGATTTTTAATGGTCGCTATGCGGTAGGATCACAAACACCAACTACATTCAAGAATTATGGAATCACCGATGACAAATCGCTTAGACAATCAGTCGGATGGCAATTCAAGCTGTGTATACAAAAATTGTTTCCTTTAAAGATCAATAAGTAAATGGCATCTCATAAGTAATATAATTTCCAGCTTTATTTTAAAGTTATTTGAATTTTATAAAAATGCGTGGTAAAGCGGTAAAAAAGAGATGGACTGCAGTAAACTGGTAAGCGATATCGCTCAAGCATTTAACTCAGGTTTGGACGATATTTAATATAAAAATGGGACAAATTTTAGGCTCCGTTAACCGTAGCCAAATACTCTTTGTAACGTGTTTCCTGTTGTTGCTGCATCTTTTGGAGTTTCTTAAGTTGTCCTTTGCTAATCTCCTTGCCGTCCTTGTCGTGTGTGGGAAGACCCTTAAATTAAAATAATGCGTTGTATTTTATATATAGATATAGTTGATTTATATGTAATCTACTTACATCTTCGCCGAATAACGAGTACTTTTCGGTTTCGCTAAGGAACATAAGCTTGGGATTGATGCGGCGCTGTGCCTCCTTTGCAGCTGCTGCCTCCGCCAATGCTTTTTTCTTGCGCTCCTTTTCGGCCGCTTTTTCCGATTCGACCGCTTGCTTTTCCTCACGTTCACGCAGTAGCATATTCCGATCCACTAATTTGACCGCATATTTGCCATCATCCTTGTCCTCCAGACGAACTCCCAAATTGGGTAGGATATCATCGCGCAGATCGTCGCAAAGTTTAAGAATATCGAATGCTTTTAAAGCCTTCGCCTGTTCACGAACCAAGTTACGGAATTCGGCGACGGATTGAACATAAGGCATTACCATTGCCTCCACATCGTTCGATTCACCATTATTCGAATCGACGCTCACGCTCAATGGGAAACCAATGCCACCGCGTGGCCCATTAATGGCTCCAAATATATGCAGCAAATCTGTTATATAGGTGGCTATCTTGCGAAGTAAGAGATTATTCAATTGAGTTTTATTGTCGCGAATGTAAATGTTTGTCGTGGATACGAGCTCGCGGACATGGTCGAGGGCGCTGCGAGTATCAATGTTATCTATAGGATAAAAATATGACCAAGTGAGTGGATCGGCAGTGTTGTAAGAAAGATTTACCTACCACAAAGAGCCGAATGAATTTGAGCTTGCGCTTCACCAAATTTGGTCTGTAAGGACGCCTCCAATGAAGTCCACTTACTGAACTGCTTTATAGGCTCGCCCGATATCACATGCCGCGTTACATCCTTGACGTTCAAGAAGAACTCCTGTAAATAAAACAAAACCATTATTCAAAGTTCACATATTATCGTTGTGTGATTACATTAAGAAACTTTTCATATTGCGTAGCCATTTCCATTGTATTTTCGGAATAGTCGAGCGTATCCTTCCATGAGTGCAAGAGGAAAGCTAGGCGCAACTGTGTTGCCGAATGTTTTGTCAATGCTTCCTGAATCGTTATAAAATTTTTCAAAGATTTCGACATCTTACAGCCGGCAATCGTTAGATGGCCGGTATGAAGAAAATATTTAACCCATTCGGATTCATCAAATGCCGCCTCCGATTGTGCTAGCTCATTGTCATGATGTGGAAACTTCAAATCGACACCGCCTGTATGTATGTCAAATGTCGAACCAAATATATCCGAGGCCATAGCCGAGCACTCTATATGCCAGCCAGGACGACCACGTCCCCAGGGACTGTCCCACCAAGGCTCACCCGCCTTGCTTGTCTTCCACAGTGCGAAATCGTTGGGTGACCGCTTCTCAGAGAGTCGATCCTCGGTGACAGACAAATCACCTTCTCCTTCTTGCAATGACCGTGTGTCACCATAGGCTTCCGGCACTAGCTTTGCATAGTGATGCCTCTCCCGATTATCGAAGCCATTCACATCGAAATACACAGAACCGTTTGCTTCGTAGGCGAGTTTATTGTCAATAATACGCTGAATAAATTCAACAATTTGTGGCACATATTCCGATACTCGCGTCAATACATCGGGTGGTAAGATCTGAAATTAAAGGCACAGAAAGCTATTTTAAAACATAAAAATGATTGCATAGATTATTTACAAACGTGTATTAATATTCGTATATATATGTCAATACACCTTTGTCGATGAGTCATGTTGTTAGCAAACAGGTTTTTGTATTTAATTTACAATTAAATTTCTTTCTAGATAACTTACATTTAGTGATTTCATATCGTTGTGGAACTTATCCTCCCAATAACGCGGCAAAGCTTCAAACACACTGTTATCATTCACTTGGGCCCCCTTCTTGACATCCAGCCACTCCGCAATCGGATCTTTTGCCTCCGCTAAATAATGCTGTGTCATTTTAGCGATTTGTTCCTCGTCTTTACTGGTGACAGCCATGGTAAGTGCACATACAGCATCGTTCATGCGCTGCAACATCTTCTCCAACATTACTTTCTTATCAGCATCCGTGTTTTTATTACACTTGACTTGCAATTGAGTGAGTACCTCCTTTTGCTCATTGAGCAATTGCTCGAGAGGCAGAAGTGTTACCTCTTTGGCATACTGCTCATAAAGATGATATTGACGTGCTCGCTTTATAATCTTGTCATCAATATCCGTGATGTTCATGACGTAGTGGATGTTGTAGCCAAAGTATTTGTCCAAAATACGGCGAAGTATATCAAACGAAATGTAAGACCTGTGGGGAGCATCACAAGATAAGATAGCAAGTCACAGAAAAACTCTACTGGCTGATGTGGCTAATATTTTGTATACCTTGCGTGTCCCATGTGCGAGGCATCGTAGACAGTGGGACCGCAGCTATACCACTTTACATTATTGCCCTCTAAAGGTACAAATGTCTCCTTTTGCCGGGTCAGACTGTTATACAGTCGTAATTGCGGACGTGTTGAGATTGGTTTTGGTGGTTGCCACGCCGGCTGTACGCGTTTTGACATGTTGGCTGGTATCAACTGTAATTTAGAGCGCTTGTAACCTGCAACACGTTCGGCATTCAATAATCGCAGATGGTCTGCTAGACTGATGATTTTCTGCCAAAATATCGAAATATCCGTGTGTATCGATATGCTTTGTTGATGCTACTCAATTAATGTTGCACTCATTTTATTTCATAAAAATTCTGAACGATTACGAGTAGTTCTAAGAAACATCGATATCTACCTACATCGATATTTTTTTTAATGTCATCGTCGATATTTTACTGTGGGAGAATTTTTAAGTCTGCTCAGGACGAAAAAAAAAGTTTGATGTTATTGCTATTATTATCAAAACAATAATAGTAATAGAAGCTTAGGTATCAACTCCGGTGGACGTTACGAGGAACAAAAGAAAAAACCAAATATGCGATTTCGATAGCAATAGAATAGACAGTTCGGCTCCAACTACAGAAGTTATTTGCTGTTGCAAATGACAGGACAGAGCGGGAGATCATTTATTTAAATTTTTGCAAATGGCTCTATTATTGCTCTGTTGAAGTTCGTAGCAGTAGGAAAAGCATAGCAATATTTCAATTGATCTTGTTGATTTTTATACCTACAAATTTTGAAGGTTTGCACACATTCAAGGGTCTGCGCGATCCGGTAGCAATATAGCATCTTTTTTCGCACACATTCACAACTTATAAGGGACAACTAGAAAATGTTCGAGTGTATTTACCCTACCCCACCCACACATTTTCAGAAATACATATACAAAAATCCATTCGCATTATTGGAAATTTATTTGACAAATAAATATAAAGTTAATGCTTATGGGTCAGCCGACTTCTGATTTCCAATACTATGTCTTCGATTTACATGCAATCATATAAACAGGAAAAAGTCCTTTTGGGAAATTTTGTTGCCGCACCTTACGCACAATTCGAAAGCCAGCTTCTTTTAAAAATCGCTCATATGATGCTAAAGGACGAGTAACGGATGAATCCTCGTCATCTTTAATATCTGTACGTTTCGTGCTGACATTTTCCTTAATACAAAAGTATGCATTTGGTTGCAAACTTAAGCGCATGCGACGAAAAAATAACACAAGATCCGAGTCCGTGAGATGCCCTAAAACCCATTGGCTCCAGATTAAGTCATATTTGTGTGTGGGCGAGAACTCCTGTAGTCCAAGATTATATACTTCACCCAAGCTATTCGAACGCACAGATTCTGATGTGCATAGCTCTCGTGCCTTCTCAGCAAAAACGGCATCTTGTTCAACAAGATCAACAGTCTCAAAAAGTGGTATTAAAAGATTGCGTGAAACTCTTCCAATTCCAGCCCCGCAGTCCAGGGCCAATTTGTTGCCTGGCACCTTAAGTTCACGGAGAAATGTCTTCGATCCTTGAATATCGATTGCGTTGATGTAACCAAGGCCGCCTAGCATTCCGTTTACCGTTGCTGGCACCTCGGACCAATATTTCTGTGCTTTATTGTAGAACTCATGTGGGACTTTTGCATTTCCAGTTCCAGTTGTATTGGAAAATTGTTTAGGATCTTCCCGCTCTTCCGCGTCCTGTGTGATTTCTTTTATTGTTTCTTCCATGTTTATTTCGTGTTGAGTGTAATTTATCCAGTCCTTTTTTGCCAGTTCTTTTGAATCTAATGTATTAGACATTTTATCGCTTATTTCTAAGCGTAAATTTGTAGTAAAATGCTAAGTAGTTAAATTATTTTTTTGACTATTTACATCACACTTAGATTCTGCGACTGCAAATTAAACGTGTGCAGGGATGCAATATTTGCTTCGAAAAGAACTAATATTTAAACCGAATGGAACTAGCTCATGCATATGAGCATTGCGCCGCCATAAAAGACAACAATTCTTGTGTTTATTTACACAAATGAGGATCTCAATACTGGTACTTCTTTTTATATCGTGTTTTAATATGATTACGTAAATTTTTTGAATAACAATTCTCAGGAGCAATGTAGAGATTCACACAAATATTAAAAACTTATCGATAATAAGCCAATGCGATATATTATCGAGATAAACAATATGAACAAGCCTTGATTTTCTAAACTAAATGCAATACAACTAAATAAAATAATAATAATTAAATATGACGCTCGATGTGGATGCGCAAAAGAAAGATGAGAAGCTGTTACTTGCCACCATACAACAGGAATATAAAATCCTTGCGGAATAGTATGGATTTCGTGCAATTTGCCGTTGTCAAACAATAACCATTCTTTATCAACAGCAAAATGATCGAATCGGAAAAGATCTCGGGCATCTATGTTATACCAAGCTATGCTAATTCATTACGTTAGTATATGACGTGTGCAATATGGCAACAACAATAAAAACTAATCTACACTCTTTTTATATGTATTTCAGAATGGTTTGGTGTATTGTTTGGGCGGCATGGCTTTTATGAAAATTGTGTTTTCCGTTTTTCCATATTGTTGCCAGATGGATTTCCCGATGACAAAAGCGTTCCAGTAAGTCCAGTATCCATGTAATTATACACATCCGTATTTATTGTCTTTTTTAGGCCATTGTTTTTCAGCACAATGTTGTTCATCCACTTGTTTGCCCCTACACTTACAGTCTGGATCTTAGCCATGCGTTTCACGAATGGCGGTCTGCCGAAGATCATCTCTGGCAAGTGCTAAAGTATATGCAGGCGATATTCGCTGACCCATTAGAGAGCATTCGCAATGTTCCCACTGTTCAAGAGCTAAACAATGCAGAGATCATCAAGTTGTTAAACAATAATCGGGATGCATATGCTGCACTCGTTCAGGAGAGCATTTTGGAGAGCAAGGCGCATATTTATGACAATCCACCCACAGAGGATCCACACTATATTATATTCGAAAAGTTTCAGGCCGACATACACGGACCTGTTCTAGAACAAATACGCACAAACAGAGCAACACTTGGGTCAACAGAAAGTGGTAGCGGAGGTGGTGCTGCAACAGGCCTATCATGGGTTAAATTTAAAGAAGGAGAGTTTAAGCCACTGAGCATTGAGTAGTCATAATTACATATATAAATATATATCTATATGCACCAATTAAATAATAATATATTCTGTTAACAACTTTATAATCATGAATAATTAATGCCGAACTTTTGACAATCTTTTATCCATTCGTATTCCAGTTTGATCTCAGTATCACGCCAGATAAAATGTGTTGGCGTTTCACTACCGTGCCTAAATATAAAGTTTTGGCTAAGCTCAATGGCCAACTTGGAACGAATTAGTCCAATTCCACCAACTTTTTCCCAGGCTGGATGATAAACTCTGCCACTTTCTGGATGCATATAAATCTTGTGTGGTTGGAAAGTCACCGTTAATTCTGGCCCTGCATGTGCATAGCTCAAGAGATCCTCAGGATCTTTAGTTTTCATAAGTTGCTCCGTAAAAACAATGGGTGTGTCATCACAACGTACATAGTTCCTTTCTCGACCACAAAGCGAGATGAATGGGAACATGGGATAACTTTGTGTTTCATTTAATCGTAAACGACTGAAGAAGAATTTCAGGAAGTGCTTCTCCTTAAAGCATGAGGTAAAGTTTTTCATTTTGGCATCGTCTAAAAATAGCTGAAAAATATAAGTAGAAAGATGCGGATATGAATTAATTGATTGTAATTACATAAATACACACCATTCCTTCATGATCGATGTAGTAGAAATATTCTCGTATCCTTGGTGCCGGCGATTGTCCTTGTGTATAGAGGGTGACACCGCGTTGTGGTATCCTTTTAAATTGCCATAGATTTAAAGTCAATAAACATTTTGTTTCGAGTGCGGCCATTTGAACAAAACCTTAACCCAGGATAAAATACAATCAGCGGACTTCTGGGCATTTGCAATTTATATAACTTAAGACTAAATTTGCATGAGCTTCTAATTAATTTTACTACTTAAAAACGTATGCACTGTCAATGAATTCAACCAACAATTTTCGAATATTATTTCTTCCATATCGTCTATTTTTTTTTATTTCCATCAGCCCCGCCGCCCGTCTTCTGCATGCGACCCACTTGCATATTCTTCAGCTTTTCATTCAATTTCTTTTTGGCATTCTTTAGCTCCTCCTCGTGCCGCAGAGTCTTTATGGGCTTTGGGTGCAGAAACTCTTTGCGCGCCTCTCGCTTTTTTTCCGCACCGCATCCATGGACCTCTGGCAAGCCGTGCTTGAAGCAGAACCGCTTCTTGCAGTGCTCGCAGTCTTGACCCATTAGACTTGTTTTGGTTTTGCAGCGTGCAAAGTCGCACAGATTGTCCACGTTTTTGACGGCAGTTAGAACCTCATCCAATTTGAGATCGACTATTTGACTTGGTATTGGATCCAAGAGTTCCAATGTATTATTTGTGCCATAATCGGTCTGTTTACCCGGCTTGGCTGCTGGGAATAGTGTTTTATCTTTGGTAGACATTGGCGGATTATCCACTGGCTTTGATTTGTCTGTGTTACATACTTATACTTAGAGAAATGCTTTTGAAATGATTTTGGTTGTGTATTTACCTGGCATGGCGAATTTAAGAGCCACAAGCAATCTCTTTGTAGATTGACGTTTTACAACACTGCCAAGCAAATTTGGTGTTTGTTAATTTACTATCGCTTGCTCATATTTCGATATATTTCAAATATAAAAGTACCTAATAGCATCACGTCAAATCATTTCCCCACAAAAAATATATATTTTTTTAATGTAAATATAACTTCGTGTTTATTGACAACAATTACAATTTGCTATAAATGCTGGATAGATTTCTTTCAAATACACTTTTCATATTGTCTATAAAATGCAAATATTAATTTTGCTTAACTGCAGAAGGGGATTAATGCATGGAGTTTTTAGTGTATTATTACTTGACAAAGTATATACTGATGCTAATGTCTGTGCAGTAACTCTTGTTAGTCATTAAAATGCTTATAATTTATTTTCAATTGCTGGAGGGGAAGTCACAGCTGCGTGAATCGCATTCGCCACATAATCAACGTTGCTTGTATTAAGACCACACATATTTATGCGACCAGTCTTAAGCAAATATATATGGTAAGTTTTTATGAGAACGTTGACTTGATGCTGATCAAGACCCGTATATGAGAACATGCCGATCTGATTGACAATGTGATCCCAATTTCCGGGAGTTCCCAACGCAACCAGCTTGTCGCGCAGCGATTTACGCATCTGTCGAATACGGCCTGACATATTTTTGATGCACTCCATCCACTCCTTACGCAACTCCGGCGAATTCAATACTTTGGACACAATGCGCGCTCCATAAGCTGGTGGATTTGAGTAGTTACCACGAATGATCAGTGTCAGCTGTGAGTGAATCATGTCTCTGGTGGCACCGCTCTGTTGCACCACAGTCAAATTGCCAGCACGCTCGCAGTATAATCCAAAATTTTTGGCAAACGATTGACAGACAAATAGCTCAAATCCACGGTCCACAAAATACCGAATCGCCCATGCGTCTTGATCGGGATCACCGCTAGCAAAGCCCTGGTAAGCCGAATCAAAGAGTGGAAATAGCTTTTTACGCTCCATTAGATTGGCAATTTGTTTCCATTGCTCGTGAGTGGGATCTATGCCCGTTGGATTGTGCGCACACGCATGTAAAATAATCACAGATTCTGCCGGCGCCAGCTCCAAGTCAGCTAGCATACCCTCAAGGTCCAGCTGTCGTTTATTTTGATCCCAATAGCGATACGAATGAAGATTGGTAAAGCCAGAATCCACATAAATCTTGTGATGATTTTCCCATGTCGGATTGGAATAATAGACGGTGGAGCGTTTTAATTGCCGGTGTAAGAAATCAGCAGCGACACGCAGTGCACCTGTTCCAGATATCGTTTGTACACCAAAAGCCTGCAAGAGACAGAAAAGAAAAGGTAAATTATTTTATTTTTTTTGGTTAAGTTAAAAAAACACGTACACGTTTCTCTTTGATTGCAATGGAATCAGCTCCCAAAACCAATTCAGTTGCCGCACTTGTGAATGTATCAAGACCTATAGGAGATAATACATTGATTAGACTTAGCTTATAGAGGTTTTTGGAATAACTCACCTGTCACCGGCAAATATTCATGATTAATTGACTCATCTTGCGCTATTCCCACTTCGGTTTTCCGCACCACAGGTAGTACCCATGGTTGACCCTCCTCCGTCCGGTAGGCTGCGCATAAGAATCATGGGAATCAGGTTAATACAAGTTTGTCAAAGTAAATTTGGATTAAAATATGTTACTGGAGGGTGGTGGAATTAAACACTTCAGAAAAAGGTGAAATTTGTCGAGAATAAATTAGGAATTTTAATATACCATCTATACTTTCATTATGAATGATAAGACATTTTATGAGTTTTTATAAAAAAAAAACTGAAAAAAATGCTACAAAATACGAGTTTTATTGTGGTTTCTACGGCATGGCAAAGTTTAAGCAAACATTTATTATTAAATTAAGAAATCGATCTGTGGTAAAAGATTATATACCAACTAAAAGCTAAAGACTGCTGATAACGTTAATAAATGCTCATGCATGAAACAATCAAAAATCTGCTGATTATCTCGAAAGACAAGAATTATTAATCGCGGATCGAAGTCCTCCCCGAATATGCTATGAAAATGTTATATTTTGACAGTAGTTTCTAATTTATAACGAAAATTAGAAAACAACAGGTCATGCGTTAAGTCACAATCAACTATCACATATATGTAAGTACTTGGAAAATAATAAAAATAAACAATTTTAATCTATTTGAAGCGTTTTTTGTTGGCAAAGACTTTTCATATGCATGCCTGAATAAATATAACTATGTATGTGTTAGGATTCATGAATTCGATATTTTCGCGTAAGTGTGTTAGAAAGCAAAAACCGGATGTTTTCATCAACAAATTGACATCCAAATGCCCTCTACGCTGGAGTAAAAGGTTTAATTATATCGTTATTAAGAAGTTTACTCACTAAGGGAGCCCGTAAGAAGAGCAACATTGGCAACATTTTATACTGCTCACAAGCAAGCAAACAATGTACTTACATATTTGAATGAAATTGCATATGCATCAACGTACATACAAGGTCAAATGAATTATTGTGACAATATTACATAAATATGAATGCATGCATTTATTAATGGCACACACTCTTACATACCACCCACGGACAAGTTGACCTTTTTAGTGCTGTCGTCATCCTTAAATGCCTGTGTCAAGGCAAACACCTCAATTGCCGGTCCTTTGGGCACATTGGCAAAAATTGACGTAGACATCGCGCAAAGCACTCTCAAGCGAATCAACTATAACAAATAATCTTGGTGCGTCGGCAAATTTGGGGCTGCGCACTTACGTTTCTATCGATACATTCGACAATGATTTGAGAAAACATCGATATAATTCTATTATCATGTGCAACTCTGGGCTGACAGCATCTAATACAATTGGAAGTGAATTTCTAAGTTAATAAATATTCCAGAAAACCATCACTAAGTGAAAAGGAACGAAATCTAGAATCTCATTGACATCAAGATGACCGATAAAAAAGTGAACATCATTGAAATTAATAATAATGAAAGTTTCAGTCAGACACAGTGTAAATTCTTAAAAATTTCCCACACGTGGCTCATCGAAAAATTTACATTGGTAGATCAATTAGATTTACTTCATGAGCTCACATCTACGACGTTTGCAGCCGCAGAATATAGTGATATAAAGTTTTGCTTAAAATTTCGTAAAAATGACTATTATTACGGCCATGAACTGCACTTAGAATCCATTTGCCCAATAGGCATTAAATACAAGGGTCGCCTTACCATTTATTTGCGAAACGGAATAAAAGAACATGGCTTTATTTGTTTGCCTGACCCTGTATGTATCAAATTCGACGACTTGAAAAGTGCATGTGAAGGACCGGATGAATCGCTTCGAATTCGCTGTTGTATCACTATGTTGATACATACAAATATAAACTCTACGATCTCAGTTCCCGATTGCAAATTAGTATCTCATATTGGCAATTTGTTCAATACAGAGCAGTTGTCTGATGTGACAATTGAAACAAGCGACGGCAATAAGATACCGGCTCATAAGATAATTTTATCAGCACGCAGCAAAGTTTTTGCGGCCATGTTTAAGCATTCATTGGAGGAGAGTCAGCAGAATTGCGTCAAAATTGACGACTTGAAATCCTATGTTGTCATTGAGATGCTGCGTTTCATCTACACGGGATGTATTCCGAAGTTGGAAGATATGACTGAAGATCTACTGTCGGCTGCCGACAAATACGATCTCGACCGGCTGAAGGCAAGTTGCTTGAGGTCCTTAAGCAACAATTTGTCTACTGAAAAAGCAGCCCTGACGTTAAAGTTGGCGGATCTATATTCGGAGGAAACACTTAAGTCACGGGCAATTCAATTTATTAAAGATAATGCTGATAGCGTTGTGAAGACACTGAGTTGGAAGAGTCTCGTTACGAATGAGAGAAATCTAATAATAGAAACATTTGGTTACCAAGAAATTCTGCTCAAATTGGATGAAGAATCTTAGCCATCATTAAGTGTAATAGAAACACATAATACATATGTACTAACATTAGCATTGCAACTTGGAATAGTTGACAACATAACATTAATCACTATCTAAACATATATTTTTCTGATTTTGAATATACAAAAAATGGTTGACCTTAAATACAAGTAATTTGAATCGAAGGTTTTGGGGACCAAAAATACATTGTTTTCTTTTTTAAAGCACTTTTTTTTCTACGCTCGAATTGAACTTGTTTTTTTTTTTTAATAAAATGCAAATAATTTAACTTAAAAAAAAAAAAAAAAGCTATCGTACATCATTCAGAAATTTATAATAAGTTATCTAAGTTACCATTATAACAAGTTGAAATACTTTCACTGCCGAACAGAAGTTCGCTCAAGCCAATCAGTTTACTATTTATCAATCTACTGTGACAGCTCATATTTGCTAATTGACTAAGAATTTTGTCTGATACTTATTTTGCCGTTTTTTTTTTTCATTTTACCTTCGACATATACTAATCTTGTACTTGTAACACTTGATAAAATACTGCTTCAAAAATTTGTACAAGACCACCAAGGCCAATGAGCCGGCCAAGAACAGGTTACAGAGTACGAAAAGCAGGCATTCTTACGAACTTTATGAGATTTTGAAAATATAATTACTGGATTTTATTGTTCTGTGTGTAGCAGTTAATTACACTTCGAAAAAAATCCAACTGAAATTTAGAAAATCAGCCTAAAGTGAAAGTCTTTATATTTTATGTTATATTTTTCTATATTTAAAAGGCAGAAACGCGACTTTATTTTGTCTGAGTGTATTTACATCTATCTATTTACATCAACAACTATTTGCCTGAATATGAATCGCTTTAAAAGTGTGTGTCCGTTGCTTATGGCAACATTGACTTGTTTGTGGCAGATACTCGATAGCATATTTTGTCTTAGACAAAATTTAGTCGATTGGGAAACATGTCCAAGGCAACAACAATCAAGGAAGCATTGAAGCGATGGGAGGATCGCGAGCAGGAGAATTCTCTGAATGCAAAGGACATTGATTTGCAGTTTCAGTGGCCACCAATAGAGAAAATGGATAACACTTTAGGAACGCTGGTTAACTGCGAGTAATAACATTTTTCGAATAATTCTTTCATAAAAATATATATTTGTATGTATATTTTAGAAGAATAAGTATGTCCACGAATATGATTGAGAAAATCTTTGGTCTTTCGGGCATGAAATGTCTGAAGGTCCTTTCCTTATCTAGAAATTATATAAAGCAAATATCGGGATTGGTAGGTTATGCATATGATATTCCATTTATATATATATATAAATATAGTTGCCATTTAAATAATTAGGAAGCTGTAGCGGAAACTTTGGAGGAACTTTGGCTAAGCTACAATTTGATTGAGAAACTAAAAGGATTGGCTGCACTCAAGTGCCTAAAAGTTCTTTATCTCAGTAACAATCTGATCAAGGATTGGTCGGAGTTTAATCGACTGGCCGAAATTGAATCCCTTGAGGATTTAGTCGTTGTTGGCAATCCCCTGTCGGAGGGCCTTGATGAGCCCACTTGGAGGAGCGAGTGTGTTAAGCGTCTACCCACAATAAGAAAATTAGATGGAGAACCTGTTCTCAAGGAGGATCCGATATTGTAAAAACTAAACAACAGAGATGAAATAACATTTATTAACTGCTTTTAATGCATTTTATTTTTTAAAACACTTTTTTCAATTCGCAAATAAAAACATTGTTTGAAGGTGACCTGTTCAACAGTGGAAAATAATCTTTATGATCTTTAGAAATAATGTTTCGTTTGATAATAAAACACTTGAAATTTATTATCAGTATAAGCTGTGCGCTGTATGTTCGAATCTCTTAAGCCATCAGTGGGCCAGTATGCCAGCAAATAGATAAGTTATGGGTTGATCAGAATAACAAATGTATATAAAGGTATAACATCGAACAGTCACGGAAATTTAAAATACAAACATTATCTAATTCAAATGCAAGAATTGTGGAATGCCTCCTTTGATTAGCATCGCACGTGCGCACACATTCAAATGAGAGACTGACAATTGGTAGATAAAGTTTTTCATTTTCGTCTAAAATAGCTGAAAAATAGAAGTAGAAAGATGCGGATATGAATTAATTGATTGTAATTACATAAATACACACCATTCCTTCATGATCGATGTAGTAGAAATATTCTCGTATCCTTGGTGCCGGCGATTGTCCTTGTGTATAGAGGGTGACACCGCGTTGTGGTATCCTTTTAAATTGCCATAGATTTAAAGTCAATAAACATTTTGTTTCGAGTGCGGCCATTTGAACAAAACCTTAACCCAGGATAAAATACAATCAGCGGACTTCTGGGCATTTGCAATTTATATAACTTAAGACTAAATTTGCATGAGCTTCTAATTAATTTTACTACTTAAAAACGTATGCACTGTCAATGAATTCAACAAACAATTTTCGAATATTATTTCTTCCATATCGTCTATTTTTTTTTATTTCCATCAGCCCCGCCGCCCGTCTTCTGCATGCGACCCACTTGCATATTCTTCAGCTTTTCATTCAATTTCTTTTTGGCATTCTTTAGCTCCTCCTCGTGCCGCAGAGTCTTTATGGGCTTTGGGTGCAGAAACTCTTTGCGCGCCTCTCGCTTTTTTTCCGCACCGCATCCATGGACCTCTGGCAAGCCGTGCTTGAAGCAGAACCGCTTCTTGCAGTGCTCGCAGTCTTGACCCATTAGACTTGTTTTGGTTTTGCAGCGTGCAAAGTCGCACAGATTGTCCACGTTTTTGACGGCAGTTAGAACCTCATCCAATTTGAGATCGACTATTTGACTTGGTATTGGATCCAAGAGTTCCAATGTATTATTTGTGCCATAATCGGTCTGTTTACCCGGCTTGGCTGCTGGGAATAGTGTTTTATCTTTGGTAGACATTGGCGGATTATCCACTGGCTTTGATTTGTCTGTGTTACATACTTATACTTAGAGAAATGCTTTTGAAATGATTTTGGTTGTGTATTTACCTGGCATGGCGAATTTAAGAGCCACAAGCAATCTCTTTGTAGATTGACGTTTTACAACACTGCCAAGCAAATTTGGTGTTTGTTAATTTACTATCGCTTGCTCATATTTCGATATATTTCAAATATAAAAGTACCTAATAGCATCACGTCAAATCATTTCCCCACAAAAAATATATTTTTTTTAATGTAAATATAACTTCGTGTTTATTGACAACAATTACAATTTGCTATAAATGCTGGATAGATTTCTTTCAAATACACTTTTCATATTGTCTATAAAATGCAAATATTAATTTTGCTTAACTGCAGAAGGGGATTAATGCATGGAGTTTTTAGTTTTTAGTGTATTATTACTTGACAAAGTATATACTGATGTTAATGTCTGTGCAGTAACTCTCGTTACCCATTAAAATGCTTATAATTTATTTTCAATTGCTGGAGGGGAAATCACAGCTGCGTGAATCGCATTTGCCACATAATCAACGTTGCTTGTATTAAGACCACACATACTTATGCGACCAGTCTTAAGCAAATATATATGGTAAGTTTTTATGAGAACGTTGACTTGATGCTGATCAAGACCCGTGTATGAGAACATGCCGATCTGATTGATAATGTGATCCCAATTTCCGGGCGTTCCCAACGCAACCAGCTTGTCGCGCAGCGATTTACGCATCTGTCGAATACGGCCTGACATATTTTTGATGCACTCCATCCACTCCTTACGCAACTCCGGCGTATTCAATACTTTGGACACAATGCGTGCTCCATACGCTGGTGGACTTGAGTAGTTACCACGAATGATGAGTGTCAGCTGTGAGTGAATCATGTCTCTGGTGGCACCGCTCTGTTGCACCACAGTCAAATTGCCAGCACGCTCGCAGTATAATCCAAAATTTTTGGCAAACGATTGACAGACAAATAGCTCAAATCCACGGTCCACAAAATACCGAATCGCCCAAGCGTCTTGATCGGGATCACCGCTAGCAAAGCCCTGGTAAGCCGAATCAAAGAGTGGAAAGAGCTTTTTACGCTCCATTAGATTGGCAATTTGTTTCCATTGCTCGTGAGTGGGATCTATGCCCGTTGGATTGTGCGCACACGCATGTAAAATAATCACAGATTCTGCCGGCGCCAGCTCCAAGTCAGCTAGCATACCCTCAAGGTCCAGCTGTCGTTTATTTTGATCCCAATAGCGATACGAATGAAGATTGGTAAAGCCAGAATCCACATAAATCTTGTGATGATTTTCCCATGTCGGATTGGAATAATAGACGGTGGAGCGTTTTAATTGCCGGTGTAAGAAATCAGCAGCGACACGCAGTGCACCTGTTCCAGATAGCGTTTGTACACCAAAAGCCTGCAAGAGACAGAAAAGAAAAGGTAAATTATTATTTTATTTTTTTGGTTAAGTTAAAAAAAACGTACACGCTTCTCTTTGCAATGGAATCAGCTCCCAAAACCAATTCAGTTGCTGCACTTGTGAATGTATCAAGACCTATAGGAGATAATACATTGATTAGACTTAGCTTATAGAGGTTTTTGGGAATAACTCACCTGTCACCGGCAAATATTCATGATTAATTGACTCATCTTGCGCTATTCCCACTTCGGTTTTCCGCACCACAGGGAGTACCCAAGGTTGACCCTTCTCCGTCCTGTACACTGCGCATAAGGTGGGAATCACATTAATACAAGTTTGTCAAAGTAAATTTGGATTAAAATATGTTACTGGAGGGTGGTGGAATTAAACACTTCAGAAAAAGGTGAAATTTGTCGAGAATAAATTAGGAATTTTAATATACCATCTGTACTTTCATTATGAATGATAAGACATTTTATGAGTTTTTATAAAAAAAAAAACTGAAAAAAATGCTACAAAATACGAGTTTTATTGTGGTTTCTACGGCATGGCAAAGTTTAAGCAAACATTTATTATTAAATTAAGAAATCGATCTGTGGTAAAAGATTATATACCAACTAAAAGCTAAAGACTGCTGATAACGTTAATAAATGCTCATGCATGAAACAATCAAAAATCTGCTGATTATCTCGAAAGACAAGAATTATTAATCGCGGATCGAAGTCCTCCCCGAATATGCTATGAAAATGTTATATTTTGACAGTAGTTTCTAATTTATAACGAAAATTAGAAAACAACAGGTCATGCGTTAAGTCACAATCAACTATCACATATATGTAAGTACTTGGAAAATAATAAAAATAAACAATTTTAATCTATTTGAAGCGTTTTTTGTTGGCAAAGACTTTTCATATGCATGCCTGAATAAATATAACTATGTATGTGTTAGGATTCATGAATTCGATATTTTCGCGTATGTGTGTTAGAAAGCAAAAACCGGATGTTTTCATCAACAAATTGACATCCAAATGCCCTCTACGCTGGAGTAAAAGGTTTAATTATATCGTTATTAAGAAGTTTACTCACTAAGGGAGCCCGTAAGAAGAGCAACATTGGCAACATTTTATACTGCTCACAAGCAAGCAAACAATGTACTTACATATTTGAATGAAATTGCATATGCATCAACGTACATACAAGGTCAAATGAATTATTGTGACAATATTACATAAATATGAATGCATGCATTTATTAGTGGCGCACACTCTTACATACCACCCATGGACAAGTTGACCTTTATAGTGCGATCGTCATCCTTAAATGCCTGTGTCAAGGCAAACGCTTCAATTGCCGGTCCTTTGGTAACATTGGTAAAAATTGACGTAGACATCGCGCAAAGCACTCGCAAGCGAATCAACTATAACAAATAATCTTGATGCGTCGGCAAATTTAAGGCTGCGCGCTTACGTTTCTATCGATACATTCGACAATAATTTGACAAAACATCGATATAATTCCATTAAGCTATCGCACATAATTCAGAAATTTATAACACGAAATCAATATTTGTAGGAGGTTGATTCAAATTGTATTAATATAAAATAAATAAAAGTCAGTTAAGTTAACAACTGTATAATAACCCAAACCTACAAAATGTCCTTGGAGAAAACAAACCTGAAACCATTTTTAAGATTCAGGACATATTGTGAATAATGAAATTCTTACTTTATTTTTGCATCGATAGTAAAATAGTTATTTAATAAGTCTCTTTACATGCTGTGGGTAATTTTATTAAGTCTCTTCTAAGTTACCATTATAACAAGCTGAAATACTTTCACTGCCGAACAGAAGTTCGCTCAAGGCAATCAATCTACTGTGACAGCTCAAATTTGCTAATTAGCTAAGAATTTTGTCTGATATTTATTTTGCCGTTCGTTTTCATTTTACCTTCGACATAACTAAAAATAATTACTTCCGCTGATTATCAAATATTTCCAAAATTGATTGACGGTGTCGCCGCCTTACGCTTTACTATGAACCACAACTGAAATCAAATTAAATAGATTAAGTATTAAAATTTGAAAAAAAAAAATTGAAAGAGCTTCTACTGATTATGAATTTTTTTTTTAAATGTTCTGAAGAATAGAGAGGCTTAAATATCATATGTAATACATCTTCTAATGATTTTATTAGAGTTACGAATAGAAAGCTTAAAAATTTCGTTTGTATCATGTTTCAGGTAATTTTAACTTTTGCCTTAATTAGGTTTCAAGTTTTAAAGCAAGTTAATTCTACGCCAAAGCATATAAAAGTATTGCAAAATAATGAAAAAAAATTGTATAACAACTACATACAAAATAAATTGAATCAACAGGATAGAGCCTAAATATTTCTGAAGATTTTTACAGATACTAATCTTGTACTTGTAACACTTGATGCTAATGTGAAAAATACTGCATCAAAAATTTGTTCAAGGCCACCAAGGCCAATGAGCCGGCCAAGAACAGGTTACTGAGTACGAAAAGCAGGCATTCTTACGAACTTTCTGAGATTTTTAAAATATAATTACTGGATTTTATTGTTCTGTGTGTAGAAGTTAATTACGCTTCGAAAAAAATCCAACTGAAATTTAGAAATGTTTTATGTTATATTTTTCTATATTTAAAAGGCAGAAACGCGATTTTATTTTGTCTGAGTGTATTTACATCTATCTATTTACATCAACAACTATTTGCCTGAATATGAATCGCTTTAAAAGTGTGTGTCCGTTGCTTATGGCAACATTGACTTGTTTGTGGCAGATACTCGATAGCATATTTTGTCTTACACAAAATTTAGTCGATTGGGAAACATGTCCAAGGCAACAACAATCAAGGAAGCATTGAAGCGATGGGAGGATCGCGAGCAGGAGAATTCTCTGAATGCAAAGGACATTGATTTGCAGTTTCAGTGGCCACCAATAGAGAAAATGGATAACACTTTAGGAACGCTGGTTAACTGCGAGTAATACCATTTTTCGAATAATTCTTTCATAAAAATATATATTTGTATGTATATTTTAGAAGAATAAGTATGTCCACGAATATGATTGAGAAAATCTTTGGTCTTTCGGGCATGAAATGTCTGAAGGTCCTTTCCTTATCTAGAAATTATATAAAGCAAATATCGGGATTGGTAGGTTATGCACATGATATTCCATTTATATATATATATATATAAATATAGTTGCCATTTAAATAATTAGGAAGCTGTAGCGGAAACTTTGGAGGAACTTTGGCTAAGCTACAATTTGATTGAGAAACTAAAAGGATTGGCTGCACTCAAGTGCCTAAAAGTTCTTTATCTCAGTAACAATCTGATCAAGGATTGGTCGGAGTTTAATCGACTGGCCGAAATTGAATCCCTTGAGGATTTAGTCGTTGTTGGCAATCCCCTTTCGGAGGGCCTTGATGAGCCCACTTGGAGGAGCGAGTGTGTTAAGCGTCTGCCCACAATAAGAAAATTAGATGGAGAACCTGTTCTCAAGGAGGATCCGATATTGTAAAAACTAAACAACAGAGATAGTCTGAAATAACATTTATTAACTGCTTTTATTGCATTTTATTTTTTAAAACACTTTTTTCAATTCGCAAATAAAAACATTGTTTGAAGGTGACCTGTTCAACAGTGGAAAATAATCTTTATGATCTTTAGAAAAAATGTTTCGTTTGATAATAAAACACTTGAAATTTATTATCAGTATAAGCTGTGCGCTGTGTGTTCGAATCTCTTAAGCCATCAGTGGGCCAGTATGCCAGCAAATAGATAAGTTATGGGTTGATCAGAATAACAAATGTATATAAAGGTATAACATCGAACAGTCACGGAAATTTAAAATACAAACATTATCTAATTCAAATGCAAGAATTGTGGAATGCCTCCTTTGATTAGCGTCGCACGTGCCATTCAAATGAGAGACAGACAACTGATAGGTAGCACCCAAAAACAATGTAAATAACTATTATTAAGTCTTAAGCGACCGGTGTAATACCCTACAATAACAACAAGATATAACAATAACAAGATATGGTTCTTATTTTATTTAAATGATGAAAAATACCACAATGAGCAAAGAAAATTCGCTTGTAAATGTCACATCGTTTAAGTTATAGCTTAGTGAGGAAGGTGAGCTAAAATCGTTAATGTCACGACTTTTCAGCCAGACATTATTTTGTGATTATGCGCGTGCGTCGTCTGAGAACAGCTTATGAGCAAATTGTTGTTTAACAACCTACCTTGTCTGGGGTCTGTACAAAAAATCGTACGACATGTTCTAGTCATCGTTTTGGATATCGAATCCAAACCAGATTTTGTGCACTTGCCTAAACGCACTTTCGACGACCTTCGCATTCAGTATAATCCATGTTATGGGACTCAATTAGCAGGGCTTCTGATTGGGTCTTACAGTTCTATCTGATGGTAAGATTTTTCTGTTAATTAATTATAGCCGAACGACAAGTTCCCCAAATAAAATCGCTGATAGAAAATAGCACAGACTGTCGCAACTTCGAGCACAAACAAATAAGGTTTTACATGTATGTACATATATGTAAATATATATGCCCATGCGTACCTTACAAGTTATTATAATTATCTCTTTGTAGAACATTTCGAGTAACTATGTTTGAAGTTTATGCACTGAAAGTTATATAAGTTTAATTATTCTTAATCAATAGCTTTTGTTCGCTGTCTGCTTGTCTGCTTCATTTGTGTATATGTATATACAACATATTATGTATATTTAATCTTAAAAAACAGCCGAGTTAATCTGGCTTGTTCGGCGCTGTTGTCAGCCCGTCCATCGAACCTATAAGTCTGTCTATGTACTTGTATAAATGTGTCGAGCTGAGAGAATACAGTAGCTAGAAACACTAAAATTAGATTGCAGATAAATCCTTTTTTTCAAATATATTATACAACCGATTTCGGAATGCTTTCAAACAAATGTGGCCCCCTAGTGGACGTAGCACCCTAATTTTAACACTTAATCGCGAGAGATATAAGTTGATGTTTCAATTATCACGTCTCCAGCTGGACGGGCTTCCAAAGACTTTTTTGCTCTTACAAGTTTTAAAAATATTCCTAAATTGAGCATGATAATGCATTTTACATATGTATGGTAACAGCTGTTGCTCGCTCTTCCTCTCGTTGTTGATGGTGCTCCCTTTCAGACACTCTCACTTTGAACTCAATTCGTGCTCTTAGTTCGCTTAGCTCATAACAACAAGAGATGTGACACGTTTTTTGTATTTATTTATTTATTTTTTTTGGTACAAAGTGCAAGTTTAGTTCGTTGTTAGTGTGGGTCTCGGTCTGGCGCACGCACAAACTTCGAAATTGCTAGAGTCGAGAGGCAAAGATTGGGAGATTGAGAGTGCTTACGAGAGAGAGTGAAAGAGAGAGAGAGAAGAGAGATAGAGAGAGAGAGAGAGAGAGAGAGCAAGCAGCTGTGAGCAGTCACCGGCAATGCTGGCAAACTTTCAAGTTTTTTCAACGTAGTCCGTCAGTTGGATGTTAAGCTTTGGTGCATACGCAGTGTTCGAGCTCCCGGGCAGAGACAGAAGTGAAGTGAATTCAACGTAATCGTACCGAGGTGTTCTACCTTACCAAAACAGTACATCAAACACACATGCTTATGCATATGTTTGTCATAACCGAAAATCAAGTGGAAAAAAACATACATTTGTGAACTTTTTGCTAATTCTTGATAGTAATTTTGTTAATTTGCGGTTTTCAAAACCATGCTAATTTTTTGTACATTGTTGTGTGCCTAATATACGTACATAATACAGCTTTCAGAGTTTATTTTGTAGTTTTACGAACGTTTCTTAAACGTGCTGCACAATTTATTTAAAAAGTGTGCTCTTACGTGCCTGAAGGATAACACAAGAAGTGACCAGCTGAAGAGAATTTTGCTTTATTCAAGGGTAAGCAAAGCACATGCATATTATATGAATAAGTCAAACGCCGCTACGTAACTGAAACTTATCTATATATATATATATATGCATACATATATAAATATGTAAGCATGTGTAGAAAGTTACATGCGTATGTGCATAGATTGATTTGAATTTACAGTTGTGTGCACTAAATGCACATTCTACTTTCATCTTGCGTAAAATACCAGTTGGCCATTTGTTGGACATTGTAAACACCAAAACAACAACTATTTTTCGGGAAAAGCTCTCTCTCTCTCTCTGCTCTATCTCTGATTTCTGTTTTTGGGGTCCATTTTATTGTGCCCCATAGTTTTGTGGCCGTCTTATGGTTTCGTTGTCTGAAACCGAAACGTGCTTGACAAAATCAAGGCATGTTCCAATACATTCATACAAATTATATGTATATATATATATATACTACGAACTAATGCGTATAAAAAATTGTTGCTCGTGTTATGATTTTTATTGTAGTGTCCAAATCACGCAGCGTACAGAAATCATAGTTAAATTATACTTGATTTAGGTGCCCTGATTTCCATCTATTCATAGAAGTATTCGGCGACAATCATTGTACAACTATTAACTATTTCCATACACGGTATGTTCAAATGCCTATTTTTATTTATGCATTAATGCTAAGATTTACAGCACGTGATGGCTATTGCTTTAATTTGACTTCGAAAATCATAGAATTATTTCTACAATCAGAAGAAAATATTCCACCATTTCAAAGAAATTTGTGACATAATGTTAATTCTAATATCGCAAAAGTATCGATGCAACGGAACATATAATTTTAGATATTTAATTTGAATACTATTCTCGAATATAAATATTAAGAGATGTTCCTTTCATTGAATGGCACTAAAGTTTAGCACTGTTCCATTTTTAAGGCGTGCAAGGCAAAGCCTGTGATAATATTCATAGCTACATTCATGTAAACGGTATGTGAATGAATGAATGATTCAATATATATCTGAGTTGCTTTATCATATCAGCGCGTCGCATTCGGAACGTCTTTGACCTTAGCAACGTGTGCTCAAGATCGTATATACATATATATATATATAAAAGTAAACACAAACACGCGTACCCTCACATGCGTGGAAATATATGTATACATACGTATGTATGTATGAATGTGCTCGAAAGTGAGCGGCATATAAAAAGTAAGCGTAATCACCAAATCACTCGACTGACTCTCGATAGACACTGCTGTGTGCACATTCTAAGGCACCTCGTCTTATTAAATTGCAATAATGTTGTGTAGTCGTATTAATATTACATAATCGATCATTGCGGCATACACACAATTACACATTGGGGCCACAAAAAAAAAAAAAAATACAAACTTGCAATCATTCTTACATTTGCTTGTATATGCCCTGTAAACAAAGGCAAAGCTCTTCATCTAATTGCGGTTCTCTTTTTGTTCGTATTTTTTTCTTCTCCTTATTTTTGGCACATAAGTCGAAAATAGGGGTGTGTTTATTTATTTTATTTTTTATTTCTTTTAATCGAGAGTTTTTTGCCGTTTTTTTTTTACTCTTTTTGTGCGGAGCGCTTGGTTCTTGGGAATATCCTATGATTCAAAATATATAATAAAGCTCTTAAGCCGGTCAAAGTATAGAGAATTGGATTTTAAGAAGAAAGACTACTATTATTTGAATCGGAACACTAAAGATATATACATATTATAGCCTCTATGTCACTATCATTTCTTCCCATTGTCGGTTTTCAATATCTCGAAATCAGCTCTGCCCAAAATTAGTTTTCATTTTACTGACACTCAATATCCATTAATAATTTATATTAATAGTGCAATAAGTCAAATTAAATGATGTCCAATAATTACTAATGAATTTAATAGTTTTGTGTAATATTTATTGTTTGCAATAAATACAAAAATCGGAAAAACCAAACAAGTTTTTCTAATGAAATTTCACAACTATTTTGTGCTTTTACAAACATTTAAAAATCACTTGAAAAATGTTAATTAAGTTTCTAAATTCAAATTCTTAATCATGTTTATTTATTCATTCGCAAACTGATTGCGTTGATGTTGAAGTCGAGCAGTTGGATTTTGTTACAGGTGTTAACATCTGTATTATGTGTTAATGAATAACATACATAACAAGTACACATACATTCAGATAGGAATGGAAATATAATGAGCAGATAAGCAAGTGCTGACCCACAATAAATAAATGAGCAACGTAGATGATAATACTAATAATAATATTGACATTTTATTAAAAACAAAAATGTTTTCTTGTTGTTTTTCAGTAAATGATTGGTGCCCAAAATCAGCATTGTATTAATTCTGTTGTGTCCATCCACAGAGACGATTAAAAAGCGTCTATAATGTTCCTGCCGGAATCTCAAGCCGCATTCAGGACGCTGCGCAGAGCGCTTCCCCGCGTCCGGCTTTACTTCATCAGTAAAAATGCCTACTCCACTCAAGTGAGTTTGTCGAAAGGATGTCCAAGGACGATTAATGAATAAACATTTTTGTTTCTATTTACAGGTGGAATACAAGCCGATACGATCAGTGCTGGTCGCAAATCGAGGCGAGATAGCGATACGTGTATTTCGGGCGTGCACTGAGCTTGGCATCAAGTCTGTTGCGGTGTACTCGGAGCAGGACAAAATGCACATGCATCGCCAGAAAGCCGATGAGTCATATATGGTTGGCAAGGGACTTGCACCTGTGGAGGCATACCTCAACATTCCTGAGATCATTCGTGTCTGCAAGGAGAACGACATTGATGCAGTGCATCCAGGCTATGGCTTCCTCTCCGAGCGCAGCGATTTCGCCCAAGCCGTCATCGATGCTGGTCTTCGATTCATTGGTCCCACACCCAAAGTGGTGCAAAATATGGGCGACAAAGTGGCGGCCCGAATTGCCGCCATTGAGGCTGGTGTTCCCATTGTGCCGGGCACAGATGGGCCAGTGACCTCCAAGGAAGAAGCATTGGCCTTCTGCCAAAAGCACGGTCTGCCAGTCATCTTTAAGGCAGCATACGGTGGTGGTGGTCGTGGAATGCGTGTCGTCCGCAAAATGGAGGAAGTCGAAGAGAATTTCCAACGTGCCAGCTCCGAGGCGAAGGCAGCCTTTGGCAACGGAGCGATGTTCATTGAAAAATTCATTGAGCGACCCCGTCACATTGAAGTCCAACTGTTGGGTGACAAGGCCGGAAATGTTGTTCACTTATACGAGCGTGATTGTTCGGTGCAGCGTCGCCACCAAAAGGTCGTTGAGATTGCACCCGCGCCACGCCTCCCCATCGAGATACGAGATAAAATGACTGAGGCTGCCGTGCGATTAGCCAAGCATGTGGGATATGAAAATGCCGGCACTGTTGAATTTTTGTGCGACGAATCTGGTAACTTCTACTTCATTGAAGTGAACGCTAGATTGCAGGTGGAGCATACGGTAACGGAGGAGATAACAGGCATTGATCTGGTTCAATCCCAAATACGCATTGCCGAAGGAATGACCCTCAAGGAGTTAGGTCTGACCCAAGATGACATTCAGCCCCGTGGCTTTGCCATTCAGTGTCGCGTGACTACAGAGGATCCTGCTAACGATTTCCAGCCAAATACGGGACGCCTTGAGGTATTCCGTTCCGGAGAGGGCATGGGCATACGTCTAGACAGCGCCTCGACCTATGCAGGAGCCATCATTTCCCCCTACTATGACTCTCTCTTGGTCAAGGTGATATCTCATGCCAGCGATCTGCAAAGTTCCGCATCGAAAATGAACCGTGCACTCCGGGAATTCCGTATCCGCGGTGTAAAAACGAATATTCCTTTCCTCCTTAATGTGCTCGAAAACCAAAAGTTCTTGCACGGTGTCCTGGATACCTATTTCATCGATGAGCATCCGCAGCTCTTCAAATTCTCAACCACACAGAATCGTGCCCAGAAACTCCTCAACTATCTAGGCGAAGTCCTGGTCAATGGACCACAGACGCCACTCGCTACAACGCTAAAGCCATCTGAGGTGAATCCACATGTGCCCACGGTGCCACTGGGTAAGTAGCCTTTCCTACACTGATCCCAGATCTAAGGCATGTGCTTCTCGGAATTTTGGCTAGCCTCTGACTGTTGCTTTGCCTAATTGTTTTTCAGACTTATCTTCTTTTACAAACGTTACGATAGAATGTGCTAAATTTTTTCTAAGTGAAAAAGCACTCAAATCTTTTATGGCCTTCACGATTATTTTTTACAATGGTTAAGACTAAAATATATATCTTTATCTATTTATATATATATATATATATATATACATATATATATAATTATTAGAGATTTAAATAAATTGGCTTTCCAATGCCTATTTCGCTTTTGTAGTGTTTTTAGATTTATTTTCCGCTTTATAACCGAACAATAGACTTTAATATTATTCGAAAAAGTCCGGAAATGCGAATTATTTGCATGCAGAATGGCATAACTTTATCATCGGGGTTGTATCACTTTATCATTGAGACGGGAAATCAACGAATTAAATATATATGAATCTGCAGGGGTAATAATAATAATAACAATATTCGGCATGCCGAAGCTATCAAATCTTTGTTATTTTCTTTGCGTTTATTAACTTTGTCTACTTTATGTTTTGCATTTCTTTTTTATTTTATTCTTTATAAAATGTGCTTTTTGATACAAATGTTGCCAAAATAAATAACACCATCATATACACAATCGATCAACAACAAACAACACAAATACACTTGCCTCCACCATGTTCATAAACGATATGTTGTCATGATTTCCATACCAATATGAAGACCTGTCCCCGGAAGCGTTAGAGCGTGAAAAGAGCGGCGGGGCAAAAGGTACGTTTAAGTTGCAAGTTCCACTTTATTCTTTCATTAGACAACGGTATCATTTACATGTACAATATACATACAAATTTTACAACAAACTTCGACTCGCAATACTCTTGAATAAACGTCTAATATTATATAGTAACTAGGATACCGAATTAATATTGCATTGGGTTTGATTACAGATTTAATGTGAGAATGTTAAGGCGATCCCATGAGCATTAGTTTTGTACATACATACATAGTAGATAATCGCTTTTACCCTGAACCCATTAAATAAAGTTCTCGGATTCCATATCGGATTTATCGACAACTTCCTCAATTTCCACAATATCGATCAAAATTTAAATTAATGACAGATAAAGATATTGGGTTCAGGGTAGGCGGGCTTACTCGACTTGTTATTTGTTTGTTTTTTAGTTGTAAATATGTATCCCCTTCAGATTTTTGGCTATACTCTAACCCATACATGGAATGGATAATAATTGGATAATTTGATAATTCAACAACGTTTTGAGTTTAAACTTACAAAAACTGATCGATTTCGGAATTTTGCATACTCATGATAGTCTAAATGGTAATTTTAAGTCAACGTCATTATCATTAATCCTCTTATATAAAAAGAAGTAATGTAAATAAAATATTTTAAGGCACCCTAATACTATCTAGAGATGTTGGATCTTGGAGTTTTACTAAAATATAACGTAACATTCATCGTTGTGGCTCAAAATGTTAACTCTATGCTTAATTGTAAATAACCACTGTGCTTGTCTAAGTCCCAACCAATCCCAGGTATATATATGATCATAGTTTAATATTAAGCTTTACCGGACTCTCCTCGCAGTCACGGAACCGCCACATGGTCTCCGCGAAATCATTGTGCGTCAGGGGCCCGAGGCTTTTGCCAAGGAGGTGCGCTCGCGTAAGAATCTAATGCTGATGGACACCACTTTTCGGGATGCACATCAGTCGCTGATGGCGACACGAGTTCGCACACATGATCTGCTGAAGATTTCACCTTATGTGGCGCACAAGTTTAACAATCTATACTCTCTGGAAAACTGGGGTGGTGCCACATTTGATGTAGCCTTACGTTTCCTGCACGAGTGCCCCTGGGAACGTTTAGAGGAGATGCGCAAACGCATTCCCAATATACCATTCCAAATGTTGCTGCGTGGCGCCAATGCCGTTGGCTACACCAGCTACCCGGACAATGTGGTCTACAAATTCTGTGAACTGGCGGTTAATATACTTGATTTTATTATTGGTAATAACTATTATTGATATTCCTTATTTATCAGGTGCAAACTGGTATGGATATCTTCCGAGTATTTGACTCACTCAACTACTTGCCGAACTTAATACTCGGCATGGAGGCAGCGGGTAAGGCTGGTGGAGTTGTGGAGGCGGCTATCTCCTACACTGGTGATGTGAGTGATCCCACTCGGACCAAATACGATCTTAAGTACTATACTAACCTAGCCGATGAGCTTGTCAAGGCTGGAACCCATGTCCTCTGCATCAAGGACATGGCGGGTCTGCTGAAACCAGAGGCTGCTAGGTATGAATTTGTATTTTTAATTTATTTGTGTATAATTTATGGCTGTTCGCATTTCCAGGCTGCTGATTACTGCCATTCGAGACAAACATCCAGACATCCCAATTCATGTTCACACTCACGACACATCGGGTGCCGGCGTTGCCTCCATGCTGGCATGTGCACAGGCTGGAGCAGATGTTGTCGACGTGGCTGTAGACTCCATGGCTGGGATGACTTCTCAGCCAAGCATGGGTGCTGTAGTCGCCTCATTGCAGGGTACTTCTTTGGACACACAGATGGACTTGAATGATATTTCCGAGTATTCAGCATACTGGGAACAGACCCGCACCCTTTACGGGCCGTTCGAGTGCACGACGACGATGCGGTCGGGCAATGCGGATGTTTATTTGAACGAAATACCCGGTGGCCAGTACACAAATTTACAATTTCAATCGTTTTCTTTGGGCCTGGGCGACATGTTTGAGGATGTAAAGAAGGCATACCGCGAAGCCAATATGGTACTTGGAGACATTATAAAGGTCACCCCATCGTCTAAGGTTGTTGGTGATTTGGCTCAGTTCATGGTGCAGAACAATCTGAATGGCCAACAGGTGTTGGAGAAAGCTGAGGAACTTTCGCTCCCCAAATCGGTGATTGAGTACCTGCAAGGCTACATCGGTATTCCACATGGCGGCTTCCCAGAACCATTCCGGTCGCGTGTACTTAAGGACATGCCACGCATTGAGGGACGACCGGGTGCTGAGATGGCCCCATTGGACTTCGACAAGCTGAAAAAGGAGCTCCGCGAATCTCATGCTCACGTCAGCGAGCGCGATGTCGTTTCGGCCGCTTTGTATCCGCAAGTGACAAACGAATTTCTGCATTATCGAGAGCAATACGGCCCCGTGGATAAGCTTGACACACGCATATTCCTTACCGGCCCCAAGGTGGGTGAAGAGTTTGATGTCACCCTTGAGCGAGGCAAGACTCTTAGTGTTAAGGCTCTGGCTATGGCCGATGATCTCAAACCAAATGGTAATCGCGAGGTGTTCTTTGAAATGAACGGTCAACTACGCTCCGTTCTCATTCCCGATAAGGAGGCTATGAAGGTAAATACTCATTAATATCAATACTTTTCCATGTACCTTTTCAACTTACACAATTATTAACATTTATAGGAAATTCGAGTCCATCCGAAGGCTGATAAGATGGCAAAGGGTGAAGTAGGTGCTCCAATGCCTGGCGATGTTATCGAAGTCCGCGTCACCATTGGCGATAAGGTCGAAAAGGGTCAGCCGCTTGTTGTGCTCTCGGCCATGAAAATGGAGATGGTCGTGCAGGCGCCTCAATCTGGCGTTGTCAAGAAAGTGGAGGTTAAGAAGGGCATGAAGTTGGACGGCGATGACTTGATACTGATCATTGAATAAATTAAACTTTCAATTATTTTTATATATTTATGTGTGGACAATCCTGATCGTTCTGCCTGTAAATTTCAATTGCCGCATAGCATTAAGTCCTTTTTTATTTGTTTGTATTTATGCTTCCATAAGTTCTTGTGTATATACGTGCGTGTGTGTATATTGTCAAGAGATTTCGAGTCACGTACAAAAAAAAATTGTTTATCATAGATCCATAAATTGTAGCGGAAAAGCCTTTGCCAAATTTGTATATCAATGTTAAAATTTCATCACCAATAGAAGCTTACATTTAAAATAAATCTTTCTAAATAAATGTTTTATAAAAATACGCAAACTCCGAATTATATAGTATACGAAAAAAATACGAAAACTTTTGTCAAATAAGAGTAGAAATTTGTAATGGTGCGAATATTCCGTAACTAATCACAATTAAACTGAGACATGCATATGTTATTGGCTGCGAGTGTAAACGCATATGTTCAATGACATATACATGTTATCTCGAACCCGAGTGTAAAGCTTTGATAAGTTTATATTGTAAGCTCAGCTGTTGCAGCGTAAAGACAACAACAACAACAGCAGCAACAACAACAACAACTGAGTAACAACAACAACATTAGTGATTATTTCTTTTGTGTTCGGCCATATTAAAATAAAATGAGTCGGATTCGGAGTGGAGAAGCGTTGACCCCTTTTAACTTAGTGATATTAATTCGAAGTAAAGGAATAAAAAAGTTCCATCAGCTTTTTCCCATTTATTAAGTCAATTTCGTTACAAAAAAATTGAAAATGTTCATTTTAAACAACTAAATTTCTTATGAATCTATATGATGTAAGCTGCGTCTCGTGCCAGGTGGTTTGCTCAAAAAGCTCAAGCAGCAGAGGCAAAAGTGGATGTTTTATTATTTTACTGCAAAAAGAAAAGTTCGAGCAGAAGTTAATGTAAAGTATTATGCTATATTCATTTGGGTAAACCTTAAAGATGAAGTGTCTTTCTTAGCTTTGTTGCTCAGGTGTGTCTGCATCTGGTGTGTCTGCATCTGGTGGGGCTGCAGCTGGTGGGGCCGCATTTGCTGCTGGTGACTTACCGTCCTTCGCGGCAGGAGCTGTCTTACCCACTTCCTGCGCCTTCTTGCCTTGCTGCGCCTTCTTGGCTTCCAGCTCCTTTTTGGCTTTTAACTGGGCGGCTATGATCACCGCATCGCCAATGGGCACTTTTTTCATCTCATCGGCTGGTGTACGCTTGGGCTTGCCAAAGCACACCTCCGAGATACGTTTGTGATCGAGCGTAAAGCCGGAGATGCCGCGTATTTTTGGCTCCACATTCTTTGAATAAATATCAGCGGTAAGCTCATCTAAGCCCACTTCGCTATCGGCGAGGACCTTTTTGACTACTTCAGCAACCTCAGCGCGAATCTCAGCATCGATCTTCTTCAGTTCTGCCTCGTCGGCCAGGCACAGCTTGATGATCTGCTGGCGAAAACTTTCGATGGGATCGCGTTCGGTTCGCACCTTGCTGACCTCATCGCGCGAGCGATATGATATGCCCGGATCCGACATGGAATGGCCTTCGAAACGGTATGTGTACATCTCCAGTACGATTGGTCCATGCTTCACCGCATAGTCCACAGCAAATTCTGTTGCACTGCGGACAGCCAACACCTGATTGCCATCGACCCAGAGACCGGGCACATATTGACCGCGCATATAAAAATGGGTTAGGGCCGCATGACGCGACATGTGAGTGCCCATGCCATAATGATTATTCTCGCAGACAAAGATGCAAGGCAGGCACCACAGCTTCGCCATGTTATAGGCCTCAAACACCTGGCCTTGATTCGCAGCACCATCGCCATAACAGGCAACACAGACGCCACCATCGCCGCGATAGCGATGTGCCAAAGCGATGCCAGCTCCAAGAGGGACCTGGGCGCCAACGATGCCATTGCCCCCATAAAAGTTATCAGCGTAGGTGTGCATGGACCCACCTTTGCCACGACTGCAGCCGCTCTTTACACCCACCAGTTCGGCGATCAATCCGTGCGCCGAGACACCCATCAAATAGGTCCAGGCATGTGACCGATAGGCCGTTATCACGCTATCAAATTTTCGGAGCACAGCACACATGCCGACGGCGACGGCCTCTTGTCCATTGTAGAGATGACAGAAGCCACGTATTTGCCTCGCTTTGTACATGTTGCCACAAGCGATCTCGATGCGGCGCACCTCCACCATTTGCCTATACATTTTCAATGCATCCTCACGAGACAGTTCAACATCCATTTGCGGACCCTTAGGTAGCTCATAACATTTGAAAGTCTACAAAAATTCAATACACATTTACACTTGGCCACTTTTTGAAATGAATCTCAGACTCACGTTTTCCAGCGTCAGAGTCGAGCAGCCCGAATTAGAGCGACTTGGTGGCAGCCATTTGTTGCAGCATGTCATAGAAGTGCTACACGCTGAATTGTAAAGTAACCGAAGCTGAACTCTAGTTGCTGATATCATTTTGATGTTGCCTCTGAAAGATTTCATAATTTATGAACTTTTGTAAAATTTTAAAAATACCGCCGCGATTGAAATGGGTATAAAAGCAAATCAAATGATATAAAATTACGAAATTCGAATAATAGACACTAGACATATGTGATCCAAGAAATACTTTTCAGTCTGATTTATATTTAATTAACTACTTGATTATTTAATTTCTTTTCCCACGCAAAGCCTACTGATCCTTTGTGCAATATCTTTATGATGTCATTAAAAAAAGGCAAAAAGAAATGTATTTTTTTAAATTAACCATTGTAGATAGCTATACTCACATAAATTATATGCTTTTCCCTTACACACACTTATTCATATAAATTCTCATATTAAAGTCCTTTCTTAGTCCTTGCTGTGATCGGTTGTATTTATTATACACTGCATGAGCATAATGTTGGCCATTTATATTATATATTTATATTTCTATTTATTTGCTGCTATTACGTGCATCTGCTTCAGGATACACTTTGCATTTACCGCTGCTTCCGCTGTTCTTTCCATTTCCACACCGTACCGTAATCATAGTTAAATGAAGTCAATGCAGCGCCACAATAACATTTTGATAGACGTCTGTGGCGCAGTAGGCGGTTTTTTATTGACGCGACTGTAGCTGCAGTAACTTGGAGAGACGTGCCAACATTATTGCAAACATACTTTCAGGCGCACCGTTAAAACAGAAGTCGCAGCAAGCTGCAAGTGTTTATCAAAAATATTTAATGGCTTCTTTTACGATTAGCAGACGAGTGAATAGTTAGATGTGATCAAAGTGCAACCTAGAATAGCACTCTAAAAAAGTAAACACTTAACAAAAGAAAACCAAACAACTTTTCTTGGTTTCTTGTAGTACAAGCCTAAAAGTAGGCAACGATAGTTGCGCATCCAGCCGTGGTTTAAGAAAAAAGCTAATATGAGCGGGAAAAAAACATTGTAAGTAGGAGCAGCAACAACAGCTGCGCAGCGAGTTAACGGCCCGCTGGCTCTTGTCTTTGGCTCTTGCGTTGCTCAGTTTCGGTTTTCAGTTTCTTTCTGCGAGTCGTTCGCGTCGGTTGATCGGTTGCTGCACGAATACGCAGAAGACGCGTGCACGCAAATTTCAAAAACGCAAAGACGCAACGACATTATCAGCATCCGCATCAAGGGACACAACAACAGCAACAAGGTGCATATAAGCAACAAATCCGAAAATCAGCAATTGCATTTGGAGTATTTAATGATTAATAAATACTTTCTCAGTGTGTTCTCAACAGAAAAAATTTAAATAAAAAACATCAGATTCCTCTACTGACACCATTTCGCGTGCACTGTTCAAAACTGTGAAAAGTGTGTGTGTATAGAAAATGTGGAAAAACAAAATGTGCATCGAATTGGTGGCGTGTGTCTTGTATTTTTTATTTTTTTTACACACATGCGGCGAAGAAAAGAAGCATAAAAAAGGCAAAGCGCAGCAGCAGAAATTGAAAACAAACAGAAAACGGAATTGCATAAGTTGCTTTTTGGCGTGCGCTTTGCTCATCTTCAGTTTTTTTTTGTTTTCTCTCTTTTTCTCTTTTTTTTCATCGTGCAGAGTTTCTGCTTTGGGCGGTGCAAAAAATGAGCATTTCTTTCAAGTCGACAAGAAATCCGCCAACAAATTGAAGCCGAAATCAATTAACAATAAATTTTGTATTAATTTCTCGTTTTTGAACAAACTTGTTACCTGATAATATTCAAATTTTGATCTTTGCTCATTTTTTGCCTTTTAGCGATCTATGTACAATTAAATGATGCATCGAAGAGTTTAAATGTTATTTAACAACAACGACAGTAAAAGCCAATTAACATCAACTAATTACTGGAGAAATGGCCAAATTAGCTACCACAAATCGTGCGGCCCTTTTACCATTTATTGTGTCATTAAACAGAGGCCAAAATTTGCATGAATTAGATAAGACATTTGAATGACGCAAAATATATATATGTACGAAAAGCATTTATATGTTTTTTTAAAACCAGGATGAGTTCCCCCACAATGATCATAATCCTGCCCTTAATGGCGCATAAAACCGAAAAATCAGCCAGCAAATACACATTGACCCAACTATAAAAAAGAGTCAACAAAAATGTTGACACAGCCCGCATCGACGGATTACCTAATCAGCCGCTTAATTTTTATGTTTTAACTATTTAGCTAATTGCCAACAATTCGCAATATTTCAAACACATGCCATAAATTCCAATACCGAAAAAAATACCAAAGAATTCCTCCATGTTTGCACATATATATTTACAATATGCTAATTGGTTGACAGTTAGTCGATAAATAATTATGAATATTCATTTTGATGAATGTTATCTATCTACTAGACAAATCCCATATATGCATACTTATTGTCAGAACACGAGCATTATAAAAAATAATATGACTCATTGGTTAATTTGTTAATGAACATAATCGCAAAATCAGAAAACGTTAGTTGCAGTGGGCGCCATCAAATAAAATCGACTCCAAAACCAAATGATAAATTCTAGTTGGAGTATTTCGCCAATTTTCTTGTTTTTATTTAGCACAAGAATTTAAACACATTTCTTACAGAATTTGGCAATAAATGTCGCAGAATTTAAATAAACAGTATTCTTGCCTCGTATTGCCAAATTCTGCGATTCCTGCGTTGGCCAATTAATCAAGCCAAGAATTTGCATCAAGTATGTTAGCATTTGAACGCATCTAATATCAAAATATATGCCACATATTTAAACCAATAAAAATTCTCCAGCCGAGTAAGCTCAACTACAAAATACCCTGTTAAATGTGTTCCAGTATTCTTGCCAAACTGTTTGATTGATTGATAATATTAATAATAATAATTAAAACCACAATCTGAGTTCTAAAAATTAATTATTGTGGAGCAAAGAATTACAAGAATTTTATTTTCAATATTATAAGGAAAAATCGAATTTCGCAGTTTGACTATATAGTTTGGGTGTTTCTTTGCCGATCTTGGTTAAGTTTGTGCAGTGGTTCAATAATATGTCTACATGTAAAAGTTTTTAGATGGATATTACAGACTGTTACATACTTTTGCACAAAACCACTATACCCTTTTTTTTTCCATTTTTAATGGGTTCAGGGTATTAACACATTTATAAATAAATTTACTACTCAAATTCTGCTGAACTTAATGCGTAATCAAGAAGTTGTCGGATTTTTATGGAAGCAATTTTATCTACACTCATAAAAACAAATCGAACTCAGTTTTAGAAAGCACAAAGCTGATTTTGAATTCTTGTCTAAATTTTTCATGAAAATTTTAAAAATACTTTTCACAAGACTTGACATCAGATTTTTTTTATTTGTATTATTTTGCTTCCTACTGGACTACATTTTGGTTGCCACCACTGCAGGTGATAAATGGTTGCAAGACCAGCGTTAACGCCCGCATTTTGGCCACATTGCGTTGCCAATGCAACCGCAATTAACAATTGTGGTTGCAGCGGTTTTCGGTTACGGTTACGTTTGCACATTGCCAATTTCTCAATTAGCATATTTGCCAACAGCGGCATTTTTTGTGTTACCTGCAACGGATTGTTTCAAACCGCATATTGAAATGAGATGAGAATATTTGTTTTTCATTGATTTGATAAGTGGTTTTGGGAAATTTGGTCAATCTCATTTCGTATGCATAACTGGATACAGCAATAATAAAAGTGAATAAGCTGACACTTTTTTTTTATGGTTGTTGGCTGTCATTGCCAACGAGCGTGTTCATTCATTAATTATTTGTGTTGCCACATTTGTCGATTCGACGATTCGACGATTCGTCAAAGCAGCAACACCCACAACAAATTCATTTTGAGTTAGTATTTATGATCAGCCGCAAAAGCAAACTTAATACAGGCTATTAAAAATATGACAACACAATTTCATTTCAATTATTAACCGAAAGACAGTTGCCACATTCGCCAAAGCCACAATAGAATTGATTCCAAAAATAGCAGCAGCCGACACTGACTCGAAAGTGGCAGTGATGTCACACTCGTGAGGAGTTTCGCAGCTAACCAACACATAAATCAATTAATTAGCTAATCAAACGACCCTCGCATGCAGCTACTTGAGCATGAAAATCGGAAGATGTCGAAACGTGGGTGTGGAGCGGGAGTGGTTGAGTAGGGGGTTGGGGAATGCGAAAAACACCACACGAAACCATTTTCATTGCATTGTTTGTGAATTGTGGCCAAGTTCGATATATAATGCCCGTATTGGTTGCATTATTTATTTACTCACATTCTTTTTACTTCACGTTGCGTTGCGGCTGGCATTGGCTCTGCTTATGGCTTATTCAAATTGGCTTACAGCTGATACACAAAAAGAAAAAAATGTGGCTTAAACGTAGGTGCTAACAGAATATGGTCTGGTCGAAATCCAAGCTTATCTCTCTACGCAGTGACAAGAACAAGTTCGAATGTTTTTAGTACAGAGACAGCTCGACTAGCAGATACCCTAAGTTAAGATCTTCTCTGGGTTTGACGTATAAAAACTATAAACTAATAAAGTTGTAAATCTTAGTTAATTGTTTTAATTTTTAATTTAAAGAAAATTCAATTCTTAGCCGCTTTAAGATGATGTTCAAAAAAGTTCCATAGAAGATACGGAAAAAAGAACTTAAATATGAATGGGAAAATATATTTTCACAAATTGATGTAAAATTGTTGTATTTGTTGGATAACAAATAACATTTGTGGCTCATATACATTCTAATTCAATTATTTAAGTTTTTGTCAAACACGCTTCGGTCCATTAAGTGAAAGGGTCGCCGAACCGGAATTGGCCAAAAGCATTTAAACACGCTGACAAAACCACATAGAAACGAAACAAACACGTCAAAAAACCTCTCGATAAAAATGAGGAAAAAAAAACACATACCTCAAACTGATAAGCACTAAGAATCGAAACACGTTTAAAGTCAAACTAAGTATTATCCAATATTTAAAACCTATGCATAAATAAACGAAATTCAAATGCACTGCAATATGTGATCATAAATATATAAATATATATATATAAAAGAGACGAGGGTTGCCTCCAAAGTACACAACAGCTGAAATCATATAAATTATAATATTATGAATTAGAAACTGCTTCAAACTAGTTTTCTAACATAATTCAAATGATGTCTGATGATCTGCATTTATTTGATAGATAGTTTCAATTCCAGAAGGGTATCCCAATTTGCCAGAAGCACACCAAAAAGCCACACATCCACAGCATCCACCAATTGAGACTCGTGCCGAGCACAAATTAATTGAGTTTAATTCTGAAACAAGTTTTGTTTGGTTTAAATGAAAGCCATGTCGAAGTCCGGAGTGCCAGAGTACAATGCCATATAATAATATGCATAATAATAATAATAATGCAAAATGCTGAGAGCAGACAAATTGAATAACCATTTCTCAAGTTCAGGGGACCCGTGACATCGATATATCAACTTTCAATTGATTTAAATGGGCCTTAATTGTTTGGTCGTCAATGCCTGAATGGTGTGCTGTGTGTGTAGACTTGAACCAGAAACCCACTAATATGCAACAATGTGTGCAGCTAATTTTCATCATAAAACACACAACACACAACACAACACAACTCGACCACGTAAATTGGCATGAAAAGCCTCAATAATAACACCAAAGAGATAACAACGGCTTAAACAAGTTTTTTTTTTTTTGTTCAAGACATTAGCATGTTGACAACCAAAGACAAGACCCGATCACAATATTCATTTAATCGCTATATGCAGCATACATCCATGTGTGTGTGTTCAGAAAACAACAAATGCCAAATAGCAACGAGGCAAAGACAAAGCCAACAAGCGTTGCATGCAAATGCTGCACTCTTTCCCATTGATTATGGCAGCTGGCTGCAAAGCTCCACGACTAACAAATTACCCGTAACCCCCCGTGCCGGATGAAGCAGATGAAGTAAAACAAACATAAATAGAAATATGGCTAAGCCTACGCCTACTAACGTTTATACCCTATCAGAGAATATCATCATTTCGTCGTGAAGTTCGTAACGCATTGTTGGAGTCGTCTCCAACAGCATCGCTTGTCGCCTCTTGTGTGCACAACTTTTTTGTTTACTTCGATATTCAAACATCATTTTCCTAATATGCGTCTACTTAAGCTCCTCACATTTGGGCAACAAATCCCCGAGATTTGGATAACTTTATCATAAAGCGAACATACAAAATAAAAAGAGTTTAAATCTCAGTTCTTGTAAGATTAACTTTCCGCAGCAAACTGCAAATAATTTGAGCGAAAATCATGGGACTCTTTCATTGGAACAATCGGTCCGTCATTTATATATAGAAATTTAGATGACAATTTGTGATAACAGACAGACAGACAGACTTTAGAGCAACTTGGCAATTTGTAGCTGACTCGCAATTTGCCAGTGGGCGGGTGGGGGGTGGCTTGAGAAGGGTATTTGCCACCCAAAAGATATGCATACGAAAAATGTAAATGGTAATCGAAAAAAGTTTCACTAATTGGCAGCTGAACTTGATTGACTCCATCTGAATTTGATTAGATGCATGAACTGAACTTGCCGCAATGCTGCGATGCTGAATGGCGCAAGTATGCGCATACAAAGCTCATACGTTTATATATATATATATATAAAGTTGAATACATTTATAATGGTCTTAAATGAGCTTATAGTTTTAAGCTGCTGCTGCGACTGCTGCTGCTGCTTGACCTAAAAACGCGGATGTCCGGCCGGCGCTGGGCTTGCTATTGTTTTTATTGGCTTAACTATGGACTGTGTGAATTTGACTGTTGGCTGTTGGCAGTTGGCAGCGTATTACACAATTCAAAGTTCAGGCCCAACAGATGCCAAACAAGCCGTCAATAAATTACACCTGTTGCTACCGAATACCGCATGCTGAACGCTCGCCACCAATTGTTTGGGGGGGGGGGGGCCTCTTTGAGGCTTCCAGCTGGCGCTTTGAGTCATGAAATGAACCGAAAATTAAATGTCAAATATGCTGGGCTGATGTGTGCCAGCGATTTGATGTGTTCGATGTGATGTTGATTTGATGTTGAATGTGTTGGATGTTGTTTGATGTTGTTTTCAGTTGCTGTGGCATTCGCGTCATTGACTTTGCCTCTGATATTGACCTTGGCTCTGAACGATACGAAAGACAAATGTGATGAACACGCATGATGATTATGGATAAGTGTGCGACACTCCGACATATTGGGAGCACTCATCTCAGCTCGATGAAAACATAAATATTATGTATATATTTATGATTTTGTTATTATTGTTGTGTTGTTTGTTTAATAATCGATCCGATAAAGGGCCTTCAGCTAAATATATATTTTATATTATTTAGAATCATCTCGTTTGCTGCACAACAAATTAGAAATGCGATTTATCAATTGACGCACAAGAATAAAACAAGTTTTCTTGAAAAAACCAATTTGCTGATTATACAAATAATCTTCCATATCGATGGGCATTTTATCAGCACAAATATTTACAAGTTCTCTACCGACCGGAGGAATGTCATGTAAAGATATACAGAGACAAATGAAAAATGCACTGTAAGAAAATGCTGGCTTACTTGCTAAGTTGCTAATATATGCAGACTGTAATCATAAATATCTGTTAAATATGTTGTCGCAAGGGCACGACTGGAAAATACCCTGTTCCCAGTTCCCAGTTCTTTCTTCATAAATCATACAAATCGTAGATGTGCAAAAGTAAAATTCAAAAAGCACTAAAAAAACATGCTTACTAAGCATATTTTGCCAAGTTGCCAAAGATATATTTAGTCCGATAATAATTATTAGTATTAGATTAATTACTAGCATTGGAATTGGTCTTTGTTGCAGCATAGAAAACAAGTAGCACAATAAACAACCAGGCAGCACTGCTCCAGTCGAGAGTGCTCGACGAGCAGAGACACACACACTCACACACAGACACACACACAGACACAGAGACAACCAATGTGGTTTGGTCAGTATAAATATGATTTATTAAATAATTTAATCGAACGCTATCGAAGTTGGTTCGTAACGGCTATAAAAATGCAAAGCATGGTGTAAAATAGTTAAATAAGTTATAAAATTAAACGAGCTAAATGAAGTGCAGGTTATAAACATGGCCAAGACCCAAGAGCCAAGCGGCGGAGGCTGGCGATCAATAAATAAATCGCAACAGAAACGAACGCAGGGTCAAAGTCGAAGATTATGTAAATCTGCCCCGGAGCGGCACACTGGAAATACTACTTAGACGCTGCACTTATCTGGCCTATGGTGGCGTTAAGAGTTGGTGGAAGTGAGGGGGACGGTGGGGCAGGGGGCGGTGCTGGTTTTATTTAGAACTGTTTGCTGTGGACAATATACATATGTTGATAGAGATGTAAAATTATGCAAAGCCCAACCGGAACCTTGTCCTTGATGCGCATGGTGACTTTGAAGTGTGACCAGCGATGATCACTTCCACATCACAACGCATCTCTTGGTATTTACTGTAATCGGACTGAGTTGGTTCATCGAGAGATTGTCTTGTTTGAAGAACGATGGTTCGAAATTCAAATTAACCTTGTGCACCACAAATGCTGCTGCTGCTGCGGCAGCTGGCCATCAAGCAGAAGCACTCGCCCCAAAAATAGAATGGCCAGACATTGAACGCACATACAAAGGGCAACATAACTCAATATATATACATATATATATATCTATATTTATTTATGATATATATATATATATGTTCATATACAATATGATGTTTGTCTGGGGGCCACTTTCAATTGCACTTCGACTAATTAGCGACACATTTTGCAGTGCTTTTGATAACTTTCGCTACGCTTTCGATTTGCATATTGCAAATCCATCGTTCAGTCAACGCCACAAATCATAATATCTTAGCCAAAGTGTGGCAACAAAAAAAAAACATGCAACATGTCAGATTCGAAAGCGATGCGTCAAACTTGAAGCGAAATTGCCGCCTTAGAATAAAATGCAAAAAAAAAGCAGTTGCATAAAAGTAGCAGCAAAAACGAGTCTCGTATAAAAATGAATATTTTTTTTTAGTGTCACTTATGGTACATGGGCGTATATATCTATATAAATTTGTATAATCTGAAGTTTTTGATTTGGTTATGCTGAAAGTGCCTGCGAACATTAATGTGGTTGTTGATATAATTTTGTTTTCCTTCTTTACTTTCCACTCAGTACAGACGACATTGCAACTTGCCACATATCTGTGGTAAGAGTCTCAGATGTGTGTGTGTGTGTATAGGAAAGCCTGCTGACAAGTGCCACTCGTGGCACTAGAGTATTCTACTTATAATTGTCGACACACGGGTGGCAAGGGAAATAAATCTAGTTGTTATGGTACTTTGTTTGTGCCACATTCATACACTTCGATGCGAGTTGCGCTTATAAATGGTCTGCGTGTTGACACAAAGGTCTTCTCCCATTATAAATGACTGTGTGTTACTTTAACCCACTCCAGCCAAGTGGAAATGTGATACAAGCAAAAAGTGTTCGGATTGAAAAACGCTTCGTCTTTAGTCATGGATAGAAACAAAAAGCAAATGCGCTGCGCTTGCCACATGGGCAGGCAAGTGCAAAGCTGCAATTAGGCGCATAAAAAGCAAATACTTTGTTTGCAATTAACATTAACCCACTGAGTTTTTTATCACACACACACACACAAACACTCACTTCTCATAATAATATGGCATTAGTTGAGTTCAACAACACCAATTGCAAAATGAGCTGCTGCTGCTGCTGCTGCTGCTGCTGCTGCTGCTGCTGCTGCTGTTGCTGCTGCTGCTGCTGCTGCTGTTGCTACTGCTGCTGCTGCTGACTTTAGTGACTTGCCGCAATAACCATTGCAAAATGTTTATTTGTGTCTTGCTTTGTCCAACTAATTAAAGGTTTTGTACGCACTAATTACGGCCAGGCAGGCAGGCTGGCAGTCCATATGACCACGCAGGTTGCAAACACCTAAATGACAGCAGCGCCTCCAAGATGTAGGTGCAACGAGCCGTTAACTTGCCACCAATTCCCACATTATCGTCACCATTTAGTCAATTAACAGTTGCACTCTTTTTGTAATCGATTCATAAACCTCTGCATGGGTACAACACAAATCTACTTGCATAATCGCCAAGTTTTTTTTGTGACTCCGTTTGACCTTTTCTTTGTGGTTTCTTTTTATTAGTCGATTTTTGTTTTTACTTTTTCTCGGGTCAAATGTTGCATCTTCAGGCGGCTGTCACCGTTTGAAGTGCCTACAACAATGGCAGGCAGCAGGCGGCAGGGGCGGCAGCCAACAACAATAGCAACATGCATAGTTAGCTTATTGCCATTAAATTCGTAGCCTGCAACCTCTTGTGGCGCATACAACGCTACAGTGGTTCACTTGCATAAAAGATAGAGTATCAAAACAGCTAAGATCTGAAATCTGAATGAATTTCAACTAGCTTTTCTAGGAAAGTGAGAAACTTGCCCGATCATGAAAATCGTCCTAAAAAAAAATTCTAAATGTAAGCTAAAATTCAGGTTTAACTTTTTTCTCAGTGTAGCAACTTAAGACACAACTGATTTTCACATTTAAACTGCTCTTAATCTAATTTTTCTTTTTTTCTGGATTTTCTCAATCTTTAACATGTTGTCTTATTTATAAATTTTCTCGGACATTTTCATTTGAATTTCTTTTTAATTTTTAGATTCACTTTTAAATCTATATATATCTAAGTAACACACGAACTAAATAAGTAAAATAAAGCAATTTAAACAAAATCCAGCGAAAGTGTTAAATTAGTCACTTTGCCCCACTGTGCGCTGCTTGTAGCTTTTTTTTTTTCCTGTGGTTTTGTTTGCTGAGCCGTTTTGCAATGCACAGTGTCAAATAGATATACATAAATATATAGCTTTTGTGAGTGCCGGCTGATCTCTCGCGCTATATCTCTTTTATGATGTCGCTTGACTTTTATTTGGCTACTTGCATTGTTTCAGTTTGTTTTATTTTGTTTTGTTTTGCTTTGTTTTGTTTTGTTTTGCTTTGTTTTGTTTTGTTTGTTTCCTTTTGTGATGGTTGTCAGCGACAAGTTGGTCGGGCAAGTCAAGTCTTTTGTTTTAGGCTGCCGCATTGATTCTCTTTCCCGATAAATCCAAAGTATGCCAAATAAAAGTCAAGGTAGTAGCTAAAGATGAATGTGATGAGGAAGACACACGGCACACAGTCAACTCAATCGAATTGAGTAATTTGCACGTTTGCCACAATCTGAATGAGTGATGTCTCTGTTTGTCCAGCAATTGAGCAGGCCATCAAGCCAAATATCAAAAGCAGCCGCAGGCAGTAGCCAACAGCCAACAGCAGCCATCAGTCAGACTCTGAACATCTGAACTATAAATAAAAGCCGCACGTCTCGCTGGACATACATAGTTCTCAATTATTCAAGTGGTTGCCATAGCAACACGAGCGACTCAATTGCGTTTTTTTTTTGTCATTATGCTGATAACCAGCAATAAAATCAAAAATTGATTTGAGCTTAGTTTAGACAGGCTACTGTTGGCCTGAAGGGTAGTGCAAGTTGTGCTAAGTGATGTATATCCTAGGTGGAGTCACCTCAGATCGTCCTGTGACCAGGAGGGCGCTAATCGCAAAAGTTTCTAACGTTATTTGGTTGCAAAGTTATCATTGACTGTCCTGATCCTGTTTGCCAAATGGGTACTCCTATGCAAGCAACCTTATAAAGATTGTGTAGATGGGATTTGATAGTAACCGATTCGCAACAGATTAACAAGCTATAAATATAGATATAGATATAGGATATAGGATATAGGACATAGATATAGATATAGATATAGATATAGATATAGATATAGATATAGATAAAGATATAGATATATATATAGATATAGATATAGATATAGATATAGATATGTCAGTGAATATTATATATAAAATGTATTTTTTTCCAAGTGTAAACGTGAATATTTTTTTCAGTGTAGCTAAAAGTGAATTATATAATTAATATCATATTTATTTAAGTCAGGAATTAGTTTAATTTGACAAGTGCGATGTTGCAGACTGCCCAACCAAATGAAGATTGATGTGGAGGCACCGATTCACGACCAAGACCATGCCACAGCCTCGGCCACATCTCATTTAACCCAGTCACGTTGTGCCACTGACTCGCTGTTCCAAATTGTAGTTGCCACGGGAGCAAGCTGAGCATTTGAGGTTGCTCAAGCGATGTGAAAATGTTGCCAACTATTTTTCATTTTCATATTTCCTTTTGTTAATGCTGTTGTTGTTGCCGGTTTTTACCTGTCAACGCATTGAAAGAGACAAGAAAACAGGGCCAGCTGACAACTGACAACTGGCAACTGGCAAGTGGCAAGTGGCAACTGCTGTAACTTTGAGTTGTCACCACTCCAAAGAGAACTAGAAAAAAAAAGCGAATACTTTATGAGTTTCTACTAGTAATGCGCCATTTTGACCATGGCACAAATGTGCATCGGTAGAGCATCGTCATATGGTAACAACAGACAAACAGACAGACCGACAGACAGACAGACCGATCGACCGACCGATGATTAATTCGCCATTAACAGTATCATTAAGTGTGGCTGCAGCTGACACAGAAAGCAGTCAAATGAGGCAAACATTGAGGCACAAGGTGCAAGCTAAATATTTATTCTAAAGAATACAAGCAGCGAAAGTTTCATGCAACTGCTGCTGATGCTGTGGCATGTGGCAAATGTGAAACTTGTTTTACTGAAATTATGAACCTGCTGATTACCGCACAAAAAACACAAAACAGCAGTTTGCCAGCCCAGCACCACTGTTGCACCACTCCCTGGGCGCTTTCCTCGCCAGCAGCAGACAAATGATGAAGCTGTCAGCTTGCTGTCTGCATTACGTATACGGCACCACCCCCCGTCCCCGCCTCCTCAGCCACCCACTTTCCACACTTATCTATAAATCTGACTGTCTATCATCTGGTGTGAGCATATGTATGTGAGTTGAAGTCTTTTACATAAATCGCCAGCATTTGGCTGTTAAGTTTTCAATTATCGAATTATGTGCCGAAAATGACTGGTGGCATCTGTGCGGCGGCGTCGCTGGCTGGCTAAACATGCATGCTCATCATGGGTCAGTGGAGTCTCGTTTTGTTGCGCCCAATTTGCAATCCCCGAGCCAGCCAGGCAGGCAGGCAGACAGGCAGGCAGTCAGACCTAGGATAGGACGTGGGCTGCATTATGCAATGGGAACCTTTTGTGGGGGAGGCGGCTTGCGTTGCAACAACAGCTAATTAATGCAGCTACATGTGCCAGCGGCATCGAGTTACGATGGAAACACTCACAACTCACAGCGATTCCATTCCATTGTTGGAGCCCGCAAAATAAATGGGTGCCAAGGAGTATAAATTGGGCGCTCTCAAAATTGATGTCGTCTTTTCGCAAACACAACAAACAAATATAAATAATAATTATTATTGCAGTTGGCTTCTAGTTATGTAATCTAATGTTTTTTCGACTTGATTGATTTTTGAGTCTGGGCGATAAAAATAATTAGCAAAAATATTAATTATTTTGCTAATAAATTTGTATTTTTTTCATTATTTAAAATGTGTGCCTAGGGGGGGGAGATTAAGTCATTAAATTATTAAATGAAAGATTCCAAAATTTTGGTATTTCTTATATAAAAAGTTAAAAAACAATAACAATTAAAATAATAAATAATTTAATCAAATGTGATCAAGTTAAACTAAAAAATAATAAATAGCTTGTGAATTTGTTCACAAACAAAAACAATTTGCATAGAAAGTGAACCAAAACAAATCAAAAAAAAAACGATTAAAAAACTTAAATATATATAAATAATTTAAATTTCAATTTTGTTCAGGCTTTTTTTTCCAATCCAAACTAAGCTTATTTCAAATATTATCGATTTTGTTGCAGTTAAGACTGAGTGGGAGGCAAGCGGTCAGTGGCCGATTGGTGGGAGCTGAATGCGGCTGCCAGGACGCTAAGCATGCCCATTTGCAAAGGTTCGCCGGCAATGGCAACGAGCAAGAAAACCGCCACGGATATATCCACCGATCATGTAACGGAAGCGGCACAGGTGAAACGCACCAGGGAACAGGCCTACTTCAATTCGTACGACTTTGATGCAATCGAGGTGCTGCCCTACGACGAGGATGATGATGATGGGGCAGCAGTTGCACATAGTCGCGCCAGCAGCGGACGCTATTCGGTGGCCAACGGCAGCAGCAGCAACAACAGCAGCAGCAGCAGCCACAACAACAACAACAACAACGCCGCTGGCCTCACAAAATTCGGCTACCTGCAGCGATTGGGCGCATTCTTTGGCCAGAAAACAGTGGCAACAGATGGAGTAACTGCAGCACCAGCAGCAACAGCGGCAGTGGCAGCCACAGCCAATGGTGTGGGAGATGAACAGCTGCAGCAGCAGCAGCAGCATGTTGGCAGTGGCAGTGCTGCTCAAAGTAATGATAACTTTCTGCTGCCGCGAGCAATGCTCAAATATGCCCCATATCAGAGGTGAGTGTTGCACTCTCATTTACACAACCAGCAACAGTGGCAGTGGCAGCCCCCAATTACGCTGACCTTCGCTGGCGGCATTGAGCAGACAGACAACAAAAAATTGAAAAGCAAAGCGGGTCAGCAACAAGTCAACTTTGAGTGGGCCCGATCGTAAAAGCAATTAAATTAGGATCATATCTTTTATCGCCCAAAATTGCATGAGCATTTTAATTAAGTTATTACACACACACAGTAAGCCATTAAAAATTGTTGGCCAACTTTATGTAATAGCCAGACCAGATATATATATATATATGTTTATTCTTCATCAGAGAAGGCCGAGGCCCTCACATAGCCTTCCATTGAGTTAAGAATTTAGCTTGGCTTTATCTGATCCAACGAAATCATTTTTTAATCATTCCCTTAAATACATAATTATTTTTTTTTTTATATATATTTTTTTTTTGGCAATTACTGCGGCTTAGAAAATATAATGCTCAAATCTATCATCCATCATTTATCAACAACAAATTAAATTCAAAGGGCGCTGCAAACTGTGTGTGTTTGTGTGTGTGTGTTTTGTGTGTTTGTGTGTGTATGTGTTTGTGTTTGTGTGTGTGTGTGCCCATTGTCTTGTCAATGTTTAATCTGAATGCAACTGGCAGTTGAAGTTTAATCTGCATGCAACTATGTAAATTATGGCGCATAGCGTCGCGAAGTTCAAGTTGCACGTTGCACGTTGCAAGTTTGCCGCAGCAATGCGGTTTTTGGCGCCTGTCGTCAGCCTTCACCTCTTTTCAGCAGCAGCAGCGGCAGAAGCCACTTGACTTGCCAAACACTCGATGTCGCGTCGGTCAACAGCAACAGCAACAAGATTAACAACAACATGAGCAACAACAGCAACAGCAGCAACAACAACAACAGCAGCAACAGCAACAGCAACAACAACAATACAAAAAATCGCTTGCAGCTGCAACAATTACGTATATTAATTGAAATTAAAGAAGCCACATATGATGCAGTTGCTGCTGCTGCTGCTGCTGCTTCTGCTGGAGGTCACAGCCAGTTTTGGTTTGAAATATGTCTACAAGCACACACACATACATGCAAGCTCTCGTGTGGGTACATATGTGTGCACATGTATGTGTGTGCAAGCTGTTGGCTACGAGTGCAATCCAAACAGCCATCAAATATTCAGATGTGTGGCATTAAATCGTGCAATTTATTTAAAATCTGCTTTTTTTTTCTTATCTTCTTCGACAATTAATATCAAAATTTATGTTTTATTTACAGTTGTTTCAGCAATTGATTTAACAATTTTAAGCGTAAAAAAAAAATCAAGAATGCGGTAGTCGAGAGCGCTCGTTTTTCAGATAGACTAATCCCAATTAAGATAATAAAAGATAGAAAAAAGATTCATTTATTTTATCTTATTGTTATCATAGCGAAAGAATGCAATAATCGAGAGAGCTCGTCTGGAAGATGCACTGAATCCAAGTCTTTAACAAACACAATGTGAAATGGAGCAAATCATTTCATAATTTGAAATCTCTAGCTTTGAACTCAACTTATATACTCTACTTTGAATACTCAACTCTTTAAGGAATGTATATATAGTTTATGGCCATACTTTTGACATACTTTTGCACAACTTTACCATATTCACTTAAGCCAAGTTTTTAAAGGGTTTTTGAGTTATTTCGAATGCCTCAAAGCCGGCTCACATTTCATTTTGCATTCCGTAAATTCCTTAACTGGATTGCAAGGTTAATGCAATTATAGCAAATATCCTGCTTGCATAATATATATACTTAAATATATATATATATATACTTGACATATAATGGCTTCATTTTGTGTCTCATTGGTCTGATGTGCATGTTAAACACTAAATTTGATTAAGTGGAAGGTTTTCAGTTGCTTGTGGAATGTGCAACAATTAAAGTTGTACGCATGTGATATGTGCGAAATGTGTCGCTTCCTATTCAGGTGTCGTTTGCCACTGGCTGCGACCTTCCCCACCAGCACATGAATCATGAATGCAGTTATTATATTGAAGCTATTTATTTTTTGTTAATTTGTATTCAATGTTGCACACAGTTCGTAGCTGTGCCAGGGTCAATGCCTCATTTGGGCAATCCATGCCCAAGTCTTTGCTGGCTGGCTAAGTGGCATGCTCGCAAAATAATCACTGCAATAGAAATGCGATTAGATTGATTGATTTATTTGCAAATGTGTTGTTGTTGTTGCAGTTGTTGTTGTTGTTGCAGTTGTTGTTGTTGTTGGGCAGAGTTTGGCTAACTAGTTAGAAGGACGTTGGGTAATTTTTTTTTTAACTGTAAACTAAACCAAAGCTGTTGGACCAAAGTGTAATTTGTTGTGGCAGTCAAGTCAACAATAATTAGCGTACACACACACACACTCACACACACAGAGAGAGAGAGAGAGATACTTTAACCGTTTGTAGTAACGGCAACGTGTTCCGACATGCAAACGAGGCTGAACATTTTAATTAACACGGCTCACAAATAAATACGCAAATATTGCAAAATATTTCATGCTCTCAGCCGCGATGGAACGCTAACCTTGTCCATTACATATCGAGCCAACCAAATTTCAACTAAAAATAAATAATCAAAAAAAAAAAAACAACAAAAAAAAAACTACAAAATGGTAAAAAATGTACACACAGCAAGCCATAACCATAACAAAACGCATCGATAAACAAGCTGGTCTTAATCACCAAGGCGTAGCCTCAGTCACCCCAAAATGCTAGCCAAGCCCAAGCCCAAGTCCAAGTCCGCAAACGATCGCTAGTGATCGCAACTTATCAATTTTGTGTGGCATTGCGCTCTTAGCTTGCTACTAGCTGTGTGCCAACATATGAACGGCAACTGCAACTGCGACGACGGCAACTGCAACTGCAACTGCGACGGCAACTGCAACTGCGACTGCGACACGAAGACTGTTATTACGCAATTTTCAAGCTGTTGACCCAGTGCCCAAAGTTAGAAACACAGACTGTTCTTAAACAACTTGCAACAGCAGCAGCAGCAGCGCCGCTGGCACCTTGTAAAATCCATTCATTCAACAAGAGAAACTGAAGCTATCAGGCCACATCGAAAATGCATAAGAAACAATTAAAAAATATAAATATATATACATATATATAACTAACCAAGATCACTCTTATATAATGCAGATGCCTATTAGAAGTTGGAAATTGGGCTTATAAAAGATCTTAAAAAGTTGGTCCATCAAGAGAAATATGTGAATGGCATCTTCAGAGGAAGCTAGTCCACAAATCGTAGTTTCGTTGCTTTGTTCCTTTTTGGGAACTATACTATATAGTATTACAATGTTCATCATTTTTTTTTTTACAATATTTTAGGATCGTTTTTTACGGGATATCCTGGTAAGCCGAAAAGGTTTTATAAACAATAACTCAGCTATCTGTCGACTGTTATATATATTGTATAGTATTCCGATCATATATATATATATATATATATGAATAAATTAAAACCAGATGTATTTGAAGTTTCATCAACATAGCTCGACTTTTGATGCTGATCAAGAATAAATTCGAAAATGATTTCGATTTTCGATTTTCATTCTTCAACAACTCCTGCATCATGTTGCATATTGCACTTGTGCACTGCTAACGGTTTAAATGAAAGAAACTTATACCAAATAAAAATAATAATAAAAAAAAACAGTAAAAAATTGACAAAAAACAGTTACTCAAGCTGAAATCCTGTTTAGAACGAGTTTCAGTTGATTCCGAATTGAATTTTGATGTTGCGTTTCAAATGGTCTGTGCGTGTGTGTGTGTGTGTGTGTGTGTGTGTGTGAGTGTGTATGCGTTAAAATGCTAGCAATTTATGCCAACTTTAACTATGAGGCCCACCTCAACCCTCGCCGCCCAAAAGTCTATTCCAGACACATTAAAGACGCATTAAAAAAAGGTTGCGCTGAGTTGGAAGATTTATTGATTTGTCAGCTGAGCCGAGTGTTACAACAATCTTGCCACAATGTTGCCAGCAAATCGAGAGCGAAACCAGCAGCTACATATATATATATATATATCTGTATCTGTATATCGTAAAGAAAACTACTAACCTAGTTGCCCGTTGGCTTAACTGTTGGCTGGCAAATATAAAAACCACTTTCATTGCACGAATCGAGTTGAAGTTTCGCTTTCGACGGACTTTTGACTTTTCTATCATTTTTCTCGCTCTCAATTTCAATTTAATCTCTCTCTCTCTCTCCCTCTTTCTCTCTTTCTCTTTCTTTTTCTCACTCTATCTAACTTCTTCGGTGCAGCGTTGGCGGCAATGTGACGACTTCAATGCCATTCACAACAGCGTCGCTCTCAATGAATGGTCTTGAGACGGGCGGCCAGACGGGTTCATCGTGTGTTGCCACAGCAAACGAAATCAAACCTGTGGTGGCAAGTGGTGCACTGGTGGTGGTGCCACCACCACCACCACGACACAAGAAACGCTCCATAGCATCCAATGCCAACAGCACACACACCACAGACTCGGGCCTGGGAGCCACAACAGCCACAACATCAACAGCAGCAGCAGCAGCAACAACGCCAACAGCAGCAGCAGCAGCAACAGCAACCTCACCAGCAGCAGCAGTTCGTGCTGGCAATGGTTCACACTATTCCACCGATAAAAGCGGCTCGTCCGGTTACTATAGCTCCCATGTGTGCTCCACTTACTCGCTGGACGAGCACATCTACTGCGAACCGGTCATAGACATCCTAGAGACCAGCGACAAAGATAAGAGCAAAGCGACGGCGGCCAGGCTGCGGCCACAGCTGCAGCTGCCAACGAAAGTGGCTGGCAATGAAGCAGCAGCAGCAGCAGCAGCAGTAGCAAGCTCAGCGATTAGTCAGCATTTGGACATGCAACATGTGGCTGATCAAGCTGGAGCTGACCAAGCAAGTGCTGCGCCCGAAATCGGCAGAAAGCCAACAAATGGTAGCCAAAAGAAGCTGCAGCAGCAACAACAGCAGCAGCAACTGCAACAGCAACTGCAACAGCAGCAGCTGCAACCACACTACAGCGATAAGCTGCGCATTTTGGAGACGAGCATTGAGAATTTGGATCGTCATTTGAAAACATTTCCCTGCCTCTATGCGCCGCAGCAAACCGTGTCCTTTATGCAGCAGGAGATCGCCAGGCCAGCGGAGGGCGTCCAACTGGACATTGGCGAGAAGTTGCGCGTCTATAATCAGCTGCCCACCATAATGGAGGGATTTGCCGCCACACAGCGACGACAACAGCAACAACAACAACTGGAGCAGGTTGTGGATGACTCACTGCTGGACATAGATCTGGATGCATTCCTGCTGCAGCCGAAAAGCAAACAGCAACAGTTGCTCACTGCTGGCATTGATAATCCCAGTTTCCTGAGCGATGAGCAGCTCGAGGAGAACAATTACAAGTGTGCCAAATATATCAACTCCTGCCCCGAAGATGCCTATCGCGTGGACACCGAAGCATCCTCGAACCTGATGCCGGCTGCCATCATCAGCTCAAACACTTCGTATGCCAAACGCTACGAGGATCAGTTACATTTCCAGAGCACACGCGAACTGCTCGAGGATGTGCGCGACAAGATACGCCTGCTGTCGCCGACGCCCACCACGGACATACCCCAGGAGCTGGACGGCATGATACAGACGCTCAAGCACGAACTGGAATCCTATTTGCAGCGCATGAATCAGCACAGCGAACTGGAGCTGCGTCAACTGTGCAGTGGCTTGGGACGGCAGCAGCATGTGGTGCGGCTGCAGAATGCTTTGGAGCGACGGCGCAGCTTTGCTGGAGACTTGCAACTGAATGCGTATGAGTCTGTGCATGATGGCGGCATCCTAATCTCTGCCAGCCGTCGGCCATCGAGCTTACGGACACAGATCATGAGCATACGTTGTGCCAGCGATCCCAATTTCAAGATGAAACGCAAATCGATCACGGAAATTTTTCCCGCCGCCGAGTGTTACATTGAGACAACGACGACGGTGTCGCGCAGTGCCACGCCCACGCTTACATTAACGCCTACATTGACACCAACACCAACGCCGCCACTGGAGCTCAGCACATCAACGATGGTCACTCAAATGCAGCGGAACCTCAACTTTCACAAGCCCGTGCTGAATGCAGCGGGCTCCAGATCCCGACTGGGCAACGGCAACGACAAAATCGACAGCGCCGCCGAGTGGCATCGCAAGAAGCCAAGCATCTGGGAGATGTACTACGGCACCAATCGACTGCACCAATCGCTGCTGGGGAAGCAGCGACACGGCGGAGAGCTGGTCATCAGCAGCGCCCATCCGACGCTCTCATATGTGAGTAAAAAACTTTTGATAAATGTTTGACTCAAAAACACATTAAGTACACTCGGAAAAAAATCAAACTGAATTTAAGAAAATGGTCATAGTTTTGGAGATCATCTTAATATTCTCAAAGTATATTTCTAAAAAGAAAGTTTGTGTCTCTAAAAATGTTTACTTATTTTAAATTCAGTGATGATTATTCTCAAATTTACAAATTTATATATTTATAGATCTTATTTGAAAATTTGAGTTATTTTCGAGTTGAGAATTTGAATTTGAATTTGAGAAAGGTTTCTTTTAACTTTCTGCAAGTTGAAAAGTTTTATTCTCGTTTATTTAGAAGTCATTTTTAAGATTCAGGAAAATTTGTGTGATTTGCAGGACAATTTTTATCTCTTTTCATACATGTATATAGAAAGTATTTTTCAAAACTATTCAATTTTGAGTATACTGTGTGTATGGTTGACAGGGCATATGATTAATAAATGAAATAAATGCAAAATTTAAACTAATTTAGGGCTCAAAAGACACCGCAACAATGGCAGCTTGTCAACCTGTGCGAGCGAGGGCGTTAGCCATAAATTAAAAGAGCGGTTGCATCTGCATCTGCCACTGCAACTGCATCTACATCAGCAACAGCAAGCTAAGCAGCTAACCAGCTTATTAAAAGCTGCCAATGTAAATGGCATCAATTTAAAGTCGAGTCGTCGGTTCGTCGATTCGTCGAGTCGATTTGCAGCATGTTCGTGCAAACTTTTATTAATTTTATCCTTGGCCGCAATGTGATCGATGTGCGGTTTGCTGCTGCAGCTACTGGTTGCAGCTTCGCATTGCAGCGCCAGTAGCTAAGCAGCAATAGCAGCAGCAGCGGATGCGTTGTCAACGCCATCGCCAACACCGGACGTCAGCAGCATTGACGCCATCATTATTAGTCTTATATAATTATTGTTAAACCGTTGCTGATCTGAGTGGGGAATTCTTTATTATGCAGCAGACGATTTGGCGATAATATCGCTGTCATGGCCGAGGTTCGATTTGGTAGCGTACTCGTTCGTGTATTGGCATTATAAATGATTAATGATTAATGGTTAATGGCTAATGTTGTGCGTGCCGCATCAGATTGCTGCTGCTGCTACTGCTACTGTTCCCAAATCTGCCACACAAGGCGCTCAACAACGATGGCCATATAATTAAAAATCAGAAGTCAAATCCATTACAAATGCACATTAATTAATGCCAAGTCAGCAGTTCCCCATTTCCCTCACACGTAAACCCAAATTGTGCCAATTACTTGTAATTAAACAAACATTTAAATATATATATATATATATATATATATATTTATATATATATATATATGTTTTAAATGTTGCACTTAAAGTCTGTTGACTGCTTAATTTTGACGCTGTCTGTCGATTATGATGCAATATCCGTTGTACTAATCGAGAGAATTTTGTAGGCCTTGTCCGGTCCTTGTCCGGGCCCCAATGCATAGAGAATCTTAATGAGTTTTCACTTTCAATGCCGCGACGAGTCGACTTTTGATTTCGTTTTATTTTGCTACGATTTTTGGTCTTGTTAGCTTTTGTTGACTCAGCTCAGCTCAGCAATGGCTCAGAAATTGGTAAGCGCACGACTTTGGTTTATTCACCTTACTTGAAAGCTACATTACAATTTACATATATATATATATTCATATTAATATATATATATATACGTATATGTATATATAAATATATTATTTACTTATCAGCTTGCACGTTCACAAGTGCGATTTGAACTTGAGGATTTGTGATACGGGTTTCTTGTGTTGCCAGCAGCTATTATACAAATCAAACAGTTAGTGCAAAAGGCAAAGCCAACATTTATTCAACAACTGTACCGGTTAACCTTAAAATTCCGTTAAAAAAATGCAGCAACACTCAGCCACAGCAGCAGCAGCAGCAGGCCTGCAGCATCTTGACGAACAGGTAGCCGCTCTGCTACCTGCTTATCTGGCTATCTGACCAACTGACCGCCATCGATTCAGGCCCAGATACAAACAGACTTGCTGCACTTGCACTTACAACAACAGCAGCAACAGCAGCATGCAACAAGTGGCACTCACCAAAACAGAAACTGATACCGAAACCGCAACCAAAAACCGGTGCCGCAGTCCGCATTGTTGCCCTACAACTCGAATGACCTTTAAGGACGTTTCCACAATTAACGACTAACCCACCGTAAGGATGCCGAACCACAAATCAAGTAGCTGGTTACACACTCTCTCTCTCTGTTCCTTCCTGCCCCCTTGCCATAACATTCTTGTGCGCCTAGCCTCCCAATTCTCTGGGCCAACTGCAACTCGTCCCACGGCAAAATGGCCAGCAAATAACTCGTTTGCCAAAATGAAAATGAAATCGAATACGAATGCGTAAAGCAAAATGTAAGGCGATCTGGTCGCCAAGTTGCTGCCTGCCGCCGCTGCAGTGTTTACTATTTAGAAGTGGCTGCCACAAAGTGTTGCAATCGCCATAGCCAGCCACATTGCAGCGTGCCAATGTGCCATCGAAGATTGACCGCAACACAGAAACTGGGCTCTTATGGCAATTTCCATTTGGCCAAGTGCACAACCAAAATGACAAAACGCCAAAACGACTGACGCATTCGCACTGCTCTCGAGTACATCGCTATAGTACTTAGTTCTTCAGCTAGTCAGTCGTTTGCGAGGGTCGTTCAATGACTTCAGAGAGCTGCCTGTCCCGATTACCACTTTGCCGGTTAGAAATTTATATTTGCAACACAACCAAACCAACAATTAAGTCGTGCAACACTCATTTTTCAACAACTTTTATTTATGTCCATTGCATAACTGAAAAACAAGCTTAAATTTAAAAAAAATTATTAATAATTTAATGAAATTTAAAATCAATTAAAATGAAAATGTCATTGGCAGAAATATGCTCAAAATACGAAAAATTAGTGGCTTGAAAACGATTTTCCAGTTTATTATTAATGTTTTTAAATAAAAGAAAAAAAAAACTAATTTAAAACAAGTTAATAAGCTCTGCTTAATAATAAAATAAATAATAAAGACTCAAATATTGTTGGAGCGAAGTTTCAGAGAATGCCTGGATAAGATAATAAAACCCAAGAACAACCGTCGCTGTGTACTCGGCACTAAATTTAGTTGCTTAACATAAATCTGTTGCTTAACAGAATTGTGCTGCTTAACATAATTAGTACGCATTAATGAGGGACTTAACATATGTCGGGATGCATGTAAATTAACATAATTTGTAACAAATATAAAAAAAAAAAAAGAAGATTAACAATTTAAACAGCTGTCAGCAGTTGTCAATCAGTTTTTTTTCTAACATTTGTTGACTATATTTAACATAATATAATATTAAAGTAAGTCAGTTTGTTAATCAGGCTAAATTGCTGAAGGTATGCAGCGACCCTCGCTCTGCATCATAGTGCTCGCCAGTTTGTCAAAGCATAGCTTGTGGCTACAATTTGGGCTAAGACCGGCAACAACTTGAAATTAGCATTAGCCGCTCTCGCCTTACGGCCGCGTTAAGTTTCAATTTGAAGATTTGCCACGGGCAACATTTTGTGGCTTACATAACGCATACGGTGCAGCATATCATGGCCAGCAGCGCATTGACTGCCTCGGAAGCTGTTGCCTGTTGCCTGTTACCAGTTAGCTGTTAGCTGTTACCAACTGCCAACTGTGACCAGCTTCAGATTTCAGCTGGTTACTCATATGCCACGTGCAACAGCGAGGTCTGTGAAAACGTGAAGCGTGCGAGCTGAATGCTAAACAAATTAAAGCAATAACTGGCGTTAAGTAGACCTTTGGCAATATATCACGCCCACAATGGGGCTCAACTCCATTGCATGCATATATGTTTATTTATAATACACTCATCAAAATTATCGAAATTTATGGCTTTGGATTTACACTTAATTTGCAGACTGTATTTTTCTAAAAATCAGACAAATTATGTACAATTTCAAGGATCTTCTTTTCATGTATTCGATTTTTTTACTTATATTATTATTAAGCAAACATTTTACATAGTTTTTTAACTTTTTCTGTATTTTAATGGTTTGCATTTCTAATTTTTAGAAATGTTCTTCTTAATAGCCGAAAATATTTCTAAAAAAAAAAATACAAAATTTCTCCAGATTTTTGTCGATTTAGTGCAAGTTTTTCTAAATTTTAGAAATTATTTCAGTATTTAAACCGATTTTTTTCGGAGTGTATGCAAACTACTTTCATGCGTTCCTCTGGCTGATCGACGCAGCCGACACTCGGACTAGATTCGAGTGGCTGTCGCTACCGTTTCAACTACCGCCTGCTGCTGACAAGCTGTTCAAGTCCACCACTTCCCCACTTGCCCACTTTCCGCCTCTTCGCACTCGTCTTAACTGTTTTTCCGCTGCTCAGCAACATTTTCTTGTTGTGTTTATTTCGTCGTTACCGTTGAATGCATTTTCAATGCTGCAAAAAAGTAATGGCTCAAAATGCCCTAAAAGACAGAAAGGCGTTAAAGAAAAAACAACCTAATTTACTTGCCGACCGCCGATTGCATAATTGCATCATTATTTATTATGCCTATGCACTTATTTTACTATTATATATACTCTTAGTCTGCTCATAAAAAACCACTTAATTATATATGTATATAAACATATAACTACTCGGATCTGATGCCACACTCATTAAAAAATAGCGCAGAAATCGATCAAATCTCTCTGAAAACGGGGAAAACGTTCTGATCTGAAAGGCTTTTTTCTACTCCAGAAAGGTTTTTATGTGTATAAAAAGTGACGAAAATGTTCTGTGGTAACATGTAAAAAACACACAACTACTATTAGATAAAATTTACCATGAACTGGTGTCAAAAGTATGGCGATTTCATAAAATTTACCACAATTTTCATACTGACTGCATTTAAATCCTGTTTGCCACACTTCAGTTCAATTTGCATTGAAACGCTAATGTTATCTATTATTAACCGACTTGTCTACACGTCCTCTTCGGAATGGTTGAAAGTCAGTTTGAGTTTGAGATTTCGACTGTGCACATTGTTGCTCAAAACTTCGCATTAAATATGAGAAATTTCACTTCTGTAAGGATTTTCAATCATCCGCGCTTCAAGCCTTGAAAACCACCCATGAATATTAGCAGAATAGCAAAGGGTTGAAAGTGGATTGAAATAAATTAGAAGAAGCTGCAATCTATAAATCAAATAGTTGCATATAAAAATATATGTATGTATGCATGTATGTTTTGTTTGTTTGTATTGTTATACATATGTTGCTACGTGCTTTGGCCTAATGGATTTCCCACAGCGAGCGAGCGGAGCCATCTTCATAGAAACTCACTCGTCTTACATACATACATACATACTTAGTATGTTTGTGAAGATAGTTTTATGTTATATTATGCATGCATTAAACTACTGACTTTGAGTACGTGTTAAAATTTTGTTTTCACTTCGAAGCGATGTTTAAACTTTGAGCCCTGAGTATGTGTAGTAACAACCAACTACATTATTAAGCTTGGCCAACTTTAAGCCAAAAAAATATATATGTACATATTGGTTTCAATGTCAGTGATGAAAAACGTGTGTTGCAAATTAAAAGGTAACAACTCTCTGTATGTATGTATGTAGGTATGTATGTGTGTATGTGTGTATGGGTGCGTATGGATTTTCCTTTGAACTTCATGCCTAACGCCTAGTGTTGGCAAATATTTCAACGATGTTAAATTTATTCCAAGGCGAGATTTGTGGGAATAACAGCTTCATTTCACAATATGTATGATGATAGGTTATGTACATACATACATGCATATTTTGCTTGTTTTGCATACATTTGTTAATCGAATCAAATATTAAGTATATTATTGTCGGTCGCCCATGTGTGTGGTATATCGATAATTTAATGCGCTGCGTTTTCCGCTTGTGTGTGGCGTGTGCGTGTGTGTATGGCTTCATTTGCAAATTAGCTAAAGCACATTTTTGTAATTTGGGTGGGGCTCAATGAACTGGCTTTAAACAATGTCAAAGATTTATTTTTTTTTTTCAAAGATATATTTTTTTTATTTAAATTGCCCCAGTTGATTAGCAAAGAGTGTTGCTTAATCAAGAGAATTAATTATGAAGTTTGTCATTACCTTTGGCTAATGTCTGTCAAACATGTTGATTAAAGCGCTTAACAACCCCCCTCCCCCCCACCCACACACACACACGTAACTCGTCGACGATTCCAATGCGTGTGCACTTGATTTACATACCAGGCTAATATTGCCGTTATAAGCACACACATATTTGCACTCACACTCAAACTCAATGCGGTAATTTTACCGTCAACGACGTCGACTTTTCGATTACGTCGTCTTTTCAAAGTACTTAGACTGATAAACAGCAGCAATAACAACAACAAGAAAAAGCATCATCGGCAAGCAAAGTGTGGAAGGAGGGGGGAATGGGATGCAAAGAAGCAGCGAAAAGAAGCCGGAAGGCAAATACAAATGTACCGCAAATTTGTGTTTTCATTTTAATTTCTCATTTCATGGAATGCGGTGCATATATATATATCAACGTATGCATGTGTGTGTGTGTGTGTGTGTTTGCATGAAACTGAAACCCAAACTGAAAGCCCACAAATGATCACCAAAAAACCAGACGAAACCAATGTGCTGAAAAAAAACAAAATATACATGAATAAATACACTCTCACAATGAAGTGCAAAAATGTGAATTGTTTGACGGGCGATTACAGGCAAGCTCACACACACACACCCAAACACACCTACAAATATTACATGTAATGTGTGTGTGTGTGTGTGTGAATGTTGAAAACACTTCAAATTGAATGCCCTTTTAATGACTTATATTGCATATGCGTAACTTTCACTCGCGGATATTTTTTGGAATTGGATATTCCAAGCCAAACAAACATAATCCCATGGCTATTATGTGGCTTATTGATGGAGCTATTATAGAATTTTGTCACAAATTATTGAGTGTGGGCGCTTTTTTGTCGACAAGTATTTTATTTTTAAATAAATATGAAGTATGAATTTATATTGTGCACAAAATTTGACATCAATTGCATAATACTTTTTGTAACCTGTTTTTTTGCGAGAATCAACACAAAAGACAACAACCTACCTGTTACATTATATATATTTTTATCACATACAATGAACAGATTTCAAGGTTGTGTCGCTAAAATTCAAAACCGGCAACAGACGACAGCAAAAAAAAAAAGAAAACAAAAAAAGTGATGAGCAAAACAAAAAAGCAACAACAACAACAGTAACAAAAACTCAAGCGGTCGCTTAGTGGGTCAAATTGGTTGTTGTGCGTTGCGCCCTTTTTTACATGTGCCGCGAGCCACGCCTCTCAGTAATGTGGGCAATGCCATAAAATATGGCAAACAGCCATCAAATAAAAGTAGTGTGCGAAAGCGTCGTTAAATGCTGCAATAAGTAATACACACAAAAAGCCTTAGCCTAAAATAGATGCTAACAAATATTAATAAGTTCAACGATATCTGCTCAAATCGATCGATCGACAACAACAATAATAACCAAAGGTTATCAATGTCAAAGTAATTGTCAGTCTGTCAGTTAGTCAGTTACTCACACAGCCTATTGACGGCAGTTCATCTTCAGCTTCAAGCTTCATTTTTCTGCGTTCGTCTCTGGCCGATTATAATTAGCATGTGCATAATCGATTTACATAAATGCGTCAAGCTAAGTTAAGCTAAGTTTTCAACGCCAAATACTAATTAACTTTTACAGCGACAGATGTTATATAACAAAACCGTGAAAAGCTATATTTTTGAGACTTTGTAAATTTTGAAGTTTAACAGCGAAGTGTTAGAGAATTTAAATTTATTATTATACGATTATTTCATAAACATTTTATAATTTATTGACATTCTCTAAAGCATAAATCTTATTGCTTTCAGTAACATTTTATCATTGATAGAAAATCGATTTTTGTTTAAGCATTGTTACCATATGAAAATTGTGGTTATGTATTTAAATTATTAAATGATTTTTTTTGGAAATTTGTAAGTTTTTGAGTTAGTTATCAAAATCTAAACCTTGTGACTATTTAAAAATTATAATTCTTTGAGAAACATTTTATAATTAATAGGGAATTCCTTAAACCTTAAACACTGTGACTATTTCTAAACCGTAATTGTTTTAGCATTTTACAATTTATAGTTTTGTATTGGAAATAACGTATGCTTATATGTATATATTGCAGCCATCGTCTCGACCCGAATCGGATTTTACGCTCGATCTGCCGCGCGCCGAGCAGCTGCGTCTCAAAATGGAAAAGGAGAAGAAGTTCCGCCAAAGATGTCGCTTCATAACCACATTTCTAAGTCTGGTATTCTTTCTGCTGACCGTTATGGTTGTCAGTTTGGTCTTAACGCGCGGCAAACGCATGTTTGGCAGCATGATTTAGGCAATGAACCAATATCTAACACAATACTTAAATGACATATCAATATTGCATATCTATAAATATACATATACATATAGGGAGATAACTAATACATGTATGTAAACAAAACAAAATTACAGTGCCGTAGTAATTCATAGAGTAACACATCAAACAGCAAACAACAAACAACAAACAATCGAAGGGGATAATCGTTACGATTAACTATTTTGTAGTATTAGACTTAGTCACTACTCTAATTGAACTAATTAAAGGAGGATGTTCAACATGTTTGTTGTGCTTGGATGAGCCGCAGTATTGTTAATAAATTATTTTTGTGATCTTAGCTGTTAAGTTTGTGAGTGCATTTAGTGCAAATCGAAAATAATTATGTTTAAATTGTCCATGCTAAATGTATTACTTCTAAGTCTAATGATAATGATGAATAAAGCAATATAAATACGATACATTTTTTTTGTTTTTTATTTCTGTTAACATTTATTCACATTTTATACATATATATATATATATATATATATATTATATGTATGTGTATTATATGCAATATAAATTTGCGGATTTTGTATGTTAGGTATGTGTAGAAAATAAGTTGAGAGCGCTTATTAAGATAGCATGCATTATTATTGCATATATATATCTTTTTGGTATCACAAATGTTTATTTTTTTGTTTTTGTCGTTACAACTTGAACTTCAACTGTTATTGGAGAGAAATGCAAATACAAATCTTATGTTACAACATAAGGCAAAATTGAGACCTTTAGGCATTTGTTAGTAACTACGATAAACTAGGAAAAATTACAGTTACAAATTACAATTTGTTACACTGAGAAGGCAAGTTTCGTAAATGAAAATTGTGGTGTGCTTGTGTCGGAGCAGCAGCAGCAGATCCTTCTTTGGTGATCTGCTCAGTTTGCCGGTACGCCGATAAGGATTTCATAATATGCGTATGCTTTGCCTGTTGACCTCGAACAGTGTGTGATCCTCATCCTCGTCGCTGTTCACATCCTCAATGGCCATCGGCAGTGGTGTCAACTCCTGATTGGCGCGATCCCCTTGCACACCATATTTTCGCTCAGCGCGTGATAAGCGCAAACTTTGAAAAAAAAATGCGAACATTATCAGCAAATGCACATATATTTTTATACATATAAATTATTTAAATATTAACTGAGTAGGGTTGAAATAGCAAATGCTTTGCCTGTTATCAGGCATAAAACTTACCGATATATACGTACAACCAACATCAGAATGGCTGAGCTTGTGAGGCCCACCATTACGTAAAACACGGCCACAAATGAATCCGGAAATTCATCGTCCTTGCCTATTTTAGAGCGTTGAACTTGCACATCCTCTGCAGCAGCAGAAGGCTGGTTATCATTAGGCTCGGCAGCATTTGCCACCGAATGCTGCGGCTTCTCACTGATGATCACGACATCAGCCGGCGACTGTGGTACTGCAGTATCTGGTGCCAGATTAGGGGGAGCCGGTGGCAGTGCCTTTTTTACGGTTCGGCTTGCGTCTGTGTTGACATTTGAGCTATTTGCAGCGGTTGGAGCCGCTGCGTCGATTTGGATGTGGGGCAACAGCGACAACGTAAGCAGCATTGCTGCTGCCAATAGGGGCCAACTCCGAGAGAACTGCTCCATCTGCAATTATCCTCAATTGTTCAATTATTTTTGAGGTCAAACAGTGAGCACGTCCTGCTGACGTTTTCAAATTCTGATGCTCGGTTTAAGTGTTTTCTTTATTTATTTACAAAGACTAGGGCTGCAAAATACCCTTACGACGAACATCGTTTAACCAGGGATGCATATGTGAAATGTTATCGACGTTATTATAAAATGCTGCTAATTATTACAAATGGTGCTACCACATCGATGAAAGTGGAATCCGAAAGTAGAGATGTGTATATTTAAAAAAATTTGACAAGCTAAAAATGCTGTATATCGATATTTTTTTTTTTTGCTGCTCCTACATCTAAGATGGTATCGCAGCAAGATAACCATCGAGGAACAGCTAGACTGCCTGAGAACCTACTTACAAACTAAAAATGTGTATGTGTGTGTGTTCCATGCCGCCCAGCATGCAATTTCCCCGTTTTCCCACAACAACCTTTGTAATGCAATTGGAGTTCTAGATCTAATAGTAATCAGCTAATCAGCTATGTTCAGAAGACATCCAAAAAAGGACACCAGTTAAACAACGGTCAATATGCAATATCTGCTTGGGTTTTTGATGGGTGATGGATGTTGTTGCAGTTGCTGTGGGCTTGTATATGTGTTAATTGTATATAGTTGGTTAATTTCATTTGCTTGAGGCAGGCAGGCAGTTATCAATGTTACAGCTACGTTGTGGTTGTGTAAGTGAGTTAGTGTGTGTGTGTGTGTGCGAATCCATTGCTTCATCTAGAGGAAGTAGTCGGCCTGTGGCTTCTTTGATGGAACGCCGCGACTCTCTTGCGGAGCCGCCTCAAAGATAACAAAGTCACGATGCAGGTTCTCATTCAATTCCAAAATGGCGGCCACATTGCCGCATCTATAGCAATAGTTGGGCGCTGACCAAACGGTGAGCACCGTTTCGTTGAAGTGCCATTTGAAGCCCTCCATCACGAGCTGATGGGCGCGACAGATTATATCGATGTCGTTGGTCCGATTGAAATGTGCGACGACATCGGAGCCAAAGAGGTAGCCGGCGCCGCGCGGCGATACACCCCAGCCAGTCTGATCCTCGGGATCACTCCACAGCAGATCGCACATGGGCCCGTCGTGGGGCACCTCCTGTTTGCGATCGATGCTGCGTATCTGATCCAAATACTGTATCGATGGCGATAAGCCGCCATGTACGCAAAATATCTTGCCATCGATGATGGCCGACAGGCTGAGATAATCGAAGATTTCTGTGCAATACCGCCAAACGACTGTCGAGCCATATTTGCGTAGGCACTCATCATAGAACCCATATACCTGGGTGATCTGACGAGATTCATGATTGCCGCGGATCAACGTTATGCGATCCGGGTAACGAACTTTAAGTGCCAAAAGCAGCAGGAATGTCTCGACGCTGTAATAGCCGCGATCGACAAAATCACCCATGAACAGATAGTTCTTCTCGGGGACATCGCCGCCCACCTTGAACAGCTCCTTGAGGTCATAGAACTGACCGTGAATATCGCCGCACACGGTTACAGGTGAATCGACGCGCTGCACATTGCCCTCCTCGACAAGGATTTCACGGGCCTTGGCACAGAGGCCCTTCACCTCGTTCTCTTTGATAATCTCGCAACGTTTCAGCTGCTCGATCTGGCGATCGAGATGGCTGTAATCGGACATGATGGCAGCCGCTACAACAATCGTTGTGCCGTGGAGAAGCCAGCCAGATGAAATATGAAAGCGTCGATACTCCTAACTGCACGTCGCCGGTCGCTAAAGTTCGCTAACACGCTTCGCGACGCTGCTAATAACGTATCCAATTAAATGAGGCAAAATCAAGAATATTTTTGATTTAAAAAACACACGCACGCTTCCTCACCATAAAAAAATGAACCATGGGACGCTTGACGTATAAGCGATAGATTGTCATTTGTGCATAGTATTTTCACCATAGTATTGACATCGAGGTATTATCGAAACGCAAAAATACTGCATGTAAGTAGAGTATAGAAAAATAATTATCGATACATTGGTATTAAAACAACATCCCTACTTTTTAGTTGGAAAGAGTGTCTTGTACAAACGTTAAAAAATCGTTAATATATAGTTTAATTACAGTTAAAAGTACTGCAAAGTGCAATAAAGGCACGCGTAGCATTAAACAACATCTAACAACAGGTAAATTGCTGTTGCAACTCGTCAGGTCTTCGCAATAATGTTTGTAAACTGTTCGTCTTAGTATCAGTGCTGTGAAAATGGCGAACAAAAGAAGAAAAAAATACGTGTGCTCCAAAAGGGAAATCACGACATCAGATAGATTAAATGCCAGTGAAAATGCGAGACGAAACTTTTTTCCATTGAAAATATTTTTGATGTTTTAATGTACTACACATTTTTATTTAAGTTTGTGCATGGAATTATGTTTCGTTTCATCACTTGCATGATTGTGTGTATATATCTGTATGTGTGTGGGTGTGTGTGAGTGAGTGTGTTTATTTAATCAGGAAGTTATTTTATGCTCTTGCACGCATGCACTAAAGTTGCCATTTTTGATTGTGTGTGTGTGTACATATACATAAGATGTATGCGTGTGTGTAAATATGTAAGTGTTGCAAGGGTATTGAAGTAGTAGGTTTTTTCGTCTTTCTGAAAATAACTGTATTGTGTTAACGATACATACACTACAACATCCATATTGTTGGATGACATATCAAATTACCAGTATTAATCAAAGCTACTCATTTGTCTAAAAATGTAAGTCACTTTTGACAAATACAAAAAAATATATATACATATAACATATACACAGTCTTCCTTTTGAATTCAATAGGAAATTTGAGACACACCGCGATTAACCGACTTTTGAATGTGCATATTTTCAGGTTGTAAAATAAATGTTGAACATCTTCATCCCATAAAATTTGTTATATTCGATTGTCAAAATTTCGGCCGAAATACGTAAAACAAGATTAGCAGCTAAACGACGACGCAATCAGGACATCCAACAAACCACGTCTCAGTCGCAGCAGCAGCAAAACGATCCACAAGAAAACCCACAACAACAAGTAGAAGAATTAGAAGAAGTGCCAGAGAATTGGGTTGAGGGCAAAGGAGATTTGCCAACGGCTGCTAAAATGAATCGCTCAAGCAATTCGCAGACGACACAGAGACCCGTCAATTTGGATGACATCTGGAAGGAGCTGGTTGAGGGCATATTGCAAATATTCGAGCATGAGAAATCGCTAACCCGTAAACAGTATATGCGTTATTATACGCATGTCTATGACTATTGCACCAGTGTCAGTGCAGCACCGAGTGGAAGGAGCAGCGGCAAGGCAGGCGGTGCTCAGTTGGTGGGCAAGAAACTTTACGATCGTTTGGAGGTGTTTCTGAAGGACTATTTGAAGGACTTGCTGATCACGTTTCAGTCAATTAGTGGCGAGGAGGTTCTGCTGTCGCGCTACACCAAACAATGGAAGTCGTATCAGTTCTCCAGCACCGTACTCGATGGCATTTGCAATTACCTCAATCGCAATTGGGTGAAGCGCGAGTGCGAGGAGGGCCAAAAGGGCATCTATAAGATCTATCGACTCGCTCTGGTCGCCTGGAAGGGTCATCTGTTCCAAGTGCTCAACGAGCCGGTGACCAAAGCAATTCTCAAGTCCATCGAGGAGGAGCGTCATGGCAAGCTTATCAATCGTGCCCTGGTTCGCGATGTCATTGAATGCTACGTGGAGTTGAGTTTCAACGAAGACGATGCCGATGCCACCGAACAAAAGTTGTCGGTCTACAAGGACAATTTCGAAATGAAATTCATTGCCGACACGTACGCTTTCTATGAGAAAGAATCGGACGCGTTCCTATCGACCAACACGGTGACAGAGTATTTGAAGCACGTCGAGACCCGTCTCGAGGAGGAGAAGCAACGTGTCCGCGGACGCAATTCCAAGAATGCTCTCTCCTATCTGCATGAGACAACCGCAGATGTTTTAAAATCAACTTGCGAACAGGTCGGTAATCAGCTTGGCTTGTTAAGTTATTATTATTTATTTTAATTTTAATTTATATTCAGGTTCTGATTGAGAAGCATCTGAGACTATTCCACAATGAGTTCCAGAATCTATTGAACGCTGACAGAAATGATGATTTGAAGCGCATGTATTCGCTGGTCGCTCTCTCACCGAAGAACCTTGATCAATTGAAGAAAATACTCGAGGATCACATTCTGCAGCAGGGCACGGAGGCCATCGAAAAGTGTTGCACCAGCGATGCGGCCAATGATCCAAAAACCTATGTACAAACCATACTCGATACACACAAAAAGTATAATGCACTCGTTTTGACTGCATTCGATAATGACAATGGATTTGTGGCTGCATTGGACAAGGCGTGCGGTAAATTTATAAATTCAAATGTGGTCACGCGACCAAATAATGCTGGCAAATCACCGGAATTGTTGGCAAAATACTGCGATCTACTGCTCAAGAAATCTTCGAAAAATCCGGAGGACAAGGAGCTGGAGGATAATCTGAATCAGGTGATGGTCGTCTTCAAATATATTGAGGATAAGGATGTCTTCCAGAAGTACTACTCTAATATGCTCGCTAAGCGTTTAGTCAGTCATACATCGGCATCCGATGATGCCGAGGCAATGATGATCTCCAAATTGAAACAGACATGCGGCTATGAATACACTGTCAAGCTGCAGCGCATGTTCCAGGACATTGGTGTGTCCAAGGACTTGAATTCATACTTCAAGGAGTACCTGAAGACCCAAAATATTACATCCGAAATTGATTTTGGCATCGAGGTGCTGTCCACAAATGCCTGGCCCTTCACGCAGAACAACAATTTTCTGCTGCCCTCGGAATTGGAACGTTCCGTTCAACAGTTTACCATTTTCTATTCGGCCCGTCATTCCGGCCGTAAACTAAACTGGCTATATCACAAATGCAAGGGCGAGCTGATCATGAACGTGAATCGCAGCAATGCCGTTTACACACTGCAGGTGAGCACGTTCCAAATGTCAGTGCTGTTGCAATTCAACGATCAGCTCAGCTTCACAGTGCAGCAGCTGCGCGACAACACACAGTCCCAGCTCGAGAACTTGATACAGGTGAGCAGAAGGCATCAATATGAACATGGCATAATAATAAAAAAAAAATGATCTTTAGGTATTGCAAATACTGCTCAAGGCTAAAGTGCTGACGTCGAGCGACAGCGAGAACGCCCTCACACCGGACTCAACTGTGGAACTGTTCCTCGATTACAAGAGCAAGAAGCGTCGCATTAATATCAATCATCCGTTGAAGACTGAGCTGAAAGTGGAACAGGAGACTGTCACCAAACATATTGAGGAGGATCGAAAACTTTTGATACAGGCAGCGATTGTGCGCATTATGAAGATGCGCAAGCGTCTCAATCATACGAATCTCATATCTGAGGTGCTCAATCAGCTGTCGACTCGGTTTAAGCCCAATGTGCCCGTCATTAAGAAATGCATTGATATCTTGATCGAGAAGGAGTATCTGGAGCGTATGGAGGGGCACAAAGACACCTATAGCTATCTAGCCTAAGTTCACGTTAAATATAATAATATCGTTCCAAAATTATTTTTTTTTGCCAGCCACCAATCACTAGACGGTATCAATGTCAGATATCACTTACAGCCTGTCAGTCTCCTTCCTCCTCCCCTCTGTCTAATTAAAAATGAAACAGGAAATAATGATTTCAACGAACGAAACGATTTGCGTTTGAAATGTGCAAGCACAGATAAAACATAAAAAAATTCGGGCAGCTTCTTCCATTCTTCCTTCTTTCTTTTTTTCGAATACGATGAGTTTTACTACATAGTTTATTTCTGTTCATAATTTTTATGCATATTGTAAGACACACACGTACGGAAAAGACAAATGTGAAGTTCAAGAAACGAAGCAAATATATAAGTATGAAGCAGCTAATATACGATACGATTAAGTCGGCTCTCCTCTCTTGGCCTTTGTATTCAACCATTTCACAGTGATATCGAAAACGTTGGGATAACTACTGATTATGTAAATAGGCTTAGACCAACTTGACGAGCTGCGATTCAAGTTAAATAAACAACGTACTTAAATGTGTACACATATTAAATACTCGACAAATATTCAAACAGTTCATGATTTGGTTGGGGCAGATTGGAATGCAAACAGTGATATATATATTCTTAGTTTGTATTGGAAATAGTACGAGAGCACCCACAAAATATCGAAAAAACACATGTGCAATAATTAATCATATATTTTTTTGCCAGCTTTGTTCAGATTTTCATTATACCAAAACACTTAATTATTAATGATTAATAGATATACAGTGGCAGACAGCTTAATTGGATCAGTGTCAAAGAAAAAAAGTAATTGACTGCCATAAGCTAATTATTTATTTATTTAACCGATAGCTTGGGAATTCCCCTTACTTTCCTGATAATCCTTCGCTGTTCCTCTTCGGTGAAAATCGTGTTTGGTCCCATTCTGCCCTTGCCCTCAATCCGATTTGCGTCGACGAAGCGCCGAATGATGTTATACACAGCTGAGTTGCTCAGATTGACCATTTCAGCTATTTGGCGACGTCAATATCCGTTTTTGTGGTGTTCCAGGATGAGTTTCCGTAGTTCAATGGTAGTCTGTTTGCCCATTGTCCTTGTTGGCTTGTTATACTCGAGATGCAAGATATAACTAAACTGACTACGAAGGATTGGTCTATTTATACCGAAAATACTTTAAAACTTTAGGTAAAAAATCCGGGTTTTATGGCACCCAGGTGTCCACAATGTACCTGGTCCAAATAAAATTTTCCCTAAAATTAGGCTACTTTTTTACATAATCCTACCTAGGAGGTGGGGAAACGTCAGTTTATTGGGGTCATATATTCATTTAGGTGGTTAATATATAATGTATAACTAGATTATGGCAGGCAGTTACTTTTTTCTTTGACACTGATCCAATTAAGCTGTCTGCACTGTATATATATATATCTTTGATTGCGTTCGCTTATAAAACTACTAACAATGGAGATCGTCAATTGACTAAACAGTACTATCAGGAGTTTGTCGCCATCGTCTAATCCTCATCATCAAGTGTCAAGACCTTGGTCTGAAAGCGCATCCGTTTAGTGTTTTTGACAATGCCATTGGTGAGTAAATTGGTGCCAGTGTTCTCATTCGGCAGCTCATCCCACAACCGCTTAACTCGCACAACTGCAATCGAGTTGAAATCATATTTTTTCGTCGATGTCGAAGCGTTGGGTTCGATCTGTGGATTAGCAGTTTGGGGGGCGAGCGGCATTGCAGATGGGAGTTTACGCAACTTGACCACGGGTTGCTTACAATTCATTCCCACTTTCTTGTCATCATCCACATCGGATTGCTGATCAACATCGGCAGGTAGTGAGCAGCCTCGTTTCTGTGGTGATCCAGCTTTTGATTTGGATGATTGCGAGCTGAAAGGAAATTATTAAAGATTAGCTAAAAATAAGTATTCTTAAGTTTTGTATTTACCTCTCTTGTATGACCTGGTATTGATTAATTGTTGGCGGAGCTGCAGCGCGAATTTTACCCGGTTCCTCGGGATGACAACCGTAATCCTCACCCTTAAGCCAGTTCTCATAGCGTTCGGGCTGAAAGCGGCGCACAAATGTCTCCATTGATATTTTAACCATATCACTTCGACATTTGCAAATGCTGGCGCGCTTGCCGTATTCAATCCAGCGCTTGGAGGCAAAATTTGTGGACTCGGCACCGTTGAAGCCATGATTGAAGCCGGCATGATAACCGAATGGAAATGTGATCATAATTTCGCCAGCCTCCTGCGTGATCTTGTTATATGGTATGTTATGCTGGCGTAACACTTTTGGACTAATCATGGTCATTTTGTGACGCAGATAAGCATTACATTCCTCATAGTTTGGCACAAACTTTTCATTGGCCAGCTTCTCCAGGCGTCTGCCGTATTTGGGTGGTATTGCATACCAGGTCTTTGGCGCACCAAAGTGCAAGTAGTTGATGGAATACAGGTCCATATCTTCGGTGTGCCAGGCAAACGAGCTCTTCCACATGCCGAAATACAAGTACGCCGTATTCACACCATCGATTTCAATACCATAATCGGTGTTAACCAAATTCAGTATAGTATCCAATCGCCCAATATTCCAAACATCCAAATCTTCGTCACTTAGCGTGCCCTTTATATCGGCCGCATATAGCGGTGATATATACGCTATGTTCTTCCAGTATTTGCGTTCCAAATCGTCATAGTCCCTGTGTCGTGGAGTCTGATGGAGCTCCGAGTTCGCCTTCTCCATGAACTGGCGGAGCGTCATTTGGCGACGCTGTTGCATATTGAACTGCTGATATATTCCATGGGCTCTGTCAACCGGGAAAATATCAGACAAACAGAGTCTTTATCTTTCTTGATTGCATTTACTTACCCCTCAACAACCTGACAAATCGGTGGCGGTATTGTCATATTTATATTTTCAATATCATAGCCCGATTTGCGCGGTGTCCACTCGACGGGGGGAATAATTTTAACCAGACCAGCCTTGTGCGCACCCCGTGATTCCATGTACTCGATGTAGGCGGCAAAATTAGTGAATTCTTCATATTTTGGCCGAAAGGTCATGATTCTAGGCATATTGTTTTCTTCGTCACCGCCAAAAGATAATAATCGCTTAGACATTTTTGAAACAAATATAACACAAAACAAATTGACAAGTGTTGATAAGGAATTTTGTTTCTTTTATTTTCTGCTAGTGCTGGAAAGCACGATTTCCGTGTTGTCAAGTCGGTTGCAAGAAAATACCAAATACGTTATTGTTTGAAAATTTATTGTTTATTAATTTTTTTTAATGTGAACTGTTAGCTGTCGCCATGAGACATGAGAAAATTATTTTAATTATTCACGCAAAATCGAAATAGAGAACTCTGAATTGATAACATGATAAAGTCTGCTGTTAACGCTGTTAAGAATCAAACATTAATTATTTACAAATAGATGATGATCATTATTATAAAAGCATACAGTATAATGATATGAGTTATCTTTGAATAATATTATTGTTGTGCGAATTTTTTATTGCTCGGGGACTTATCTGTATTATTATTGGTAGATTACCAAATTTACGACAGATGTGATAAAAATCTGATGTGCTTTGTTGCACATTTCTCCAGAAATTCCAATGAATGCAAGTAGTCTGCATTTGTTTTTATTTCTAGAGTAATGTAAATGTAGATAGGACTAGAAACTGTAATAAATACAATATGTTACTCAAATTGACAATATATAAATTAAACTATTATTTGTTTGTATTTCTTAATTTTATATTTTTATATTTCAAACAAAACCTTATTATGCAGAAGATAAATGTCAATTTGTTGTCATTGGTTTATTATTTTACAATTACGGCCGGCAACGATAATGATTAGCCGCAGTCGAGCAGACACAGATAATCATAGTAATGATTTCTTGTAAGCAGTATAAAAGCCACAGGTGAAGGCACTTTATGTCCCAGTCGCCGATGTACGCCGCAGAGAATTGATTCTTAGAAGAGAAGAAGTGATTCCGTGACCACACATTGAAACAACAAATCATTGAAATATTAGTGCAGCCCAGTAAACAATTTAAAGATAATCTTTGCAATGGGGTTCGATAGCACTGCGAATGGTCAAACAAAACGTAAGTAATCTAAGGCTATTGTGATAGTGATTATGTGTTTCTTAAGTCAATTTCTATCGAATTTATTGGCTAAATATCATAATCATAAACATTGAGCAATTATTGAGGCAATAAACAAGTGTAATTATAAATTATTTTTGAGGTTCATTAATTAAGTGACTTTAAAAGTGATTTCTTAATCAGCTCAAAGGGGCTCTTCATACGCTTTGCGGTCTATAAGTAAAGTACACGAGTGCTTGAATATTCAATCAATTATCAGTTTTGTATAAGAACAATACTCGATGTGCTGTCCACTTATACATGATATACATATGTGTTGCAATCAAGGATTATAAGACTTACAGCAAGCCAGACCTACTCAACAAGCCGAATTTGTCTAGACAAAGTATATATAATGTATATGGAAGTTCGCGTAATGTTTGATGAATTTATCATAAAATCTCATAAATGTAAGCTGGAAATGACACACCAGGTGAAGATAAGTAATTTAGTTTTGAGTGGCATTTAGTTTGTTTGTGTAATATACACAAGTGGTTTGATAGCCAAATATTTGCCTTGTGATTGTCTTGCCTTAGTAACAGATCATTTAAGTATTAAATAATTTGTTTTTGTTTATTCTTTGCGATGCTGAGACATTTTCCAAGTATCTGTTCCTCGATCGCCCCTCTTTGTGTACTCCACTGCTGACGCTAAACTTTTCCATTGAGGCGACTTTGTATTTTATTTTTCACATTGGCATTTGTTAATGATAATGACTCAATACTCATTAAGTATAGTCAATTAATTATAGCGTTCACTATCAGAGCATTCTTGAAACAGATTTTAATATCATCCTAGACAATAACCGATGCAAACAGCTTGCATCATCAAACATTCTTGAGAATACATCGACAGCAATCAGTCAATCAGATCGAAAAGCGCTTCAACATGGTTTACTTTACACAAGGCGAAAGGACTCCCCTCTTGATGAGGGCTCACTTAAATAATTTAGCTAGTAAACCCATTTTTTTTTTTTAATTGTTGCATAGGCATAATTTAATAGCTTATTTCGTGTACTCGACAGCAAGCAGGTTTGGAGCACGCCACTGGCAAGCGATCGTCTTGTTTGTGGGCATGATGATCAACTACTTTCAGCGGGTTAACATCTCTGCCGCAATTGTGCCAATGACTCAGCCAACGGCCGGAGCCCCATATTACGACTGGGACACGTCGGACAAGTCATTGATTCTGAGCAGCTTTTTCTGGGGATACGTTTTAACGCAAGTGCCTGCAGGTGAGACTAACTGGAATGCTCAACGATGCAAAAGCTCAACTTGATCTTTATGTGAAAGGTTTGTTGGCCAAACGTTTTGGAGCCAAAAATGTGCTTACTGCGGCAACAGCCATCGGTGGAATCTTGTGTTTCTTTCATCCGCTGGCGGCTAAGGGCGGTTGGATCAACATATGTGTGCTGCGTGTACTGACAGGCTTGGTTCAGGGCAGCGTCTATCCATGTGTGCACACCTTGTTGTCCAAGTGGGTGCCACACACGGAGCGTGGCTTTCTCTCCACTGGCATTTATTCGGGCGCACAGTTCGGAACGGCTATCATCTTGATCAGCAGTGGTGAAATATTCGAGTCGAGCATGGGCTGGCCGGGACTCTTTTACATATCTGGTGGACTTGGGCTCGCTTGGGCTATATTATACTACTGGCAAGGCGCCGATGAACCAGCAACATCACGCTGCATCAGCAAAATTGAACGGGAATACATTGAAGGACTAACGGGCAGCAATAAAAATAGTCAGGTGAGTCCAACCTTGATTTTCCCTAAATTCGATATTAATTTTTGGATAAATTTGTTCAGAATTTGGCTGTGCCATGGAAGTCTATCGTTACGTCGCCCGCCTTCTACGGATTATTGGCTGCTCACTGTGGTTTCACCTGGGGATTCTATACGCTACTCACTGAGATGCCGACTTATATGAGTAGCGTACTAAAACTTAATGTTAAATCGAATGCGCTTCTCTCATCGCTACCCTACTTTGCCATGGGTGTGCTCTGCTTTGTGGTCAGTCCCATATCTGATCTGCTCATCAATCGTGGCACCTTAACGGTAACAACGGCACGCAAGCTATTTAATTCCATTGGTCTGTGGGTGCCCATGGCTTGTCTAATTGCACTGGGCTACATGACGGCGGATCAAAAGACAGGGGCCATCGTTTTGCTGACTCTGGCTGTGGGCATCAACGCCGCTTGCTTCTGTGGTTATCTGGTCAATCACATGGACTTGTCGCCCAATTTTGCTGGTCCCATGATGGGCATTACAAACGGTCTGGCAGGAGTGACATCGATCATAGCGCCATTAATTGTGGGCGCTGTTATTTCGAATGAGGAGGATCCTGCTCAATGGCGAGTGGTTTTCTTCATCACCGGTGGCATCTATTTGTTGTGCAACACGCTCTTCGTGGTCATGGGCAAGGCTACAGTGCAGCCATGGAATGATCTCCCCAGTATGTCTAGCACCATGACACTACGTAGCAATTTTCAGACTGATTCCACAACTTCAGCTCCAACAGATAGCAAAATAGAACGGTTATGAGTGCATCAGTAGTGAATTATTATAAGCCATAGTAATCAAGATAAATGTAATTTGATAAGCTTAAACTAACAATAATTTTATTAAATAGGATAAAATATACTTTTTATATTTATTTCATTTAAGGTTTTCTTCTGACTATAATTTTCTTTCTGCGATTCTTGCATATTATGCATAATACCAATAAAAGAGAAACGAAAATCAGAAAAAGAGAGACCAATTAAATTAAGAACTCAATCCCCAATCAACTATTATATTCCACATTATATTTAGGTAAGCCGACAACTAAAAATTCTAGCTACTAATACTAATTAACCAATGCAATGAAAATAATAATCAATATTTCACATGTGATCGCTTTTTCTTAGAGTTTTCGTATTGTTTCCCCACTCAAAGTAATAGGCGAACAGAAATGATTAGTTAAACGATTTATTTGGAGAATAACCTCAAATACACGCTCTTCAAAGTATGCAACAATTTCTTTTCAATTTATTTAAAAAGTATACTAATACTAATTAACCAATGCTATGAAAATAATAATCAATATTTCACATGTTAGCCCTTTTTTCTTCGAGTTTTCGTGTTGTTCCCCCACTGAAAATACCAGGCGACCAGAAATGTTTAGCTAAACGATTTACCTAAAGTATACTAACACTAATTAACCAAGCCTATGAAAATAATAATTAATATTTCACATGTGATCGCTTCTTTCTTCGAGTTTTCGTATTGTTCCCCCACTGAAAATACCAGGCGACCAGAAATGTTTAGTTAAACGATTTACCTAAAATATACTAATACTAATTAACCAAGCCTATGAAAATAATAATTAATATTTCACATGTTAGCCCTTTTTTCTTCGAGTTTTCGTATTGTTCCCTCAATCAAAATAACAGGCGACCAGAAATGTTTAGTTAGACGATTTACCTAAAATATACTAATACTAATTAACCAATGCTATGAAAATAAAAATCAATATTTCACATGCGATCGCTTTTTTCTTCGAGTTTTCGTATTGCTCCCCCACTGAAATAACAGGCGAACAGAAATGTTTAGTAAAACGATTTACCTGGAGAATAACCTCAAATACACAGAGGAGAAATACAGAGGAGGAGCAAGATCCTATGAAAATAAAAATCAATATTTCACATGCGATCGCTTTTTTCTTCGAGTTTTCGTATTGTTCCCTCAATCAAAATAACAGGCGACCAGAAATGTTTAGTTAGACGATTTACCTAAAATATACTAATACTAATTAACCAAGCTATGAAAATAATAATTAATATTTCACATGTGATCGCTTTTTTCTTCGAGTTTTCGTATTGTTCCCTCAATCAAAATAACAGGCGACCAGAAATGTTTAGTTAGACGATTTACCTAAAATATACTAATACTAATTAACCAATGCTATGAAAATAAAAATCAATATTTCACATGTTAGCCCTTTTTTCTTCGAGTTTTCGTATTGTTCCCTCAATCAAAATAACAGGCGACCAGAAATGTTTAGTTAGACGATTTACCTAAAATATACTAATACTAATTAACCAATGCTATGAAAATAAAAATCAATATTTCACATGTTAGCCCTTTTTTCTTCGAGTTTTCGTATTGTTCCCTCAATAAAATAACAGGCGACCAGAAATGTTTAGTTAGACGATTTACCTAAAATATACTAATACTAATTAACCAATGCTATGAAAATAATAATCAATATTTCACATGTTAGCCCTTTTTCTTCGATTTTTCGTATTGTTCCCCCACTGAAAATACCAGGCGAACAGAAATGTTTAGTTAAACGATTTATTTGGAGAATAACCTAAAATACACAGAGGAGAAATACAGAGGTGGAGCAAGCCTATGAAAATAATAATTAATATTTCACATGTGATCGCTCTTTCTTAGAGTTTTCGTATTGTTCCCCCACTCAAAATAACAGGCGAACAGAAATGTTTAGTTAAACGATTTAATTGGAGAATAACCTCAAATACACGACCTTCAAAGTATGCAACAATTTCTTTTCAATTTACCATTTAAATCGAACTGCCTAAAAGTATGCAACTCTTCGGCAGACAGATGATCGCAGCTATCATTCAACAACGGTTTTCTATATGATGAAATTGGGATTAAATTGCGTCAATCCTGGCGGAACTGCAATACCAGGTCAACCCGCGACAGAGGAGGAGCAAGCTCCTATGAAAATAAAAATTAATATTTTACATGTGAACGCTTTTTTCTTCGAGTTTTCGTACTGTTCCCCCACTAAGTAACAGGCGAACAGAAATGTTTAGTTAAACGATTTATTTGGAGAATAACCTCAAATACACGCTCTTCAAAGTATGCAACAATTTCTTTTCAATTTATTTAAAAAGTATACTAATACTAATTAACCAATGCTATGAAAATAATAATCAATATTTCACATGTTAGCCCTTTTTTCTTCGAGTTTTCGTATTGTTCCCCCACTGAAAATACCAGGCGAACAGAAATGTTTAGTTAGACGATTTACCTAAAATATACTAATACTAATTAACCAATGCTATGAAAATAAAAATCAATATTTCACATGTTAGCCCTTTTTTCTTAGAGTTTTCGTATTGTTCCCCCACTGAAAATAACAGGCGACCAGAAATGTTTAGTTAGACGATTTACCTAAAATATACTAATACTAATTAACCAATGCTATGAAAATAAAAATCAATATTTCACATGTGAACGCTTTTTTCTTCGAGTTTTCGTATTGTTCCCCCCACTCGAAAATAACAGGCGACCAGAAATGTTTAGTTAGACGATTTACCTAAAATATACTAATACTAATTAACCAATGCTATGAAAATAAAAATCAATATTTCACATGCGATCCCTTTTTTCTTCGAGTTTTCGTATTGCTCCCCCACTAAAATAACAGGCGAACAGAAATGTTTAGTAAAACGATTTACCTGGAGAATAACCTCAAATACACAGAGGAGAAATACAGAGGAGGAGCAAGATCCTATGAAAATAAAAATCAATATTTCACATGCGATCGCTTTTTTCTTCGAGTTTTCGTATTGTTCCCCCACTGAAAATAACAGGCGAACAGAAATGTTTAGTTAAACGATTTATTTGGAGAATAACCTCAAATACACGCTCTTCAAAGTATGCAACAATTTCTTTTCAATTTATTTAAAAAGTATACTAATACTAATTAACCAATGCTATGAAAATAATAATCAATATTTCACATGTTAGCCCTTTTTTCTTCGAGTTTTCGTATTGTTCCCCCACTGAAAATACCAGGCGAACAGAAATGTTTAGTTAAACGATTTATTTGGAGAATAACCTAAAATACACAGAGGAGAAATACAGAGGTGGTAGCAAGCCTATGAAAATAATAATTAATATTTCACATGTGATCGCTCTTTCTTAGAGTTTTCGTATTGTTCCCCCACTCAAAATAACAGGCGAACAGAAATGTTTAGTTAAACGATTTAATTGGAGAATAACCTCAAATACACGACCTTCAAAGTATGCAACAACTTCTTTTCAATTTAGCATTAGGAGACCGCATTAATTATTTGCAAATATACATATCATAAAATCTCATCTATCCCAGAGCAATCGTTATACAAAGAATGAGCGTTTAAGTTTAAGCTTATTATATTAAAAATAATTAGGAAACGTTTTTATTGTAAATATGAATTATTGGATGTTGTACTCTGAGTTCTGAGATCGTCTAGTATTATAAATCCTTTTCACTTAGTTCATTGTGGATTCGACGTGACGCTGAGTGAATGCGCAGCACAGTCCAAATAGACGCTGCCCAACTCAGAGCAATCGTTGTATACATAACGAGCGTATAACCATTGGCATCGCCCACAGGAATCTCAGCACGAAGCGGCAACTGTGACTGGTAGTCCACATTTGCTTGCTGCCACAAGCAATCTGCTGATTTAATCGTGCCCAGATGCTCTACAAAATCGCTTTTTAGTTTGTCAAGACAGAAATGCTTTTCTGTGACAAGAAGTTCAGAGTCAATTAGTTCTTTAACCCCAATCGGACAGCTGATATATAATTTGGGTGTGCTAATTTCCACCGGGGCTTTGGTGCTGCAAAAACGTTTGTGAATGTTTATAAATCAAGATATCTAAAATTTGTAGTACTTACCGTTTTTTGCTCGCTGCGTGATAGCGAAAATGAATGGGCAGTGTAAGAGAAGCCGTAATCTTTGGGGTTGCACGTAATAGCACTGTGAATGGTTTAGCCTTTTCGGTAATAATTTCAATGTCTATGAATTTCGGGTAGACTGCACTGAGCTGCAATGTAACGCGATTTATTAGTATTATTGTTAAAATAACTATATATATTCCTGTGCTTACCATTTCCATGCGCTGCAAGTCATCTAACTCATCGGTGCTAATGTAGACTGCCGCTGGCAGCGGTTGAGCAAGCATATACTCACAATTCATTCCCAATAGTTTGCTATCAAACTGAACGGAATACTTTAGTTTTCTAATTGACAACATATTTGGTTACAATTCAAAGTTACATTTGAAATAAATACAAACCTATGCATGCCGGCTTCGTCCATTTCAATTCGCACAGTGGGAGGCTGTGTGGAATGACAGCATATTCCGTTTAACAGGAATATACCTACAATCGCAATATTTGTTGAATATTTCATTGTGATGGTATCTATAATTCATTCCAAAATTATATTATATTAATTGTAATTGAAAACAAGTGCAAAATAGATTTGTGGCAACACAGTCAGCTGGTATGTCAGTGATGTACAACACATATCGATGTACATCATCTGTTGAGTATTTAAATTTATCGAACCGATTCGATTTAATACTTGCTTGCCGATTAATACGATGGCAATCCACTTAATTTATTTAAAAAATGAATTAACTAAAACATTTGATTCCACTTTATTGAGGCATGGAATGTCATTATAATAAAATTTGTTATTTGTTTTTGTTATTTAATTCCCTATACATTTGGGAGCCTTGCTTTGCAAACTTGTCAGCCATTTCGTTGCCTTTAATGCCTTTGTGGGCCGCCACATAGTTCTGTACAAAAAAAACAACTATGAAGTTGGCTTTAAGCAAATAGTAAGTAGGAAAAAACGCACCCATTTAACTTTGATATCATTGCTTTGCAGCAGCTCGTCCAATTCCTTGAAATCAGCAACATTTTTAACAGGCTCCTTGTTTTTTAAGCGCCAACCTCGCCGCTTCCATTGTTGAACCCATTGCGTTATAGAATTAATTAAAAACTGTGAATCTGTGTTAATGCAGAGTTTTGGAATTCCCAAATCCAATGCTGTTTTAATCGCATAAATTGCAGCTTGTATTTCTCCCACATTGTTCGTCACACGTCCCATCACTGGTTTTGCAGCATTTCTGGGAAAACCATTCGTTAGACAAATATGCAACAATTTGCAAGCAATACTTACAGTTGATGGTTGTCACCAAAATAGACGCCAAAGCCAGCACAGGCATCTGACCGCCCATTGCCCAGACACGAGCCATCTGTATAAACAATCACATAGCCTTCGCCATTCATTGCAAACTCAAGTGCACAAAACTCTTTCAGTGCAATGGCTTCCTCCACATTGGAGGTGTGCCGCTTTAATTTCGATTTCGGATTCCAACCCTCCGCCTTACGCTTGCGACTGTTTGAAGAAGTCTCCGGAAATCCTTCCACTTCATTCATTGCTGCTATCTTCGAATGCACAAAGCTTAGGATTTGAAGAAACCAACTGCTCGTAATTTTTTACTCACCAAGTCATCTTCTGCGACAGTGTCTTTCTCATCCACATCCTCTGGCCAAAAGTCTGTGTTTTTCTTTGGCTCTTGCTGTTGGTATGCAGCCCAACTGATTGGCTGCGTCTGCTTTTGGCCCAGTGGCACAGCTATTTCCTCTGGTGCATAACTTCCACTAGCTTCAGCTGGACTTATAAATTGCTTAGCCTCTTGAAGTGTTTCGAATTTCTGAAAAACAGCTCCCTTGAAGCCCTTCACCTGTTGCTCACATTGTGCCCAGTTTTCATAAATGCCTACTTTTCGGCCTTTGGAAACTGCATAAAAAGCCATGTTGCGCTCAAATTTTCTCACATTTTGTACTAGTTGAAAACGCAGTAGCCTGAACATTGTGAGTGTTGTGTGTTGCAAAACGACGAAAAAGCCTTGCCAGATCTGAGAGCTATTCGGCCTTGCCAGTTCGTCAATTTAAAAAGTGTATTATTAAATGAGATTTCGGTTAGTATTTGGTTTCACAATTTTGTAGAAAACATGTATTTATACTTTACTAAATATAACAAAACAAAAGGGTCAGCTTTCTGTCGACGGTTTGTTTTCCTGCACCAGTTGTTCTTCTTTTGTTATTGTTGTATTGCTTTCCTTGGCCTTGGCTCCCTTGCGCTGCGGAATGGTTTCGAGAATGGCCTGTGTCCAATCTTGACCAGCGGCCACGCGAGTCAACAACTCAAAGACATGAAAGGTGCTGAGGACGGAACGTGTCTTCATATCGACGTGCTCGCTGAGCGGCAATCGAGCTGTCGCCAGACCAGCGCTTGTGGCACGCTTGTGGCACAGCCCCTTGAAATGATTGTGATCGACAAGTCCGCCAATTACGTACGTATGTCCAGGCAATGGCTTGTCCATCACCGTATCCGATTCGCAGGTTAAATAGACCAACTGCTGCTTTGTGAACACCTCGCTGTGGGTGCAATCAAAGTGATAATTCACGTGCCAATTCTCCCAGCCATCGTTCTTCTTCAAGCACTCGTGTATGTGTCCATCCCGCTTGATGCCCGTGAAGTGCAAGCGCAGCGGGAGTGCGGCACGTCGATTGATGGTGTAGATACGTAGACATTGTTTCACACACTTGGCAATATCTCGCTCCTGCATCAGATCATCATAGTTCAAATCAATCGCAACGCTGATCGCATCTAAAACGTTCTGTTGACCAATTGCGGACACCTGGCGACGCTTTAGTTCCTTGCGAGATGGGCCCACAGTCAATGGTAATCCCTTACTCTTGGCATCGGCTCTCTTCTCTTTGCGGCGCTCGCGTTCCTTGAGCCGACGCAATTTACGAATTTCCAGTTGTTCGGCGAGTTTTCGCTGCTTTTTCAATTGGTTTTTGCTCAACGGTGTGCCGGGCGTGGTGCCCGGGCAGCTGATCAGGGTATTCTCCGCAGGCAGTGCAGGTGGTGCTTCTGCGTCCATGCTGTGGACAGATGACAATCTCTCTTCTGTCTGATATATATGTAAATTTATCAGAATGCTTTATGTGATTGATCAGCTGTGCTTTCATGTGTTTTAACTTTGTGGTTCATTTGAACTAGTTTCAGGATGTCAGCTGATTTAATTTAACTACCCAGCCCTGTTATTGAGGGCTACCGAGTACCTGCTAGTATGGTCACATTACAGCAGGGAAGTCGAGCTCAAGAAATAATTGATTAAAAATACAATAATGGATCAGCCTCCATTGCCGCCGCCACAGGCATTTTCTACGTTAACTCCGCCTCCGCCACCTCCTCCACCGGACACGGAACACCTACTGCCGCCTGGCGTACAAGATGACGCTCCACCAGGCACAAGTGATGTGCCAATTGCAGTCCCCAATCAATTCAATTACGAGCAGCAGTCGACGAGTACCAATAACATAAATGACGATCACAGTTCCTACGCTAACTACATGAAATATGCTGCACCACACTCCACATGCCCACAACAGCCACAACCATACGCAGCAAATTCAACTCCACATTCATATAATCCATACTACTACCAAGAAGAGTATCGTGGACACGCAAACTACGCGCATCCAGCGGCTGGCGTATATGATTATGACCAGTATGGACAAAGCTCGCACTCGTATAATTATCAGGAACGCAACCGCTATGAAAACAATTCCAATTATCGAGTAGTCGACCAAAGGTATGCGGGTTATAACCACAGCTACCCGTCCAACTACGGCGGAGGCTATAATTACAACAGCAACAGTCGCTATGAGCAACACTATCACAATCCACGACAGACACGCACCGGCTCCTATGCATATGCGCGCAAGGCAACATCGGTCAATGAGGACACACGCAGCTATAGCAAGCGGAGTGAAACCGATGCGTATGCTCCAAAGATAGAAACAGAGCGCGATCGCGTATTGCGTCAGTATTGTGCCAATTATTGCGAAAAGTCCGAGGATTATATTAAGAAAATCAAGGCACTCAACGAGGCTGAGGCGCCAGCTGAGACCTGGGTGCGTTCCTCGCCCGCTGAGCTCTACTACGAGCGCACCAAGACGGAGCACGAGGTTAAGGCCAAGACACGCCTCCACAAACTGTGCGCACTCTTCGATGATGAGCTCATCCAACGTGCCGTACGAGAGCGTCAGAATTTGCCCACTTATGAGCCACCTCCACTCAAGACGCGGCGACGCGCCTGTAAGCACAAGCACAAGTCGGAGGCATGCTCCTCGAGTTCTGATTCCGACTCGGATGAGGATTCCTTCAAGATTGAGCAAGACTGCTGTATGGAGGAGTTGTCGCGAAAGGTGCTGCATCCGCAGCGCGTGCATCCCGATCTGTGGCACAACGACGCTGGCGAGATGAACGATGGTCCGCTGTGCCGCTGCTCGGCCAAGTCGCGACGCATCGGCATACGGCACGGCATCTATCCGGGCGAGAAGGGCTATCGGGTGTGCGATATGGATACGAATAACGCAGCTAATTTGTATCATTATCGCATCACCATTTCACCGCCCACAAACTTTCTGACCAAGACGCCCACAATTATCAAGCACGACGAGCATGAGTTTCTCTTCGAGGGATTCTCGCTGCTGTCGCATGTGCGTCTCACTGATTTGCCCGTGTGCAAGGTGATTCGCTTCAACATCGAGTACACCATCGAGTACGATGAAGAGAAGATGCCCGAGAACTTTACCATACGTGAACTGGATTTGTTCTGTGAGTAGTGGTGGGATTTACAACTTTAACTAAAATTTACCTGAATTTTCTTATCGTTTAGTTAAATACCTGTTCCATGAGCTACTGGAGCTTGTCGACTTCAATCTGATACCGAATGGATCGGCAAACGCTGACGATTCCTGTCCAGCCTTTCATTTTCTGCCTCGCTTCGTGCGGGAACTGCCCGACAATGGCAAAGAAGTGCTGGCCATTTGCGAAGTCCTCAAGTACCTGCTGGACAACTCGGCCGAGCTGGTGGAGCGTCAGCAGCTACTCCACTTAAATCAGATCAGTACGCACGAGTGGCAAAAATATGTGGACATTATCAAGGGCATGCTGGTGACGAAGCCGGGCCACAAGCCGTGTTCGCTGCGCGTCGATCAGTTGGATCGCAACAATTCGGATTTGCCTGTATGCTTGGATCGGGAGACGGGCATCTCACATCCAGCAATTGTGCACTTCGGCATCCGTCCGCCACAGCTGAGCTATGCGGGCAATCCCGAGTATCAGAAGGCGTGGCGTGAATATGTCAAGTTCCGTCATCTAATGGCCAATATGTCGAAGCCATCGTTCAAGGACAAACGCAAGATGGAGGACAAAGAGCAGCGATTGCATGAGATGCGCACCCAGGGACGCATGAAACGCAATATTACGGTTGCCATCAGTTCGGAAGGTTTCTATCGCACCGGCATCATGTGTGACATTGTGCAGCATGCCATGCTCATACCGGTGCTCACCGGACACTTGCGGTTCCACAAGTCGCTGGATCTGCTCGAGGAGAGCATTGGCTACAAGTTCAAGAATCGTTATTTGCTCCAGCTGGCGTTGACCCATCCATCGTACAAGGAGAACTACGGCACTAATCCGGATCATGCGCGTAATTCGCTTACAAATTGTGGCATTCGTCAGCCGGAATATGGAGATCGAAAGATTCACTATATGAACACACGCAAACGGGGCATAAATACGCTGGTCAGCATAATGTCCCGTTTTGGCAAGGATCACGAGACTTTATCGAATATAACGCACAATGAACGCTTAGAGTTCCTGGGCGATGCCGTTGTCGAATTCCTGAGCTCAATCCATTTGTTCTTTATGTTCCCCGAGCTGGAAGAGGGTGGCTTGGCCACTTATCGTGCTGCGATTGTGCAGAATCAGCACCTGGCATTGCTAGCCAAGAAATTACAACTCGAGGAGTTCATGTTGTATGCCCACGGATCGGATTTGTGTCACGAGCTCGAGTTGCGTCATGCAATGGCCAATTGCTTTGAGGCATTGATGGGCGCATTACTCTTGGATGGCGGCATCAAGGTTGCGGATGAAGTATTCACCGATGCACTGTTCCGGCAGGACGATAAACTGTTGAAGATTTGGAAAAATCTGCCAGAGCATCCGTTGCAGGAACAGGAACCGTTGGGCGATCGCAGCTGCATTGATTCATATCGCGTTCTGAAGGAGCTGACCAAGTTCGAGGACTCCGTTGGCATCAAGTTCAAGCATATACGTTTGCTGGCGCGTGCCTTCACAGATCGCTCGGTTGGCTTCACCCATTTGACGCTGGGCTCCAATCAACGGCTGGAGTTTTTGGGTGACACTGTGCTCCAATTGATTTGCTCGGAGTATTTGTATCGTCACTTTCCGGAACATCATGAGGGTCACTTGTCGCTGCTGCGCTCCTCGCTGGTCAACAATCGTACACAGGCCGTGGTCTGCGACGATTTGGGAATGCCCCAGTATGCTGTCTACGCCAATCCCAAAGCGGACTTGAAGACCAAAGATCGTGCAGATCTGCTTGAAGCATTCCTGGGCGCTTTGTATGTGGACAAGGGACTACTGTATTGCGAGCAGTTCTGCCATGTCTGCCTATTTCCACGTCTGCAGCTGTTCATTATGAATCAGGACTGGAACGATCCGAAGTCAAAGCTGCAGCAATGCTGTCTCACATTGCGCACCATGGATGGGGGCGAGCCAGATATACCCTACTATAAGGTAGTGGAGGCCACTGGACCCACAAATACTCGCGTCTACAAAGTGGCTGTCTATTTTCGCTCCAAGCGTTTGGCTACCGCCAGTGGCTCGTCCATTCAGCAGGCGGAGATGAATGCGGCCAAGCAGGCGTTGGAGAACTCACGCGATTTGTTCCCCCAACTGGACCATCAGAAACGGGTCATTGCCAAGAGCATTAAGAAACAAACTGGCAGTGAAATGGATACCGAAGCGGATAGGCCGCAAGACGACAGAGCCAAGAAGCCCAGATACGCACCGCCCCTCAAAGATGAATCTCATCTGCCCAAACAATATCGCATGCACGAAAATATATCCAGTGATGAGTTGCCCGAGGACGATGAAGATGACAATGACAATGCCAGCAAAAGGCTCAGATGTAAGTGAATCAATTCTCACATTAATTCACATTTAATCTGTCCAATTTTAGCACCAGTTCATGTCTCAAGGAGTCGGAGTCGGAGTAGCAGCAGCAGCAGCAGCAGTAGTAGTGATAGCGACAGTGCAACTAGCACACCGCCCAAGCAGCATCCGAGTCTGCCTTACGGCTCAATATCACCCGTATCCTCATCATCATCGGTTTAATTTGCTTACAACTACTACTAATCAAATAGAAATCAAATAAATGCAAATTCGACTGTTGCTCTTGGATGTGATTTGGGTTTTGTACTTTTTTTTTATTAATGCCTTAATATTAATATTTGCAAGTTAAGTTTCCCCAAACACGACTAAACAACGAATGCTTCATTGATTGTTACCTGAATCGTGGCTGAAAATTATTATCCAAAGCATACTTTAGCTGGCTGCCAATAATTTTGAAATGTGCTTTGTTTCTTACCTTTAATCGCTACCAAATATTTCGAGTTTTGAGAACAGTGAACAGGCCAAGATTTATGTAACGAATTTACAATTTTTAACAAAATCAAATCGATTTGTGTGGTGTACAAAATGCAATACGAATTCAACGACGTATTAATTTGGAAGGGTTTTTACTTAAAGAGCGATAGACGGCGTCCGCGCGACCCAGTTCCACTGAGTGCGCTGGTTATGTGCGCCATCTCGGGCAGATTCTGAATGTCGCCGCGCGCAGCCACCGACGGCACAGAGCTGAGCAGTCTTTGTGCCACACGCTGAATATCAGCGGCTGTTACTTTATCTGCAATGATTACAGTTGAATTAAGTGAATCATATTTTTTAAAAAATATTTACTCACCAATTTCCTTAATGAAATGCTCGGGGCGCTTGCGATTACCCGTGACCAGCACCTGACGGCCCACATCTTCGAACACAACTGGTCGTGATTCCAGGTTCATCAAGAGCATCGATTGCAGTTGGATTTTGGAGCGCATCAACTCCTCAGTGCCCGGCTCGGAGGCCATGTTCATCAGCTCGCGCGTCAGCACCTCGACCATGTCGCGCATATGCTGTGGCGGGGCACTGCCGTGTATGCAGAAGAGGCCAGTGTCCACGTAGGCATGATTGTACGCCGTGGCGCTGTACATCCAATGGTAGCGATTCAGCACTTTGGTATAGAGACGAGAGTACATGCCCTTGCCGGGTCCACCGGCGGAGAATGAACCACCGCCGCCCATCATAATGTTGAGCACGCACAATGGCACAAAGTCGGGATCCTGATGGGAGCAACCCTCAAAACCGAGTACAACGTGCGCCAGCTCGGGCAGCCCAGCGGCCGCATAAATGGGAATTTCGCAATGTTCCTATTTAGATGATCAAACTAAATTATGATTCAGTTTAATATGTGATCGCTTACCTTGACCAAGCCGCCCGTGTATTGCGCGACCGAAGTGTCCACTTTTTTGGGAGCATCACTTGGTAACGTTTCCTTCATCCAGATTGCCTCATTTTCGACAAAGTACTTTTCCACGTGCTCAACCAGCTCATCGTGATCCACCTAGATAGATTTTTAATAAAATAAAAGTCATAAATGGGTTAAAGCGCATCTTACACCGACGCCAGCGATGACCATCCGGCTTGGTGAGTGATGATATTTTAAATAGTTTATCAACACATTGCGATCGATGCTGTCCAGATTCTGGGGCGGGCATAGCTTTGGTAAACCGAGCGTATTGCCATTGTATGCAGCTGCGTGTATCATATCCATTAGTATCGGTTCCTGTTCGGGTCGCATGCCAAGCGTTTCCAATTCGAAGCTGACAGCGCGACGGGCCAAGTTCACCTCCTGTTCATTGAGCGTGGGTCGCAACGTAACATCGGCCAGCAAACGGGTTAACGACTCAAGGGCACGGCTGTCAATGCTGGCTGCATATATAAGCGTGTCGCGAGAGCTTTGACAGTCACAGATGCCACCGTTCTTCTCCAACTCCTTGAGTATGGCGTCCTTGTTAGGAAAATTAACTGTGGACTGCGGATCACAATTGAGCAAGTAAAAAACAAGTGACGATTTTATCTGGATGAATAGTTGAACTCACATTGAACGCAAGCTTCTCAAGGAAATGTGATACGCCACTGGGATACGCAACTTCATAACGTGGTCCAGAGTCCAGCACCAAGCCCACGGTGCAGAATTGACCGTAGCGCGGCTCCGAGGCGATGCGCAGTCCATTTGCCAGTGTGGTGACCTTTGTGGTAGTACTGTCCGCCATTGCTTTGGCATAGACGGCCTCCGGCAAGTTTGGCAGTGGGTCGGTTAACGGCGGCAGATGCGTAACAATCTCTTTGGACGGCGTGTTCACCTTGTGTGGTCCACCGTCATCGCTGCGGACGCGTCCAGTAATTTGACCAATACCAGTACCGCTGCCAATTTCATCGCCACCGACTGTTGTTACTTTTGTGGCGAAGCGCCGTGGAAATCTAATTGGATATTATTGAGTTTATTATTTCATATGCCGGGTCTATGTACACACACACACACACAGACACACGATTCTTACGTGCGCCAAGAGTTTTTTAGCATTTTCAGCATACTGAAGCTTCTCACGTTCATGATTTGCGGGTGATTTGGGTCTGGCCTTGAACGTATTCAACTATATTTACAATTTTTATTTGTTGAATTTTGTTGCGTTCAATAAATCTGTTTCAAAGACATACTCTTGTCAAAAAAAAAGATTTTCTTCTTCATTCCTACTGACTTGACAAATGTCATTCAAAATCCAACGTGAGCACAGCTGTATTTACGTATATCGATAACATTAGCAGCCGTGAAAATTTAAACATTTGACTGCTTTTCCGTTTCATTTATTAATTTTTTTCAAATTGTAGTTTACATATGAATAAGAATATTTATTGGTGGGTCTTAGAAACTAATCAAAATTAAAGCGTCGTTTGCCATCGAAACGATAGCCATAGGCAGCTGCATTTTTGGTGTCCACCAGAGCAGGATTTCGATGCTTGAAAAAACTGCCATGACCGTGAGCTGGACGAGAAGCGCTGTTTGGAATACCCTCCACTTCACGGGGATAAAAGGCCTCAAACATTCCAGCTGGTGGAAGGCAACATTCAACTATTTTCGTATCATTTGGATCATATGCGTGGATTTTTCTAATCAGTGCATTTTGTGCGCACAGAAAAATCATAATTATGTTGAGCAATTTCGTAATAAAAATCATTGCTGGCTTGACACACGCGCACCTTACTTTTACTTTTTGTTTTTAGCTTGGGAGCGCCAAACTCGTTTTATGTACCTCCGCGAAATTGAACTTGTTTCAGTTGCTGGTGCTGAGATTATACTGACTACTCTTGCACAAGATTTAAGTTTCGTTATTTTTGCAGTGAGTAATATAAAGCTTTTACGAATTCAATTTCTCGCGCTCTTATTTAGTAAATGAATGGCAGCGCGCTCGCAAGCTTTTCATAGGTGGCAACACCAGAATATCGCAAGAGTTTTATTGCATGGCACTGACATGAAATAAGGTTTTCTAAGCTCGTTTTAACCAAATTACGCATGTCTTTGATTTAATACAAAATTAATTTAAGTATGCTATTCAACTTTAGGAGCTAAATTTATTTAAAAAATGAAAAGAAATGTACACAATGATCTTAGTCATATTTAGCTATAAGCGTTTAATTTAAGTTTTCTTAGCAATTTACACTTTTAAGTTTCCGGATTCGTGCCTGTTGAATAAAGCACGGACTGCGCTCATCTCTCATAGCAGCGACTGGACCATTTGGAACGAAAATAATAAGAGGCCAGATAAGAACTTTCTTTTTCTATATTAAGACACACATTTTTGTAACGGCATCAGCGTGAGCTTATCGTTTGCAAGACACACATACACACAAAAGATGTATAACCGTATGACCTCAACTGATCAAGACGGCATTATTGCAAGTAAGTGAAAAAGCTGACATATCGAACATATTGAGTTTGCACGTGTGTTCCCTCAAAGTGTACATAAAACCATTTTGGTACTTGGCTTACGATTTTTTAATTTTCATTTGCATTTTAAAACACAATACATAAATGAATAAGTGAGCCTCATGGATAGGAATGTGCGCAGCAATTCTGATTAATTTGCATAAAATTGGACACATGTATACATAGTAAATATCATGTATGTATCCCTTATGAGTGACGCATTTGGTTTCGCTTGCGAAATATTTTTGTTCATAAATAATAGCTTCCAAGAAACATGGAATTGTCTGAATCGTCTAATGGAAATATTTGAACATTTATAGAACCACTCAACAATGGAGAGCGTTATCCACCTATTCCGCTACCTGCACCACCAAACCAAACAGGCACAAAGCCTCCGAACAATGTTGATAATTCCAATGAAACAGGCAGGGATATTATGAATGCTGCAATACTTATGGAATCGGGACAACTTATAATGCACAATACTCCCGGATTAGTGGTAGCCGGCACTGGAATGCAAGATGATGGTCTGGAAGCGAAGAACATTATTTTCAATGATCAAACCATACGCAAGGGTTTCATACGAAAAGTATACTTAATCCTCTTGGTAAGTCGAGGCGCTTGAAATACACAAATTGCTTTTATTAACAAGACTATAATTCGCACTTGCAGACACAGTTAATCATCACGTGTGGCGTTATATGCGTTTTTATGTACCACGAACCAACTAAGGAGTTCGTCCAAGAGCAACCACAAGTGGTAATGGTAGCCGTGGTCATCAACATTGTCGTATTGATCTCGATGGCCTGCTGTGAAACTGCTCGACGCACCTTCCCCATTAACTTTGTGTGCCTGGGTCTGTTCACGGTGACCATGTCGCTACTTCTTGGTGCCGTCGCTAGCACCATTGACAGTGAAGTGGTGCTAATGGCTGTGGGAATAACTGCAGTTCTGGTTGTGGCTCTGTCCATTTTTGCCATTCAAACGAAATTTGATTTTACAGCTTGGCGCGGTGTCTTTTTGTCGGTAGTGATCATTTTGTTAGTCCTTGCAATTGCGGTTCCAGTTAGAAGCGGAGACTCTTCTGTTCAGACGGCGATGTCGTGCCTTGGTGCCTTACTGGCAAGCTTCCTATTAATCTATGACACACAATTGATTATCGGCGGCAAACATAAGTATCAATTTAATCCGGAGGACTATATATTCGCGGCTTTGACTTTGTATCTGGATGTTGTGCGCATATTTTTGTATGGATTACGTTTGGTTAGAAGGTAAACGTTTTTGTCAGGGCTTAATATTCATATTCACAATGCTGATACCTTGAATCGAATTGTATAATTAAGTCTATGTCTATGTGAATTTATTATTGATGTTATACAGGAGATTTATGACGGTTTATTTACAACAAATAATTCCATTCTATAAATATATAAAAGTCATAATTAAAAACTGTGCTATCGAAGCAAAACAAAGTGGCCATCAAAATAATAATAATATTACAGAACCTTGCAGATCGAAACCGTACTTAAGTCAACTAAATTTCATTATAAATCAAAAAAATAAAGAACCGATTGTTCCTGTGGCAGCTATGATGCTGTTTGCCTAGATATCTTGGTAAATAAACAGATGGAAGCTATATGATATAGTGATTCAATCTGATTGATATGGCTATAATGCCTCTGACAAAGAATACATCTACCTAAACAAGGTACGCTCTGCAAGGGTATACAAATTAAATTTGTACACTCAACTTACCAGAACCGGCATTCAAATACAATTCTCGATTTTAACTAATGTTTAATCAAACTCATTATACCAAACTAGGCTATATCCAAACTATGCTTATGTAACTAACATTATATTGCTTATGTTCCTTTGATATGCACCAACAACTTTTGTATTTTAAAATGAGTATAAGTATGACTAATAAATCGAACAAAAAGAAATACAATTTCGGATTCATTTTTATTGTACTTTTAACTTTATTAAGCTAACGTTTTTGGCTCATTTTCTATAGTACATTTAATATATGTAATTATATTTAGTTATTTATTTATATTGATTATGCACGAATATGTGTGTAACTATCAAATACAATCACAAACTGTATGTAATTCCTCTCTCTTTTATTTACATAAATAATATATACACAACAACAACAAAAAGATGAACATAGCTATAGATAGCATGGATGCACACAAAAACTGAAGAATAACAAATAAGTTACTAAGGCGTATTTATTGGACAGAAGCTGCTCCTCGAATGGTCATGGACGTTGTATACACAGCAGGGACCGTAAATTGTATAGCCGTACAAATTAAACGTACGTAAGTAGTCTATTCTATGCGGATAATCGTTTTGAATTTTGATTTACTGTTATTTTTTTTGTGCATATTCCTTAGCTGTTTATATATTTAATATTTTGATTTACACTAAGTTACGCAGACCATACTGACTATATATTAGAAATCTACAAAATAATGATTCTTTTGCGAATTTTATGCTCTAATGAAAGGAAATCGAAATCCGAAAATATATAATTTTGTCCCTCAGCATGTAATCAGTATGACCCGAGTTAGTTAGTAATGCTTAGCAAGAAGAGCAAATGTAAGAAATAAACATTAGTTATTTTTAGAATATGTAGCTTATAATGTTTACGGTCCCTGAAGTGAGGTATAGCACGACCTATATATTGCATATATATGTTTATGTATGTGTAAATTTGATCTAAGTAACTATTCAAAATTCTTTCGAATTTTTCCATCTTACATTCTTTATAATGACACCTATGATGAATGTGTGTATGTAATGTTATGTTATGTATGAATGTATGTATGTATGAAGTTTCTTTGCCATTATAATAAAGCACACATTTGCAAATTAGTGTAAGCAGTTGGCTCGCTTTGATCCAGCGGCTCCTGAGTTTATATATACAAATATAAAAAATGTTACAGATGCATCTGCTTCTGCTGCTGCTGCTTGTGTTGCTGCTGCTGCTGCAGCTGCATTTGCTCAGTCCTCCGTAAATGGATGATCAGATGTGTCGCTAGTGTTGCGTCGTCGATTCTCCAATATTTTCGTCGCCTGCTCGAGCGTCTCCTTGTAGAACATGTTCTCCTTCGCCGTGCTGGGCAACGAATATTTCGAGTCGTCCAAATGCCAAGTGAGTCCCAGCACAATGTTGAATGCGGATGCATCGTAGCCATGACAGCCAGAGTATCGATAGAGTGGCTTTTTGTTGAACTTGCAGCCGTTCGATTGGGCACCTGGTTAAAAATATCGTTCAAGAGATAACAATTAGATAGATAGATACCAATTATGTAAATATAATTATAATCAAATGATTATTTTATCAAATACTAATTTTAGCAACGGTTATAATGATTTTTATAATGATGCCACATTCAGTGCGAAATCGGAATGGAAACTGTTGCACTTGCCCATAAATCAGGTAATTACGTGTGCATGTTGGTTAACATATATCAAATATATATATATATATATATAATACAAGATATGAGCATACAATGTGAGCTGCTGCTTGACGGATTACATGGACGCACTTGCAACTTCAATATTGATGACCCACATCTAAGGCGGAGATTGGTGCGTCGTTTCTATTACTTGCTAATGGTACGTACGTTTCTCCATATCCCTTCCAATTTCCAATATTATTCCTCATATTGGCCCCACTTTGTTCTAGCTGCAAATGTTATTGATGTCGCCATTCATGGAGATATTACGATTATATCTACATACCGTTATTCTACATACTTATGTGCGTGATGGTTTTATTTTTGCTGCAATTATTATGTATACATTGCTCTACATTTGGCCAAATTGGAGGCGCTTGCCACCGTATAATTATATTGTATTTTTCTTGATTTCGCTGACCGCCGTGTTCATCAAGAGTTTATACATAATCAATCAGTGTCAATCACGTTGGGTACGTATGTATATATAACTCGCTTTCTACTATATAATATGCCAATAATTGCAGATGCATGCTTATCCACTGATTTTGAATACGGAACTGCTGCTCTTGACCATATTCACCAAACAGTTCAAATTTCAATTTACACTTAGTAGTGGTGCCATTATCGTCTGTACGGTTTTCATACTATCTGTGCTTGGCGGATACTTTATGGGCATGTCGAGCGGATTGCTTGTCGTGGCTGGTTGCCTTCTGGAGGCATGGTATGTCATCTACGATACACATTGTCAGCTGACCGGGCAGCATGGCTACCTAGTTGGACCCCAGGAGTATCTGTTTGCAGCTACAAATATTTACGTTGATGTACCCAAATTTATCTGGTTGATAATTAAGTCCGTGGTTCTAAGTCCATTTATAATGCTTGTCAAGATTATGCGCAATTGTCGTGCACGTGAGGTATGCTAATTATAATAAAAAAACCGAAATGATTTCAATTACGTATTTTTCTAAAGATATTTGAATATTGAACTAAAGCAGAGCTAAAGGAAACGCTCCTGAATATGTTTTGAAATCTACATAGAAAGCTAGGAATTACATTTTTGGTACTACTTCAAACCTACTCAAAACTGTTCTTCTCGCTGCAAATTGGGTACTCTTATCCAACTAGAAAACACCCTGTAAAATCGTACAGTTTCAGTGACTCAGTTGTGCTTGAATCCTGATCAAAATTCATTTTGATTTTGGGTAACAAAAAAGTCAACATGCATCTGTCAGAAAAATCTGTTTTATGCATAGAAATTAATAGATATATATATATATATATATATATAGCAGACATATGTTCAAATACACATGCTTGTTATCATTCAGCTGAATGCGCTGCAAATGATGGTCATTAGCGCTGTAGGCCACAGCTGGAAAGAAAAGAGCCCTGCGAATGAATATGATTTTGATTGCGCCGGGGATGGGGATGGGGATGAGAGTGAGCCATGTTTACGGGTTGTTGCCGGGGCAAGTAATGACTTCATACGTGTGTAAAACGGAAAACAGACAGAGAGATAGAAGGGTGATGGAAGAGACGCCCACTTACCGATTGGATCGATACATTCCAATGTGAGGGCACATTTTAGCCACGGCAGCATAATCTTCTCCGTGACAAAGAGCGTGTCCGCAAAGAAGACCGCATCCAGATCGACCATGCGCAGGAATATAAAATCCTCAGCGTTCGATTCAAAATAGTCAAACATCTTTGGATGGGTGCGCGATGAGACGGCGGTCGGTGTATTCCAGCCGAGGACGCCGGCAACCATGACGCGACTCTGCAGCTCGTGCAGCTCTCGATAGCCGCCACGGATACGCATATAGTTCTCGGCAAACAGCACCGATTTGGCCCGCATCAAGGCATCCTTTATCACAATGGGTCGATATGCGTGCGTCCGCTGATCATTGACGGATGAGGGAAACTCGGATAGGTCATAGGTGATGACGGTGCATCGACTGCTGTTACAGTAGGCGGTCAATGTGCGCAATTGTTCCTCGGACACGCCTAGATCATAGATGAGCAGATATTCGCTGGGCAGTTTGGCGGCAATGTTTTGTGCCAACAATATGGCCGATGCCACTTGTCGCTCCTGCTGTACATACGTGACTATGGTGAAGTTGGCCTTGGTGCCATTGTACGGTGTCGTTATACGTTTCCGTTGACTCTTCTGCTGCTGCTGCTGTAGCTGTTGCTCCTGCAGATCCAGTTCCTGGACTAGATTTGATTCTATCGCTGCCATTTGCCTGGTGCCGTCACGCCTGTGCAGCTGCTGGAGTTCCTGTGCCGCCCGCCTTGCCGTGACCGGCGTGTCTGTCTCCTGGTGCTGCTGCTGCTGCACTGGCTGATGGGAGGCGGCATCATCGTTGTCCTTTGTGTTCAGTGGCGATGCGAAGCCCAGCAATTTAAAGTATTTCGGCTCGAGATCAAGTTTTTTGCGTTCCAAGCCCACCCGCAAATTCTCCTGCAAGTAGCAAAAACAAATCAATCAATCAATCAATCAATCAATTGTAGTTTGGAGTCCGTCCGGGTAATGAAAGTGCAAACAATTGAAATACATAAATATATAAATATATTTGCATATATAGTACAAGTCAACTGTTTGACAAAGTTGCGTGACAAGCTCAGTGCTCCGTTTTGAGATATATATTTGGTTAATCAATAGGTGACTCAAAATCAATACATTTTAGTTTCGACACCGCCTAATAACCAAGTTGACCAGGAGAAGACACGCAAATGTTGCCCACAGCATTGCGTACGAATATTATTGAAAAGGGCGCTCCTTTTGTTGAAAGTCTTCACGAAGACAACCCAACCTTATTTAGAATATATATATATTGAAAAAAAATTTTATTTTATTTTTGCCGATATCAGGGATACTCCGCATATCATACTTAATCTACTTCAGTTGAAGACTCACGCTGAATAAATTGTTAATCTCTATATAATGGGCTTGATAGACACACATTATCATCGGCAAAAACTATATGTATTCCGGTTTACCCATTTAATTTTCAACCTTCGATTCCCGCCAAGTAAACAAATTTAATTCTGATTAGGCAAACACACGGAGAGAGAAGGCGTTTTGCTCCCAATGGAGACCACCAACAGTCAAATTATGTTAACAATGGAATATTTTTCGTGCTATTCTGTGTTGACCTCAAACCAACGACTCCGATGGGCGTGCCACATGCCACTAAACAGTTTGCCCTCTGTAACAGATTGTGGATGCCCCCCAAAAACCAAAACAGGCCTGCCTGGTGCGGCAGGAGGGTGTGGGCAGGTGAGGCGCCTCCAATGATTGTCATCGCTACAAATCGCATGACAGCTGGAAATTCGACCAAGCAATGTTTCCCTGCAACCAATTGGAGCGCCAGCAAACCCCATCTTGGCTTATGCCAATTCAAATTTTATTAAATTTGTATTGTGCCAAATCTGAGGATTGAATAAAATTAAGGGAATACTGACACCATTTATCGGCCAGGAGCCCAGGATTTGGTTAGAAAAATATTTGAAAAGCAATGAAAAATGTTCATGATAACATTTTGTCAATCAAGTATCGGGTTCGATCAAGGTCAAGAGTCCTTAAAGCCAATATAGATGGAAAAAATGGTGACGAAGTATACAATTCGCGAATTGGATAAAGATCAAGATTTTTCAGAATTTTAGTTTCAAATCAATGTTGGCTTTCAGCTGTACTATAACAAAGCATATATATCTCAACAAAATTAAATATTCAGTTGACTTAAAAATACTATATATATTTCAAATTTGAACAAAATGGAGGAAGGAACATTTGTAATGAGCAAGGATCAAATGAAAGAAACACGCGATGCATTCAAAGCGGTCGATCCAGATGACAGTGGCGAAATCTCCGCCAAAAAGATGGGGATTGCGATGCGTTCATTGGGTCATTTCCTCACCGAGGCGGAATTGTACGTTCTGTTCGATGAAATCGACACGGATGATGATGGTGTGATTAATTTGCTGGAATTCGAACAGATGATTGGGAAGCGCTTTGAGGGTATGTGTAAGGATGAGAATCTAATTGCGATCTTTAAACTATTTGATCGCGACGAGGACGGTTTCATAACACACGCCGAGATGCGCAATGTTATGTTCAATCTGGGCGAAAGGTGCTCCGATGAGGAGTTCACTGATATGATGAACGAAATCGATACCGACGGCGATGGCAAAATTAGCTATCAAGAATTCGTCAATGGTGTCAAGTACTGAAAGAAAGTTTCTCGCCTCCAATTCAATTGACGAAATAAATTCTTGATTCTCGATAAAATTTACATACATGTTTACCATATTCATATTATAGAAGTTGTTTGGCATTTCGAAAGAATTTCTCTTGCTGTGCATGAGTAGCTGAGCAATGCCAGGTCAGGGGGCAGGGCAGCCAAGGGCATTTTAGGCCAGACCCGACCAGCACGCAGCGCCTGCAAGTCGGGGCATTATGGTGCTATTCTTCTTGCTTTTTCTACCATCCTGCGCTGCACGTGAGCAACAATTACAATGTGGAATTCAGTTTGTGCGCGCGTGGCACAAAATTGTCGCATGTGGCTAATGGCGCCTCCTCAAACGGAGTGTGAGGGGGCTTCGGCGCAGCAGCGTACACGCAAAGAAACACACGCCCACAAATAAATTCTAGCTTCAATAATATACATATAAAAAATGCAGCAATCCTTATTACGATCACCATTTGAATATTTAACTAGGAGCCATCATTTTTGCTGGTGTTTTTTTGGTTTATTGCAAATGCTACACAAGTGCAAACTGTGCTATATACATATCTATATATATTTAATTCGGATATCAAAGCTTTTTCTAACGTCTATTAACATTTTAGTGCACTTTATTTTAACTTTAGCAATCAGCGCATGGTAAATCGGAGAATTGCGCTCTTTTGGCGACATCTATTAACATTTTAGGGCACTTCATTTTAACGTTTGCAATCAGCGCATTGTAAAAAAGAGCGACATCTATTAACATTTTAAGGCACTTAATTTTTGAGGTTACAAAAAGCAGACGAGGATTGCACTTTTGTGTACCAAGGCGCCACTTCGGCAATGTGCAAGGGTTGCCATAAATGCCAATGGTACCAAATTGGCACCAACATTTTTGACAGCCAGCTACAACATTGCTGCCTTGTGGCCTTTGAGGTTTAATAGACTGTGTATGTGTATGTGTAATGTGTAATGTGTAATGTGTAATGTGTAATCTGTAGGCAGCAGCTAGCAGGAGGAGGCCATCGGGTTGTTTCTCTAGGTCATCATCCAATACACACACACACACACATATTATATTAAATTATTAAAGAATATCGAGCGTGACAGGAACGAAGAACTGCATGCTAACTAAAGTAGCCGGAGTCTCATGTCACAGCGAACCATCCAATTAATTGATGTCAACGGTTCAGGGGTCAGTTTGCTTGTCTGTCTGACATGTTTTGCGCTTAGACAATGTTAGACGATGGCAACACTTAAATATACAAAAAGGAAAAAAAAAATGAGCCATATTCAAATTGCTGCAAAGCAGAAAACAAAATGTTCACAATTCTATTGCGCAGTTTCTTCATTATGCATGTGTGGGCAGACAAAAGTAGAGATAACGAATAACGGTATCCAACATTAAAAATGAAAAATTCTATATCTTTCAATTATATAATGCAAATAACGTAAATTTTATGAATGGATGTTTATGGCTAAAAACTATAGCACTCAAGCTTGATAAGCAGTGGAAAAAAGATTATTATTTGGAAATCCAGGCGGCGAGCACTTATGCTTTGTTATCTATTTACAGCTATTTTGTTTATTTATTTATTTGTATATGATATTCAAACTGAGTCATGCGTCAAACAACAAAAGTACTTGTAATTTGGACTTACAACTCTAAGAATATTGGAAGGCAACGTTCATTTGATATATGTGAGAATTCACATACTTATACAAATGTTTACATATATTTTAGAAAGAAGGCGGCTTTAAAACCCTTGACGTCAGCCAGTGCAATGAATTTTATGACGTACAAACATATCTTATAAAACACATGTTATACGATCGTGCTGAATGCGTTTGAGTGAGTAGCTTGTGGCCACTCGACAATATTGCAAGCAGATAGCTTTTGTCAACAATTCGAAAAACGACGTCTTGCTTCGATTGTCAATGGGACATCTACGTTGTATTAAATATTTATTTATGATTTATAATATGTATGTGATGAAATCATGTGTAACTGTAACTGTAACTGTAACCCGATCTAGGCACGACTAGCAGCCAAGTACTTGGGGCGAAACCAGTTTTTGTTGATGGTGGAAAACACAATAAGCTTTCTGTAGTCACTTGTCTGTTGTCATTTTTTATTATGTTTTTGTTTGTGAGAACAAGTTTATCAGCTGTCGGAGAAAAAAAGTCACATGTATTAAAATTTAAGCGTTTTCACATACCCGATATATATACATATATATATTGAACAAACAACGCTGTCAAAAAAAAACAACTGACGTTCTGCTTGTACCAGACATTCTTAGTCATTATTATTGCATTTTTTATTCATGGGCGGCTCTCTTTGATTATTGGGACAGTATTTGAAATCAAATCAATCATTCGGTCAGTTTAAATACTCATTATCGGTGATAAGACTCGATTTCTATTTATGAACTGAAAGTAGATACAGTGGCGGACACCTTATTTGGTGGATTGTCAAAGAGAGAAAGTAATTGCCTGCCATAAGCTAATCATTCATTATTTTTCAGAAATTCCAAAGACCGATGGTAGGTACATATATTAACCACCAAAATTTATATATGACCCCAATAAACTGGGGTTTCCTTACCTACTAGGTAGGATTATGTAAAAAAGTACCCTATTTTTAGGGGACAGCTTATTGGGAACAGGTACAAATAAAATAATATATTTGGCGTATAAAAACTTAAATACAAATGTTAATACTTAGTATTACATCCTTTAGCCTTAACTACTTCCCTTAATCTATTATTCATCGAAGATACCAGCTTCCTGGTAGATTCTAAGCTGATTTTGCTCCACTCTTCCCGCAGAGCATTTTTGAGGTCTTCTTTGCTGGATATCTACTGTGCTTCCGGATGTTATTTTCCAGCAGAGCCCACAAATTCTCAATGACATTTAAATCTGGAGACTGGGCCGGCGGAACTATCATGTGGGGGCAGTTCCTTGTGAGCCAGGACTGTACTATCTTGGCCTTATGCTTGGGATCGTTGTCCTGGTAGAACCGGAAATTATCTCGGATTCCAAGCTTCTCGGCACTTTGGAGTAAATTTTCCTTTAGTAAGTCGAGGTATACATTCTTGTCCATTGTTGTCTCAATGAACACCAAATTCCCGACGCCGGCTGCCGAGATACATGCCCACACCATGACACTTCCTCCGCCGTGCTTGACTGTTGGCCTTAAGTTTTTGGGATTCAGCTCAGTATTGGGCTGTCGCCACACCAAACTCTGTCCGTCAGAGCCATAAATGTTGAATTTGGACTCATCAGCAAATATGACTGTGTTCCAGAACTCCAGATCCTTGTCCAAGTGGGTTTTGGCGAACGTCATCCTAGTCGCTTTATTTTTCAGGCTTATAAAGGGCTCTTCCGTGGAACTCGGGCTTGGAAGCCATGTTTGTGCAGAACCCTGCTCACAGTTTTCGCACAGCACTTTTTCCCCATTTCATCCTCCACCTGTTGAGCCACTTTTGGAGCCGATAGCTTGGGATTTCCCCTTATTATCCTGATGATCCTTCGCTCCTCCTGTTCGGTGAAAATCTTGTTTGGTGCCTTTCTGCCCTTGTTCTCAATCCGATTTTCGTCGACGAAGCGCCGAACGATGTTACGCACAGTTGAGTTGCTCAGATTGACCATTTCAGCTATTTCGCGATATGAATATCCGTTTTTGTGGTGTTCCAGGATGAGTTTCCGCTGCGCAATGGTAGTCCGTTTTCCCATAGTCCTTGTTGGCTTATTGCACCCGAGATGCAGGTTGAAACTAAACTGACTACGAAGAATTGATCTATTTATACAGAAAATACTTAACTTTAGGTGTAAAAATCCGGGTTTTATGGCACCCAGGTGTCCACAATGTACCAGTTCCCAATAAGCTGTCCCCTAAAAATAGGGTACTTTTTTACATAATCCTACCTAGTAGGTAAGGAAACCCGAGTTTATGGGGGTCACTCATTCATATTGGTGGTTAATATATGTACCTACCATCGGCCTTTGGAAATTCTGAAAAATAATGAATGATTAGCTTATGGCAGGCAATTACTTTCTCTCTTTGACAATCCACCAAATAAGGTGTCCGCCACTGTAGCTAACAATTTGCTCTCCATCCAAGCCAGCGCCAATCTCCAATTTCAGTTAAATTTCTCATGAGGTGGTAATTAAAAACCGAATTGAGGCTACAAAGTTGCTTGAAGCCAAAACCAAAGTGAGAACATGAAACTCAATATATGCACACATTAGGACCGGAAAGTGGCTGCCGCAATCTAATTAAAGTAAACAATAAACGTTCTCGGCCACATAAAATGAAAGCAAACACAACTCGAGTCAAGGGAGGTCGCTAACTTAATCATAAAGTAAGTACATGCATACACACACACATATATAATATGCATATATATATATATATATATATAGTATTTGTGGTTTACATGTGTGTTTTGTGTGTGTTTCTGCGGAGGTGGCACAAAGAAAGTTGTATATGGCATTATTTGCATGTAAACAATAAACGGCTGGTAAAGTTAAAGGTTTCCCTACTTCCCCACTTAATGGCCGGAACTGGAGTGGAATGGCAAATGATGATGGATTGCTGGCATGAGCTACTGGCCAGCCAATATATATTATATTATCTTTTGGCTCATTTACTTGTTGTTCGCTAGTTCGCAGCAGACAGTCTGACTACCCGGTTATTTTAGAGCCGAAGACGTTTTTCAATTTGGCTAAAAGCCTCCATTGAATATGAGTGGCATGCAAGCACAAATGCTTGTCCCATTGACATGCGGTCCACAGTTCAAAAAAAGATTATTTTTGAGGGCCTTGTGAACCAACCAAATATAGGGTATTATTATTATTCTTGTATAAATATAGGCTATATTACAAACAGTTCAAGGACATTTCATCTGACTCTTGACAGCTGCCAAGCACTTTGCCAAAAAAAAGAAGGCTACAACTGCTAATATCTGAGTTTATGACTAATGCACCCAAAAAAAACCCAACTACATTTTAAAAACTACTCAACACAAAACCAAATACATTATGTTTATCGTTGAACAACAAAAACAGTCCCATTGTACGGGTTTTTGCTGAATGAAATATGGGAAACTTTTCCCCTATTTTTGAGTCGACAGACTCTCAGCATGTAATGACGTCGACTTTATCACAACACACCAAAAAAAAAAAGAAGAAAATCGAACTGAAAACGGAAAAATAGTTTCGCCCCACAAAATGTTTAGGTACAAGTAAATAAATAAATTAATATCTATGGTTAAGCCTTCGGCAAATAGATAACAACATGACTTAAATGAGTGAAAAACAGAGGCAGAGAGACAGAGAGGGAGAGAGAGAGAGAGATATGTATTACTCACCTGAAACTCTTTGAGCTGTTGATGCGTCTGCACCACAATATGCTTGAAGGAGTCGTTCGGCTCCCCAGCTGGCCCGAATGCAATGAAAACGATCGTTGCGATTATCACTCCGATTAGTATCAGTATTAAGTGTTTAGTTCGCATGGCTGCCAGAGGAGATTTTGTTTTCGCTTTATAGGCAATTTTGCGGGCAAAAATGCGCTTTAGAGTTAGTGAGGCCTCCAGTCTGATGGCCGTTTCTCTGCTCCCAATAGTGTTATATCAACAGAAATAATTCATCAACCGATGTATTGAAACCATTTTAAAATTTCGCCATTTGCGTGTTTAAGTTTTCTTTTTGTTTTGCATTACAATTTTGAATTTTGTTCGATTTATAAACTATTTATTTGTGTTGTCTGGCGGCTTCTTCACATTGTTGATATTTATAGTTAGTTAGCACGTTGTCAACATCTATTCAAATCAAAAATACAAAAATAAACAGTTTTTAATTAATTACTGCTTATCATTCTGTACACATAAATACATAGTAAATATATATACATTTGTTTTGGGCAATCACATAAAAAGTTCCTATTGCATGCACATACATATATATGAAAATGTAAATGCAAAGTATTCATTGATATCCGGATAAACAAATGTTTTCAGTCAAATGGCGATTGCTCTTCTGCTCTATTGTGCTTGATTCTTGCACACCACACGTGTGCCTGAACAGTGAGTGCAAGCAGTCGGCATACGCGTTATTGCTAATAAATTTTCATAAACCACTAATTTTAATAAGCAATAAGGTTAGGTAATCAATCAATGATAAGCTTATCAATTACATCACTATATATAAATAAGACATTGCTCTCAGTTATGTGCGAAAAGTGCTGGAAGTGAGTGTGTTTGCACGTCCATATGTGCGCCGCCTTCACCTTCGTGGGCTGATTTTATGGCGCACAGCTGAATCCGAAGCAGAAGCAAACGCAAAATGTACAAGGTGAGTGCTTAATGTATAGACAATCTCTTCCTTTAGTCTGCTCTGTTGCGAATATTGTTGAATGCAAGCGATTGCAGTCGATTGTTCATTGACAGACGCGACTTTAGATGGTGCCGACTATTTTTAATCTAAAGTGCTTGTGCATCGCACAACGACCACGACGACGACGCCGCTTTTGTTGCTGTTGCTGTTGCTCTCTGCTGCTGATGCTGTAGTTATTTGTACTTTTTGCGGTGGGCTGGAGCTGGCAGCACTTTGCCGGCGCAGGCTACATTAAACGAGAACTTTGATAAGCACAAGCACACTCACACTCACTGATATGTACATTTGTATACAGTAATCGCGTGCTTTTACATAATTTGTTCTATTAACTTTCACTTTCTGAGAGCGAGCGAACACCGATGTCACCGATGTCCGAATAACTACTTTTCGAGTATAAACAAATGAAACTACTCATCAGCTTGAGATGTGTGCAGACCGATACTTTTTGCTACTATCAACGCATCTATGCGTGAAACAAATCGGCGCTAGTGTATCGATAACTAACTTTGGTACGAAAAATAAATAAAAATATTGTAATATAAATAAAATAAATATTTCTCATATGATAATAGTTTCTTTTGAAATATTTCGCTGTTATTATTGCTTATTATTATTTAGAATATGTGTAAATCGATCAAATTACTTTAATGTACAATTATATGTTAACGTTAACATCAGCTGTGTTTATTATGGTTCAGCAATGACACTGTTAACAGCTACCGCTAGGGAGCACAAATGTAAAGAAAATGTAACAACTCGCACGTAGCAAAATGACTGCATCGACATTCGTCAGCCTTTCCGTTATTTTAAAGGTCAGTTAGATGTTAATTTTCAAAATCGTGAATTTTTTTAAAAGTACATTACTAATTTCTAGAATTAAAAAAAAAAATACGAAATAAGAGTGCCTGCTGTTAACGCAGTGCTGTAAAATGCAAACTCTCTTGATGTCGATAAAGCCACACCGATAACAAGCAGACAGGGTTGTGCGTTTATCGAATAGATTAACGACAAAATAGGGACTGCGTCGCTAGGAGAGAAAGTATGTGTTAAATGCGCGCATAGTTAAAAAATAGCTTATATACCAAATAAACTAGTTAAAATCTCATCGGAAAGTGCAGGCTAAGGCAGCCTGTATTGTGTATGACAATGAACATATACAACAAATTACGTTGCCGAGAACATGGACTTGGTAAGCAAAAAAAAGAAAGATGAATCGTTGCGCGGGCATTGCGTGGAATTTTGGCGCTCGAAATGCATTTTTAGAGCGCGCATTTGCTCCTTCGCGGCTAATTCGAGCGCCAAAAATTGTAAGTTGCAAGTGAATAATAATAATAAAACTCACTCAATATGTGTTGAAATTGCAATTGCAGACCACAAAACTAAAATTGCTGCGTTTGCGAAATTGACGCAAGAGAAACTAGAACGTAAACAACGCATTTGCATTTAGCACTAATTTTGTTTTTCTTTTCTCTTTATTTTTTTTTTTATGTTCTTGCCTCGCTCCCCGTAGCCAATGAGCTCAGCTACGACTTTGCCCTGAGTCGCCTGTGTGTGTCCAGAGAGGACAGTTGGCGTGGCATTGCCCCAGCACATTTTAGTCCCGACTTCAATCCGGAACCGCCAATATTTTCAGCCAAATTCGCCAATTGTGATGGCTACAGACACATTCTGGCCATTGCCAATGAGGATGGCAAGATTGCGCTGCAGGATACGACAGTGCGCAATCGAGAGCCCGAGGAACAATCGCTGACTGCGCCACAATGTCATTTCAATGCTGTCTTCGATCTGGAATGGGCGCCGGGACAAATGCGTTTTGTGTCTGCCTCAGGAGATCATACGGCTCGCTTGTGGGAAGTTGCCGGCTCTGGAATACGCGGACTCAACTCCTATTTGGGTCACACACGCTCCGTGAAGACTGCCGCTTTTAAGCGCACAGATCCGGCTGTGTTTGCAACGGGCGGACGTGATGGTGCCATTCTCATTTGGGATATACGCGCCAATCTCAATGTGGATTTGACGTCTCGAGTGGACAATTGCATTTACAGTGGACACACAGGAGGACCGGGTACACCGCAATCGCAACGCAAACAACGCACTCGGACGCCCAGGATGTGCCATGCCAACAACACTTCGAGTAGCATCACAGGATTGGCATTCCAGGACAACGATACGCTCATCTCCTGCGGTGCCGGCGATGGCGTTATTAAAGTCTGGGATCTCCGCCGTAATTATACGGCTTATAAGAGAGAACCACTGCCGCGACACAGTTTACCCTATGCCGGCCATTCCACATTTAAAGGCTTCACCAATCTAATTGTGGATGCAGCAGGGACACGTTTGTTTGCTAATTGCATGGACAACACCATTTATTGCTACAATCTTGTCTCCTACGCACCCAAACCACTGGCCAGCTACAAGGGACTGCTCAACTCGACGTTCTACATTAAGAGCTGCCTGAGTCCGGACGGCAAGTATTTGCTGAGTGGCAGCAGTGATGAGCGTGCCTATATCTGGAATCTGGAGCATGCGCCGGAGCCACTCGTCGCCCTGGCCGGCCACACTGTCGAGGTGACTTGCGTTGCCTGGGGCAGCACACACGATCGTCCTATAGTCACGTGCAGCGACGATGCACGCCACAAAATCTGGCGCATTGGACCGACGCCGGAGTCACTAACAGCGGCAGAGATTGCCGAACAATATCGCGGCCAGGCGAGCTATGTGCGTCAATTTGATCGTCAGCCCAAAGCGGCCACCCAACACAAATACAATCTGCGAGAGTTGGAGTCGACGCCTCGCTCCCTCAAGCGTCTCATGGAGCAGAACGAGCGGACACCCAGCTCCGTGGAAAAGGTGAGCACAAAGCGCTCCTTCCTTGAGATGTTGGGCGCGGCGAACAGCGATGCGAATGTGGAGCAGCCACAACTAAAGCGCAGCAAGCCACTCGAGTCGCGAGGTCGTCGCCTATTTGGACCCACTTGCAGCAGTAGCAGCAGCAGTCAGCAGCTGGCATTGCCCGCCATTGGCGAGGAGGAGCACCCAATGGTCGCCAATCAGGAGAACAGTGCAGAGGACACAGTGTCGCCAGTACTGCCCGCCTGTTGTAAGCTGCTGCAGCCCACACCACTCAGCGAGCAGCACTTGAATCATCATCACATTCCGCCCGCCTACACCTCGCCACCGACAACATCTGCGCAAGCGGCGGCAACAGCAGCAGCTGAGGCTGCAACGGCAGCAGCCAGTTCAACGTCGCTGCCCGCCTTAATCTACTCGCCCACCTCCAATCTGCCCAATTATGTGCTGGATGGCGAGGCGCCGCACTTGGGCATCATGTCGCCCAAGCGGAAAGCCAAAGAGAAAGTCGATTGGCTGACGAAAATACGCAAACAGAAGCTCAGCTCGTGCAGTCGAGCGATTGTCACCCTCGCGGACAAAATGAGCAGCGAGGAGGTCGCAGCGGCATCAACTGGGGATGTGCTGGCCTCGCCACGTCTGCAGAGTCTGCGCAACTCGGAGTGCAGTCCCCGGCTGCAGGCCAGTCCGCGACGTCGCATCTCACACAACGATTCGGGGGCAGCTCATCTGCGCACGCCCACCTCCAGTCGGCGGAACAGTGAGACAACGTTGCTGCGTTTCTTTAGCGTGCAACGGGCTAGTGGCAGCAACAACAGCAACAGCGATGGTCTTGTAGAAGCGGCACAAAGTCTGCTTATCTCTGCGGATTTAGAGTTGCCGGCCATGTCGCCGCCACCATCAGCAATAGCATCGTCATCATCATCGACACCAGCAACGCCAACTGTGGCAGCAGTCGTGGGAAGCGATTGACTGAGTCCTCTGATTATCCTTGTGCCTGCTAATGATCATCCAGCTGGTCTGCTGCTGATCATCCATGTGGCGCCTGCTGATGTTCAGCCAACTGATCTCTGCTGATGATCATTCTTTAACTTTCCAACTGATGCTCATCCGTTGGCCAGCTGCTGATGATGTAATTGGTCTACTGATGATGATCCTTTGGCCAGCTGATGCTCTGCCCAACTCCATCCCAAATCCCAACCCATACCTAGTTTTAACTGGACATATTAATTGTACGTAGTCTTAAGGTAATCAGCTATCTTTTGTACAGTAGCCAACAAATAGGACTAAATATACATATATCTATAAGATCTGCTACTAATAGAATATATATATCTACATAGCTGTAAAATCTGCTACCAATAGTATATATATATATATATATACATCTGTAAGATCAACTGACATGCATTCACTTTTGGCTGGGTCAATATATTGACAATAAAAACTGAATTTGTTTTTGATGAAATGGAGAATTTTGATGCTATGTTTGCGCTTCTTAATTATATTATTTATGCACAAATAACAAACATAAATTAAGTTACAACTGACTAATATTAATATTATAAACTGACTAAAAAAAAGACAGCTTTTAAGAAAATAACTGTACTGAATTATTGTTCCTCGATGTGAAATGAATTCAACTTGAAAAAAGCCACAAATATTAAAATGTTAATAATAATACATTATAAATAAATCAAATGAAATATTCTGGTTTTGTTTCTCAAATTGCTGTTTTTTTTTTATTATTAAAAATTGTACACCAAAGTTGGTCAATTGTTTATTGCTGTTTTTTGGTCAATAGTTTTGGTTGTCCGTTTTGCAACTGCGACTGTTGTTGCCGCACTGTGGCATTCAAGCGCAACGTGTGCAAAATTTGCCTTGCCACGCCCACGAGCAACACCAGGTGGCACAAGTGGAGCGCGAGGCTCGAGACTTGAGTGCTGGGATAGGTGTTCCAGCAGTACTCAACGATGCCCAGGATGAGAAAACGGACGCCAAGCGAATACGGCGTAGACCAAACCAAATACGGCAGTGTGTGAAAATACCAAACATAAAACTGATAATGCAACGAACGGGCGCAAGCAATGCCAATGAAGTTGCACACGAAGAAGGGCAACAGCGCCAGCTGGGTGCACTGCTCGAAGTGGATGCCATAGCTGCGTTCCGGTTGTGCCTCGACAGCGTTTGTTGCTCCCTTGCGGCCCGTGGACTGTTGCAGTCCCCTCTCGTATGCCTTGAGAAAGGATTTTTGCTCGCTGCTCAGCTGCTGATTCGAATCCTCCAACGATTTCTTGGACTTGGCTTTGCTTTTGCTTTGGCTTTGGTTTTGGAGTAGCTCTCGGTTCTTGCGCTCCAGTTGCGGCAGCAATTGTTGCTGCACCAGACGCAAGCGCACATAACTTCTGAAGAACGTCCACGTGGGCCGGGCAAGGCAGAGCAGCAGCACCATATGTACTCCGAGAAGGCATATATGAAAGTCGCGTCGCTCGAAGAACTCTCGGCTCAGGAAGCGATAGTTGACCGTCCATTTGTGCTCAAAGATGCGACCCAAATCGAAGCTGCCGCGTAGATATTCCAGCGGATGCGTCAGGAGAAAAGGAGCACCCAATAGCAGTTGTATCCCAGCGCATAGACTGAGCTGGAGCAGTGTTTTGACCCAGCCCAAATTGGCCAAATAGAACAGCAGCAAGGCGGGTGCAAAGAGCAGAATATTCATTTTGACGCCGACCGCTAAACTGAAGCAGATGCTGCCCCAAGTCCAACGACGATCCATAAATAGATTTAGAGCCGCATAGAGCAGGAGAATGGCCACCGGATCATTGAAGAGCCGGAGCACGTAGATCGAATGGATGCGGTAGGAGGTAAAGGCACTCAGCACCAGGACATAAGGCGGCACTTTACGGCTCTTCGCATAGAGCCGTAAAACAAGGCACATTTGCAGCAGATAAATGCCGGCGAATATGTATTGGGCGAGACGCACATTGCTGCCGTGTGATGTTATAAAATAGAGGGCCGAGTAAATGTAAACAAATGCGGCCGGATAAACCAACGGACCCGTGTCACCTGCAAGAGATTACAAAGACGTATAATCATATTTAAATATTAATTTATTTGTGGAGCAAATCACTCAGTTCGGAACCAGTTTGTAAATGAACAAGCAACGCTAGTTTCTGCCCCAACTGTTTACCTGACACACTGAGACTGTCAAAGTTAAAGAAGAGAAAAATATTTAAATACTCAGTCCTGAACTGGTTGCAAATGAACAAACAAACTTAGTTTGATCAACCTGCAACCCTTTGACTGTCAAAATCACAAAGTGGGAATAAAAAAATCCAGCTGCCATTTTGCATGAACAAAAATAACATTCAATATAATTTGAGCTAGCGCGAAAATCACTGAGACCGGAACTAGTTGTAATTGAACAAACAGAGGTGGTTTGTGTGCGAACTGCGTAGCTGCCACCCTGTGAATGTCAAAGTGTCAAAGTGAGAGAACAAAAAAAAAAGCAAGAGCGAGAGAACATTATTGTATTGCAAGCAGCATGGAGGTTATTACGGCATGTTGTTAGAGCTGCCAGCCAAATAGAGAGCAGATTAATCGAGTTTAAAAGTTAATGGACAAAATGATTTCGTATAAAAATTTATGTGTTTTGCGCCAACTGCCGCTAAGAAGCTGCTGCATCCGACAATACAACGCCATTCAATTAAGCACAGCGCTGCTAACAGCGAAAAATTCCTCGAAACCGACTCAGACGGCGGTCATCGCCGCCACCGCCTCCGCCTGGCAACAACAGCGACAAGAACGCAACATATACACTACGAGTCGCCTGCAGGCAAAGGACTATTATGCGACGCTGGGCGTGGCCAAGAATGCCAACGGCAAGGACATTAAGAAAGCCTACTACGATCTGGCCAAGAAATACCATCCCGACACCAATAAAGATGATCCGGATGCAAGCAAAAAGTTCCAAGATGTGAGCGAGGCTTATGAAGTGCTGAGCGACGAGCAGAAGCGACGCGAATACGATACCTATGGTCAGACTGCGGAAAATATGCATCGACAGGGTGGCGCTAGCGGTGGATTTGGTGGAGGGCCTTTTGGACCGGAGGGCTTCTCACAGAACTGGCAATTTCGCTCCACCATCGATCCGGAGGAACTTTTCCGCAAAATCTTTGGCGAGGCCAATTTTCGCAGCAATAATTTCGATGATTTTGCCGATTCCAAATTTGGTTTTGGCCAAGCCCAAGAGCTAGTCATGGATCTGAGCTTTGCTCAGGCGGCGCGTGGCATTAACAAGGATGTCAACATCAACGTTGTCGATCAGTGTCCCAAATGTGCCGGCTCCAAATGTGAACCGGGCACCAAACCCGGCCGTTGTCAATATTGCAATGGCACCGGCTTCGAAACGATATCTACGGGTCCATTTGTCATGCGCTCCACGTGCCGCTATTGCCAAGGCACCCGACAATATATCAAATACCCATGTTCCGAGTGCGAGGGCAAGGGACGAACGGTGCAGCGACGCAAGGTGACCGTACCCGTGCCCGCCGGCATAGAGAATGGACAAACGGTGCGCATGCAGGTCGGTGACAAGGAATTGTTTGTCACGTTCCGTGTGGAGCGCAGTGATTATTTCCGACGTGATGGTGCCGATGTGCACACAGAGGCACCCATCTCCCTCGCCCAGGCAGTGCTGGGTGGCACGGTGCGTGTACAGGGCGTCTACGAGGATCAGTGGCTGAATATTGAGCCGGGCACCTCATCGCACCGGCAAATTGCGTTGCGTGGCAAGGGACTGAAGCGGGTGAATGCCCATGGCCATGGCGATCACTATGTGCACATCAAGATAGATGTGCCCAAAAAGCTGACCGAACAGCAGCGGGCCCTGCTTGTGGCGTATGCGGAACTGGAGCAGGATACGCCGGGTCAGATTCATGGCATGGCGCAGCGAAAAGATGGCAGTAAGAAAGCAACGTAAATACATTATTTATTATAGCCCCCTTGTTCTATATTTGTAATTACTGAAATTAAGTAAATTTCTCATTTTTCTTAATATAAGTCATTCTTCAAATCTTGAACTCGTTTAATCAATCTGCATCTTTATCTCTTCTTCTTTCCCCTTTTTCTCTCTCGTATGCTTTGCAGCGCAGGTGCCAGTGAAGCAGGAAAGCAAGCAAAGGAAAACAGTGATCGAGGGACAACAGCAGAAGCAGCAGCGAAAGACGAGCAAAGTGAAAAGTCAAAAACACGCGGCGGCGAACAGCAAAGCGGACGAGGCGACAGCCAAAGTGAAGGCGGAGGCTTCTTGAACAAACTCAAGTCCATGTTCAACTGAGTTGGAGTGGATGTGGTTTTTTGTTTTCTTTGTTTTGAGAGATACAAATGTGTTTTAATTTAAGCCTGTTACATGCCAACATTTTGGTCACTACTGCTGTAGTGTAAATAGCAAATAGCAAAAATACACCAAAATTTACAGTTAACTCTTTATGCTTGCAATGTGACAGACATTAAAAAAGTCTGGCCTCTTTGGCTGATGTTACATGCCATAATTTTGGTAACCAAAATTTACAGTTAGCTCTTTGTACTTCAGCACATGCTCAATATAATGTGACAAATATTTAAAAAGTTTGGCCTCTCTGGCTGCCGCCTAGTTTCCCAAAATAAACTGCAAGCAGGCGGCGGCGGCAACAAAAACAACTTCTTACCTTTCAGCAACGCATAATTTGTTGTGCCATTCAAAAAGCCTTCGCATTCCTGCAAGTTGAAAGCATTAATTGTTTTCATTTTTTTGTACAAGGGATGGCTTTTTTCTGTCGGGTTGCTCACCTGCATGTAGGCAACCCAGTCGATTTCTGTGTAAGGCACTCGTCGGATGACAAACACGTTGATAAGCGCCTCGGCCAAAACAATCAGCACCGACACAATTGGCAACGCAGCCGGCTCGAATATCAGATATTTGACATAATTCCAATTGGCATATTTCTCTCGTAGCATCAGCAGCAGATTGTCCTTTTTGCGCCTTGCTGCAGGCCGATTATTGGCTCGCGGAGGTGCCATTTATTTATGTGTTAATAAATAATTTTGCGGTAAAATTATAAGCACAGACACAATCGCCATAACATGCAAAGCTATGGTCACCCCAAAAACTTCAACAGTTTCTCAACTGTTATTAACAGCGCGCCCTAATTTGTATTGAAATATAGCATTACTCAGCATTCAGTTTTGTGAGTGTAACGAAAAACTACGAATGACGATGAACTAAACAACTAAAATCCCGCTTACAAAGTTAAAAGCAGCTGTTCTTTATTATTTACTGACGAACTAATAACGATCATCTGATTCTTACCATTGTCAAAGACTTATTTTTGTTCATATCATGAGAAGAGCTAAAACTGGGTCAAGAAAAACAGCTGATAAAACGAACTTGCGATATCAAACCTATGTAGGTGGCGCTAATCGATAACATATGAAAATTTACAAAATGTTGCATACTATCGAGCAATCGCTTGGCAAAAATACAAATTGTTGAGAGTTTGAATGCTCTTATTTTACACATTTTGAAAGAAAATGCAATTTTGGTGCATTTATTTTGCCGCAGGAAATGAGCCTAATCGAATTGCGGCCAAATTATATAGACTCCGTCACTTTTGCGTCAATTGGGCGTGCAAAATGGAAAAGAAATGCGTTTATCCAACTAACCAATCACTTGCGGGACGTATTTGGTGCGAACTGTGGCTCTATGCCTCTGTACTCACTATACACTCAGAAAATATCGCCCTTAATTTACGTAAATCTATATACTTTTCGGGCTATATTATTCAGAAAGTAAATTTTAAAAATTTTCGGTTGTAGCTTTCTAAAAACCGGGATATCCATTTGTTAACTTCAGGGTAGGTTTTTCAAAAATGTAAATTGTAAAATGGCGAAAAAAATAATATTTTCTGAAATTAAATATGAAAATTCTTTGTTTATTACGCAGAAATTTTTGTATTTTCTTTCTGATGATGATGATGGTTTGCATTTCTACTTTTTAGAAATGTTTTGTCGATTTAGGGCAAGCCTTTATTAATTTTTAGAAATGATTTCAAAAAATAAAAAACAACCTTTCATATTTCTTAGGACGATTCATTTAATTTTTTGGCAATGTACTAAAATTAAGGGCTATTTTCTTTCGAGTGTACGCATGCACGTAAATGCTGTCCATTTAAAAGTTACAAGTTTCTTGCAACTTTTGCTGTGTTCACCCCCCGGCTGGCGTTTAATTGTCAAACCTGCGGATGTTTTTCCGATTTTCACTTTTTCGATGTAGCAGTTATTTTTTGTAATGTATGTATGTAAATATATGTATGTATATATACATATATATATATACGTTCTTCACAAAAAAGTTGGCAAATGGCATGCAAACAGTTTCCATGTTCAGGTGAACTGCTCAAATGACCGTAATTACGCCTGCAGGCAGAGATGGGCAGCAGAAATGGGCGAATTGTGGATGACATGGCCATCCAACCATGTGGATGTCGAGCGAAGTTTAATGGAACGTGCCACGAGAGGAATGCAAGGGAGGAGGGCTCCGACAGATTTCAGCAAATGCATCGAGGAATTTAAGAGAAGAGAATTTAATTTTCAAAATGTCACCAACATGAATGCATTTTTGTCTCAATCGTTTCCTTTTTCTTTATTACTTAAAATTGTACATACATGTACATATCTATGTAATTAATAATATGCAGTGCTCCAGAAATTGGAAGCCAATAAACATTTGATTTTATATGCACATATACAGTGATTACAAATTAATATATATTCATTTTGTGAATTTTGTAATAGAAATTTCTATAAATAATGACTACTGTGAATGGTTTGTTGATAACGGTACTTTATTGTGTACATATGTTGGCATCTTAGGATGCGTGAGTCGTTAAAGTCTACGCTAGTTATCATATTCACAGTTGCTGCACATGCATGTATGTGTGTATGAATGTGTGTGCGTGCATACAACTATAGAACTAAATCGGTCATTTGTTATCAGAGGCAACTGCCACCAAACCAATACAACGTTGTACGCAGTGCAAACAAACAGACACACACACACACACACACACAATGGGGGGCTTCTCCATAGATAACTAAAATATAGGCATTGAGTGCGAAAGTTGTTAATCAATACAATGTTCAATGCACAATGTACATAAGCACAATGCAGACAATGTACAGATACATGCATAGACACATTTAAATGTACATCTGTACATATATACACACACATATGTACATATTTGCTTGCTATGCCTGCGTGAATGTTGCTATCAAAATAGCTGATAATAAAATCAAGCAAGCAACAGAAAAAATGTACAATGAAAGTCTGTACAGATGTTCATACACGCACACACACACATGTACATATGTACATGTACATACACATATATATATATATATATAGATGTGTATGTACTTATAACATAAATGTTTACTTCAAGCTGACAATCATTTTAATAGTTTCCATAGAGAACTTTGTACTCGTGTATTTTTCTATGTATGTGTGTAAATATTTTAAATTTATTTTATTCTTTCTCCAAAAAATTATAGAAATGCAACTACTACTTAATTACTGAACATATAAATGCAAAGATGTGTTTAAATGCATATTTTTATACATATGTAATCATATGTACGTATGTGCAACATTCATATATATATGTAATAACAATAGCAACAAAAACATGAAATTTTTGATTTGGGCAGAGATCAACAACAACAACAACAAGGTTCGTGTCCGCTATTCGCTATTTTATTGCTTGTTGCTATTGCTATTGTTATGGTAGGGAGCAACAGCAGCGGCAGCAGCAATTGTTGCCATTACTTTTGCTTTTGCTTCTGCTTGCGAATTTGCTTTGGCACTTTGCTTTGTGTATGTACACAATACACAACGGAGGAGACGAGACACAAAGCGGCCAAACAAACAAACTGTTGATAATTGAGCAGACGCGGAGAACGCGAACTTTGCAAAGCACTCACCAACACACACACACACACATACGACAAATGCATTAGCATATAGTTAGACACACACACGCATGCATAGGCCTGAACATGGTGATAGATGAAGAGTAGTTGAATCGGGTGAAGGGGTGCGGGTAGCGGCACCATTTAAGAGTTCAATCATATCAGGCGTTGTTTTTGTCGCGCCGTGTCAATGTTATACCACCCTCCTCCTCCCCCTTTATCAACTACCTTCCTAGTGATGTTGCTGTTATTCTCCACATATGCCCTGCTCACACACACATTTGTATTTGTACATGTATATGCGATGTAATAAAAATAGCAAAAGAACGGCAAGATTTGGAATAGGCTTAGCTGATTTTGGTCGCGCTACAAATTGCCTAGCTAACTGTAAAGCTGTAAACAAACTAGACTAGAAACTAAAATTAAAATTAAAATAGGTATGATAGCAAATAGCAGATAACTTACAGCTACTCAACAAATTATTCTCTGCATTTGATAACATTGTGTGTGTGTATGCGCTCGTAGAGTGCATTTTAATGCAAGCTAACTAGATGGGACAACGACGACGGCAGCAGATTGCCGAAGTAAACGTTTTTTTTTTTATAGAGAAGCGTACCTTGTCGTTGTTATTGCTGCTGCTTCTGCCGACTGCCGATTGTCGACTGTCGACTGCCTGTTGCTGCTCTGCTCTCATTTGCCTATAGTATGCTATCTCGTTTGTTCGGCTGTACGTAATAAGCTTACTGCAAGTGTGTGTGGGTGCATGTGCACACATATAAACAAACATATTTCGTTTAGCTTTCGTTGTGTTGCTGTTTACGAACCAAGCAAGCAACCAGTCAGCCAGGCAGGCAGCCATCAAGCAGCTGGGGCTGATTTCAGTTTTATTTTGTCAGTGGCCGCGTTCGGTTATCGGCGAGTTAGCGGCGCGTTCAGCGACAGCCGTTTAAGGCCCCCAAAGCCCAGCTTTTACTTAAGTCACGAAAAACAAGAACAAGAACTGAGAGCAAAGCAACAGTGATAAACGGTTTTAAATTGTTTCGTTTAAATATTTAAGTTGCGTTTTTATTCATTGTTTTATTCTTGGTAAATTAGACAACTTAATTAATTAACTGAACGTAAATAACTAGCTTAAGATAAACAGCAAAAAATAATAATAATATCAACATTAAACAAAACAGAATAATAAAAAAGCGAAAGCAAGCGCACAAGATAGGGTACCAAAAAAAAGAAGAAAAACAGAAAAACAAAATCATTGTTATTGCATGGAAAATTACTATGAATTTGTTGATCGTCGAAGCTTCGAAAAAGCAAAAGAAAACCAACAACAACAATTGGTTCGGCCGTATAGCAAATTAAATGACCGGCAGTATTGTGTTTTTATGTATGTGTATGTGTGTGTGTGTGTGTGTGTATATGTAAATTTATGTACATATATACGTGTATATGTGCCTAGTCTTTTGTTGGCAATATGCTAACATTTACGCTTATGAAATTTCTATATATTTTTTTTCGCGCCAAATGAATTCATCCTCAAATTCCACTTGTTTTTAATGTAAAAAAAATTTAAAATATCGCTCAGAGTAGTTGGGTACATTTTCAAATCGAAACAAAACGAATGGGCGGAGAAAAACTATCTTCTTGATTCAGTTCAAAAATAATTTTACAACCAAAATGTAGAAACATAAAATTTTCAATCTTACACCTTTCATAACAGAATTACAATCATCTCTGAGTGGCTACCAAAATCATGCGATAAATTTATAATCTTAAGAAACAAAAACACACACACAAATCGTATTTCATTCCGTACACACGGAAAACTTTTCTAAAAACAAAAATTGAGAAGAAAACAACAGCAAAAAAGCTGAAAATATATGTGTTTACATACACATACATACACAACATACACACGCACACAACAGCAAAGACGACGCAAATGTAAAAACATTTTCATACGAAAAAAAATGTTTAGATGGTAAAATGTAACAAATTTGAATATATTTTGTTTTACTTGATCCATTTTTAATAAAAAAAATCTCTTTCAAAGCGTTTACTACTATTTTTATACGGTATCATTAATTTTATGTAAAAAAGCCAAAAAGCGAAAGCTGCAGCGGTTATCAGACTCTCTTGATTACAGACCCAGACACTCATATATATATATATAGAATACAAACGTATACTATGTAATATACACATAAATACATTTCACTTATGTGTGAGTGAGCGAATCAACGTGCCGCGTTATCAGCCTCGTGCAAAGAACAACAAAAATTCAAAAGCGATCTCAAAAGAACAAAAAAGAAAAAGAAACTAAAAAGGTGCCGTGTTGTTGTTACGCCAATGATTTCCGAAGTTGCTATTACCAACAACAATACCAGCAACAACAATAGCAACAACAACAGCAACAACAACAACAACCATTGATAAAGAGCTGAACAGCAGAACATTTAAACGATTTCGTTGTCAGCGCCCCTATGGGTAAGTTGTTCATTCTTGCCTTTATTGGATTAATTAACAACAGACAATAACTTCAAGAAAAAAATTAAATACTCTGCAATCGAAAAAAAGCATTACAGAGGTTTGTTTGATGCATAATGCAAAGGTTTATTTGATGCTTTCTAAGTTACTTCTTAAAATGCATTATTTAGATAGATAGTTTAGATATGATAGTTTGAATGATTATTGTGAAAAGTTGTGATTTTCACAATGAATCATGCTCATTTTTTTTTTTTACTAGTTGTCAAAACTCTTTTAAACTATTGAAAAATAAAAAGAGAAGAACAAAAGAACAGCTTCTTGACATAGTGTCGTGTATGTATTTATTTTTCAGATCATTATGCCCCTAATCGCTTTAACTTTTCATATTCTCTAAAAATTAAAATCGTTCTAGAACCAAATTCGAATTTTTGCTGCAACTAAGCTGGATTTGATATCTGAAACTTAAACTTTCATTACCCCCCAAATAAAAGAAACGAATTCCTTAACTTTGTATATAATTTTTTAAATTCTTAACCAGAAGAAATCAAATATTTTACAATACTCAATACTCACACCAAAAACAAAAAAAAGTCACAAAAACCACCAAAAATTCGTTGAGAAAATTGCCACTTGACCTACCACACGGAAATCTAAATTAAGCAGCCATTTTGTATGTGTTTTCTCTCTCTTCGAAGCTTGTTTTGCTGTACATTCGCATAAACACAGAGGCATACAGACAAATTGTGTTCTATGAGCGTAAAGGATACATGCATACATGAATACATACATACATACATATGTACATATGTATATGCATATGAGTAGTTTGTGGTGGCCTACTACATAAGTATGAGAGTGTATGCATGTATGTACACACGTGCATACATACTTGCATACATATTTGTTTCTGCGTAAATTTTCTTCATTTTATTAGGCATAGTTGTTCGCATTTACCTTGTGAGCCAATTGTTTGTTTCAGTCACCCTGTAAACACAGGGTGATTCTACAATGTGTTTTTGTACTTAAATATCTTTTAAAGCATTAAAATTGTGATCACGTTTTATCAATATGGGCCATTCAAATTTATTTCCTCAACTTATTTTTGTTTGTTTGTTTTTGTGTGTTTTAAGCTCATTTGTTGTTTATGTTGACCTTTAACTTGCTGTGCTTTCCACTCGAATAATTTGTTGACCCAAATCGCCCTGTTGTATTATGTGCCTAACATAATTCGATTAGAGCATGTCCCTTGGATAAACAATATTTTTGTGATTTAAAGAAAACAAACATGCACTTACATCAAATATTTAGAACTAAAAACAAAAACAAAATACAATAATGGCAATCAAATGAAATACATTATTACTAATGTATATATGTATATACAGTGGCCGACAGCTTATTTGGTGGATTGTCAAAGAGAGAAAGTAATTGCCTGCCATAAGCTAATCATTCATTATTTTTCAGAAATTCCAAAGGCCGATGGTAGGTACATATATTAACCACCAATATGAATGAGTGACCCCCATAAACTCGGGTTTCCTTACCTACTAGGTAGGATTATGTAAAAAAGTACCCTATTTTTAGGGGACAGCTTATTGGGAACTGGTACATTGTGGACACCTGGGTGCCATAAAACCCGGATTTTTACACCTAAAGTTGAGTATTTTCTGTATAAATAGATCAATCCTTCGTAGTCAGTTTAGTTTCAACCTGCATCTCGGGTGCAATAAGCCAACAAGGACTATGGGAAAACGGACTACCATTGCGCAGCGGAAACTCATCCTGGAACACCACAAAAACGGGATATTCATATCGCGAAATAGGTGAAATGGTCAATCTGAGCAACTCAACTGTGAATATCATCATTTAGCGCTTCTTCGACGCCAATTGGATTAAGGGCAAGGCCAGAATGGCACCAAACAAGATTTTCACCGAAGAGGAGGAGCGAAGGATCACCAGGATAATAGGGGGATCTCCAAAGCTATCGGCTCCAAAAGTGGCTCCACAGGTGCAGGATGAATTGGGGAAAAGGTGCTGTGTGGAAACTGTGCTCAGGTTTCTGCGGACACATGACTTTAATGCCCAAGAGTCACGGAAAATGCAATTTATAAGCGTGAAAAATAGAGGGACTTGGATGACGTTCGCCAAAACCCCTTGGACAAGGATCTGGAGTTCTGGAACCCAATCATATTTGCAGATGAGTCCAAATTCATCATATTTGACTCGGACGGACGGAGTTATGTGTGGCGATGGCCCAATACTGAGCTGAATCCCAAAAACTTAAGGCCAACAGTCAAGCACGGCGGAGGAAGTGTCATGGTGGTGGGCATGTATCTCGGCAGCCGGCGTCGGGAATTTGGTGTTCATTGAGACAACAATGGACAAGAATGTATACCTCGACTTACTAAAGGAAAATTTACTCCAAAGTGCCGAGAAGCTTGGAATCCGAGATAATTTCCGGTTCTACCAGGACAACGATCCCAAGCATAAGGCCAAGATAGTACAGTCCTGGCTCACAAGGAACTGCCCCCACATGATAGTTCCGCCGGCCCAGTCTCCAGATTTAAATGTCATTGAGAATTTGTGGGCTCTGCTGGAAAATAACATCCGGAAGCACAGGATATCCAGCAAAGAAGACCTCAAAAATGCTCTGCGGGAAGAGTGGAGCAAAATCAGCTTAGAATCTACCAGGAAGCTGGTATCTTCGATGAATAATAGATTAAGGGAAGTAGTTAAGGCTAAAGGATGTAATACTAAGTATTAACATTTGTATTTAAGTTTTTATACGCCAAATATATTATTTTATTTGTACCAGTTCCCAATAAGCTGTCCCCTAAAAATAGGGTACTTTTTTACATAATCCTACCTAGTAGGTAAGGAAACCCGAGTTTATGGGGGTCACTCATTCATATTGGTGGTTAATATATGTACCTACCATCGGTCTTTGGAATTTCTGAAAAATAATGAATGATTAGCTTATGGCAGGCAATTACTTTCTCTCTTTGACAATCCACCAAATAAGCTGTCGGCCACTGTATATATGTAATACTAATAGCACTCTCAAGAAATGTTTTCCAGAGTGTCTGTTTTAATGTAGTTTAAGGAGCCTTTTAATCAGAACTTTTCATAAGTGGAAAAAAACTCTTTAAATTTAAATTTTATGAACGAAAAACATAATAGCACAATTTTTGAAAATTTGCATTTGTAATTATGAAAATTATAAATAGATAAATAATTTTCATATAGCGGTTAAGTGGCGGTTTAAAATTTAATGGAATGCTTAACAATATATTAAAAATAAACATTTGAATATTCCTAGTGTACAAATGTACTTTTAAACTGAGAACTTTGTCTCTCTCTCTCTCGCTCGCACTCTCTTATTTCACAGTTAACATTGCGTTTAATGCGGTCTAATAAAAAATGTACACAAAACCAATAAAAAAAAGGCTAAGGAACTGTGGAAGCCGCTTATGCCAATTATGATATCAATTGTTGCTATGCCAACAGGCACCAGAGGGAACTCACGTAGTACCCGATATGGTGGTCGGTCGCATAACTGTTTTTTTTTTGCGTGTGTGTGTGTGTGTCTGTGGGTGTGTGTGTGTCTATGTGTGTGTGAGTGCTTAACTGCCTGAAGTGGTGCCTGAACTATATTCATATGTGTATTTAATTGAATGTTGCAATAAATTTTAAGCGCTATTCGAGTGAGGCTAATTTGTTGAATGCCCCAGTCAGCAGCAAGAGCAGACAACAAAGTACATCAACTGGAAACATGCACATTTTAACCTTGCGAAAGTTTTGATTATTTGCAGAACTTTGCGCACAATTTTCGATTGCTTTCAACTAATAACTAAGTTTCGACCTGAAAATGCAATGCTTTTGTGTGTGTGTGTGTTTGTGCAACTTAGTTGAAGTGTGTTAATGGCATCCGCAAATCTTTTAAGAAAACAAAATAACCTAAATGTTGTGCAACGTGCAACAACAAGCACACTCAACGTGCCTCAAAATGCTGCAGTGCCTTAGAAGACAGCAAACAGCAACAATGCTTCTACAGCAGCAGCAGCAGCAACAGTAATTTACTTAGTTGCATGTACATACATATGAATGTCTGTATGTAAGTTCCGTCACTTCTATGGCCGCAAATTGAGTTGACTGAACTTGCAACAGCAGCAGCAGCAGCAACACCAACAATCTTTGAGTCAGAACCTCTTAGCCAGTCTCCCAGTTGCCAATTGCACAATTTTACCAATTTTCACAAATTTTTGTGTGCTGTTTCTGTCCGCAAAAAACTCTTGTTTAATAAAAAGGTTAAATTCTTTTTTACACTCAATTGTGTAATCAAATTGAAAGTTGTATTCAGTTTTAAAAAAAATTGTATATGGACTATCAATGGAACTATATGGGTTTATCTGAAGACCTCATCAAAAATACTTGAAATTAAATATTTTTTATTTTGTTCAATTTAGTTACTCAATTTTATTCTGAATTTCATTTAATTGATTTATTATTTACCTTTTATATTTTCTAACTAAATAAATCAACTTTTCAACTTTAATTGGAATCAAATATTATTTTTAATATACATTTATTTATAGTTAAAAAAAATCAAGTGACTAATAACAGTGTATGCCGCAACCGCTTATGCCCGACTGCAATGATTTCACTTGGTTTTGGATCAAAAAATGTATATTTTTATATATATAGACGTATGTGTATATATGTATGTGCATGTATTTATAGCAAAGTATTGTTTGTGTTATCAGTTCACATCGCTTCTAAGCCATTTTAGTGTCTCGTTTATCAATCAGAACTAAAAGGTGTGAAAATTTGCTTATAAAAATGAAAATTTAATTAATTGCCATGCAAAAATCGAATATACACATATATAATTTGTTGATGATAGTTGAGCGTGTGTGTTGGGGAATAATAATTTGTTCGATTCGGGCAACAGCGCTGATATGGCTAATCAAGATTGATTGACCAAGCATGAACAGTCATAAAACTTGTGTATTATGTATTATTAATCTAATCTAATGTTGATTTTCGTTTTTTTTTTTTCCTTTCGCATTTTTGTTAGCAATTACACTTGGCAACAGCTGCCAAAATGTCTAGGCATCATTTAGGTGTGATTTTTTTGCCCCTTTCTTGCATTAATTGAAAGTCGAAATTAGATCAAGTCAACTCTTTTTATCGATGTTGGCAATATGACGTCAATAAAACTTTGATATCAGTCTGATTAGATGCAATTCGCTTTGTCAACTTATTTGGATTAATGTCTCTGAATGAGTGCAGACCTATTTAATGCCAGTAATAACAAGCTAGAAGTCTCTAGTCGAGAGCGCTCTTCCTGAACCAGATACTTATCGCTTTGAATACTTTTTTATTATACTTTTTCTTATATATTTACCATTGCATAAAATTGCGAAAGTGGTCTGTAATTAAATTCAGCTGGAATCCTCTCAAACATATGTGTGTGTGTGTGTGTGTGTGTGAGGATAATTAGTCCATAACTAATTAGAGTAGGTTGAATAATTCATCGTAGCCTGGGAATGGGAAGTCAAAGACAGATGTATGTGCAGCATAATTGTGGTCAGCTATGAGTCAATTATGCAGCTAATTGAAATATTAATGTTGCAGCTAGGTAAAATGGGTATTCAATTAACTCATTGCCTCTGCTGGATTGTGGCAAGTGGCAAGGTGGTAGGTGGTAGGTGGCAAGTTAATCAAAAAACATGCCAGGCGAGAGTGGCTCGAGTGTTTTTTTTTGGCAACATTCGAACACTTTTGCGTGCTTGTTGTTGATACGGATACGGAATTTGGCTGTTGCCCGTGGTTCTATTTTCGGTCCGTGTGACGAGTTGTTTACGTCCGACGACGACAAGCAGTAAAATATATACCAAAATAAAACGAAGAATGATATTTAATTTTGTACAATTTCATAGCCTGTTGAGTGCATAGTGAAAAGTTAAAAGTAAAAAGTAAAATGTTGAAAGTAATATGATTTGTTGCCATGGTTATTCTCTGTCAGGTCAGGTGGCCCCAGCTCTCTGTGTGACTAGGGACGGGGGCAGGGGGGATTGCCACAAGTGAAATGTGTCAACATGTTGCAAAACATTCAAAGTTCAGACCGCACACACAACACACAACACAAACACAGAAAATGTTCTAGTATTTGACAGGTAGACAGGCAAACATATATATAACGATCATTTTGAGTATTCAAATGCACCGTATTCTTACGGTCGGCTCGTACACTCAGAATAATCGGCATTCAATTCAGAAATCCAACATAATAATAGAAAATATTTCGAAAAAGTAGAAATGCAAACGTTTATTGTCAAATTCAATTATATGAATTTATAAATACTTCAAAATTGTTGTAAAAATGTGAATATTTAATAATAATAATAATAATCATAAATTAAATTTCATTTAAATACTTTTTCTGAGTGTAGCCTAAAATGTGTCCTAAAATATTCAGAGACAGACATAGAGAGAGAGAAAGAGAAGAAGTCATTTGATTGTGCATGACGTTTCCCCTTCCACACCTTTCTTAGCTTATCCACTCATGTGGACAAGTGTGTGTGTGTGTGCGTGTGTGTGTGTGAGTGTGTGAGTGTGTGTGTGTTGTGCGTATGAGTGATTTAACTAATGACTTCAAATAACGTAAACTGATGCCAGCTTTATTTAAATGCCATTTGCATTCAGTGTTCTTATGTCCGTCCGTCGATTGGCAATCGGATTATTTGGCTTGGATTCGAATCACGCATTCGCATTCGCATTCGGATTCGAATTCGCATTCTATTTTAATTCGCATTGCTATTATTTATCTGTTTATTTCGAGCAGTGCGCAGCTGGGCGGGCTGCCATTTAAATGCATCGCAGTCAATTAATCAAATTACAAAGTATCTTTCGACAGATGTGCACGCAAAGTAATTCAAATGCCAAAACTATTTGGTGCATTTGCTTAAATACACACACACATACTAATGTGTATATTATACACATATCTCTCTATATACTATATATATATATATTTGTATTTCCTCACAATCAGCTGCTATTGCGTTGGCACATTGATATGCCCCGAATGCTTACCGTTTGCACCCGTATAGCGCAGAGGTTATTAGAAAATTGTTGCCAAGTTTGTAGCACATTAAAGTTAGACGTCTTTGAGCCCCTATAGCCATATATATTCTTAATCATTATCGCACAAGTCGAGTCGATCTGTTTCTATGCGGAAATTTAGCATAAATTTGAAAAATTAATTCTTGTGTGAACAACTTTTTTGTTGACCAAGATCCTAACATTTGGACAAAAATTACTCTATTGTATTAATAAATTAATAATAAATAATATATAAATATAATTAATAAATTTCTTAAATTCATAATTAAACTTAGATGTCGTCAGTTCTACTCCGATAAACAAAAGTCTCTTTTTTCTGTCTGTTTTCTTGGATTTGTTTGTATAAATTTAGTCTCAAATGCAATGCCAGTGCGAATAGAACAGTTCACTCAAAATACACATCTATTTTATATATATATATATATATATAACTGTATACATATATACATATACATATATATAGTGATTGCAATTAGGCACAAATATTTTGGTGTGTATACAATTTATAAGTGATGCCTACAAATAATCTCTAATTTGCTGGGGGTGCTTGTATTTGTATCTGTATATATCATATATAATATAAACAGATTCATTTATATATATATATATATATATATATATATATATGTGTGTGTGTGTGTATGTATGCAGACAGACATTGTATTTAAATGTTAAGGCAATGAACCTAAAAAAGGGCAAACACGCTCTTATCAATAGCTAAATGCAATAAAGACAAACGCAAACAGACGCAACAACAACAACAACAACAATAATAACAACAACAACATCAACAACAACATCAACAACAAAAACAGCAGCATCAACAACAACAGCAACAAATCTGCGGTAATAAGTATAAAACTACGAACACAAAAACAGCGCGTGTTTTGACTCGCTGTGTGTGTGTTTATTGTGTGTGTGTGTTTGTTGGCATTACTGTTTTTTTTTTAATATTTTTTATATACACTTGCAATGTACATAATACATATGCAAATATCAACACACACACATGCAACAAGAGCAATTCACGTCAGCAAGCGGCAGTCGCCGTGGAGCAACAGGCTAAATTAGCAGCAATAAGTGTGACCCAACAACTTTTGTTTGTTTTACGCTGCGTATGAGCGATATCAACGCACCGTTACGTTACGTGTACACAATGTGTGCATGTGTGTGTGTGTGTGTAAATCTCAAATACAGTTGCAGACTCTTTTCAATATGCATGCAAACAGAACTGAAGCAATTTTCATGCTAGCGCTGACGCTCTCAAACTGGAATTGCCATCGGAATCAGAAGTTAAATTCCACAGAACCAACTGATGAATAGAGCGGGTCAGGGGGTCATCATTATAGTTCCCGTTACTTAAGTGTTTGTATGTCAATATTTCTGTATTCCATATATTCCAAATTTGAAGTCTTTCAGTCTCATGGTCCCTGAAATCCGAGAGCGATATGCTTACTTGTTGATCCTGATGAGAGGTATATATATACTTTTTGGGATCGGAGTTGCTTCCTTGAGCCAGATAATAACTCTTGCAGTTCTTCAGTTCAACAATATATGATATATTTTCTGTCGATGTGTGTAAGAAGTTTGTTGATATCGGAGCATTCCGCCAATTTAGAAAACGGAATCTAAATTCGATTCGGTTTAGCATGCTGTGTTTCAAAATAAACATAAAACTTGTTTGCAAATCATATTCGATGCGATTGTTTTCCAACTTTTCTTTCTTTATGTTGAACACTTTCCAATTTCCGGATGAATCACAAATTATTATGTATTTTATATATCAGGCGAGATAGTAGCTCCATGCAAACATTTTCCCCATCTTCGAGCTGAGCGAGCAGAACTTCCTCGGGCGGTTGCGGAGCATCGATGCTTGGCACAGAGATCAGACTAGAAGCAAACACTTTCATACTGCATTGTCGAGCGACAATTACCTGATATAAAAGACAATAATATTTAACAAAACAATATAAACAAATAAATAAATAAATAAATAAATAAATAAATAGATAAACTGTGGTTACCTCGTGAACCAGGGACATGCCGACGCAATCGGCGCCAATTTGGCGCAAGAGTCGATGCTCGGCCGGCGTCTCATGGGCGGGGCCACCCAGACAACAATAGACGCCCGTCCGAATGTGATTCTCGCAGCCAATCTCATGGGCAATCTCCTGGGCCTTCTCGATCAGTTGCTGATCATAGGCATCTATCATGCTGAACTGACGATCGCCAAAGCGTTGATCAATCGGCCCGATCAGCGGCGAACTGTGCAGCATGCCCATCATATTGATGTGATCCTTAACGAGCATTATATCGCCAGCATTATAATTCGTATTGACGCCCGACGATGCACCAGTTAGGAATAGGAATTCAACTCCCAGCAGTTTCATCACACGCACCGGCATCGAACAGCTGCCCACCGGATTGCCCTCGTACACATGGAAGGGTTGCTGCATCACAATCACACTCGCCCCCATCACAGTGCCAGCAAATAGTTTGCTCCTATGCACATTGTCCGTGTACTGGGCAAATTTTGGTATTTCCGTATAGTCAACAACTATGGGATTCTCAAGCAATCGGCGAGGCAGCGTATCCAAATTGGTGCCGCACACCACACCGAATTTGGGTCGCATCTCGGTTCGTTCTATTATAAAATCTGCCATCTTCTTGACATCCTCGTAGCTAAAGATTGCCGACTGTGGTGTTGGCAATATGTTTGTGGGCCGGGCAGCGGCTTCTTCCTTCAGCTGTTTCTCTGCCAGTATTCTCATCCGACGGATTGTCAGCGCCGTCTTGAGGGCGCAACAATCCTTGTTGCACATTTTCAGTTTGGAGTTGGCCGCAAATTTTTTTTGTTGGTTATTTTTTAAGTTAACATGCTAACGGTTTTAAGTGAAATACTACTTGAAAACAAAGTCAGCGAACATTTTTTTTTTCCCCCAAATTAAAAATCAATTTTCAACCGAAACAGCAACTAGATTTGTATATATATATATATATATATATATATTTTGATTAAGTTGTTCAAAGTTGATTAATTTAAATCAAGAAAAGAAACTGAATTTTTTTTTCTTTTTAATGATTCTAAAGTTAATTATTGTTAATTTTTGTTAATTATTATAACTGTTGCATATATATTCCCATAATGTACAATATTTTCAAAATCTATTCATAGCAGAATTATTTTTTTCTAATAAAAATTTGTAGTAAAATTTTGATGATGGCAATTTGACATCGACAGCCGAAGGTTATGCCTAAATTGGCTCTTCTCACTCTTGGCTCTTATTTTGTATGTCGTTAAATTATACGAATATTTTATTAGATATATAAAATGTCTTTGGTTCCATATTCAGTCAGAGATTATCTCAAAATTAGCATAATTTAGTAGGAACACCCAAAAAAAAAACTGTCTCAGTTAAAATCCCAGAAATCTGTTGGCGTTATTTTCCAGTGAAGTGCTCTAAGCTAGTTTTCAGCTTTTCCATTGCTGTTGTTATTTTTTTTTATTGTTATTATTATTGCTGTTGTTGTTGTTGTTGTTGTTGTGGGCATGTAATTTATCTCGGGGCATCATTATAATCATGCGGTTTGATCGAAGCAACAAGAGCAACAATGTCAACAAGTCTACACCAAAGCCAGAGCCAGAGCCAGAGACAAAGCCAAAGCCAAAGCCAGAGCATGGACAACGAACGTGACTCTGACAACAACATTAATAGCAATAACAATAACAATAACAATAACAACAAAACCGACAACAACAACAACCGCATTTTGCCTGTAACTTAAACAACTTGGTTGGTGCCCACTCAAATGACAATAACGAAGCGCTGAAAAGTTTTCTATTTCAGTGTGTTGCTTTTGTTGTTGTTGTTGTTTTTGTTATTTGTTTTATATTTTTGTTTTTGTTGTTTTTTGTTTTATATTTTTGTTTTTTGTTTTTGTTTTTGTTGTTTTGCGTTACATTGCCATTGTAAAATTCATAAATTTATGGACTTTTTTATGGGCGCGCATTGCGCATGCTAAACGCTTCAGCGATTTGCTCAGTGCCAGCGACTCAGATCAGCTAATATATAAAGCTATATACACACAAATGTCCATGTATCAGTTGAACGTATAGCTGCGCAGCTAGAAATATAAATAGAAAATATATCAAATAGTAGAGCTCTGTGTTAATTTGTTTATTGCTCAAGAAATCCTCTTATAAAAATCAGAAAAAAAATATATGTATATAAATATATATATTTCTGTACTTACGATGGGATTTGGGGAGGAAGAAATGCTGAGAAAATCCTCTTTGGAAGAGGATTTGTGTTTAGTAAACGAATTAACACCAAAGTCATTGTTCAAGCTTTAGTTTTGTGACCAGCATTGTATGCAGGCAAGCCCAGACTGCCCCGCCCAGTTAGCAACAAACGGCAGCAGGCAGCAGGCAGCAAGCAGCACGCTCAGCAGTCAAGCGTCGCAGCTGCGGCATTGGCAGACGCCTCTGTTGACTGATGTGCGCCGAAAACCACATGGAAAAAATATGAAATTTGACTTGCGGCGAGTGTTGATTGACTGTTGTTGCGGCGTTTGTTATTGTTTATTGGTTTACACAACTAATTAGCGCAGAAAATCAATTGTAATGGCATGCCCAGTCTAGCAGCAAACAAACAACAGACAACATTCGACACCCCAAACAATCAGCAGGCAACAATGTATAGCCAACACACACACGCACATACTTACTATGCAAATGAGACTGCTTTGAAACATTCTGTTCGAAAGCAACAACAAAACATCAACAAGTCTATCAAATGAGGCGGCGTGGCTGACATTGAACAGTTCCAAAACGACGGCGTCAACTTGGACGGGTCGTATGGGGTATATATGAGTGTTGTATTCAAATCACGCATACGCACCGTAAACAACAGATGTGTGTGAAGATGTGTGTGTTAAATATTACACTGTAAATGTAACTAGTCCCAGTTTAGCCCCTGGGCAAAGATAATATGACACATATAACAAGATAAGTCAAAGATATATATATATATATATATATAATATTTGTAATGAATTTAATCTACATTTTGCTCAAAATTATGCAAAATAAGATAAGAAATTCGAATAAAATACAAATACTTGAAATGAATTTCTGAAAATTTCGAACATACTTTTCAAATGTTGAAGTATATCAGAAAAAGTATCCAGTTGATATTAAAAATACGAATTTATCAAGTATACGTTAAGATTTATGATTTTTTGTTTGTTTTGTTTGTGATTTGTTTGTGTTTTGTTTGTGTTCGTGTACATATATCAAAAGCTAACAATTTCGTGTTTGTTTCTTCTTCTTCTCCCTTTCAGTGCATGCTGCAAGTTGAACTTTTGGCCAGGCGGCAACTAAACACCTGCAATCGCAAATACCAATGAAAACCAATGAAAACAACGTCTACAAATATAGCATATACGAAAGGAGCAGCCAAAACGCAAACGCTTCTAAGGGACAGCTGGAGAAGAAGAAGAAGAAGTTTGGGCCTCGCAGTCATACGTACAAGTGCCTGAATCATAATCCGCTAATAGATCTGCTAGAGCTCGGCATTCTTGTGCTAAAGATACTTAAACTCAAACCGAGTCCAAGTCCGAGTCTCACACTGAGTCGGAGTCGGAGTCAGAGTCGGAGACTGAGTCCAAGGTACAGCCAAGTGCAAGTGCAACAGCATAAGCCAAACTTGTTGTTGACGTGTTTGGTTGTTTTTTTTGTTAACCAACTCACACCCACCGTGCTCAGTTTTTGAATTCGAATTCTTCGATTCGACTGTGGCAAAATAAAAGAGAAGAAAAAAAAACAACGTCGAAGTAGGCACCTTAATTGCCCTGACAGACACAGCCACAGCAGCAGCAGCAGCAGCCACAACAACAGCAGCAGCAGCAGCAGAAGCAACCACAACAACAGCAGCAACAACAACAGCAGCCACAACAACAGCAGCAACAGCGACAATCAAGTGACGACAACAACAAACAAAATCCAGCAAGTGAAAACTCACTTTTAAACGAAACCACATTAAAAGCAATACACACACACACACACGCACACACTCACACACACAACAACAGAGAGAGAGAGAGACACACAGCTTGTGTGTGTGTGAGAGAGAAGCGAAAAAAAAATATAAAGCCAAATCTAGATTGTGTGTGTATGACAACGAGCCCAACTCCTTTGGCTGGTGGTGGTGGTGGTGGCCAACAACTCCAACTCCAAAGCCAAAGCCAAGTTGGCAAGTTGGCAGTCATTGGCGAGAGAGAAACGTTGACAACGCCAGACGCGGGGCATAAACCAGAAAGCGCTGCAACTGCAACTGCAACTGGAACTGGTATAACGGTGCGAGTGCATCCGATCTGAGCACAGTTACAACAAAGTAACACACACACACACACACAGCCACACACACACACAGACACACACACACACCAATGTACTCCGCTGTCGATTATTACGCGGAAATGGGACAAATCTCTCAAGATGTAAGTAGCAACCAAAATCATAGCTTTGCTAACTGAAACACGTCTCAAAACTGAAACTAATTAATCAGATCTATAATACTAACTAGCTTAGTTTAAGTCTATAACTGTTTACTTGTTTCACTTGCCACATTATCAAGCTGCCAACGCTGCATAATGCTGCTCTGATTGGGATTTTTCACACATCTTGCAATAATATTCAATATCGATTTAAATTTACAGTTTTAATCCTCTTTAATAACTTTAAATTATATTTAAAATTGACAATTTGTCGAGTGTTTTTTGTACCGTGTTGCACACAGTATGCAATGCGGCACGTTTGAATGTGATTTAATGACAAAAGAAGTAGCAACAACACATTTGAAATGAAGCTGCTTCTGCTTGTTGTATTTTTTGCTGTTGCTTTTGCTTTTGCAGCATTGAAATAAATCATACATGAAATTGCATTTTTGGCAACACACACACACACACACTTGCCACACGCACACCCAATGCAGCTCATATGCAATTAGTTGATGTTGTGCTTCAATTTGAGTGTCTAAACTAAATGGAGGCAGCAACATACCTGTGTCCGGCGAAGCATAATTGTTGTGAATTTAATTAATATTGCATTGCACATTGGACACTGGACACTGGACATGGGGCATCATCTGCTGCAGGCTACACAGATATCAAATTCATGCAGCAAATTCCTAATTGGCCATCAAAATGAAATAACAATGCAACTGCAGTTTTTGCCAAGTTAATAACTACTGTTTTTTTTTTTTGCTTCAACTTTTCACTTTGCCTAAGTAGCTTGGAAAATGTATTATTTTGCATGAAAATCGAATGAAATTTCCACGCACAAATGTGGAAGAGTTTTTTTTTTTTCTTTTGCAAACCGTGTTATTTACATACATACATATATATAAATATAGGAAAGTTTTTTAATTTGAATGCGATCAGCTTATAACCAGTTTTGCTAATGCGCAATTTCAATGTTGTTAGTTTCTGCTAGACATAGTTTTGGCAGCTCGAGCAGCAGTATTTGATAAGCCGCATAAAACTATCAAATCATTCAGAAATTATGTGACTTTATTTCAGTTTTTTTTTTTTTTCATTCTTTTTTTTTCATTCTTTTTCGTTCATGCAATAAAAACAAAATTTTAGATAAGAAATCAACGTGCTTATGTGGGAGCATACTTTTAAATATATATTTATATATACATATATATATATATATATATATGTGTGTATATATATGTGTATATGCACATTTACTTATGAATGTAGGTCACCTAATCAGCCGCCTGTTTTTTATGTATTTTTTTTATTATTTATTTGTTTTTTATTAGATTACATTATTTAGAAAATGCAGAGACTGATTGCACTTTGTATTGATTGAATTGAAAACGTTTTTATTTTTTTTTTATAGTTGCTATTCAATATTTTGAAATAATATAAAGATTATGTTGTTGTTTGCCTTGTGAGTTTCTCGTCTTTTTTTTATGTTTTGATATAAATGAAAATGGTATAAAAATAGGCATAAAAAGTATAAGCAAAAGTGCGCCATTCTCACAGTCTGGCAACGGTCCAAAAGGCTTTTGTCTTTTAACTGAGTGGCAGAATAACGTCAACGCGTGCTCTGACCAACTGACTGACTGACTGACTGTCTGTCTCTCTATCTGATTGACTCACTGACTAAGCAGCGCTGCATAATTTCATCATTTCACTCAACAATATGCAGATGCAGTTTTTCGGTTGCAACTTTTAGCAATGTTGCAACATTGTATTTAATGATGCGTGCTAGCAATTTGCAGATGCGGAAGTCATTGCAAATATTTATTATAATTATACACACACACACATATATATATGTATATTGTTCTTGTGTGAAAAGTATAAAAATATCTATATTCGAATGGAACATTTATTAAATGGCTTGTGTGCGTCATTTCGTAAACAACTTAGTTGCAGATAACGGCTAATATTGCTCTTTAGATTTATGGTTCAGTTAATTGCTATAGTATACAAATTTTCCGTATTCACATAAATGCCATTTGGGTATTTCACTTTTTCGACTCAACATAAATAATAATAAAAATAAATTAACAAGATTTCATTTAAATACAAATTGATATCATGTGTGTGCCCCAGAGTTCATTCAACTTGCGGTTTACATATATACGTATATATATATATATATATGTATGTATGTATTTATAACATAATAATATAGATTTATATTTTTAGCTGGTTGACACACAATTTGCCATTTACCTTTTGTGTCTCGGACCCTTCTCGAATCTGGTTCTTACGACAATAGTCGTCGGTTCGTTCCGCCTCCTTATCAATAACTGTTATCTGGCCAAGGAGCAGTTCAGTCAGCCAACACAGTGACTTGCTTGTCTATTGTTGTTATTGTTATTATTGTTGCTATTGATGTTGTTGTTGTCGTCGTTACCAGCGATAATATGCACCTAATAATTTGCCACACTTGCGAAACTGCTCGCTGTCTGTCCGTCTGTCATTCATGTCGTCAGGCCTTTGTGTGTGCATTGCTTTTGTTTTGCCTTTGGATTTTCAATTGTTTGCGCTGTATCAGTAGACAAAGTGTCGCATTGAGTGCCAGACAGACTGGCACACAGCTCCAGGACCCAGAGTCACGCACCCACCCACCCACAAAGGCAATAGCAGGCACACATACGTTGTTGAGGTTGGTCAATATTGACACATGCCACATGCTGCATGCCATCAGGCTGCCATTCTGATATTCACGTTGCATACATATTCATTCTGTCTGTGTGTGTGTGTGTGTTCAAAGAACGCATATAACTCGGTTGGAGTCGGCGAAGACAGTGGCAAAAAAAAAACACGTGCGTAGCAAGGCAACAAAAAAGAAAATAGAGAAAAGAGAAAATAAAAGGAATTTTCCTTTCCAATTTAACCAAAAAAAAAAGTGTATGAGAAGAACTAAAAAATGCTCTAGTGTATTCGGAAAATGCTTGCCTTCTGCTGTATTCGGAAAATGCTTGCGCTTTCTGCTGTGGAATTCGGTAAATAAGGAGAAATATCCAGCAATGATTCATTTGTTTTGTGTTTCTTGAAAGATCTCGATTAAAAATATGTATAAGTGCGACTTTTATTACTATTTATTATCAACAATATGGGAAAATGCCTTGGCATAATGCTGATCTATTGAAAATTGTTTATATGAAAATCGGTTAAGAAACACAGAAGAAATTTTGATATACACTCGAATGCCTACAGCAAAAGGCGAAAGTATTTTCTTTATAAACTTACATTCACTCATAAAAGTACACGCACACACACACGCATATATAGACAACATCTGTCCGATTTTAGTTATTTTTAATTTTAATAAAGTTCAATTCAAAAAATTAGGTTTAAATTTATAAAGAAGAGGTAAGTTCAAATTTAAAATAGATCAAAATATTCGATTCGATTTGAGTTGAATTGAAATCCGTTCGGATGATAAACAAAAAAGATTTATTCCCTAAGGCTTCACACGCAGCAAGCTCTATTTTTATATTACGAAAATTCCTAATTCTCACTTTCATTCAAAAGCTTTCTGCAACGTAAGCTTTGGATTCTGTGTGTTGATGGTCAGTCGATAGTCAGCTTAAGCTCGATTTACATATGTATATAAGAAGCTCATTTACATACACTGTATACACACATGTATACATTTATAGATAGTAGAAGAGAGAGAGAGAGTGAGAGAGAGAGAGAAAGAGACTAACATGAATTGAAATGCCAAGTTGCGAGTGCAAACTATTAAAAAGCTTTTGTCGAATACATTTGCACACTTATGAGTTGATAGTTTATCACGTCTAGACGAGCGGCATTATTAGCAACGAACACGTGCAAATGCACCGAGTACTGTTGTTTTCTTGAGTTTGTTTTTGCTAATACACACGTACACACACACACACACACACACACACGTTATATAGCACAATTGAAAATATGTATGCAAAAATGCTTTCTGTCTATTTGATTTTGTTTTTTTTTTTTACTTATTGTTTTTATTATTCATATTCATATTTCGTTTTCATACTCTCATTTAGTTAGCATTTCCAACACCTGCCATTTTTTGCACTCTACTTGTTTGCCTAGTTCTCTAGCCAGCTAGCTCTACCCACTTATTGTTTAATATTTCTCTTTTAGCCGTCTACCATTTATGTTAATTTATTTGCTTGTTTACCAGCTTTTGTTTTAATTTGTTGAGGCCACTACTGTTGACATTTGAAGCGAAACCTCCGAGAACTGAACAGCGAGCGGACTTTAGCATTGCGCCCACTCGAAACACTCGAAAAGAAAGAAAAAAAAAAAATGCAAAAATACAACAGCCAAGGGGGGAAAATAATAACAATGAAAATGAAACACAAATAAGCCAAAATGAAAACCGCAAGACAGGCAGGGGAGGGGTAGGGGGAGGGGGAGTGGATTCGACTGGTAAAATAAAGTAAATCAAGTTGTCAAACAAGGGAATAACTCTCAACGCCGCTATGTGCTAATTATGCTAATTTGTGTATAATTTTATTTATTTTTATTGTACTTCATCCGCCCATTAAATACGCTTTTCAGCTCTTAAGTGTCTGTGTGTGTGTGTGTGTGTGTGTCATATGTATGAGTAATCTTTGAAGAGGAAATCAAAATTAGCTTACAATAGTTAATTACCCGCATTAACATAAGCACAAAGCATCATCATCATGTTGTGCAAATATTGTAAGTCAACTGACACCCGCCACTGTTGACTCCCTCTCTCACTCTCTCTCTCTGTCTCTCTCGATCCCACTTCTGATTTTTAATCGCCACGCTTCATGATTTTGCACGTAGGAACAACTTCCCGGCCAGCGATCGCTCAAAGTTGACGCGATCAAAACAATATATATATATAGTATGGAATATAGTATATATTGTGTATAGTATATATTGTCAATTCGCCATTCAGGCAGCAATTCAAGGCAATTTGAATATGGCCTGACTACCGCCGCCCCATTCTGGGCAGCAAAACTTGTTGCCTGCCCTTGCGCAAAGTATCAATTGTTATGATTTCGACCTGGCATTGCCTCAAGTCCGCTTTAATATGCTCAAATTTATGCATGAACGCATGGGCATGGATGGGCCGGCCTAAAGCTAGGGTTTGGATTCGGGTTTGGTTGAGAACTGTGAACAACAACCTATAACATATGCTCAGACACGAGTAATGGTCGCGACACGCGCGGTTAACAAAAAAAAAATAGACCTGAAATTTAGTAAATCGTCAACTTAATTTGCAAAAGGCATATTTCTAAGAATGGAAGGTTGTTTCTTGATCAAAATTAGGGCTTTTTCTCTTCCTATTTCTGTTGGAGATAATAATAGGAGAATAATTGGATAATAATTAGATAATAAAACCCAAGTACCACCGTCGTCGTGTACTCAAGCAAAGTTTATTCGACACTAAATTTAGTTGCTTAACATACATCTGTTGCTTAACATAATTGTGCTGCTTAACATAAATCTGTTGCTTAACATAACTAGTACCCATTAATGAGGGACTTAACATATGTAGGGATGCACGGTTGTATTGAATGTAAATTAACATAATTTTCAACAATTTCCAGTGTAGTGTGCTCTTTAAAATGTAAAAAAGCTATTCTAAGAAATGAACATAAAATAAATGAAAACATATTCTGAAAAAATTGCTATAAATCAGAATATGTTTCTAGTTTTGAGTATGAGGTTAATTTTGTATTTTGAGTGTAGGAAATATAACTGTACTTAATAACTGAGTCGCTTTTGCAACACATGTAGATATTTCTTGCAGCTTATTGAAATTTTCCATGTGAAAGTTGCAGCAGGTTGATGAGATGCCAGTTGTTTATTGCTATTTCCACTTCAAGTCAAACATTTCAACTAATAAATGTTCAGCGTAGGAGCAGACCGTCGAGAAAGGCGTGTCAAAGTGACAGTGGATGCACTTTGACACGACAATAAAGGGGGGGCCACAGAAACCACAACAGATCACGTACACATATATATGGCACGTTGACGAAACAAGTTTCCAGTCGAATGCAACACAGAAATCAAAATCAATTGCCGAGCACTCAGTTTGATCGAACATGAGTTACCCTACAATTGTCAACGTGACAAACTAATGACACAAATGAGCCACTCACAAAAAGCGAAAGAAAATGGTAATCAAAACCCGTACTCGTAAACGCATCGTGCCTAATACTCGTCCATATGCTACCCATGAAACTTGGCCTAAGCCAAAGCACCTTCGCTTGTGCCCACTCCTGTGGCTGCCATATAACCCACTTTGTGAAACTAACAGGTAACCGCAACACCACCACCACCACCACCACAATGGAAACTGTGCTCGTGTGCCAAAGTCACAAACGGGTTTTCTCCTCCAGCTGACAATGTTTGTGTGTGTGAGAGTTAATTTTCCATAAGTCACCCATATATATATGCATATACATGTATATATACATATATTATTCCCTTAATGGGTGAATAAGAAGAAGAAGCAGAATATCAGCAATTTATATTCAATTGACTGCCATTAATTAATTACAATTTATGCGTCTTACACAACTTGTCATCCAGTCCCTGCCCTGTCTTGTTGCAAACGAAGCGCGAAAAAGTCTGTCAAGTTGTTTTTTTGTTTGAAACGCTCATTTGCCGTGGCGCCACCTAAGAAAGAGCTGCCAATTAAAAAGCCGAAACAAATATAAATAAAATAACAACAACAACAACAAAAAAAATCAACAACAACATTCAAGCTCTGACTCTCAACTGGTAGCTGTAATTGGCGGTTTTTTTTCGCCGTTTTTTTATTAGTTTTGTTTTTGTTTTGTTTTTGTTTTTTATATAAATCAAGCCCCACCGATCAACTCGGAGCTTTTTTAGTCCCACGGTTCTATTATAAACCATTTAAGTAGCCGAAATACGCTTGATTTGACTAATTAGCAAAAGATAGCAAAATCAAATATTTACATAGATGTAAATCTATTAATTTGGATTTTGGATATATATTTGCATGTGAATAGTTTAGGCATAAATCACATTGACTAATGGCAGATCAAATATATATGTTTTTTTTGAGTTTACTGCCTGAAAGTGTTGGTATCACTATAATTGGGGAACCAGCACTGCGACCTATAAGGCCTTCTGAGTCTACAGCTCCTCCATCAATCCCAGCTCCTGCACACATGCTAGAATCTTTGTTGGTTTGAGGTTGGTTCTATGTCCTTGGGACTTATGACATGCTTCCCTAGGACGCATTCTGCTAGGATGTGCATTGAGGATTCCTCTTCATTGCCACAACACCTGCACACATCGCTACAATAAATACCCAATTTGGTTAGGTGACTTCTCAGTCTTCTTCCCCTTGGATATCATTTGCTTAAATCGATTTTGATTATAGCCACCCAAAAGACTTCTGGCTTGTCGGCGTCCTGGTGGCTCTGCCCAGCTCCGTTCTCGCCTCTGCCTTTCCTCTTCCCTGATTTGCAGCCGTATTGTGTGTCTTCCCTATGCCACAATACGGTTTAGGTTCATTTAAGTATCATCAAATTATTTGCATTCATTCAATAACTAACTAATTATAATTAGCTTTACTATTTCTTGTTGAGTTAGATGCACTTTTTATGTATATTTATTTTACTTGAAAATGTTTTTGCTACGTCTGTGTAGTCTTGCGGATTTATTACAAAGACTAATTGATTTTATGTTAACATTTTTGCATGGATGTTATTGATAACAGCGCTGAGTGCGCTGAGAGAAGGTTGCATTGCAAACAGAGAGAGGATGTGGATCGTAGGTTATGTTAAGCCAAAATGATATCAGCTGATGAAGCCTGGCTTAACATAATCAACCTAAACAATATCCAAAAATAATATCGAACAATAATATCGCATCTCATAAATGATTTGCATTTAGTTATCAATGTCAAACCGCTGTGCTTAGGCAACAAATTGTGAGTTTTATTTGATAGAACCGCTTTCCCAAAAAGGCTTGATTACTTTTAGAACAAGCCTGAGCGTGGGTGGAACGTATTCAGGTCATTAAATACTTGTATGTATGTGTGTATATGGGCTGCCAATGTTTCATATATACAGCTTATAGTGTGTACTAAAGTTCAAGACTTATATATCGACATACCAAATTGAATTTACATACTTGATAATACTTCTAATATAATTCGAAATTAGTGCTACGATCCAATTTTTATTTTTTTTATGTACTTCTCATATGCATGATATATATATGTATGTATGTATGTATATATGATAAGCAGCTGGTGTTGTCCGATTATGGCTATATATGGCATGTAGGCAGTGCGCTATCAAGAATTAAAAGTCAACTAAGTCCGACACTACAAAGAAATAGAAAGAAGAAGAAGAAATATACAAACAAATAACAAAACAACAACCAACAAAAAAAAGTCATTGAACGTTTAATAACATCGCCCCAGTTTAGGAGGCAGACGCAGCAAGAGCAGCACTGAGAACAACAAAACAACTTTGATTAAAATTTTAGTTAGTCAGTCAGTCAGTCAGTCTGACTGTCTGTCTGTCTGTCAGTCAGTCAGTCAGTCAGTCAGTCAGTCAGTCAGTCAGTCAGACAGTCAGTCAGTCAGTCAGTCAGTCAGTTAGTCATTCAGTCAGTTAGTCAGTCAGTTAGACAGTTAGTCAGTCAGTGAAGCTGCTACACAATATATCTATGGCTGACTTGGGTAAGCAACGCGCAGACAAAGATATAGAAAATGCTGCTGGAAACGCATAAACATGTGTTGTTTAATGATCAAGTTTATGTATAGTATACTCACATATATACACACATATATACATATATATATGTATACATAAACTTGCTGCTTTTGTGCTGTATTTGCTTACGAGCTTCAACTTCAAAGTGCTGCCACATTTCTGTGCTGCTGTGCTGTGCTGTGCGTCTGCGATAAGTCTAATAAATCCGCTGCTTGAGCTTGTGTTTAGTCTGCCCAGTTGCAGCTCAAAGCGCTGCCGACTTTCATCGGCTATTCAATTTGCAAATAAGCTATGCAATGAAGTCCCTGGGACTCGGCCCGAGCATCCTTGCTCGCCTCCTCATTTTTGACACACACACACACACAGAGAACACCTTTGCTTTCTGGCTTTGCCCCCCATCAACGTGGCAGCAGTTCTCACATATCTCAGCATAATATGCATCCTCTGCTGGATGCTGCAGCACACACAGTTGTCATGGCAACTGTTTATTGATTGCCACACAAAGAGCCAGAGTCAGCAAAGCAGCTCAATAATGACTTTTTACTCGTAATGCCAATGAAATGACTAACTCAAAGGATATATTCAAATGCAACGGACACCAACTGTGAACGCTCATTTGCAACATGCTTATTGAAAATACATCTAGTTGGCATTTGCAATTATGCCACACGGATGAAATAAAATCTGCAAATTGTGTGGCAAGCAAAGCAGAGGCGCAAATTGTGCAAATTATATAATAATGTGTTGCAACAGGCAGAAGTAAGCTATAAATCAATGCTTTTGATCAATCAGATTTCGTAATATATTTCATATATTGGCTGCGATTCAGGCCTATCGATACAAATCGATTTCCGATATCCATAAGAGTCTCCAATTAATATTTTATATACTTTCACAGATTATTGACCAGATTGAACTGTAAAATACTCATTACAATCGGATAAAGAAACACCAAAATTATAGTTCAAATCGAATACACTGTAAAAAATCATAATTCAACTTATTATTAAGAAAGTATATTTCGTGTAACGGAAGTTTGTATCTTTTCCAAAACTTGATTTTATCTTTTCTTTATTCATTTTATTTTCGATTTATATTAAATTAATATTAAATGTTTTGAACTCATTTGTGTATTTGCAGTGTGCCGCAACAGATTTTGATATGGATGATCTCGATGAATGTGATCAGGTGACACAAGTGATTGGCTATCATCCCCGCTATCGTGATCATTTTCTGCACACGCAGAACTTTATTATGAAAGGCGATGGACCTTTGCCATATTCTTATAGATACTATTTGGCCATAATTGTGAGTATTAAATATCTATCCATCTGAAAATGGTCTTGCGGATTTATTACAGAGATTTTGCATTTATGTTAATATTCTTTATGTTAATATTCTAACATGTATGTTATTGATAACAGCGCTGAGTGCGCTGAGAGGAGGTTGCATTGCAAAGAGAGAATGTGGATCGTGGGTTATGTTAAGCCCAGCTGATGAAGCCTGGCTTAACATAACCAACCAAAACACCATCTGCTCACTAATTGCCACTCAATTGGCTAGCTAACAACCGTTAACAATAAAAGCGTAATTAAATAAAAAACTGATTGCCAAATAAACGTCACATTTCACATTTCGCGAATTGTGCAGAAAAATATACGATATATTTGCCAGCAGTTTAATTGCTGTTCAATGAACATCGCACATCGCATCAAAGGTGACGCGTCTCCGAGCACAATCAAGTGTATATATGTATATAATATAAATGATCAGCATCGGCATCAGCATGTTTGTTGATATAGCGTTGTCTGCCTCCCAACAGTGCTGATTATGATTTTGATGGTTATAGCTGTCATCGGTACTATCGGTGGAGAGAGCACAAGTTATCCAGAATTGTATATCTAAGGGTTGCCTTACCAACAATCGCAGCATATATATATATATATATATATATATTTATGTTTATAGTGAATGTTATCCAATCTTTGGTGTAAATCAGATATTGGCTTTAACTTTTTTTCTATGATTTTCAGCTTTAGTTTTTCACTGTTGCCGTTTGCTGGGCTTATCACACAACTGACTGCCCGGCAATGTCTAATGGGGGATGTGTTTACATATACATATATATACGTGTGTGTGCGCCACGTTTTATGTATGTATGTGTGTGTGTGTGTGTGTGTGTGTGTGTGGCTGCATTGTGCTTTGTTGCCACTGGCAAATTTAAGCACATTAACTCTCGCCAACTGTTGCTGTCGTTTCACATTTGCTGCTTGTTAGCTGCTGATGCCCTATCAATGACAGCAGCTTCCACGCTCACTACACACACATCCACCCACCCACACACACACACACACACACACAACACTACACATTGATAAATCAACAACAGCAAATTATTTCCACTGTTCTGAGCTCTCTCTCTCTCTCCCGGCAATGCAGTAAAAAACAGCAGCCATTTCATGTAGCTGCAACACATGCCACACGTGGTGGGATGCGGAACGTGCCACACAAAATACATGTCCGAAACAATAGAAGTTTTGCAAGTGAACAAGTTTCTTAATTGGAACTGACAGCCTTCAGTATTTAAGCAATTCCTTGCCAACTGAGCAGATCTGAATACTGGATGTCTGGCTGTAGTCTCAGCCCTCTGCTCTCAGACCCAATCCCATAATGAATTGGGCTAATCAGAAATGGAGACAAGACACAATCATGGCCAGCTTAAGTGGCAACCTTTAACAATTTGCAGCATTTGCAACAAGTTTCATTTAAAATGCACACACATTTGGGGAAAAGCTGCTTTCGGAAAATGCGGAAAATGTTATATTTTTGATCGCCTTTCATTTGTCTGTCTGTCGTTCAAGAACACGGATATTTTTGCCAATTTGTAGCTTTCGGCAAAAGCCGATTTACTGTATTGCAACAAAAAGAAGAGCAACAAAAATGTTGTCAAGTTGCAAGTTGCATTTTGCTCTCAATACTGCAACTAGAAATAAATCAGATTGGGGAAAATCGAAAGGCTACTTCTATGTTAATGGTTAATTTGTATCATGAGCATTTTTCATGATACTTAAATATCTGACTCGACTCACAGTGCTCAAGAAGTTGCCACATTCTCCATCCTTATCTGCACTGGGCTTGCCCCAAATGAGTTTTGAGTGATTTACAATTTGCCACTGAAAAAGTCACAAAAAGGGAATACAAATTAGTCATTTACTAAGTTATATATATATATATATATATATATATAGTAAGAGATACTTCCTTGACAACTGGAGAACAATCTTAACGGGTTTTTTTTTATTATTTGCTGACCTCTTTTTCTAATTAAAATATGTTTTTTATTGGCTTTTTTTTGGAATTGCTTCAATATTTTTCGCATTCCCATTTGGGATTCAGCTGCAAAAAACATATTTTGATTTGAACGGAAGCTGGCACTGGGTCCACAAGCGATTGTATGTGATTGATATATGATCCATAGCTGGGGCACGATCTGGCCACTTGCCACTGGCCACTTGTGTGTTGTATTCAATATCAGCTTGCCCCTTGCGAATTCAAACTAATTCCAATTGAATGTTGCTTGTGGCGCGGCGCTATTTATGCCGCAGTTATTCAGATGCCCGAAATATATATCAAAACAAATACTTTTTTTGTTTCTCTCAACACTCAACCACACACACAAAACCACACACACACACAACCACACACACACACACACACTCAACCACACTCAACCACACACAACCACACATCAATGTCAAAACAAAACGAAATATTTTTAGCGTATTTTGAGTTGCGTGCAGATGCTCTCCCAGAAGTTTTGAATGGGGTTTTCGAATGGCAGGAGATTTTTTTTGTATTCAATTTTGTCTTAGATCTGATTATGACTCAACAAACTAACTGATAAGCTGCTTTATATATATATATATATATATTTGTCTGGCAAAAGTGCATTTTGAAAGCGGACTTAAAAGTTCTCAAGCGCCTGGCTCCCCTTTGAGAATTTGTAAGCATGCCAGAAGCATACTTAAAGCGAGTTCTATTATCATCATTATTATTGAAAGCATTTTTTGTTTTGTATTCTTAAATGCAGGCAGCCGCTCGTCATCAGTGCCCGTATCTGGTGAAGCGCTACGAGAAGGAGTTCATCGATCAGGGCGGCAACAGCGAGTGGCTGAACGGCTTGGACTATATACCCGCCAAATTACGTGCCATATATGATATAAATAAAATATTAGCGCATCGTCCCTGGCTTTTGCGCAAGGAGCACGTTGAGGTATGATGTATGATGTACATTGGTGTCTATGTATATGTTGTACATGGGATGCACTTACAAATTGAATACATATTTAATGAATTTACGCCACAACATTTTTGGCATTTGCAGCGTCTGACCAAAGGCAAAAATAGCTGGTCGCTGTCGGAGGTGGTGCATGCAATGGTCTTGCTATCGCATTTTCATTCGCTATCCTCGTTTGTGTTCTCCTGCGGTCTCACACAAAAGCTCGATGGATTGTCTAGTCCCAAAATGAAAGGTGCACCGGTGTCGTTGCCACTGCCACTGCCATTGCCATTGCCAACGCAGTCGCCGACACCGCAGCAGCTTGTGCTGCCTCAGCTAGATGATGCACGACAGACCACCAGCCCCATCCATCAGCAGCAGCAGCAGCAGCAGCAAAAAACTGTTCTTGGTGAAATATCCTTGAACAACGGCAGCAGTAGCAGCACCAGCAGCATCATCAGCAACGGCAGCAACAGCAACAGCAGCAACAGCAACAGCAGCAACAGCAACAGCAACAGCAGCAGCAGCGACAACAATACAAAGCCAGATTTCAATAATACAATGGACAAAAACAATGGCAACGGCAGAGGAGGCAGTGCAGCCAACAACAGTTTTGGCCACCACTATTTGAGTAAGAGCGAAGAGGAGCGCAGTGCACTCTGTGCAGCAGCTTATTAAAAATCCAGCGAATTGTGAATTCTCAATTTTGTGGTTTATCCTTTTTTCCTTTTTGTCCAGGCAGCGCACAGAACCAGCCGCAGCCACTTGGCATCTCCGTGGAGGCTTTGATGGAGCGTATGAAGGTGCTCTCCCAGAACCAGGACGAGTGCAGCGAGGCCGAGCTGAGCAATCGTTTCAAGAGCGTCGAACTGCAAACAGCCGAGTTGGCTGCATCGACTCCAGCACCTGTTGTCGCATTGCCACCAATAATCTCTCACTATGTGGACGATGCTAGCTTTACGTATCAGGATTTTGCACGTCGCGGTGCCGAGAATATTAACACATTTCGCATACAGGACTATTCATGGGAGGATCACGGCTATTCTCTGGTGGATGGGTAAGCTCAGCCCACATTTACAACAATGCCACAAATAACAGAAAATCACATTTATGTCCTGTCCTGGTGGCAGCTTGTACAACGATGTGGGCACCTTTCTGGATGAAAAGTTTCGTGCCGCCTACAATTTAACGTACTTCACAATGGGCGGCATCAAGAATGTGGATACATCGAAGTTCCGTCGTGCCATCTGGAATTATATACAATGCATTTTTGGCATACGACACGACGATTACGATTACGGTGAAGTGAATCAGGCAAGTCTTTATCTTTATCCCTATCTTAACTCTTTTGTTTTTTGACTGAGCCAACTTCAACCATTTCAGCTGCTCGTGCGTCCGTTGAAAATGTTTATAAAGACAGCCTGCTGCTTTCCGGAGCGCATTACCACCAAGGACTATGATAGTGTGCTCGTCGAGTTGCAGGATAGTGAAAAGGTGAGGAGAGTGAGGAGTAAGGAGGCGTCGAATATCGATTCAAAATAATCTTTTATCCTCTTATCTCTGGTGTGGTTTTTGCAGGTTCATGTTAATCTAATGATAATGGAGGCCCGTAATCAGGCCGAATTACTCTATGCTTTGCGCGAGATAATGCGCTATATGACTTGATCTCATTAAGTGATTAAAGATATATATATATATATATATACACACACATACACATACAACACGCATGCATACACTATATAAATAAATACATATGTATGTCAAAAAGTTGACTCCTTTTGTAATTTGTGCAAGAGCAAAAAAAAAAAACATATTTAATTAAAATAATTACAATCAATTAACTAGTTGCAATAGAATCCATTCAAATTTGTGCAATGCTTAGTCACATTTATATAGTGTAATCCAATTCAATGTCAATGTCAATGTCCAATTCTAAATGTGTGCAATTTTCTAAACTAATCAAGAAAGTAAAATGTCCAAATTAATTACAGTACAATCGTCGACATCTATGTTGTTAACAATGTTAAGAAAATAGCAACAAAAACAAATACTTTGAACTCAATGTTTTTTTTTTTTCGAAATGCTTGCAGCGATCACTGTACATATGTATTATGTTTTGTTAAAATATTTTAGTCAAATAAATACATTTTTATTTTAAATACAATTTCGAAATGTTTTTCCTTTTTTTTTCGCCTATTTATTTTTGCATGAAATTTTGACACGTGCTTTTAGGCCAAAACGATTTTGATATTCGAGCTTCAAAGTAGATTTTAAATACTCAAAATGGTGAAAAAATATTCGAGCTTTCTTCTAAATACAAATATATATATATATATAAGTACTATATTCTATTTTGATATTTAAAAAAAAAAATCTATTGATACTAATTCTACTGAAAAAACCATTTAGACATGCAATGTCTTACAATTGGGATATCTTTGTATATATATTATATATCTTCCCAAGTCAGGCATACAAAAATGAGAATACTTATATTTAAATTTGAAATAGGCTTAAGCTCAGTGGTTTCTTGGGGGATTTGTGAATATTTATGAATTCATGTCTTGTGTTTCATTTGATGGTTGTATTAACTAAAGACTTTTGTCTTGTCTAACTATTAGTTATATTTTTTATTTGTTATTGCAATAAATAAATTCAAGTTACAAAGCTTATTATCAATTTGAAAGCAGCTTTCCAAAGAATTAGTGTTTAAATAAATTAGAGTAGCCTAGAATTAGAATTAGTCAAACTATTCGAATTTGATATCGTAAAGATATAGTAATTATGATAATGAACAGCTTGAAATATTTAATTATCGCTTAGTGGTTCTATTTTTTAAATGAATTTATGTCCTTAGGGCAGCCAATTGACTCAATGGCAATGGAATATCATGAATTGCTGAAAATATACATATGTTTGGTATATATATATATAACGTTTCATTCTAAATAAAAATCGACTATAAGTTTTCAAATTTCTAAAATAATGCATTCCTTCAACCAAAAATTGTCTGTAGATCTTATCCAATAGATTAGGTTATTATGTAAGTGTGTAATTATAAAGACAAATCTCTTAAACAGGTTTCCTAAAAACGAACATACATTTAAATTAAGAATTAATCATTAAGTAAGAACGTAATTCGATGCGAATTAGAACTACTTGTACATACAGCTGACGAGCTATATACCATTCAAAGATGTGATTTTAACAAATATATATACGCAAGCGTATACCTTTGCTGATACGTAGCTATGCACACAGTGAGTATATATATTTGATGTAGCCATAAGTAGTTAGTTCTAAGAATCCTGCAGAATAGTGTTTAAGCCTCATTTACTCGGTTTTTGCTTTGGTTTTGCATAAATGGAACGAACAGTGCAAGTCACAGGTGAAAGATGCGCGTACTTCTACTAATTATTGCATTTGCAAGGCTCAACATATATGCAAGAAGGCTGTAAAACTGTATACCTACTATATAAGATTAGCATAAATCTAATCATGGAATGAAACAATAATAAGCCATAAATAAAAATAAAAATAATTCGAATTTAAAACGGTCAACGTTTGATTGCGCCAAAAGCTAATTAATCTGATATTTAAATATACACATTCTCGAAACATAATAAATCGACATATTATGTATACACATTCAAACACTTGAAAACTATTGAAAATTATATCAAATACTCAACATATATTTGTACATACATACATATTTATAAATGTTTACAAAAACTAACTATTACTCATGCACAAACTTTTCAATGTTTTAAGCCTCTTGATGTTTGGTGTTAAATAAAAAAAAAACAAAAGCCGCAAAAAACTCGTGAAAATATTCATTAATGGGGCACTAATGGAAAACTACCATATCGATGTAGTAGATTCCTTCTAACTAGTCTTACCCAGATTGTTCACGATCTCGGCCAAGATTTATGTTTAACATGTGCCATTTGTTACATGTGTATATACAAGTTTTATTTTTTCTTTAATTAGTTTTTTTTTTTTTTTATAATCATACAATTTCAATAACTTCTCTTTACAATATAATATCATTTACTTATATTGACTATGCATTTGTTAATTTTGATTATATAATTGGGTTAAACTAAAGTTAAGTTGGATAAACGTGTTCGACAAATATTCGTGGTTGATATGGCGACAAGTATATATGTATATAGGAAACCTCTACAAAATTGTTGTTTTCTACGATTTTACACACAGATTGGTCCAACACGTCCTACAATAAGACTTGCTTTTTTCACAACTCAAATAAAAAGCATTTTTCGATTTTAAAGTCAAAATTTAATACAAATATATTTTAAGCGATTGATTCGCTATGTTTTCATATCAGTTTAAATTGTAGTCTTTAACACAAACTTTGCTATATAATCAGAATACAACACATGCTCTAAATCATCTGGCGATGAGAAAAGTGTGTTGCGGTGTTATAATTTTGGTTCAATAAAATGGTAAATTTGTTTAATTAGTGAGCAAATACCCAAAATAAATATATATATAAATGTTAACACAACTGATGTAGTCGAAGTAGTAGTAAATAATATACTATATAGCATGTATCATTATTGCAATGTTCAACATTTAGGCACAAAATATATTGCTTCTCAATTGGATAGAAAAATTATTGCATATTTAATAGAGTAGAGAGAACTCCGACTTTTGTTTCATGTTTTCTGCCTTGTGTTTTTTTTTGTTTCGCTTTTTTTTTTTTAGTTTTTTAGTGGAGTCTCATTATGGTAATAAAAAATAATACATACAATGTCTGCACTTTGCTTGCTAGGAATCATTTCGTAAAAATTGTTTTCAAGTTGAAGCCACACGCTTCGGTGAATTGGTATTGCTGTTTGTCAACACCGCATCCTTGGCACGCTCGTGTTCATCCTGGAAAAAGATCTTGGTGATGACAACGTCACCGGTGCTGAGCGTCTGCGACTCGGCATCCACAAGTTTGACTACTCGCTTGTCATTCGCCGATCTCAGAATGGGTGTAATGCTGCGCTCCCCATGGCAACTACAGTTCTTCATACTGAAATTTGTCAAGTCATTAATATCGGTGGCATTCGAGGCATTCTCATACATACTTTCTTGTCTTCTCGCGAATGATTTGCAGATTTTCAGTGGTCGCAATGCTGGAGCCCAATTGCTCCTGCATTGCATTGGAAGTAATAATCTGCAAAGAGAAAAACCAAACCATTATTAATTGAAGATTCTCTTTTGCTGCTCCCGCTGGAGGATAGCACTTACCTGATCGCATGGCAATGTGGTTGCAGTCGTCAATATGGCCTCGAGCTTATCAATGCGTGCTAATCGATCCATCGATTTGTTTTGCAGTATCTCCTCCAGCATTTGCATTGATTCAGTCAGACTGGGCGGCTCCGAGCTGAAACGTGGCGAGAATGTGCCCGACAGCGAATTGTCCGAGGGCACCGAATCTAAGCTGGGGAAAAAGTCATTCTCATTCGGTTCTCCCTCATCCTCAGAATCGCTTTGATCTCTGCAATAAATGGGAATTAATTAATCAATTAATATATATATATATATATATATATATATATGTCTAAATTACGAACTTGATTGGATTGCCAGCAGATTCCATTTTCTCTAGCTTTTTGGCCACTTTGTAATAGCCCTTTAGGCGCTCCTTCTCGTCCTCCGTCAAGTCCATGTAACTGCAAGCAAATCATGTGTTAATATGATATATACATATATATATCTATCTATATAGTTGGTAGTAATAACACTCACCGTAATAATCGTATCTCGCGATTGGAGAGCACAATACTTTTGCTGGTCTGCGCCAGTTTCTGCTTGAGATCGGACACCTCGGTGCTAACCTTGCGCTGCTTCTTTCGTATCTTGACCTCATTCGGTTTGATTTGCATGAGTATTTGCTCGGTGCACAGTTCGGAGAATAGGACACGATTCTCGGGCTTAATCTGTTGCGCCAGATTGCCAAAGAGCTGATCGTGTATGAGGACGAGGACATCACCGGCCGCATACAGCATCATTTCGCGAGTGAGCGGCCTTTTGGCCCAGAACTTTTGATCACGCCGATAGATTTGCTTCAGTTGATCCTTGATGGGATTACAGGGTGCATTGTATTGCTCGCACAGCGAGTTTAGCGATATATATTTGGCCTTGTACACCTGTTTGCCATTCTCCTGATACTGCAATATGGCATGTGCCGCCTGCGTATCGAAAACGTTGCGCAACAATATGCCAAACTGTTGATACAGATTGACGGCATCATTGCGACAGTCGTGTATGACTTTGATGACCTGGTCGTGTTCGAGTAGCGTCTTCAGGCCACCATCACTGACCATGGCCGGGCAGGTTTGCACATCGAAGAGGAACGCCTCGCCACGCGCTGTGCCAATCTCGATGAGCGTTATCTCACCCTTGACACCCAAATTGATGCCCTCACAGTCTAGCGATACAGCAATGTTGTTCTCATCTTTGGCCAGGTCGAGCAGAGCCTCGGTGACAAATGTGGCATGCTTCACATTCGCAATAACGGTGGTATTTTGCAGCACTTTGATTTTCCACGTGTCGCCCACAAAATAACTGTGACTAGTTGCGGCATTCGAATTGGCATTGTTCTGTGCTGTTGCTGTTGTTGTGCTTGCAACATTTGCTGCTGTTGCTGTTGCAACTGCTGCTGTCGCTTTGCTGTTGCTGCCGTGCACGGGACTTGCGTGTGAGTTCTGATTGGCCAACGTTTGTTTGTCTTTCTCCAAATTCTCGGCCAGAGTTCGGATGACCAGTGTATTTATGCGCTGCTTCAGTGTTTGATTTACACTATTCAAACGCTCCGTGGGTGCCGTCGATTGTTGTTGCTGTGGCTGTTGTTGTTGTTGTTGCTGCTGCTGTTGTTGTTGTTGTTGAGGGACTGTGCCAATGGGACCATAGCACAGTGTCGAGCTGGGATAGTTATTCTCGCAGAGATTCTCCAGCTTCAGCTCCGACATTGGCACATAGCTATCAAAGCCCGAATTCGGTTCCGATTTATTTTGTCCCTGGCCGAAGCCAGCACCGCCCCCCGTCATATTCGATACGGGTGCATTCAGCTTAAAGTTCGGCGATGCAATATTATTGTTAATCGTATTATTGTTGTTATTCACATTGTTGCCGCCGCTGCTGCTGCTGTTGCTGTGGTTGTAACCATTGCTGCGCATCGCCGGCGACTGGAGGCGCTGCTGCACAGAGCTAACATTCGTATCCGCCTTGCGGGGATTCTGATTGTTGTTGAGCGCATTGAACTGTTCGCGGGAACGCGCCTGGGCCTGCTGGATGTGCGAGTCATTCAACTTGGGCTTCTGCAGCAATGTGACTAGATTCGCCTGGATGTGAAAGCAGTCGCCGAACAACTTCAGAAACGAGCTCAAATCGCCGGGCGTTTTAAACATGCGCAACCATTGATCCTGGGGAAAGTTCAGCGTCAGCAAATGGAAGAGTTGATCCACCAGCAACGGCCCCTTCATCTCGATGCACTGTGCGAAAAAGTCAAGCATTTGCTGGGTGCCGCGCGTATCGATGTTCGATTGCGGCAAATGCAAGCGATCTCTCGCCGGCAGATCCGTCATATTCTCACTGCCCACCAGCATCACATAGTCGTCCGTCACCTTAAACGTGTCCGTGTGCTTCATGAGAAAATCCGTAAACTCCTTGATATGTTGTCCTGTCAATATATATACATATATATATTACATATATACAGAATATAGATTATAAAGTGATTCGCTCACCTGATATGTGTCGCACTTGTGGCGATGCCTGCGACCGATGTCCGAGCAGACTGCGCACGGGCACCTCGGCAGCGGCACCATATTGGAGCATCTTGTTCTTGAAGTAGTCTTTAGCCTCTTGGATGTAGTCCCGCTTGCCGCCGCTGTTGCCATCGTCCGAGCTGCTGTGCTGATAGGCATTCACCTGCACATAATCACCGTCCACCAGGAATATTGATGGGTATTGGGCGAGAAATTTCTTCAGACCTGCCAAACATGTCAATTACAATTACAATTAGTCGCAGCCATTAGTGCCGTAATGCAGTAATGCGATAAAAGTGTTAACTTAATTAATACGCCAGTCTGAGTCTGAGGACTCAAACTGTCTAATGTCTTCTGCATTGTTTAAGCGGGGAAAGCAAGCACTTAATGCACATTGTCCACATGCACACACAGATATAGACACACACAGATATAGACACATACATATTTAGACATATACATATACAGACACATACATACATATATACACACAGACCAACAGTAGTTGATTAATTTCTTAAAGTGCGCATTGTATAAGTTTGCAATCTGCTTGCCACATATGCCTGGCTTCCCATAATTAGCCACATTGTAGTCCCATGTTTATGTCTACTCTCTCGTATCTCTGCCACGACTTTATTTGTAAAGTTAGCCAAAGTTTGGCTGGGCGTGGGGTTGTGAGTGGTCAGGAAGTATCCACCCTTCTGGCGGCTACCCTTTTTGTGAATCACAGTGCTATAATTGCTGCCAACAAAAGGCAGTTTTTCTTTGTTCAAAACTTGAGACCAAACAACACACAATCAGTTGGGAGTCATTAGGCCATTTAAGTTACCAAAATGTTTGCTCTCGAATTGTGAAACTGATGCAAAAAGTCATCTTTAATTATATCTCAATGTATATACGAGTATATATATATATATATTAGAAACCAGTTAGAAACTGGCGCTTTTATTGCTAATCGATAATCTTCATAAATCGAATCAGTTTTTGAGCACTTATATCCAATATTTGACATCACTAGCTGAGATTCGTTATGCCGAGACTCGGATGTTTATGCTGATCAAGAATGTATATGTATATGATGTATATGTATATGGGATCGAAGTTGCTTCCTTCTAGCTTTCTACTCATTGTGAATGGTTAGATAACTCGATGGATATTCAACATGATTCAGCTGAAAGATCTGCTAGCCAAGCCATGACATAATTATTACAATGCACTCGAAGTTTGTTTACAGTGTAGAGTTTAGGTATACATATATATATCAAGCCAAATGAGAAGTGAATGCACTCAGGCCAAGCTATTTATTTGATAAATCAGGTCATAGTTGCTGACTGACTGCCGTCAACAGCCCAGGGAAGCAGCACCATTGCCAGGTGGGTGTACTCTGTGGGAGGGTTGGCGGCGAGGGCAACTCCATCGCTGTCTGCCCCAGCCTATTGTGTGTGTAATATGACGTGACACGACAAGAGCGCAACATCTGATGAAGCGATGGGGCAGGGGGGCTCGGGCGGGATAGGGGGAGCAGCGCAGCAGGGAAAGTATTTTATTTATTTCAGTGTTATTGTTGTTGCGTGTCAAGAGAAGCAACAGCAACAGCAACAGCAGCCGCTGCTCTGGTTTGTCATTGTTGCCACTCCGCTATTGTTGTCAAATTTGGTATTTGTAACATGATTTGCTCAAAATCGCCGCATAAATTAATCTAATTGCATTTTTTCTGAGGCTCAGCTGCAAATGACCTTTCGCATAATCGAATTGTGCACCAAATTGTCAAGCGTTGCGCAAGGATTACTCAAGAAACGCTGGGATTTGGATTACAGCTGAACAAATCTACTGGTGTCATGTGCTCAATGAGCCACAAGAGTGATAAATGAAGGCAAAATATATTTGGGGTTTTGGCTTGCTCCCCTTCAAAGTGCTCAAGAAATATCGATTTACATTACGTATCTTAGTGGATACGGGCCAAGCGCAACTGGTATATAACTCAATTTTTATGCATCCTCAGGCATTACGCAAATTGAAATTGAAATTTACAGTTGACGCTCAAACAGCTTGCCACAAAATTCGAAGCAAAAAAATACGGCTAACTCTTGTATATGTCTGATTATTATTTATCTGCCGGAACAACTCTAGCCACAGCAGGACGGAAGGGCCACTCACCTAGTCCACATACATGAGTAGTAAATGTGTGCATACATATTTGCATGCATATATACATGCATATTACATGCTTACATATGTACATATGTATACAACGGCAGGCGAGGGTTGCATGTAATCTTTATGCCTCAAGAAGCATTCTGTGCTTTTGCTTGAGAGCAATCATTTTTTAACTTTACACATATTTTATTCTTCTTTCTAAACATACAGACTTGAATATAGAATTCGAATACCCTGTAATTAAAACAGAAACAAATTGGAAACGATTAAATAGTCTGAAATACTTTTCGATAAGCCCGCCTGTATTTGGTTATAGCCAAGACAATATTTGACTGTTTTGTGTAGTGGCATTTCTTGGCCGACAAACAAAAATGTTTGGCAAGAGGTGTGCGATGGTAGGTGGGGCCCCCGGAGGAGGAGCAGATGCTCGAGCTGGTTGCTGGTTGCTGGCACATTTTACGGTCACTCGCCGCACATATTGGGCACAATTTTGTGGGCAATTTTCAAATGCACTGAGAACATTTTCTATAAATATATGCATATGTATATTTATGTTTGCTTATTGAAATGTAACCCCAGACAGACACCCGCCCCCCGGAAAAGGGACAGAAAATGTTGTAAATTCACAGGCAAGTGTCTTAGCCAGCCAGGTAAAAGGGTTATGTGGCTATAAACTCAAGATTTTATGGTTAAGACCGTATGTGAAAGTCCTCCCTCTCCCTCTCTCTCGGCCTGTACAGTGAAGCTCATTTCGTTGATGTGGCCTAGCATATTGAATATGAAATACCTCTGCAAAAATATGACTTCATTATGGGCATATTAGTTGGCACTAAGTTGACTCATTAAGCGCAAAAGGCGCACTAATAAATAGCAAATTCGTTGCCAGTTAAATCACCCAAAAAAACACACACAAAAATCAATGTCGAGCTGAAGCCAGAGCCGGAACCAGAGCCATCTCCAACTCCAACTTCAATTCCATTTCGAATAAGCTAACAATAACCAAAAAGCCATGGCAGCTGGCAGGCAACAGAAATCAACTCAACTCAAGTCAAGTCAAGTCAAGTCAGACGCACATTGCCGACACGCAATGCCAAATGGCAACCGAGGGTGCTAAAGGATTTCAAATGGGCGAACCGACTGCTGCCGGCATAAAATCGTTAAATTTATTGTATGTCCTGCTGGCAGACGCAGGCATGCCATGCCCCAAAACGAGGCAACACAAGTCAAAAGTGAAATATGTAACGCCTAAGCGGAACATAACTAAACATGCTGCAACTTGACGACTTTCGATTATTTAACGAACATTGAAAATGTTGCAAAAGCAGCTAAAAGCGTATTTTCACTAACAGTGTTGCTCTCAGTCCAAGCTATAATTTAAAAAATGAGTTCCACATTTTTTTTTCCATCGGCTGCACACAAAAATGAAATCCAATCGGAAAGAACAAAAGTAAAAAATGAGACGAGTTGGAGAAGTTATAAATGCCAGTGATACATTATTATTATTACTATTATTATTATTACTATTATTATTATTACTATTATTATTATTATTATTAGTAGTAGTAGTTGGGGGCTTGGCTTCATGCAGTGCGACCTAGTTTCTTGAACGAATTCGGAATGAGGTTTTTTATGTCAACCGAGCTAAAGACATGTTTCCCTAGGATACTATGATGTGCTATGATGTGCTTTAAGGATTTAAGGATTTAAGGATTTAAGGATTGACGCTAGCGGCTATATATAGTTTAGCTAGATGACCTCTTGTGGTCTACAGTTTGTACTCTTGTCTATGTTTGATAGAGCCACCCTCTCGTTCATCTATATCTGTTCAGCTCACATCGACAATTGCGTTGCAAGCGATGACGCAAGGAATGCCTTTATTGGAATGTGTTTGTTTTGTGTGTGCAACAGTCAACAACGGCACATCGACATTGACAACGGCAGCAAACAGTAAATGGCTGGGTTATGTTTGGCCAAATGATTTGTGCGAAATGCATGCAAAACTGGTTTTCATATTCCACTTATATATTTTTGGCGATCGCTTGTCAAATTAGCAGTGAAATGGGCACGCTACAGTTTGGGCCAACTGTTTGCTCAACTCATTATCAGTTTTAATGGCTAATGGCCTCAAGGCTTAGTAATGAAGACAATGGCATGAGTGCTTCATGCTGTCAACGCTTTGAAGAGAGGAGTTTGCCACAAAATTGCTTGTGACATTCATTTTGCTTGCACAGAAAACCCTCATCAATCGCTGGGGAATCGAGAACTTTACGAATCTACACCTACACACACCTCTACACACACCTACACACACACCATGCATTATTGAAGCAACAAATGGGCTGCCCTCCCTCTCCCACTCCCACTCTCTGGTTGCTGAATAGTGTGCCATAATATTTGAAATTCAATTGAACATTTCTGTCACGTAATCGACACTTTTCTATTTGCAAAACGAAACAGGAAAGGCAAATTTACCCTCATCATCAACGTCGTTTGGATTCGGGTTTTAGCCGGGTATTATGAAAATATCAAAAGTATATACATAAACAGTGTTGGCCAACAGTATGCCCTTAGCGGCACACTGGCCAAAACAAAAAGGTGTCCCATAAAATATGTTTATAGTATGACCACGACGAACTTGAGCCATCGGACTTATCTTTTCTTGGGGAGCATGGCGCAAAGCCAGCTTCGAGCTGGGGAATTGTATTGAGCTGGAGCTGAGCGCATGGTCTTCGACTAGTATTTGTTTACTTTAACGTTGATTCAGTTCTATTTCTAACATGCAACATATGCATCTATAGATTACAAATATTCACTGCTTTGCGTGCCTGCCACAAACATGATTTGCATGATGTGTGCCCATTGCTGCAATGTGGATGGTTTAAACAAATTATTTGCATTGGTCGCGATTTAAAGACAGATGTATTTGAAGTACGATAAGTGCGATAAATGCCTGCTAAATGCATTTGTTGCATTCGCTGTTGACGAGTGCAATTAGCGTAACCACAACGTGTGAACAATGTGGGTAATAATAAATAAATGCAATTACAAAGTGCAATGCATGCCCAATTTAACAACAGCTCAACTATGAAAAATTATTAAATGAGCTTAATTAATTCTCATTTGTTATAAAATATATGTCAAACATAAATCAAACTTGCTAAAACTGAGTTTCATTCGAGTTGCTCAAGTAGGAAATAAAGTTAAGAAATGTTGAGGGTATATTTTCCGGTAGGTCTCTTTCAGGGTCGACAAATAAATTTCTTTGTCATGCCTATAATCTCTCCATTAAAGGGACAATTAATGATTATTCAATGGTTAAGGCACACACACCCACACCCACCGCCTCCCCAGCCAAACAGTAAGAATAAATAATCACTTTTCCCCCAAATGATGTTCAAGGTAAATTCAGTTTTAATGTAGACTAAAAAATGTACAAATTGTTTCATTTCGAGTTTCTAATGGCACGCCAATGAAATGCTGGAGGCAGTGCGTGGTATTCTCAATATTGGAAGGTGCATTGCACTGCACTGCACAGACGCAGTTTATTTTTAAAGTTTTTCGAAGAGTTTTTTTTTGGTGCATTGCTATTTTTAAATTGCCCGCATCTTGATGATGAACTTGTGTTTATGCGTATCGAATTGTTGTCGAGCTGTTTTCCCATTGTTGACAACGAGTGTTTTTCATGTTTTATGGGGGGAAAATCTAGTTTTGTGTTTGTTTGTACCTCCTCCTTCGTCTTCGACGAGCGCCACCAGCAAAACACCAAGAAAAACACGTGTATTATCGATTGCCTTAAGAAAAACCCTGACAAAAGCAACCGTTCGAGGTTGTATACCCTCTTCCAACCAAGTGGAAGTGGAAGCCTAATGAAACCAAAATGAGCCCAAACAAAATAAATGCTTGAAAATTAGATGTATGACAATCTTTCTTACGAATGCTTGAAAATTTTCCAAATCTTGATTTTTTATATATTGGTTAGTTAGTTTGTTAAAATACATGGCAACATTAGTCGCGAACAGGATATCTTTCAAGTCGTGCAGACAGCACTCAAATTGATTTGTTTTGTTTTTTTTTTTCTTTTGCGGTTGCAGCAGCAACTTCAATTGCTTGTCCACCACACTGTGGCTGTGACTGTGACTGGGAAGCGGCAATGACATGTGCACTTGGACAACTCAAGCAAAGAAACACAACAACAACAACAACAATAACAATAATAAAAATAAAACAGAGCGCGGAAACCAACAATGAGCCCGAGCAGGTGTAAAAGTACAGGTCGGTTTGCTCAGTATAAGTTTTCACTGTACCAGTTTCGGATTACGTACCCAAAGAGAAAGAAAATGAAATGAATTTTTGATGGCAATACGTCTATTTAAATACATACCGGACTGACTGCCGCCGGCTATTTGTCGCATTTCCTTGGTAAACTCCTTGTTGCCAAATTGACAGGATAGATCGTGCACGGTGCGTGGTTCGCCCTTGTCCAGCAATCGTTCCAGGAAGAACAGCAGCGTCATGTTGCGTGCCATTTCATATTCCATGGATTCCATTTTGCAAGCTCTTTAGTCCTTTTGTCTATGGATATTCTCCGTTACCGTTAACTGCAATGAGCCAATCAGCATTTGATGGTTAATCTTAGCAGCGAGCTTTTATATTAATTTCAATACTTATGCAATGAACATAACATACACAAATACATACATACATAGATATGTTTAGTCTGTCTTTATTTATTTAATACACATCCACTTTTCCACTTAGACCGCTTGGTCTTTTATGTTATTGTATTCTAGTTTGCTTTTTTTTATTTTTTTGCGACCTTTTTCTTACATGTTTTTCTATGTCTCTACTCCATTTGCTGCGTCGACTTGCACTCAGCGCTCAAAGTCATAAACTCAACTTGCACGTCGGTTTTTTGGCTTAAATAATTAAGAAGCCGCCACGTAAATGTTGTTGCTGTGTGGTTGCAACGTGTTTCCGGCTATTTTCCATGCGCATATCCTTGCGTCGCGCATGAAAGTTGAAAAACAACTGACGAACAACGATAACAGCGCACTGTTGTTGCCAACGTTTATGTTAACTAACAGTAGTTCCCAAATACAAAACGCGAGGCGAGGTATTCAAAAACATGTTGAAAGTTACATAATTTATCAAAATAAAACTGCAATGGTTTTGAAAACTGTAAAAACACCGACCTAAACTATTTCTTCATCTGTTTGTTGGCTATTTATGTATTAATAATGCTCAAACAATTTAATAACCAAAATTTTTTGTCCTGAACTCAACTTAACAGCATTATGCTGTGAGTTTGCAGCTGTGTATAGAGAGAAAAGTAAACAGAGAGCAACAGCTGTTATTTGAGGTAGAAGAAGAGCAGGACAAGGAGCGAAAACGTCTCGGCGAATTCGCTGTTTTTGCTTGCCGCTGTATAAAAAAAAAACAGGTGATTGACTCACAGAGAAAAGGTGGTGGGAGAAGTAAGCAACGGAAACAACAAAGATACAAAAAAAGCCTGCAGCAGTTTTGTTTATTAAAATTCATCGTGATAACCAAACCAAAAACTCGTTGACAACGGACACATACACTAAACCTAATACAAAATGTATTGAGAACGGGAACAACAACAGCAACAACAACAGCAACAAGAAGAGTAACAACAACAGCGAACATTCCAAAGCAGGCGGCATTTATTGGCCAGTTTATTATATGCATGTGTATGTGTGTCAGCAGCTGCGTGTGTGAGCAGCAGCGGCTTTTGTGAACGTATTGGTAGGCAAACAAGTCAAGAACGATACAAATTTCTTATTAGACTCCACTGTTGGCATTCGTGCTATTTTCGCTTGAGGTGAAAAGAGATAGCTGCATAGATAGAAACAAGTGCAAAACTGATGATGTCGAAAAGGTAAAAACAATAATAAAAGAGCACACAGGGCACACAGGGCACACACAGTGATAAATGACGATGATGAAAAGAAAATAGCAAACAAAATATTCAACAATCGCAGAGAAAACGCGCGCACACACACACACACACATACATATATATGCAAATGTGTGCGAAGCAAAAGTAAAAGCAATAACACAAAAAAAGTCACTGCAAGAAATGAGTTTTTTAATGCATATATTAATAAATATGTATATGAATAATTACATATGCATGCGTGGTGGGTTATATAGACACACGTAAAGAGTAATTACCTGCTTAAATGAACTTTGTATTTCTATATTAAAAATACACTTGTTTTTTTGTTAATTTTTATATTATTGCTCTGCTTCAATTTATTTTGGTTGTTGTTTTTGTAAAGGCACTCACACGTACACAGGCTATCTCTCTCTATCGCTCTCTCTCTCTCTCCTTTATCACATATCCAGAAACACGATACGAATCCTCGCGGTAGGGATTTTAGGCAGTTATAACAGTTAAATCAGCATTTATCACAATCAATCGTCTATCGTTTTAACGCGATTCAGTGGGAGAGATTTTGAGAGCTTTAATTAAAATTTGAGCTTGCGTTGTTTAGCATTTTTCGGCGTAATTATCTGATTGCACTTAAAGCCTACAACTTGTTGTTGTTGCTTACGTATGCGCTTGTGTTTGTGTGGTTAGAACAGTGTATGTGTGTGTGCGCGCGTCGTAGTTGTGTGCGTGTGTGTATAAGGCACTTTCTTGGAGTAGTGTTAAAACCTAGTTAGAGACCACTTGTTGCACAGATTTTGTGCCACTCGCAGCAGGTGTGCACAACTGTCACACGAATTTTAACAAATTTGTTGTGTATTTCAAGGACTGAAATAAAACAAATATTTGCGTGTGTAAAAAAACGGCACAATTTGGTGTACGGAGGTTTTCTTTTGGACCGATGATGACAACGCGAACGCGACTTCAGGTGTGCCTTCGATGTCGATATCGATAACTTTCCTTTTTTTTTGTGAATAGCAATAACAGCTGCACGCGGGCTCCGTTAAATGTGTAGTGTGACCAGACTCAGAGCATAATGTACATTAACAGTGCCAATTTGGGTAAATAGTTGAACTTATCAATAAATACAAAGTGCATTCGAAAAGAGCTCTTTTTTCTGCAGCCAATGTAAGAAGCAAATGCAACACATTAGAAAACTTGTTAACATACATAAAATATATATGTGCATGCATAATATAAATTACACAGGAGGGCCATAAAATCCATCCGAATGAAGCGTGCGTCAGAAAAGTTGCCATCGTTAATATGATTATTATTTAACAAGTGGGCAGCGCTGGTGAACGTGGTCAACTTGGCTACGACCACTAAGCAGACAATACGTAGAGGCGTCAAGTAGACAAAAAAGTGCATCAGGTTTTTCTGAACCTCTGAGCGCAGAAGGCAACTCGTCTAAAATTTTACAGGGGTCGCGTGTCGAGCGGCAGACGCAGGTCATTATTTCACTTGACTTCGCTGCGACAACATCGCGGGTAAACGAAAATTAAGCAATTTATGAGCATGCGTGCATGGTACGCGCCTCTTCTAGTAGGCTCTAACGAATTATAATTATGTTCAAAAAAGCAGCTACATCTCTGCAGGACTCTATCCTTGCCTTTTTGTGTGCGAGCTGGCTCTCAATTTTCAAATTTTCAGCTTTTGGGCCTGATGTGTTACGCTTCTTAAACTGTTAACCATTTTTTTCGTCGATTTGACGCCCTTATGTATTGTCTGCTGAGTGGTCCGGCGCTAATTGACCACTGCATATGCAAATGCGACCTGAGTTGCCAGACAAGCAGAAAAGTGTTAAGATAAGATCGGATGTTTGGCGCCCCCCCATTCTTCTCTGTCATAATTGAACGCATCCGTTGCTCAGTTTGCCTGCTGTCTTGTCACAACTTGTTGCTAATTAAAGCTGAGCAACAGATTTATCAAAGGGGGGTGAAATGGGGATCAGATAAGCACGCATTTAATGTAAATATTTTTAACTGCTGGCGTTTATTCAATTAAAGCCTGAAAGAATTTTCATATGGCTAAGCCAAATGGGAAATTTTGTGGTTGCAATTTGCTTTAAGGATTAGTTAAGGCTGGGTGTCAATTTGTTGCACTTATCATCAGCTCATCAGTCTTGCTTTTAATTTAACATTCTCCATTTAACCTGTTTTTATTTATATTTATTTTATATTTGTTCCCCATCGCTGTAGAAAACCAGCGGGAAATTTACCAAAAACACAAACAGAACAACGAATCCATTGATTTGAGTCCTTGTTTGGGTTTCAGTTTGATACTAGAAGTAAGATTTGAAAAAACAAACTTCTCATTTTCAGAAATAACATTATCTAAAAATAAACGTTTGCATTAAATACAGAAAGGAATGTACTTAAAGGACAATGCAAAAGTTATCCTCTTTCAAAACTGAAGCGATTTTCCAAATCAAACTTAACCAATCGATTGCAGATTGATTCCGAATGTTGAAACACTTTTTTTGGTCAAAGTTGAAGTCAAAAATTTGCATATTTGAAAGATTTCAAGTAGTCTTTAGTAGAAAAAGTATATTGTATGCAAAAAGTGTTGCAGTATTTATTGGCATTATTGTTATTTATAATTTCATAAAAATATATCGTAAAAATCGCACAACACATTGTAAAAAGAAATGATACGAACTGACAAGGATTGGATTTACTTAACGACCATTGTGTATAACTACACTTTGCGCGGAAGGCGGCGGAATACTTAGAATACTTGGGGAGGTCCACATATATAAGCGTAGTTACGAATACAAAAATTAAATTAATTAGATACATGCATTAGATTAAGAACATACTAAGGAATACTTAAAAAGGTAATTTAAAATTAAGACATGTAATTTTAAAAGCTGCACGTAAGTGGACAAAAACACAGTTCAAATAAAATAACAGAATTAAAATACATTTACATTCTGCACCGGCGAGAGGAGACTTCGAGGAGCTTCGAATTGTCATTGTAAATTCAGTTTGTTTTTAGGTTTACTTGTGCTTGTGAAACTCCTCCATACACAGTTTGCAGCTCCAGGAGCCCTCGGGCGGCGTTACCAATGGCGGCGATAGACAATACATATGGTAACCACGATCACAGTCATCGCAGAACAGCAGCTGATCGTCATTGTCGGAGGTGCCACAAATCGAACAATATTTACACTCAATACACTGCCAGCGATACCGTTTCACCGATATTATCATATTGGGCGTAAATTGCAGACACGATGGATGGCCAGAGCGGCCGCAGTCGGAGCAGGACACCAGCTCTTCAGGCATATTCGTTTTCTTGTTCTCACGCTGATCGCCCAGGCAAAAGTCACAATATGGCGAAGGCTGTGCCACATCTCGTTCCGCACGCAACTTGTTCTTTTTGGGACTTGCCAACGGATTGCTTGGTGGCGTGTTTACAGTTGTGTACACAGCTGGCGTTGTTGTAGCACCACCACCACCACCAGCAGCACCGCCACCACCAGCACCATTATTACCACCAGCAGCAGTCGCTGGCGTTGTCGACATGTTGGCCATGCTGGCCATTGTGGCCAATGGGATTGAATCATTTGAGGCACCGGCATCAGTCAGTGATGCCTTGTCGAACGATGACGATGAAAGTGTGGCCGTCATCACCAGTGCCGACTGTGAGGTTTCATCGATAATGGGAATCGGTGATGCTGAGTTAGAGTGCGTTGCATAGAGTCCCTGAGTAGCGGCTGCTGCTGCCGCAGTGCTTGCAGCATGGGCGACAGCCGCTGCTGCCGCTGCAGCTGCTGCCGAGGTGTTTGCGTTATTGCCAGCTGCATTGCGTCTCCTACGATCCGGAGTATCGCCATCCGTTGCATTGCGTCGACGACTTCCTACAATTTAAAAAAACCAAAATTTTATTGTTTTGTTTATCAATTAGTTGATGGCAGGCATTTGCTTACCGCCTCCCTTACGGCCACGTTTCGGAGTGCCGTCGACAGTGGCATTGGAGCGTCTTGGACGTGAACCCCGTTTGCGTTTACCCCGACTACTGTACGACTCGTCGAAATCATTGTCCGAATCAAAGTCATCTTCGTAGTCATCCGCATGATGACAGTGCGATGAGTCCATATCCTCATGGAACCAATCCTTCTCGGCATTTGCATGAGAATCCTTGCTATCATTGTCCCCAGAGGCGCCCATCGAGTTGCCATCTGTGGCCGCAATAGCTGTAAAGGACAACAACAAGGTTATTTCTCTTGATAAATCAAATATATAACTACAAGTGGATGTGTATAAATATATATATATATATATGTGCGTGTGTGTGTGTGTGTGTGTGTGTTGTTGTTGTTTGCGAATACGCAAACATAAATCAGCCCCAATATGCTTGTGTAGTGTTTTTCCAATTGGGGTGGTTACACTCACACACACACACACAGATATTTACGCACAAATATATAAATTGGCAAGAGTGTGTGTATAAATATATATATATAGAAAATGCAGCTTCATAAAGCCACACATGCTTAGCTGAGTTATTGTTTTTGTTGCTGCAATTGAACAGTGGGCCAAATGTATCCATAAATTGAAGCTTGGTCAATAAGAATTTAGTTATACCAAAGATTATTAACGATTTATAAATAAGAAATAAACAAATAATTACTTAAAATATGCAGAAAATTATCACATTTATTGGACTAGTTTTAAGCTTCAAAAAAAGGATGCTTAAATAAATGTTTATTAAATTGATTAATGTATTTCTTAATTACAGAATAATTTGTAAAAACATTAAATATAAATAAAGTAATGTCTATTGCAAATGGTAAGCTACTTTTATTAATAATATAATTGGCTGATTTTCAAACGTTTAAGGACCACAATGCAAAGGTGGTGGAACTGACTCGTGACTGAGAAAGAGAACGAGGAAGAGGCTGAGGACTGAGGACAGAACACAAAGCAGCAGCAGCAGCAGCAATTGTAAGAGGTTTTATTGATTTTGCAACCACTTTTGTTGCACACAGATAAACACACATACATCTATACAAGATATAAATGTGTTTATATATTTATATGAAGAATAATAAGAATCTCACCTGCACTTTCCGCCTGATGATGATCACGTGTGGAGAGTGTTCCCGAATTGCCCGATGTGGTTGGCACATGATGGTGCTGATGCTGATGTTGATGCTGATGGGGCAGATGATGGTGCTCGCGATACTGGTAGGCGCGATAGCTGTGATGGGGATTCAATAAATATTGGCGCTTCGGTTTGCGCCAACGGGCCGAGGGATACGTATAGATTTGGCCATGCCGGAAGCCGGGCATTCGCTGTTTGCGTTTCATGAACAGAGCGCAGTGCGTTTGTGCAACGCCCGTCTGGGGGTCGAGGAACGGCATGCGGAGCCGCCTCTCGATGCAGAGGCGCGTGTTGAAGTTCTCGCTGTTCTCCAGTATTTCCTTGTAGGCGGTGTCATTTAGAAAGTTCTGTATCTTTTCAAAGTTCCCAATGTTTACCACAGCAATTTCGGAAGCCATATTGTTAACGTCGCCGTCGGCGTCGTCGTTGGCGTCGTCGGCGTCAGCGTAGCAGCAGCAGCGGCAACAACACGACGCACCCTCGATTAAGAACAGCGTATTTGCAAGTTAATTGAAACGATACGAACGCAACACCAGGTGTATATATCTATTTGATGCAATTGCGCCAAAATATGAATTTTATACACGAGAAACGCACATTTCTTTTTTTTTCCTTCTCGTTTGCTTTCGCAAACAAGTTTTTATGCCACAAAACAAGAGACAACTAAATGCGTTGCAGAGTTGTCGCCAATACGTACAGTTTATGCACGCTAGGTGGCAACGCTTCGAGTAGCGTTAAATATAATCGATTTGGTCACACTGACCGGGGCGTGTTTTTTTATTGTTTGTGTTTGTGTTCTTCTGACTCAATTAATTTCTTGTCGACTTTTTAGTTGTTTCTCGTTTAAATTTAGTGCGAGTAGCAAGATAGCGAATCGAGAATGGGGGCATCGAATCGCAATACACGCGTTGCCCTGGGCATATCGGGCGTCTCATTCCTGCTCTTCGTCATCGCATATGCAACGCCCTTTTGGCTGGTCACCGATGGAAGACTTGAGAATCCGCGCTTCACCAATCTTGGACTGTGGGAGGTGTGCTTCAATCACTTCCAGGACATACATCGATTCTACGACACCGATTTCACCGGCTGCATGTGGGTCTTCGAGGAGGAATACTATATCCTACACGACTTCCTCCTGCCAGGATTCTACATAGCTGTTCAGCTCTTTTCCACGCTTTGCTTTGTGCTGTGCCTCCTGGCGTTGCCGTTGTCGTTATCCTTCTTGCGCACGTCGCGCGACGATGATCGCTATGTGTTCCTGCTGCTGACGATCGGCACCTGCCAGGTGCTCGCCTCCATTTTCGGCTTTATAGCGGTGGTCATCTTTGGGGCCAAGGGAGACTCGCGCGACTGGATGCCTGGCTGGCAGACTAACGATATGGGCTGGTCCTTTGCCCTGGCTGTGGTTGGCGCTTGTATGCTGCTCCCCGGTGGCATACTCTACTTGGTCGAGGCCCGTCGCGAGCGCTATAAGCGCCTCAATGAGATTAGCAATCGTGAGGTGAGCGAATATGGCGATGAATATTATCAGAGCCAGGCGGCGGCTGCAGCAACAGCACCTGGCCCTTCATCCTCAGGCGGTGCATCGGCTCCAGCCGCATTGCCACACGACTACTTTGCCCCAGAGCCGAGTCGCCCGCGTCGGCCACAGCCAGGTCGCAGCCAGCAGCCAACAGCTCCAGCTCCAGGCCAGGGCAGCATCCAAACTGACATATAAAAAAGCCAGAGTCTCGAGAGGATTAACATATATATATACACCACAAGTGGGGCCTTCCTTCGATTAAATATTGCTACATATCCGTCCATATATATATATGTTTATATGTCCAAAACGGTTTTCTTGATGGCCGTCCTTAATTTAAGTCCGAATAAGCTTCGAATATTAATATTAATTGACGAACTTTTAATCATTTCACACATTTTATACAAAACATTCCATAAATGTATTATTTTTGTATTTTGCTACACAATGCGTATTTAAAGTGCATTTCACAATAAATTGAAAAAGTCAATGACAATTTAGAAAAATTCTCGACTCACTTTTTAAGCGCTTTCAATAAGAGTATTTGTGCTAAATACACAAGTAAATTATTTACATAAAAACAAGATTTGAATAATGGGTATTCGATAGACCTAATTTATTGAGTGGGAGATGGGAGTTATGTGCCCAGTCCAGAGTTGTAAGGCTCCTCCTTTTTTAGCCAGCGATCAGCGGTTTCTGCTGCGTCATTCGTCTGTTCGAGCACAAGGAACAGTTCACGTGGTTGTCCCTCGTCGGTGAGCTGCTCGCGCAGAAATTGCAACATTTCCACATCGTTACCCAGCAAGTCGGGTTCGCGCAGTTTGGAGTCCAGGTTGTAGTAGAAGTCGCCAATGCGACGCACTGCAATCCAGTGGCGTCTCTGTAACGGCAGCGTTACAAACCCAAACTTGTAGTCCGAGGGAATGTTGAGAATGAAGCCAACAACGGCGTCCAAATCAATGACAGACGGATCTCTGTGTGGACGTGTTTACAAAATATAGTTGAGATGAGCTGATCACTCCTCCGGAGGAAACACGAGTTGAGTACTCACTTTCGCTTGTCAAACCAAATGGCCTCGCAATTGCGCTTATGCAGGGCTGTCATTATGACATTGATATCATAATTGCCCAATCCGAGCACCGAGCGATGTGGATTTATCCACACATCTGGACTGAGATTGCTGCAAATGTCGTCGAGTTCCGCCTTTGTGTAGGATTGGTCACCTTGAAAGAGATTGTTGAGGGCGTGCAAGGCACATAGTTGCCTCGATTGCTTCTCGTGGTAAACGGATGATGATGTTGGCATCGGTAATTTGGAATTTTCTTTGTTTCAATTAATTTGTACTTTGTTATTGTTGACACTAATTTTGCTCGCATGTGTGATGCACACACACATATACATCAGGAACAATTGTGTAAATACACGTTACGACTTGTGTCATAAAATAAAAAGATTCCTCGTTTGCTTCTCTTTGAGGCAGCTAGAAAAAAATAAAGACAATTGCGAAAGCCAATTGGTACTATTTTCTTTCAATTAACCATATTTTTATTAATAATTAAACTATTCGATATATTTGTTAGAGATGTGCATACCGTTTTGTATGTGGTCGTTTTAGTTGAAAACAACAATCGCTTACATACTGAAGGTATCGCGACTTGGTCACACTGCACTCACCACGAACTGTCACATGATTTTCACCTGACGTTTGCTAGCTTCTGCGAAAAATCTATCGACGAGAATTCCAATTCATTAGGAACAAATTTACATCCCCGTCGAGCAGCGATTAACGAAGCTAGCAAAATGAAAATTTGTGGTCCGAAATGCTCCCTCTGCGGATTGATCATATCCGTTTGGGGCATTGTGCAGCTGGTAAGTATTGTGGACAGTGACTGCTACTGAATCTGGTTGTTTTCTGGGGTCATACGGGACAGTCACAAGACCAAAAAACACTTATAAAATCTATGCAAATGTGTGCGAATCAAATGAATGTTTATATTTGTACTTTTTAGGTGCTCATGGGCTTGTTCTTCTACATACACAGCGTGGCTCTAATCGAGGATTTGCCGCTTGAAGAGAAGTACACTAGTTTAGAGGAATTCTATACGGCTGCCAATAATGCATACACTCAGGTGAGTTTTCATAATTTATACATTGTTTTTGGCAAAATGTGAAAATATCTACATAAATAATTACGTGCACATAAGTATTTAGACACATACAATATATATATATATATATATATATATATATATGAGATTATACGCACCCTCCCATAAATACATATATATAATATATATATAAACATGAGCGTTGTTTGTTATCATTGTTGAAAATTGTGGTTTCCTTGGAACAACCCTGATATAAAATGTACAATTATTAAATATGTGAACCAGTTGAAATGTGAAATCTGAATGCTCACACTAATCAGTGACAAGTCGAAAACTCAAACCATACTCAAATTATTCATTGTTGAATCGTAATATTAATGTATTGATGTATTTCATTTCAGAACGCGTACAACTGCTGGATTGCGGCGTGCATCTATGTGTTGACCTTGTTGCTCTCTGCGCAACAATTCTACATGAATAGCAGAGTGACTGCCAACTAAAAACACCTGTGCTTCAACTTCAACAAAATACACATGATGCAGCTACTGCTTTCTTTTCCTGTGCAGGGGCAAAGTCAAATTCAATTGAGAGAGCATAAAAGTATAGCTTCGGCAATGATCGCTGATTGCGCCGTAACCACAATTAGTATTCAAATGTTTTATTTAAAGTTGAAGTCATTTTGTTTATTTACTGTATAATATCCCCAAAGTTTTGTTGCTAAAGTTTAAATTGAATTAAATATGCTAATATTTAAGTAAAAAAAAAAGTGTATGTATACATAATATGTACGTAATACAATTGTTTTCGTTTGTAATAATTCACATTCCTTTGTTAGTTCAATTATTTCACTGTATCGACCCCTACTCGTTAAATCGAATTAAAAACAGTAAGAGCAACAAATTTATATCAACTGCATTCGCCTCCAGTAACAAACCATCTCAGATTCAATGTATAAATGTATTCCTTGTGTGTGTATAAATGTATTCTGTATTCATGTCAATGTCATTGCATGGAACAGGTTCTATCCATGTATCGTTCCACGCATTACACTACTTCGTGGGTGGTAATTCGTCACCTAAATTTCGTTAAACCTGTTAAAAATCTACGAAATAAATATATATTGAACTAGAATTTTCCGCTGCTTATCAAATAATTTATATACATGTGATTAATATTCAATATTTGATAAACGTATCAAAAGTTCCTGTATTTTTTACAGATATTTATGCGATGTACGGAATAACGTTTCTCTATTGATGTACGACAATATTGGTAAACTGAAAAAAACTGTGATGGAAAATAATAGAGCTTCTGCGAGATCGATTTTAGGTCGCAGCATAAGTAAAAATTCTAGCCATGAAAATCGTCATATGGGCATAGGTCGAAACTTTAAAATTCATAACTTCGTCAAAACTCGATGTATTTTAAAAAGCAAGGGCGTTTACATACATAAATACATACATATGTGCATACATGCATGTCGTGAACTCAGGTCATACATGTTTGTCATACATGCTTGATATACATGTATGTCATACATGCGTGTCATACATGGATGTCATGCATACATACATACATACATTCACCCATACATACAAACATTCATGCGTACATACATGCATGTCGTGAACTTATGTCATACATGCATGACATACATTCATACACACATGAAACATACACACATGCACACACGCATACATACACACATTCATACATACAAACATTAAGATGGGCTTTGTTTGCTGCTGGCTGTGTGATAATGTATCACACGACAAATAATCAGCCAACTTATTTGTACAGTTCCGATCAGAAATAGGAATGAACCCGCATCTTTTTCTTTTTTTCTTTTTCTTTTGTGCTTCCTCCATTTTATCTATCAAAACACTTGTCTTATCTCATCTATGTATCAATTGGAGAACTTGCCTGGGTCTCGTTGGGCCACTTGAATGTGCTGCTCGATTATACTTCAACGTCCAATATTATATACATACTTGATTTAATATAATATAAGCTTGTGTATTAGAGACATACTTTCCGTTCATAATAAATTATTAGGCATTAATAATAAGTACAACACGTATTTAAAATTGGATCTTTCAGGTATTACTAGGCATATTTAAGGACTAATGATTAGAGTCTAGAGTATTTACATGTTTCAATTCGATGCGATAATAGCTGCCAATTTGTTAACATAAGATTATATATGTATATAAAGATATATATATATATATATATATGATGAAGCCAGAAGCCTGTGTGGATTAACAAATGATTGAGCATAATATATATGTATATATGTATATATATAGATATATATATGTAAGTGGATGCTTTTTAAGGGCATACCCCTTAGCACCTGCACATATTTATGTATGTTTTAGTATCTGTTTATCATCTAGACTATCAATTAATATTGCATTTTGTTTGCCAACAAATTCATAACACACGCAGCTTGCTTCAAGTGGCAGCTGAGCTCAGTTGCGTTTGGACGAGTTGATTAAATATTTACAGCAGTGCGTCAGCAAATGCTTCTCGCCGGACGATGGGGAGGAATTGTTATTGTTATTGTTGTTATTGTGATGATGATGCTGCGGCGCACCCAGCTCACGCGTATATATATCCAGACCATACTGACCCTCCTCCGGAAAACTACAAGAGTGAAACAAGATTAAGCAAAATGCGATTTGTGGAGGCATCGCTCGGCCACTCACTTAATGATAAACGTGACAATGTCATCTAGTGTGCTGTGTGTAACATATTTGGCGAGCTTCTTCTCCTCGATTCCATTCTTGTGCAGCGTGGCCATAAAGTCTGTCAACGGTCGCGACATACGGAACTGCAGATCCAAGCTCCGCCCGGCGAATATCAATGGATCCTGCAAGCGGGAGAGAATGAAGAGTTTGAAATGATTAAATTTTGAGCTAACCCACCTGATGTGTTATGGGTATGAGTCCAAACAAACGCGTGGCCTTGGTGGGACCCCATTCACCGCTGGCGCAGTCCGGCAGCGGCACCATTACCGTCTGCAGTTCCTCGCAGCAAATCTAAAAGCAGCTCAAGAGTTAAGACGAATAAAATTGGACTTGAGGTTTTAGGCTCACCTTAAATTTGCAGACGGACTTGAACTTCATGGGCTCGCCCGTGAGATACTCTTGTGGAGTGACCGCATTGGCGAAGATGTCCAGAAGAAAGGCGCCCGAGCAAGGTGCATGGACGCGGAACGCAACAATATTGCCAATCACCGACTGCATGACGAAGCGCTTTAAGGAGACCCCATCGTAGGACAGTTCCTCCTCGCTGTCGTAGAACTTGAGGTTATAGTGGAATATCAGGCAGCTCTGCATATCCGTTGGCATCGCAATGCGCACCGTCGCAGCGCCCGTATCATCCGTAAAGACCACGGCGCCATAGCCCTCATCCGCAAAGTGGAGGCCATAGCGAAAGAATAGCGAGCGCACAAAGGGCAAATTCTCAAATTCACGCAACGTGATCGGACGCTTCAGCAGCTGCCACTCCTCCTGCAGCGGATAGAACTCGTATATGAACTCACGCGGATCGGTGAGAAAGTAATGATCATCATACTCATACCTAGAAATATTTATGGAATTCATTATTTGGGTTACGAGAGATGCTCTCTTCTGGACTTACCGCAGGCTATCGTTCTTGCCGCGTCCCTGTTTGGGCGCCTCCTTGGCATTGACAAGATGGCGTGCACCCCAATTGCACTGGACGAAGCGCCAGGCACCTGCCACGTAAACGGCATTCCAGGAGTTGCGGAAACGTGAGTCCTGGAATTTGACGCCGGGCTGGTAGCCGGCGCTCTTCGAGTAGCCCTTGATGACGACACAGTGGAGACCTGCATAGCTGCACAGGCGCTTGAAGAGAACGTGATAGCTCTCCGTGCCGTATTTGATGCCACGCAGGAGTCCCATGGGCGTGTCGCCGCGCAGATCGTCGTCAAAGTGCATGGCATTCAGATTCTTGACCGTGATCCAGCGGAAAATGGTGCGCGCCTTCTCAATATCGGTGGTACAGCGACCCACTAGCTGTCGCACCAAGTCGGTGAAGGTCTTCTGATCCTCCTGCGCCACCGAGATGGCAATCCGGTCGACATCCTCGAACTCAATGGGATCCGTGTAGATTTGAAACTTGCTGACCGCCGGTGGTGCTGGCACTGGAGCATTCAACGGATACTCAACGGGCACGGCGCCCTCACTGAACTCATCGTCCAGAAAGATGCTCTCGCTCTGCATGTACTCGGAACGACGGGCGCTGATCAATTCCAGCATCTCGCTGGACTGGCGATCCACCAGTGCGGCTGTCTCGTAGCGTTCGTGCTCGAGCATTTTCCGTGTGATGCTCTCCTTCTTCTTGCTGCGCCGCAGCGTCATGTTCTTCTCGAGGTCCTCCTTCTGCTGCTCGTGGCGCAGCGTGAGGACATTTGCCTCGTCCCGATTGCGTCGCGATGTGGCCAGCTCCTTTTCGAACTTGTGCGTAAGCCGCTGCAGTTCGCGCTCCCATTCATCTTGGAACTCGTTCTGTATTTTGCGATCCTCCTCCTCGCGTTTGCGCGCAAACTTCCGATACAGATCGTCCTCCTCCTTGCGATGCTTCATCTCCAGGTGGGCCTGCTCCTCGCGAGCCTGTAGCAAACAGTCAGAAAAAACAATAGATGAAACATAGCAGCAGAAAAGAGAAATCGCTCTGTGTTTTTTTGTAGTTGTATTTAACTTTGTTGCAGTTGCATTTTCGTTGCGGCTTTTGCAATGCTTGGCTTGTTAACTTGGCTAATTATAATGCCACGCTTCAGCTGCGACGCTTGGCAAAATATCTGACATTATTTGCAGTCCAAAACCATCCGCGCTCCTCTGCTCTATCCCACACCCCAGCCACAGACTCATCCTCAGCTGTGGTCACGCATTGCGTGCGCCTCCCGATAAGTGGTACCGCTAGCCTATGGACTTATGGCATCTTTGAGTTGCCCACTGAATTCCCAAGCGGCAGATGCAAAGCCACAAATTATTTGCTAGTGATTTCTGTAAGCTATTAAGATATAACTGCTCAAAATATCGAAATAGAATCGATTTATTCCGACTCGTAATCAATGTATGATAATATCAATGGATTATTTTATATTATTTTTTATTTTATTATTTTAAATCTTATTTTGATTTATTTTTTTAGTGTATGTTAAATTAACTAAACTATTTTAAAAAAAATAGCTTTAACTTAAATATCACCGTTGAATATTTCACAGAAGTGTCTAGAGGCTCCTCGCAATTAGCTAATTCGGTTGTTGCTTGCTTCAAATCGCATAATATTCAATTAGTTTGGCTTTTGTTCATAATTACAGTGGAGTGCAGTTGCATGTTGCATTCCACTTCCTTGGCCATATGTCTGGCAAATAATACGGTATTAAACAAATTAGCTGTGGTCCGCATTAATTAATGCTTCCGCATGGGAACTTCGAAGCATTTAGCGCCAAACACACACGAACACAATATACATTAATAACTCCAACACATAGGCAATAACAATATGCAATTAAAACCAAAATTCAATGTCAAGTTCAAAACAATAAGTTTAAAAACAAAAACCAACAAATATATACATGAAAAGAGTAATAACCAGCAGCAGCAGCAGTAGCAACAATAACAATAAATGGTTCATAGCCCCGTTGACAATGGACACAACAAATTGCGTGAGCGGCTTAGAGCAGCAAAAATTCAAAATTGAGAGCAACAACGGTTAAGGCGCCCACGGTGACTAAAGCAACAACAACAACAACAACAAGAATACAAGCAGCGACCGAAATAAAAGCGCAAAATGAAATCGAAAGTCCAACCAAAAGCGTCGAAATTAATTATTGCGCAAGCTGCTTATACAAAACCAAAAGCCACCAAATTGTACAACGACAAATATGTATGAACAATTTCACATGCATATCAACTGTAAATTTGGCCACAGACGCAGTGCGCAAAAAGCTCGAAGCTAGGCGGCATGAGGAAGTGTTTGCGATAATATAACAACAATTATATGGTGCGCTTAAAAAGCGCGTGCATTGCATAAGGGCAAGTGGAAGAGAAAGACAGACAGACAGACAGAGAGAGAGAGAGAGTGAGAGTAAGAAACACAAAATGAGAGAGCGTAAAAGAGAGTGCAAAAGAATGACGCTGCCAACTGCGCTGCGGCGACCGTGTCGCTGTCAGCTGAATGATGAAGCAAATGCGACGCGTCGCAACGTTGCCGTTACTTTCACTCTGGTGCGCATAATTTGGATTTAGCAAACAGTGCAGCGTCGACGGCGACGTTGACGTTAACGTCGCTATGGTGCAGCCGGAAAAACAAGTGACGGCGACGCACACAGATATCCGTATATGGAAATCTATGCTGCCGAGCACAGACAGACAGACCGACAGACAGATAGTCGCACACTGCTGGCCAAAATATTGAGTGCGCTGCGCTAAACCTGATTCAAATGAACTTGCAGAGTGTTTGTTGCTGTTTTTTTTGTTTTGTTCGATGGTGATTGTGACTGCTTGTTGTTGTTGTTATTATTATTGGTGGGTGTGTGCGAGTGTCTGTAAGTGTGTGCGTGGCAGTTGTAAAACATGCAAAATTTTTAATGATTGCATGCATGCAATTTTTCACATATTTTCTATTAGACGACGAGACGGCGTTTTTTCTTGTTATGTCTGTGTGTGTGTCTATTTTTTTGTGGTTTTTGCGGTGTAGCAACAACAAAGCTATCAAACACCTGTTCGAAATTTGTTAAATTGAGCGTTGCAGTAATATGCGGCTGCCACTACTGCTGTTAGGAGTTGTTGCTGCTGCTGCTGCTCACTCGCGTGTGGCATTCTCGAAAGTGAAAGAAAAACTGTTTGGTGCCACACTACTAGCACACAATCACACACAATCACACACACACACACACATATGCAAAACCAACAAGAAATGAAAAATAACTTGTGCGATTTTAATTTCGTTTTTTGAAATCGGATTTTACGTAAAATGCGATTATAATGCTTTCACCGTCATGCAGATTAGCCAGATTTGCAGCGTCAAGAAATTACAAGTGGCAAGTCATGCGGCGGCGGTCATGAGATCTGCTACAGATACATAAATACACACATATATGCACATAGATATCAAACTGAATGCTGACTGCTGCCTGCACTCGCCGATAAATGGTGCAGATAGCCATAAATTGTAATCGAGATGCCGCATAACTTGACGCTAGTTGCTGCATTTAAATGCACTTTTGCACAAATAAAATGCATTTTAATATTCGATAGAGAAAACAGAAAAGCTAACGGAAAATTGACTATATAATAGCCGGACTCTCCTAGCCACTTCAATATTATATCCGGATAATGGAATTTGCGTCTAACTGTACACTGTTGCAGATGGTTTAATTATATATGTGTATTTAGATATTATCAAAACCTTTAAGCCAGTTCTAATTACTGTATTTTCTAGCTGTGGTCTAACTCAGTTCTTAACTTGGCTATTCTTAGTTGCTCAAGTGGCCCATCAAAACAAAAGACTTGGGCAATAAACTTGACTGCACAAGTGCAAATAGCACACTAGCCTACATAATCATGACTTTGCCTGCCATTGCATTAATTAAATTCCCCCAACTCAACTAGCTACTCGAATCGGATCAACGCAAGGCGGACATAACAAGCGTAGATGTAGACGGAGACGGAGATGGCGATGGAGACGGAGACGAAGAAGGCAAAACGGCGACTGACGGAGCATTGCACAACCGTTTGTTTACAAGACACAACTGGGTAAAGTCTACCACTAGCTGTGCATACCTCAGTGTGTGTAAGCGAGTGTTTGCCAACCCGCTATAAACGACTGTAACAATGATTGCTGGCCAGCAGCAGCAACAGCAGCAGCAACAGCAGCAGCAACAGCAGCAGCAGCAGCGACCGAGCGAGCGAGCAGTTAAATTTCATTAGATGTTCTGCACTAAATAATTTCTTAATTTGCGGCCACTTGTCAGTCAGTTAGAATATAGATGTAAATAAAGAGGGGTGGGAGGGGGGAGAGGACTTGCAGACTTACCAGGTAGAAATCAATTGGCTTCTCGCGCGCCTTATTGTAGGCCTTTTGGATTTCAGTTTGCTTGAGCGCATGCGCAATATGCAAAGCGCTCGCATCGAAGCGTCCATATTTGTAGTTGGAATCGTTTTGGGATGGCGAGCTCACCTCCTCCCGGCCCCCATAGCCATTGGGCGTTGATTGGCGCGAGCCCAAGCCACCTGCAGTGCACACATACACGCACACACACACACATTGATATTATTGTTAGCAAGCGATGGATATAGACAGTTTTGGAGGCATCTGATATACTCACCATCGATCTCGGTGCGGGTGCCGCGTATTTGCTCGTTCACAAATTTGTTGGTCCGCGGCGCATTCAAGGCCTGACGTATGCCCACCGATGTCTGGTCCAGATGGCCGGGTCCGCTCTTTGGTACATGTGAACTGCAATAGACCTGCAATTGAGCCAGCCACAAACAAACACAAATTACAAAAATTACATCAAATCCCACAATACAATAATCAACAAAAAAAAACGAAAGAAAAAAGTTTAGCATGATGAAATGTTGCCTTTGTCGCAAGCTTTGCTTGCAACTCGATTGTAGATTGAAGATTGCGTTGGGGCAGCTGATTTGTACAGATAGATTAGCCAGAAATGTTTATTACGCATATTGTTGGATAATCATTGCGTCAAATCTCCCAGTGGTTGTGCACACGCTTAGAGAAATCTCTATAAAAGGCGTTTTTTTTTCTTTGTTGTAATGATCTGATGAAATGACCTTTTAAAGCAATTGGGATCGCGCCCCAAAATGGACTTCAAACTTTAGAGTTCAGGCATTCAAATTGGGAGCTGAATTCATAAATCAAATGGGATTTAAATTAAATCCGGAAAACAGAGTACTTTTATCCCATAAAAACTATATTTATATATGAAACCAAAATTTGTAATAAAATTTGAGTTTTTCTTTTGATACAGTAACGATGGAAATATTACCCAAAATGGTCTAAGGTCAATTCACCTTTCAAGTACTACAAATCAAATGGATCTTAAACTAAAGCAGGAATATGAATTGGAATATATAATATGTATATATGTAATGTATATAATATGCATAATATGCCCAAAATGGTCGAACGGCAGTTAAAATTTCAAGTGTTTATTGCGGCATCTGGTTTAGGGATTAATTTTGTTAATGCCGGTTTGAATATTATTAATTATTGACTTAAATGGACAAGTCGTAGGTGAGGTAATTTTATAAGTCAATCATTTAATTAATACAGCAAGTATTAAATACATTTTTTATATATGTATATTCTTGCGGATCTTAAAATTTTATGATGTATAAACTGTCAGACGAATGTATGACGAACGTTACGTTTATTGGCCCAGTGCGATTTTCAAGCAACCGCTTCACCTACCCACAGCAGGTGGCCGCCTGTCTATATATATATATATAGCTGTATTCGCATATTCGCACATGTGACAGACCGCAATGACACACATTTGGCTAAGTGCAATAACAAAGTTATTTATTATTATGCATGCACGCTGGTTGTATGCAAAAAGTGGCAGCTGTGCAAATATTTTATGTTGCACGTTGTTGTTGTTGTTGCACGTTTGTCGCCTAAGTCTTTCGTTTTATACACCCCTCACCTCTTTGTCGTCCTGCTTGTGTTGATTGTTGAAATATGTCTTCAGCGTCAGCTTGGTGCCGCAATGTACGCACTTAAAGCAACCGGAATGAAAGAATGTGAAATCCTTGAGCGGCCCCACGCGATCCACCTGATAGACGGTCTCGCTGCAGCGCAGGCAAGTTGACTCGTAGAAATTTGGGCGATACATAGCTGCTGCTGCTGATCTTGTTGCTATTGCTGTATTGCAGTTGCAGTTGCCACTGATTTCCGGTTATCGGTCGGTTTTGTTTTTACTTTTATTTCTAATTTCACTTAACAATTTTTATTCTGTTTCGATTGTCTGTCGTTTTTCTGGTGCAGCACGTTTATCGGGTTCTACTTGTTAATGGCGTCGGCGTCGTCGTCGTCGTTGTGGTCGTGACACTTTCGGTTTGCTATCTTAATTTATTGGCCAGCCAAATTGTGCGCCATGCTCCACATCAGCTGCTGCTGCGGTCTCTGCTGCCAGAAGCTGCCAAAAAATCAAATATAAAATAAGTCAAAAATGCAAAAAAAAAGACTGAATAACAAAAAATAGATTTAAATTTAGTTGGAAAAGTTTAATTACCCCCCTGATTAAAACGCATCATTTAATTTGAATCATAGATACAATTTGCTGATTTGCAATAACTTGCTGTTGATTTATAGTTGGGAGATATATATTTGACTTTGTGAGTTCCAAAATAGCTACTTTAATGACACCATTATAATACCCTAAAGTGTATAAAATGCCAAACAAAATAAATAATATAAAAACAACACATGAAAAAGAATCAACAATAGAGCCGATTTGGAAAAGTCGCTTGTGTGGGCATTTGAATTTCCTTTTAATATGCGAGGGTTAACGCATTCACTGAAATTGGTCATATCAACAGCAACGACAACAATAAGCTAAGACAACTAACTGATCACATCATGTGGCGACCAATACCAAAACTGGCCAAAACAGCTGCCAACAAGCCAAAGCAAAAGCCAAAGTCAAAGTCAAAGCCAAAGTTGCTTTATTTTGAGTTTTGTGTGCAGGCGGCATTTGGCTAAAAACTTTCATTTTTGTTAGCCCCACTGTGAAAATATAATTAATGAATTTTAATCAAATGGAGACACACTGGACAACAGCAGCAGCAGCAGCATCAGCCGAAACACCAGCAGCAGCAGCAACAGCTCGTAAATGTCGTCCCACAAAATCTGGCTGACTAATGTGAAGGGTCTCTGATGACAACGACTGCGACGCTGGCAGCGACGGCATTGCCATTGACCTCGCCACAGCAACTTGCCACAAACGTGCAACAATTGAACTTGTTGCTGTTGTTGTTGTTGCTGTTGTTGCAAACGTGCAACTGCAATATGGCAAAGCGCGCCTGGCACCAGCTGCAGAAGGAGGCCGTCGCCATTGAATTTTATTTTTCTTTCCATTTGATTAATTGCTGCGATTGTTGTTGCTGCTTTTTGCACATTTTCCACAATTAAATCAGAGATGGCAAGCCATAAAACTCACACACACACACACGCACGCACACACACACACACACATGCTTAAAGAGCATGTAATATTAATTGATTGTTGTTGCCGTTGTTGCATTACTGTTTGCACTTGCCGCATTTGGCCAAAATTAAAACTAACGCGGTTTTGTTGCCGAGCATTGCTTTCTTTTCAAGTTTAATGAACGTTAAGCAATTGTCAGAAGGGGGGAGGGGAGCAGCAGTCTGCAGCGGCTAAGGGGGGGGGGAGGAGGCGGGGTGCTTGCACTATTACTGTTGCCTGTTGTCTTTTTATGATTAGCACGATTGCGGCATCAATGAGCCGCATTGAAGGTTGCTGGCCGTGCTGCGGCTGCCGCCGATTGCATGCCACTTGCCTTGTCTTGCCATGCCTCGCATGTTAAATGTAAATGCAGGCAACGTTTTGTAACACCAAATTATTTTGATTGCCTGTAAATTATGTTCGAAGTTCCGCTTTGAGGTTTTGCTCTCGATCAAGCGTTCCAAATGTGAATGCCGCGAATGGAGGAAGCTGAGCGCAGCGATCCGACTATGATTTGCATTTCAATTGTCTTTCCACTTTATTTTTCGGGGTTTCAACAATGCGTCTTGCAGCTATTTTTTGAAAAACGCCCAAAAACTATGAGTCTGGGAAAATGAATTTGATTTCTTTTCGAGTGCTTTAGCCAAGTAATTGAACAATTTTCTTTACAAAATAGCTTTTATTGAATATTTTTCCGTTTTTTCTGTCGAATAAAGAAAAACAGTTTCAAGCAATTGAAAACTTAATTGACTCGCTAGACCCTATTCCCACATATATACATATATATTTTTTGTTAATATTTTTCATAAACCAATTATATACAGGGAAGCAACTTAAAGATGCTAAGATTTGTTCATTATCTCTTGACAAACGTACGTAACAGTTAAGAGCTTGTAATTTACAACTTTGATCAAAGGTTCCCAATAAATAATTGATATTTGATTTGGGCTGCTAAACACATTTTATATTTTTAGATCAGAGTGTTCTAGGCAACGCTTTGCTTGCTTTCACGATTTGTATTTAAATGTTATTTCTAGTTATTCAGCTCAAATTCGCCCTAATACATACAAGCTTGATTGATTTCGAATTATGATTTAAAGTTAGCTTCAAAAAGGTGTTCAACTTATTAACTGACACCTTTCTGCATTCCAAAGAGCTCTCATCACAGCCCAACTAAGTAAATTCTGTCAATGGGCTGTCCATAAAACGATCGATGGGCTCAAGCTGAGTAAATTGATTTGGCGCCGCTGACGGCCCACATAAACAATCAAACGATATTTGTGCGAGCCATGAATGAAACGCCCACAAGAAAGCAAAGCAAAGCGAACAACCAGACGGAGGTGAGGAGTACATATATAAATGCCAGATCTGTGATGCGATCACACAATGCGAGTGATTGAATGGTCTAATTAGACGTTGCTTTTGACATAATTAGCGTGTAATGATAATTGTAATGACAAGATTTTGACTTGGACAACTGCTTACAAATCATAAGTTCGGTCGCTGCGACAAAACGCCCCGTTGCGATATGTTTTGTGTGGCTTACATCATAGTCGCAACTTTTCACCATTGTATCCATGAGCAGCGGAGTGTGACTAAGAAGTGTTTCAGGCGCTCTTCCTATACGTATTCCCTATCGCTATCGCATTGCCTTTTCAAAACACACACAAGGGGGGGAGTGGTGGTTGGAGGTGGGGACTTTAAGTGCTTAGTCGGCGTAGAATTTCGCACATGCCAAGCATAAAAGTTGTCTCATGTGTCACTTGCTTTTCCAGCTGTTTTCCATTTCAATGCATTTGAATAATAGTATGCGGAAAACAAGCTAGCAACAAATTACAAGGGCATTTGGAAATCGACAATATTTTAACTTTTTGACACCAATAACTAAATTAATAGCGATAACAATAATATCTTTTCAAAATCGGAGACTTGGTAAAACAAATTATGATTGCTTGCTTAATTTCTTAGCAAAACATGTATTTTCAATTATTAATTTGCATTTGAAATGTTTATTGTTCATTTTGACAATGATAAATTGAAAACGGAAATTTAGAAAATGTGCCAATTAGAATTTTAAACAAAGTTAACTTACGAAGGTCATCAAAAACCGGATTATTACAGAAGAAAAATGTTCAATGGAAATATATATATATTTAATATTTCAAAAATTACGTAATGCTGATACAAAAAGTTCTCAGACATGAAAATAAACTCATTCGTACGATCAAGAAACACTAAATAGTTGAATGACGAGATTGGAAATGATGGTAATAATTTCTGAATAATTTCAGGCTCGAAGATAGTGCTACAGAAAAGGTATTTCAGGGCATTCAGACAAGACTTGAATAAAGAAAATGAAAGTTGCTGTGTCAAAACAAATTCAAATAGATTAATATAAAAGTGATACATTTGCATAAAGAGCGTCTTCGGTGAATGGTTTATCAATTTAGCTGCGTGACAGCTTTGGTGGCAAGTTCGTTGCTTAAGTCTTTGGTTTGTGCATGAAAAACTCTGTTGTTGGCCAATAACAAAAATACAACAATGACATTTGATATTAATAACAGTAAAAGAAACATTGCAGCAGCGACAACAACGTTAATAAATTGAACAATTTAATGAGCTTGTATTGGCATAATTACCGCTGCTAATCACAATGCAGATATTCAGGAAATGGGAGGAGGGGCAACAGCACAATAACAATAATGGAATAAAACACAGCGTGTTTATATCTATAACTGGTTTGCAGTCATTAGGAATGAAACAATCATACATATTTAGGCAAAATGCAAATGATTGCGTCACTTTCGGCCGCTGCACGGGCAAAGGCAAATGAAGATAAAAACGAAAACAGAAAAAACACATTTAAATTGCGCGCTTATGAAACGAAAATGAATAGCATTAAAAATAAATGGAGAAAAAAAAGATAACGGAATCTTTTGTGGCAAATGAAATGCGCAAATATGAATGTGGAATGTGGAAAGTGGGCGCCCATCTTGTTAATGGCTTCAGCAAATGCAAAACAACTTTGCCTCTTGAGTACCCTTATTTTACTGGTGCTAATTGCAAGTGCGCTAAATCCAAACTGTTAATTGAAACTTATCCCCACAAGGCAGCCCACAATGCGCGAGAACTGTCAAAATTGTCTGTGAGTAACAAAGTAACAAACTAACCAACACTAAAACACAGTGCGCACACAGACAACTTTTATTATTTACGAACAAAACAGACAAAAGGGAAATAAAAACACAAATATGCAGCAGCAGCAGCAATGAGAGCAGGTGCCTTCTAGCTCTACTTCTCTCTCTCTCTCTCTCTCTATCAGTATCTTGCTGCGTCTGTGTACGAATGTGTGTGTGTAGATGCGACGTCAGCGGCGCATGCTTGCAATCTTTCACTTTTTTGTGTGTCTCCGTTGGTGCGCTCTACTTTTTGTAAATTATTTCTCGTCTCTTTGCATTATTTTTATTATTATTATTTTTGCCTTGATTAAACACACGCGATATACATACATATGTACTATGTTTGCAAGTACATGGCTGGAAAGCAAGTTGCATTCAGTTAGATGATTTTTTTTTTGTATACGCTATGCACTTTTAGCGGCCCTTCTTTCATCTTCTTCACCATTTGACATAGTTTGTATTTCAGTATTTCAATTGTTTTTTGTTATTCTTGATTTTGGTTTTGTGTTTGGTTTTTTTTTTGTAGTTCGTGTGTGTGTTGTTTTCTACGCAGCTAAACAACTTTCTTCTTTCTTCTCATGCGTTTTGAGGGGCGCGCGTTGTGCAAAAGTATTTATGATAAATTTCACATACATATTCATACATACACATATGCACACTATACGGCATAAGCATAAGCTGGGTATAGAAACAAAACTCGCCACTAAAAACACTCATACACACACACACATACACACAGTTGAGTGAACAGAAAAGTTTGGCTCTTAACACAACGCAGATTATTTATGTTATATTACATTTTTGACATTTTTGGCATATTTTTTATGAATGCGTGTGTGCATGTGAGCGCATGTGTGTGTGTTTTTGTGCGCAAACAAACAGCACAACACGATAACTAACACAAATGTGAGTTATAAACGGGTATGTAACAAATTTCATTACCAAACACACTCATACATATACACATAACAAGTGCAAGACGAAAGAAAACCGACCGCTGCGCACGCTATTCCATTGACGATCACCGTGAGACTGATTCGAGCTTTGAGACATATGTAAGCACTAAGCCTCTCAGAGAGCTTTGAGTTAAAGCAATTCTGTTAACTAACAGAGAGGGTGCAAACACCTAAAATGAAATAATAATAATCTGACAAATTGCTTAAATGATTTTAACGACAAATTTCAAAAAATATTCCAACGGGAAGCGAAAAAATTTATTTAATTCAAAAACCAACTAATAAGAACGGTCACAATATTTAGTGTTGTAAAAAGCAATTGCACCTGCCATAGCCATAGTCATCATTATCGATAAGAGACCAGCTGACTGCACTTGTCGTCGTGCCGCCACAAATTATCGCCAGATCTAACAAACAACATTTGGACTAAATTGCATTTTTAGTTTCGTTTTTACAGTAGAATGGGAAATTCTTTGGGCTTAATAAGCGACAACGATGACCCATTTGAGTTACCTGATGATGAATTTAGCTACAATGTTATTAATTTTACGGTCAATGCCAGGGACTTGCTACTGCGTCCCTCACATTACTATCCAAGCAGTCTCCCAGTTTGTGAAAAACCAAATGTAGACAAATTTAAGGTAAGCACGAAACTAACAAAGCCCCATTTGATTACAGTGATGATTCAGCCAAAAAAATTTCAGACGACAGATATGTACAAAGAAATTCAAGCGCGCAGCAGTCTGCTTAGCAAGCCAACAGAAAGGCGCTTCAATCTACTGCAAGCGCTGCAGCAGCGAGAAAATGGAATCGCCTCACCTGGCAGCGGTTCCTTCTCCCCAAATCAGCAGCGCTATATCTCAAATATGTATATACCAAATCATAGGTCGATGCGTCTGATGTCGCTGGACGCTAAAGTCTATGTTACCAAGTTCAACAAGAGTGGCAGTAAACTCTTAACAGCTTGCCAAGGTCAATCTTTGTTTAAAACAATCTTACGACACATGTACAGTGGTCACTTGCTATTTATAATTTCCTGAAATTATCTAATGTCTTAATGAACGTTTTATGTGTGTTTAGAATTCGTCGCATATCTTTTGAAAGTCTCGGTTTAAAGAATTATTGTTAACTTATAATATTTTGGTTACTTGCACTTTTTGTTTACGAGTGACCACTGTACTTGAAGTTGTCTTGAATTTAATTAATTCGTAGTTTGTCCTGCAGATGGCTTTGTACGTATATACGATGGCTCAAAGGGCACCTATCATTTGCTGAACCGCATGAATGCACGCGACGTTCAATGGTGCATCATGGACGCTGATTTCAGTCCAAATGGCCAGCACTTCGCCTACTCCACATGGTCGCGCTCAAGTAATTCGAAGTGTATATATTCATTTTCAATATTTAAAATAATGATGCTTTTACAGTTTATATAATGTCAGTTAATGGCTCTGAGGATGACTGTCAGTGGATCGATGTGAGCGAGACATCCAGCAATCGGGCTGGAATTTTCTCGCTACGCTTCTCGCCAACGGGTGATAAGATTATTGGTGGCAGCAGCAATGCCAGCGTCATTGTGGGCGATGTCCAGACGCGCGTCACCCAAATCCTGCGCACACATCGCATTCCCATGACGGACGTGAACGCTGTGTGCTATGTGAACAACAATGATCCGAATGTGATAATCGCTGGCTGTGATGATGGCCTGCTCAAGGTTTACGACTTGCGTACATCCTTCCGCGGCCGTAACCCGTCCAAGTCTGTCCACTCGTTTATTGGACACTTCGATGGTATTACGTACATTGATTCGCGCAACGATGGCTACCACGTCCTCACCAATTCCAAGGACCAAAGCATTAAAATCTGGGATATGCGCCAGCCCAGCAATCTCCGGAACCGCAGCACCGCCCGTCAGCATCAGCTAACGACGACCAATTGGGATTACCGCTGGGATCGTGTGCCTCGTGAATGTAAGCCTAAGTTTACTCATTTTGTTGTGCACTTTAGAAATGTCAAGTGTTTTGTCACAAACACATTAAAGATGGAATGGAACGTACACCATATGTATTTCTTATCTTTCTTATCTCTGATTTGTTTCTATCTTTTTTAATTATAATTTTTATTATTTTTTATTAACAAATATTTTTACTTCCAGTTTACAATCCACGCAAGGCGCTTGATGGTGATAGCAGCATAATGACTTATCGCGGTCATCGCGTGAGTAAAACGCTACAGCGAGCCAAATTCTCACCCATGGAGCAGACTGGACAGCGTTTCATTTACACTGGTTGTGCAACGGGGCGCATTATAAGTGAGTTTCTGTCTCTCAGAATTGTGGCATTCCTTAATCAAACAAATGACATGTTGCAGTTTATGACGTGCTAACGGGTAAAATTCGAGAGGCAATTGAGGGACACAAGCAAGTCATACGCGACTTGGACTGGCATCCAGTGCGCTCTGAAATTGTATCCAGTTCGGTAAGAGGCACAATAAGCAGCTGCTTCTATTTGGCATGATGAACTGATTAATATATATTTTTCATTTTTAGTGGGATTCGCATGTGCATCTGAACAACTATAATCGGAATTTTGCCACAGAGACGCAGAAGCGTCGCAGAAGCCACACGCAGGACAACAAACCGTTGAGACGCTCGCGTCGACTGGCCAATCGGACTGTGACACCAGATTAGAGTTTATTTATATTGTATATGGTATAGCGTTGCCGTTTGATATTGCTTATTGTATATAGATTACGTTAATCTTAACTTTTAAATTTACATATACAATAATATCCAGTTTGTAAGGCTATGCAGAGTAATCCATATACTAAGTGACACGATATCCACCAACGCTATAAACCAAAACAATAATTGAAGCATACATCAGTCCCTCTTGGTTCTCTGAACACGACTGAAGGCATATGGCACAGAAAAGAGCTGTGGCATCAGCTCCTAAGATCAAGAATCCATCAAGAATTAACATCAACAATCCGAAAACAAAGCAAAAAAACACACATAAATCAAATCAACTTTATGTCTACGCAGATTGTATATATATTTAGCTGGTTCTTTTTAGTATGTGTTATTGTTACACATTAAAATGGAAACTATGTACAAAACTAATATAAACTCTACGTTTAAGAAACCAGTTGAATTAAAATTGTTTGCTTTAAACATTTGAATTTCTTATTGTTTTTTTTTTTGATTCCCTAAATTCCCGTAAAGGCTTTGATTTTTTTTATTTTTTTGATATCCTTGGTGTTAAGTCTCCGATATCTGGTTTGGTAGGAGCGCCGCGTGTATTTGGATTGTGTACCTTCCCAAAGTTCAGTAATACGCTGCGCGTCTCCCTTCGTCTCCACAATATTCAGTTTAATGTTATCGTCAAACGTATATCCAATTATCTGAGCCAGCGATGAGTTCTTGTAGGCCTTCATGTTTAGTATGTGGAATTTTTCTGCGCAAAATGAAGAGATTTTAAATTCATTGAATGAGTCATGTTTCTCAATTAGTTCATCCATTGTTAGGAATTTGTGTGCTTCTGCGTCCGCTTCTGATGCTGAATCGTTTTCATCGCCGGAGCACACAATATCAGCATTGTTCGCACTTACTTCGCACTTGTGCTCCTTAGACTTCTTCTTTTTCTTCTCTTTTGCGATCAGCTGATCGGATTGTTCTCCCTTTGCTGTGTGTTGATCCTCTTCCTCCACATCATTTAATGACTGTTCAACGGTTTTCTTCGATTTCCTTTTCGTTTTGGTCGCAGTTTTCTCTTTTTGTTCTGGTTCTGCTGTTGGCTCTTCATTGTCTCCCGTTTTACTCTTTTTATTTTTCTTTTTAGGCGACTCAGTCTCTACTGCCGTTTCAGGTACTGTTTCCTCAATTCTCTTTGATTTTTTCTTCTTTTTTGGCTCAGCATTCGTCGGGTTTGGTGTCGCTATCAGATCCTCTGCCTTCTCTTGTTTGTCCTTCTTTTTCTTGCGCTTGGGAGGATTGCTTTCCTCGGATTCGATAGCTGCATTCACTGTCTCCGCCTCATCTTCTTCCGCTGCACGCTTTGTTTTCTTATTCTTTGCTTTTCTTGCAACTGTTTCTACAGGCAGCTCGCTTTCCGCCTGTTCCTCCTCCTGTTTTTTGTTCTTCTTTTTCTTCTTCTTTTTAGCTGGCTCATCCTCTTTGTTTCCGCTTGCAGTCACAGCTTCCGTTTGATCTTCAGCTTCATTTAACAAGGGATTCGTTTCAGCTGCACCATTTGAGAGCCTATTTTTCATAGCCTCCATTTTCTGCTTGAAGTAATCATTCACGGAGAGACCAGTGGCCACTGTCTGAACTCCGGCAAAGTTTGGGTTCACCGGTTTCTCTTCTTCTTCGGGCAGTTCTGCTGGGATAACTTCAACGGATGCTGCGTTTTCCTCGCTGGCTTTCTTACCGAATATGTTGGCGAGATCCTTTTCGCTGTATTGCGACAAATCCTTGCCACGCGTAAACTTTTTGTAGTGCACACGTGCTTTGCTGTACTTGGACTTCTCTTCCAGCGATACCCCGCTGATCTTTTCCTTAAGCGTTGTTGGCTTGACCTCCTCATCGGCAGCTGCTGACTTAAATCCAAATCCCATGGGTCGCGTTTCCTCTTCGGATGCGGATGCATCGTCATTGCCTGGATCTGCATGCTCACCATTGGTGTCGCCTTCATTGAGCGCTTTCAGCAGCCCGTTGAAGCCCTCCTCGTGTTCGGTCCATTGATCATCGCGCATTTCGTAGCCCAATCCTTCGGCGTCGTTCTTGAAACGCACACGCACAAATTCCTGTGAGCCATCCTCTTTGGCGCCCAGGCCGCGGCCCTTGGACCAGCCCATCTTCTCGAGCATTTTTGTGCCAAAACGCGTGTCATCTGCAAATTAAATGCCCACATAAATAGAAAAAGTTGTTTAATTTCTCTTATTCCTCTTTACACACCTTCGTAGAGCGCCTTGCCGCGCGGACACAAATTATAGCGTTTGCGACGACGCGGTTCTGCGAGCATTGCCATTTTTCGTGTAAAATGCTGTAGTCGCCACGGCTTATGCGTTTAGTTTTAAGTTAATGAACATATATATATACTAATAAATAAAACAATTATTTTTCTGCTTACACTCAAAAGCTGAGAATGCTAAACACGTGTAGAATGCCTAAAAATGGAAGGGAGAAGAAAACAGCTGTTAGCTGAAGCACGAATGAGTACACGACATTTGTATATCGGCTGCATCGTGTGTGAGCCATTTGCTTGATGTAAAAGAATAGCAGACATTGTGTTTATTTATTGTTCTTTTAGTAGTTTTTATTTTAAAATGGCAATTTAATTGATTAAAGTTCATTAATAATTGCGAATAATGAGATTGATTCTGTAACGTATGATTTACGGCTGCCGTAACGTGTGTGGGCCCAAAATGAATTGTGCTTGATGAGTAGCCACCGAGACACAGCTGCTGCAGCGGCAATTCTCTTTTGTTTATTTACAAAGTATTTATGCAGAATTAAGGCGTTATTAATTGGAGGAAAAAATGGATATAAGCGCTGAAGTGGCAGACATTGTAGCACAAGCGCCGGAATGGAATTTCGCTGGAGATTGTGCGCTGCTGGACCTGATGAAACGCATCTCTGAGGTGGGGTGTGAAATTTGCATGATAATTGAGCAATTTTCACCATTACTCATAATGTGTTTTTTTTTTCATTAGAATCTGCACGAATGCGCCGAGCACACCAGCCACAAATTAAAAGAATTCGAAACGAATGTGAGACGCGTCGATATTGCGTTAGATAATGCAACCAACAGTCTCCGCTCGCTGCAATTTGGCCAGCAGTTCGTCGAGTATCGCGTGGAAGAGGTGGACGACGATGATTTTGCCATGCCCGAGGAACAGAACAAGAAGGTATGAAGAAAGATCAAAAAAGTTGAAACTGCATATCTCATAATACAGAGAATTTCAGCCAGAGCTGCCGGTGAAGAGTTCCCAGGAAATGGCCACAGAATTTCTGCAAAACAATTTAAGAATGTTTAGAAAAAACTTTGAGCCAGTGACCATTGAATTACCTGACTCGGATGACGAAGATGATGGTGATGTGAATACCACGTATGTATTGCATTTGTGATTTGCGAATTCTTTTCAAGTTCGGCCTACTTTCAGCACTGTTTTTCGCGCTAAGAATCCCTACGATGGCATACCTTTACCCTACATAATTGGCTCAAAGCAGTGGCAGGAGCATAAGTATGCCGGACTCTATGACAGCGCCGAGAACAGCGAGGATGAGCAGCCCGAGCAGTTCTCCTCGAGCTCTTCGGATGAGATGGAAACGGCTGCGGCTGCAGCTACGGCTGCTGTCGCTCCAAAGCCCACGCCTAGAAGTCAGCCAGTGGAAACGCAGCAATCGGATTCCTCCTCGTTGGCCTCACTGCCCCAAGAGCCAATTTCAAGGCCTGCAGCACTGCCTGTTGTGGCACCAGCCGCTCGCAGCCAGGCGCAACCGCGTCCAATTATCAGCAGTCAAAGGAATCCACACGAGAGTGATCTATTTCAGGCGATGCGTGCCTCACCACCCAGCGATGATCCACCCTCCACCTCCTCTTCACTGAACTCATCGCCAGCCATATCGCACAGGCATCTAGCGGCGCATGGCTTACCCCATGTGGATCACTCGCTCAGCTCGAGCAGCAGCAGCGCCAGCAAACCACTTCCTGTGGGCAGACAAACGCCACCAAAACTATTTGATGAACCAATAACAGTATCAGCTCCGATTGAAGTGCCTATTAGCCAGGAGAGTGAAATAAAACCCGTCGCTGCAACCAGTCATATTAAACGGAAGCCTGTAAATCTCTTCAATGATGATGAATTCGATTCGTTTATGTCTGAAATTGTGGACAAGGTAAAATCCAAGTCAGCGAACAGCCCAGCGACACCAGCCGCTGTTGTCCAAGCGAAGGAACCACCTAAAGTAAAACCCACCCCAGTGCAAGTCAAACCCATCGCACCTGCTCAGCAGGCACCAAAGGAGACGCCATCGCGTAATCGTAATCTCTTCGATGATAGTCCACCGCTGACACCCACCCCAAGCGAACAGCCAAAAATTGCAGCAATGCCTGCTAAAAAGTTGCCCACCTCGCTTTTCGATGACAATCTGGATGATGATGTGGATGACTTCCTCAATGCCTTTACAGCGAAGCCAAAGCCACAGCAACAAAAGCCTAAAATCTCCCTATTTGAGGATGATGATGATGATTTGGATATCGTTGATATATTTGCCAAGAAGTTGCCGACAAATCCACTGGGCAGCAAATTGGTTGCAAAGACTTCGCTTTTCGATGATGACGATGAGGATAATGCCAATGATATTTTCAGTTCGACCTCAAAGCCTATCACACAGCTGAAGCAGGAGCGGGAACAGACACAGCCACAGGCAGTTGTTGAGCCACCAAATATTCAGCGAAAAAGTCTCTTCGATGATATTGGCGATGATGATTTGTTTGGCACTCCCAGGTCAAACAAGCAGCTATTCGCAGGCGCTGTTCAAGAGGAGCAGGAAAAAGAGAATAAGCTTAGCCAGCAGGAGCAACCAGTAGACATTTCAGACAGACCAAAGAAGGGCGTAATAAAAACAGCTGCGCTCGAGGAACAAAATGTTAAGGATCTGCCCAAATCTTTGGATTCAGAGGAGCAAGTTGCAAAATATGTGCTTGGACCGGGAGTAAAAGTAGCAGATTTGAAGACACCCAATTTAAAGTCAACAGGAAATCTATTTAGTGATGATTTCAGCGATGAGGAAGCCGTTCAAGGATTCCCTAGAGATCAACCCAAACAACTTGCGACTGCAAAGGATTTGCCTGATCCAACAAAGGAGATCAAAGTAGATGACTTGAGGATACCAAAACCAAATCTATTTAGTGACGATTTCAGTGATGAGGAGGCCATCATAGGATTACCTAGAGATCAGCCCAAAAAGCTTGAAATACCTAAGGATTTGCCTGATCCAACAAAGGAGATCAAAGTGGCTGACTTGAAGACACCAAAAGCAGATCTATTTAGTGACGATTTCAGCGATGAGGAAGCCATCATAGGATTACCTAGAGATCAGCCCAAAAAGCTTGAGATACCTAAGGATTTGCCTGATCCAACAAAGGAGATCAAAGTGGCTGACTTAAAGACACCAAAAGCAGATCTATTTAGTGATGATTTCAGCGATGAGGAAGCAGATGAAGCCAAAGCAACAAATGGAGTTACAAAACCAACAGCCAATTTATCTGAGATTAAAGCAACTGAAAAGGAGGAGAAGGTCCAACTACCTGCTCAGTTGGAGCCAACGAACAAAAAGGAAATTGAGGTTTCACAGGATGCAGCAGAGGAAGTGGAGCAGCAGCATGAGAGGGTTCTAAAAATGGATGATTTATTCGAGAATCGAAAGCACAGTTCAGCAGTAGAGGAACATGATGAGGATCCCATTATCAGTCTGGTGGCAGATGTCAGCAATAATAAATCGAAAACAGAAAGCGGAACTCCACAGACACCACCAGCCGAGGACATTGCAGCCGCACAGCAAATCATGCAGAACTATTCGAGCCTTTTCTCGGATGAGCCACCAGATGATAGCGAGTTCTTTCAGTCCCTGGGCACCAGCAGCCTGAGCAGTTTGAGCGTCTCAAAAATGTTTGATAGCGCTCAGGATTTCTTCGAGCCCAATTTGCCAGACTTGCCGCAAAGTGCAGCAAAGGCAACGGCGGCAGCTGTGACGTCGTTGGAGCAATCCAACAATGATTATGGTGGCATGCATCTATTTAGCGATGTGCCGCCAGAGGATGATCATGATCAGGATGAGGGAGTAGCAGCCGCTGCGGCTACTGTCACTGTGGAGTCTGTTGGCGCATCCACAAAGCGCATACACACCATCTTCTATGATGACTTCAGTGAGACGGCTCGCGCAGGCGCCAGCCAGCAGATATTTGATGAGCCACCACCCATCGATGTTGTGGATAAGAGTGCAGCTGAGCCGCCCAAGCTTACGTCGCCCATTAAAAAACTGCAAATGCCCAACATAAATATCAATGTCAAAGCGCTGCTGCCTGGCGGAGGCGCATTACCAAAGCTTGCCAAGAAGCAATCGGATACTCCAGCACCTGCAACAGACCCAGCCCCAGCTCAGCAAGCTCCCAAGTCCACCACCGGCGAGACGGATAGCATTCTGCAGTGTATTAGCAAAAGCCGCGTGCGTGGTCCAGCTCATCGGCGTCCGTCGACGCGACGGGCGCGACAGGAGAACTATGCCAAGACCCTGTTAAAGGAGCAACCGGATGACGCAGCTCCAAAAGCTGTAGCAGCAGTCACTTCCAGCATTCCACGCAAGATAGCACAGCTGCCCAGCCTTGAGAGTGATGATAACGATGGAGTTGCTGCAGCTGCTGCCTTGGTTAAGCCGCTCCAGCAAGCAGCTGCTTCTGCCAAAGAAACTCAGCCAATACAAAGCTCAGCCAAGTCCTCATCATTTCTTGACAGCGATCCGGATGATGATGCACTCTTTGGCAAAGCAGTGGAGAGAAAATCGGCTGCAGTGTCTTCAGTTTTGCCAGCAGCTGCTCCAACTCGACTGCCCACACAGCTACCAGAGGTAGCAAAGAAGAAAAAAACTAGCAGCTCCCTCATGAGCCCAGCTGCTGCTGCTATACCAAAGGATGACTTCAAGGTGCCTTCATTTCTGGACAGCGATGAGTATGATCAAAGGAGTTACGGCTTTGGACCACCGAGTGGATCACAGCCGCCATTAGTGTCCACAACAAGAACCAATACTGGGCCACCCAAATCGTATGTCTCATTTTTGGATAACAACGCTGACGATGACAATTTCTTGCCAGCAAAGTCATCAGCAGTGCAGCCACAGATCAAGAAAGACAAATTGGCGTCTCCGTTTTTTAATAGCGATGATGATGATGATGATGATGATGATGCGCTCTTTAAGCCAGCACAAAAAGCGAAAGCAGTTTCTAATTTGCCAGCCAAGAAACCTCTAGAAAAGGAAATCAAATCCACAGCTCCGCCTATTTCTTTAGCTGCTGAGCTGCTGACCAAGTCCAAGCCCAGCAGCAGCAAATTGTTTGACGACAGCGATGATGATGATGATGACCTATTTGGCAGCGCTGCTCTACCCGTAACTAAAACCAAACTTAAGCAAGCTACGACTCCTGCAACTGTTCCTGCTCCTGCTGCAGCTGCTACCACAAGCCAAACTTCTGTCTTTCGCAGCAACAGCAGCAGCGACGAGGAGAAGCCGCACAAATCCTCCAGCAACAAGTCAAAGCTGCCCGCTGCTAAACCAAGCAAAAGCCTCTTCAGCGATGATGACGATGACGATGATCTGTTTGGTGGTGGAGCAGCTGCCGTTAAGCGCGCTGCCGTTGTCAGTCAGGCCAAGATCGTTAAATCGACGCCACGCAACGTGGCCAAAAAGGTGATACCGACCACGTCGTTGCCGGCAAGTGCAGGGAATGCATCCGATAATCCGCTGGCTGATCTGTTGGATCCGTGAAATATTTGAATAGAATGCAAAAAGTATGAATGTATTTACAGTTATCGATTTGTTTTGCAATTACTTTTGTAATTAGAAAAGTCAAGCGATAATTGCTCAAGTAATTAAAAGTTATAGCAAATGTATTTGCAAGTGTTTTATTAATTACAATTGTAATTGTAATAATTATTTAAGATAATTAATTACTTTACAGTTCAGTAAAATGAAAATTGTTGCCTGCCCATTGGTAATTACTAAAGTAATTACAAATTTCAGGCGGTAAGTAATTAACAATTTCAGACAGTAATTACTTAATTTAACAATTAAATAATAATAATATATGCTGGTAATATTGATTTGAATCGTTAACTAAATCGTTGTCGTTGTTGTCGGGTAGTTCGTAGGCGATATCTAGAATTTGTAACATCTATATAACATCTAGGAGCTAATTCTACAAGCTGTGCGGCTTCCTCAATTTGTAACTTTACGAACTGAAACTGAGTTAGTTTTGTGGCTCTTTGGTCGTTATTCCGAGGAATGTCAGTGTGGTAGTCGAGCGTTCTACAGCTAATGAGTATATGAATACATATGTATATATATATATATATGTGTACTATATATAGAGTTATGACTGGGAGCTTAGTCTAAAGTCGGAGCGTATGATCCACTCTACAGTGCCACGTCGCGGTATTTGCGATAGTCATCGGACTCATTGCCCAGCGAGAGCTTACTGTTGGCTGTGATGTAGGGATTGGCATAGTTGGCGTATCCAAATCCGCCGTAGTACTGCAACTGCTGATGGGAGCCGCGTCGCTGCAGCGGTTGCGCCAGCACCGTGCAACCACCCTGGGAACTGCAGGTGGAGGGGCGACGATAGAGATTCGCAATAGTCGCCGCCGCCTGCTGATGCTGGAGGGGATTGTTGAGGAGCATGGCGAGATAGTATTGCTGCTGCTGTGTATAATTTTGCAGCAGATTGTTGCCATAGGCAGCCAGGTCATTCTGCACCTTATTGACCCCATCCAGATTCTCCAGTGAGATGCAGTTGCGCGAGAGTTTCTGCGGCGACGCCTGCTTGGGTCCACGTAGCGCCTGCTGCTGATGCTGCTGTTGATAGTGACGCAGCTGGGCGGGTGGTGGAGTTAGCTGCTTGGGCTCAATGGAGCAGTAGATGGGATCGTTGCTGGTGCTGCCGATTAGCGATGGCGGCGACGGCCTATGCGAGTCCTGCAGATTGTTCTTCAGATCATCGATGGTGATGTTGAAATACTTGGCATTCTTGTCCTCCGTGTCCAACACATGCCTGGGATTATACATGCCCGGCAGCGTGCAGCGCAGATCCATCAGTGACTGGGCGCGATGACCACTCGACCGCTGACCCGGAGCAACTGAGCTGAACTGTTGCGCCAGTGCCGGAGCAAACATGCTGGCATTGAACTCATTCTGTGAGCCAAACAACTGGCCGCTCGCATTATTGAGTCCGTTGCCCATGGGCATCTTTGTCTCGTCGCACAACTGATAGCCGGCATTCTCGAAGCCATTTAGCCGCTGGCTGGAGCGACGGGAATCTGCTTTCGTCATTGGCACACTGGGGGCGGGCGTTTGCAGCGAGAGTCGCGTGGCCAATCCCTGCAGTTGATTAAGCACCTGCCTCTCGCGACGCCACTTGATGCCCGTGGGTATGACACAGATCAACGCCATGCAGTTAATAATCAGTCGTATCAAGTAGGATGTCAGCTCCGTCAATCCATGCACCGATTGCAGACCCTTCAAAGACCATAAAGATTAGAGAAAGCATTAACCCGAAGCTGCGTGAGTACTTACCCAGTGCTGTGTGGTCATGAGCATTACGAGCACCAGTTCTGGTATGGACAGCAGTCCTATAACAGCCGACCAGGCAAACAGTGGCCAGCACAGACCACTGACCAGGCCATGGATTAAGATGGTGCTGGCCACAAACATCACAAAGTAGAGAGTGCACAGCGTATAGGCAGCAAAGGGCAGCTCTCCGCGCGCCTCCAGCAACCAAGACACCTCACACGAGAAAGCGCCCAAATACACTATCTATGTGCACCAAAAGAAAATCAAAAGACATTAATCATGAATCATTAAACATTAATCATTGATGAGATATCTTAATAAGCACTAGAAGTCAACTCAGAAGAAGAAGAAATTTATTTTGAGCAAATACTGTTTCAAAAACAACTTTATCTTATGGTGATGATGAAGTTAAACTGGTTCCATCACAAAGTTGAAAATATGAATAATTCTCTCTAGATTGTTATTTAAGTCATATATATCTATATATATATATATATATATACATATGTTCATTCTTGTCTTGTTGTTATTTAAGTCAGCTGGCAATGGAACTTTTAAGTAAACATAAAAGTTGTCTTAGCAAGAACTCAACTTTGAAGTGAGCCATGGGAGATATAGATGAGATATATTAGTCCAACTAATAATAGTTAATAACACTGATTAAGAATGTTGGCTTATATAATTTGTGCTGTCGCAAATGGCAACTTTGCAGTGTCAATTAACTCAAGCCTCAAACAGCCCATAGAAAGCGAAAGCAGAAATCAAACAAAATGAAAATCGAAACTGAAATTGTTGTTGCTGCAACCTGCTGTTGAAGATGCAGCTGGAAGTGGAGCTAATGTTGATGTTGTTGAAGTTGGAGCAGAAGCTGTGTTCAAAAGCGGAGACACTTTAGCTCCGCCATCATCGATCAATCAATTAATGAGCGCTTGTTGCTGCTGCTGCTGCTGCCTGCTGCTTCGTGTGGCAGACAGTCTGACAAGAGCAAAAGCAACACATCAAGTTGAAATTTTTATGTTTCTGTGCAAAACGATTTCATTTCATTTTCACCGGGGTGTTATCATAACGGTACACACAACAGCAGAATTATAATGATGGGGTATATATATATATATATTTATGTGTGAATCACGATATGGGTTTACATACATACCAGCAAGAGGCCCGCCGCCACACAGCAAATAATGAATAGATTCGCCTTTATGAAGCGCTCCATGATGCGTTCGTTCCAAAAGTTTTGTATGCTGTTCCCGTTCCCGTTGCCCGTTGGCCGTTTCGGCTGCTTCTTGAACGAGGACGCTGAATGCGTTTCACTGGCCTTCTGATAATTCATTATTGCGATGTTGTTGGTGTTGTTGTTGTTGTTGTTGGTGGTGTTTTGAACGAAAAGAAAATAAGCGTTAAAGCTGCCGTTTGGTTGGAGTTTTTTTTTGTTTTTGGCCAGCCTCGGCCTTGGCTTGCAGCTGGAGCGGGTAAGTGGTGCGAGGCGATGACAAGCTAGTTCTAGTTCTAGTTCTAGTTAGTTCTGTGATGCTTCAGATGCTTCAATGTTTCAATGAATTTCGAGGCGCTCGAATGCGAAAGCGTTAAGCGGCCTAATTGATTCTTGTCATGGTTTGGTTTGCTTTATTTGCCGTTGCCCCTGAAATGGAAATGAAGATGCTATAGCTAAGCCGATGAGTGTGAGTGTGAGTGTGAATGTGAATGTGAGTGTGAATGTGAACGTCAGAATGTGTGTTAAAATGTCTGAGAGTGTAAGTGTGTGAGTGTGTAAGTCTGGGTGCCTAAAAGCCATCTTAACAAAAGACTTGGGCAAAGAACTAGTTTCGCGGCCAGCTAACGGTATGTGCTGAGAGACAGAGAGGCAGTGGCAGTGGCAGAGGCAGAGATTGTGCTATTGACCAGCTGCGGGAGAGAGATTTTCACTTTTCGATCACACTTATCACTCGATTCGAATATATTCTTGTTTCGGCCAATGCTTTTTTTCAAATTTATACAAATAACATTTTATGCATTTATTATTATATTAACAAATGTAGCCAATACCAACACTTTATAGTAAATTTTAATAAAAAATAAATCTATTTATGATATATTTTATTTTACAGTTTATAATAGCATTAGATGATAGCTTGAACTAATTAGGTTATCGAAAAATCTAGACCCAAATTCGAAATACAGTAAATTGAAATATTTCCAAAAAATATGCAAATGACATTACAAATACTTAATACCTTAACAATGATAAATTGTTAAATTGTGTCATTTATCTCGGTGGCAGCTAGCTAGTTCGTTGCCTAAGTCTTTTGTTCTGCCTCCGCTTGCAACCAACTAACCAGCTTCTGCTCGTAAGCAAACAATTTGCTACTTATATCACCAAGTCGTGTGCGAAAGGTAAATAATTTCATCAATTATAGCCAAGCGCTAAGCGCTCAGACAGACACACACACACACGAACACACACAGAGACACACACAGAGACACACACAGACACACACAGAGACTTAAGCAGTCAATCATATAAGCGAACGCCAACGTCAGTTAGCCAACGTTAGTCAGTCGTTTGGTAATCTTTGTATAATAGTGAAGCGAGTGCGTCTCTTCATCAGAACTGGAGCCTCAGTCAATGCCATCGACAGGTGCGCCCGCCATAAGCGATCTTCATCATTATCATCAACATGAGCTTGAAGGTGCGTGCTCCCCGCGTGGGCGACTCCAGTTGGGTGCGTTCTGCCATTGCCATAAGACGTAAGCCAAAAGCCATAATGTTATTGGCCGGATATGCGCACGCCTAAATGTGGCCAGGTCACCGCCCCTATGCCCCATTGAGATTCCGCTGGCGTTGTATGCCGCTTTTTCAATTTTCCTGTGCCACAGCTTTCTTTGGCCAAGCCAGTGAATTGCAATCGTTTCTCATTTGTGCACCGCACCGCCTCCCCCCTCCCGTTAATTGTGGCTGCTCTATGCAAATATTGCGAGCAAATCGCCACTTGGCCGGTTTTTATAGATTTTGGCAGCCGTTGAAACGGGTTTAAACGGCGAGTTACTCGCAATATGTCTATTATTAGCAGCAGATCTCAAGTTGTTATCTTTGTTAGCTTTGCGCATTACTTGCTAATGTGTTAAGTGAACAACATCGAAGCACAAATCGAACATTAAATGGATGCCATTATCCCGTTAAAATACCCTAAAAATTAATTGCTTGCAATTTGTTGCAATGGTAAGTCGTTAATTTGGTAAAGTTAGCAATAAAAAATACTTTTAATAAATATTTAATATTTATAAAATGCTGCACTTTGAATTCAATTATCCATTTACTTAAATAATAAATAAATAATAAAATAAATAAGTGAATATTTCATAAAATATTTGTTAAATGCTGAATAATCAATAATTAATTTATTGTTGTTTGTTGACTGTTGACATTCATTGAGATTCCACTGACTAGAATATCGAAGTCATCGCTATGTTTAAATTAATAGATCATAGCTATAGGTTCTAGGCATACCATATGACAATAACATTAAATATTGTACACAAATGTTATAAAATGAAATTGTTCTCTTAAAAATATCAAATAGACTTAGTATTTAACAGAGATGAATTTTATTTATTTATTAGTTAGATGAAAGCATCCATAAGCTAAATGTGAAATTGAATTCTTCGTGATGCATCAGGAATTATAAATATCATATGAAGATATAGTCAGCAATTGAATGCATATAATAATGGTATAATGCTTATCATTTATGGCGCTTTAATTGATCGATCATTTGTACTTATATGACAGCTATATTAAGTAAATATCCGGTTCGGCATATGCAATATATATCTATATATATCTATATATAATTGTTGGCACATTCTGGTCAATTGTTTGTGGATTAGAAAGCTTTTCAAAAAAACATGCCCAACATTGCCATCCAGTCGTAATGACCCCTTTGCAACTGACTGAGTATGTAAGCTATAATATAACTCCAAATCGCGCCCTTGACTGCCACGCCTTTGCTGCGGCTTTCAGCAGCTTAAGTTTTATGTGTATTATGTTTACGAGGTATATCTGTAACACCAGTCGTCGTTGGATGTGGATTACAAAATTATGTAGATTCCGCTTAATTTGCTGTGAAAAACCGGGCTCAACATATTTCGAAACAACAACAATTTGCATTGTATTTTATTCGACATCTCTGTCTCTGTCTCTGTCTGAGTCTCAGTCACTGTCTCTCTCTCTGTCGCGCTGCGCTGCGCTTGTGTTTATGGAATTAACCATTTAATTTTATTATTATTATGTATGACGGGCGTGGAGATTGTTATACACATGTGTATAAATGTTAAAAGTTGCAGTTGCATGAGACACTGGCGACGGAGAGTTCAATAGCACTCACAATAACAAATAAATAAAGCATTCATAATGCTACAAATAACAACAACAATAACAATAACAATAAGAAATGGCATGATCGGTGCATATGCATGAATAAGCAACAATGCAATGCAAGCAGATGTTTAACCATTATGCAAATCTTAATGGCCAACATGTCGAAAGCATAGAAAGGAAAAGGAATTCAATTGTGAGTGCGTTGCCGTTAAAATGCGTTTCAAATGCAACAAATATTTGAGTGTGTGCGTGTGTGTGTGTGTGTGTGTGTGTGTGTGTGTGTGTGTGTGCGTGTGTGATGAGTATTGTTAATTTCGATTTAATGTTGTATGAATTTAGTTCGCTTTTTGATGGGCTTACCTTTCACTTTAGTGCAACGCGATGTTAGCATTAATCCGCCGTAAGTTACAGCCGCTAAAGAAATACAAATATGAGGGAGAAACAGAAACTCGAATTGTAGAAATTATCGCTGAAGCAAGAAATGATTTCACATGCGCCACAGGTCTCAGCCTCAGATCCACTCCCATCAGCAACGCTGCGGGTACAACTACGCAAAAAGCAACAACAACGACAACAAAAACAACAAAAAAAACAGCGACACAAAAAATTGTTCAGCGTTGAGTCATGCAGATGGGAGAAGTTGTCGTCGTCGTCGCCGCTATTGCTATTGCTGTTGTTGTTGTTGCCGCTGCTGTTGCCAAATGCAAATGCGTGCTGGCAAAAAACCCGCCATCAATATGTGACATATGTGTGCCAGGAAATTGGCAGCGGAAAAGCGCTGCAGTTGCAGCTGCAGCTGCAGATAAAAACAAACAAAGAACAAAATCGCGCACTTGCTTCGACACTTTTGCTGTGATTTAAATACGTAATTCTTCCTCTTCCCCATCTATTCCATTCCATTCTATACACTTGTGCAAAAGCGAAATGCACTTCAGCATAATTTTAATTGAATTGCGGCTTAATTGCACAACGGTCTGGGTCAAGTCTGCGAGTGGATGAGAGACGTGAGAAAAGCATTAACATGCGTAGCGTTGATAATGCAGATAGGTGTTGTACAAATACGCACACACACAAACACTCACATGCACGCACACGCACACTCTCACAGGGAAACCGTAACGTGCACGGCTAACGGTAACGGTTAAAGCAACGCGCGCGCGCTTCCAAACAGTTAAAAGTGAAAATCAAATGACTCTAGCAAACGAACGTGACTCCGAAAATACTTTTGTAGCTCTTAACGCGTCAGCTGAGCTCAGCGGCTGCCCAACAACTGAAAAGAGCCTCAGCTTTGCCCGTTTGGCTCTGCCTCAGGCTCTGACTCTCAGCTGTGCTGCGGCGCAGCGACGACGTCGCGACGTCGACTTCAACCGTTGCTTATTGAAATAAATATTTGTACTCATTAAAATTTGGTTAACGAGTGGTTGTAATAAAGAACAATAGGTAACTGCAACGGGATACAAATAAAAATGTGATGTTTTGACACTTGCAAATAATTAGAAATTAGGTAACGAAAATTCAATTTGTGTTCTTCGTTAAGAATTTAGCAATTTGAAAAGTAATATTAAGTAAATAAATGAATAAATGGGGAAACTGATGATGAATTTTCATTTGAAATGTGTTTGTCGTCTGGAAGGATATATTTTTAATATTATATATATATATAGTGCGTTCCTGATCAGCAGTATGTTTTTTTGAGAAAAACAAAAGCAGTTCAAAACGAAGCTGGCGATTTCTAGCTATTTGTTGGCCTATGTTCTACTTGAGTACAGGGTATCTGCTAGCCTAGCTTGCTCGACCAACGCAGTCTTTGTTTTACTTTGTTTGCGTCTCGTTGCGCAGCAAGTTCACTCGCATTGGCCCTGCTGCGACTGCGCGTTGCTGCCTGAGCTGCCTCGGTGTTGCTGCCGCTGCGAACCTTAGTTCAAGCAATTAAATAAACTTAATTTCTGGCTGACGTTGATTGTCGGAGAGGCCGGCCGCGCTGCATTTGCATAATTTGATTGTCTGACAAAACCAAAACAATACTCGTTAAACCGTTTTTGTGCTGTGCGGCGTCTTTCCGTCTTTCGCCTTTGGCTAACGGGATCGCATTTGTTTAGCGCTGGTGGACAAGCAAATGGGCCGCGTTGTGTTCAAACTTTTGGTTAGGGTTCAAGATGTTCTAATTAAAAAAATAATACAACAACAACAACAAATCGTATTTCTTTTCATTTTATTTATATGTATGTGTATTCTTCATTGTGTTTGATTTCTACTAGCTAAATGTGCCTTGGACATTGTGTAAATTCATGTAACGTTTTCTTTCCGAAAGTCAAACGGTTTACAAGCGATTGGAAATAATAATTGATGAAAAGTTCTCCTCAACATTATTCACTTTGATAGCCACTTAAGCTATTGTGCCATTGTATGTTTCTTTAAATTACATATTTTTGATGTGATAATTTGCTTAATGTGTTTTTTTTTTTAGTGTAAATCAAGTGGAAAATAAAATAAAACCCGTTTGTTAATGTTAGGAAGCTGCCTGTTGGGGTTTGCTCCATTCGTAGGAGAAGCTCATTTGATTCATGTGATGATTTCATCCAACTTAATCGATGTCTAATGAGTACATGAGTATTTTGGCAGTTGTGAGTGTTTTTTAGGCCGCCTTCTCAGCGTCCTATTCGCAGTCATTCGCCGCTGCTTCGGCTGTGTCCTGGCAACCGTCATCAAACAGTGGTCCCAGCTGTCCTATGCGCTTGATCTGCTCCATGAGATCTGCAATTTCCGGAGTGCAGTTGCGGAATTTGCGGAGATACGTATAACCGCGCAACATCTCATTGTCCAGCACACAACTGCAAGGCATTAAGAGATTCGAATTAAATTTGTTTTTTCATTAATTGAAAGCAAATTTACATTAGGGCTGCAGCTGCAAAGTTGCCCGTTTTCTCGAGCTGCTCCAGCCAATTGTTGATAATGGTTTTAATCACGGGATCCGTGGCGGGCAAATGAATGCGTGCATTCGCCAATGCCTCCCTGAAGTACTCATGTTTCAACAACAAATCGATGGCCTCGGTCTGCATATCAATGGCCGTCAAATAGGTTGCTGCATGCAAAATATATCCTTGATCTTCCATTTGCTGGGCGTACGCCTTGCAGCACTTCTGCCAGAAGCTGCACAGAAGGAGTAAAGTTAGCTAATGTTCTTGGACAGGGATTAAACTCTACTCACACAAAGGACACTGAGGGCGCCACAGATAAATGCCACTCGTTGAGCGTTTTGTTATCAATGTGCTGCTGCAGTTCGTCGCGCACCTTAAAAGTGGATACAGCCAGGCAGAGGGGCGCAATGTCCTTGTTATTGGAATGCTTGAGATTGGTAACTGAAAAAAAAAGATTGGTGCTTAAAAACTGTTTATCTAATTGCTATTTCACAAAACCTACGCTCGGTGGCAATCAAGTCCTTGGCCATAACTTTGGTGCTAAATAGCTTGGACATAAGCACGGCCTTATCTATTTTAGCCGCATCCTCGGTGAGCACAATGGCCAATTTCTCCAACGCGCTTTTGTTAAGCTCCTTTTGGGTTAGGCACAAACAAGTGCGGCTATGCTGTAAGGAAGAGTTTCATAATATAAGCATCTAGCGCAGGAAGAGCTAAGTGGTTTCCGACTTACGGCCAAAAACTTGTCGAGCTGCGGCTGCGACTTCAGTTCCTTGCACTTGCTGCACTCCACTACTGAATTGGTATTGGTGCCCTTGGTCTCCAAGCTGAGCGTGCCCATCATGGACTCGATAGCTGGCTGCTGCCCCATCGGCTCAGCTAGCTGCTGTCCCATCGGCTCAGCTGGCTGCTCACTGAGACCTGCTGGCTGCTTCGTGGCAGCAGCAGCTGCCTCAGCTGCTTGGTTTGCCCAACGTTTGTCGCGACGTTGTCGCTTCTTTTGTGCGGCGTTTAGCACTGGCACATTGGGCTGCGTGAGAGACTTACTGGCCCATTTGACCTTAAGCAGCGCATCCATTTTGGAGCATATATTCGGTTCGTTACGCTCCAACGCGTTCTTGATGCTAATCAGTTCGAGTGACAGTGTTTTGCCGCTGCACATAACAAACCTCTCATCGAAGGGCAGAAACATGCCGCACCACATGGGGCAAGGATAGGTGATGGTCAGTGACGGTTGCTCCGGCCGGTCGGTGCGCCACAGGCACACCTTGCCCTCGATGTGAAAGCTGAGCAGCAGATGACTGTGCAAAGTGCTCCACTTCACCGAAGTTATCGATGCCTTCGGATCGCTGGCCGTGAACGTAAGCTTCTTGGTCCAGCCACGCTGCTGCGGCTGAAAATCGAACACGTGCAGCAGCTTGTCATGGCCCACAACGGCGAACTGATGGATGTCCACCGGACTGAATGCAATGTCTGTGACATAACGCGATAGCAGCGCCGTCTGCTTTAAGCTTGTGAAACCCAACACCTTGCTATCGGTGCGCTCGTACAGATGCAGGAAGCCATCATCCGTGCCGACAAATAGAAAGTTTCCACGCACATTCAGATAACTGGGACGTTCGATGTACCGCTGAAGTTGGGCATCTGAAATGTGGAGAAGCAAACGGGAGAGATTAAAGGCATGAATATGGCAAAAGCAATTGCCCAAAACCACATTTTTGGCTATGGGCTAAACCAAGAATATAAATATATAAATTTCTACGTACGGAACATGCAATTTGGAACACCGTAATATATATAGGATATCTCCTATTTGAGCAGTTAACCAGTTTTGTTACCAGGGGCAACTTGTGTTGAACGTGTCATTTCAAATAACAAACACACACTAAACAATTCAATTTCCGTTCGATTTATGCTTTACTGTAAGAGGCATACAAATTAAACAGTGAACGGATAGTCAAATATCGAGGGAGCAACATGTCGCACAAGTTTCTTGAGGAGATTACCCAGCGCATTTTGGCGCAGCTGAAAGAACGCGACATTGACGAGGATGTCAAGTTTATGACGTTTGTGGTGCATCTGCTGGTGCGGGACATGCGACACGGACTGCTGCAGACAGATCTGAATAAGCCGAGTGCGTGCAACATTTCAGCCTTTATCGACAACATTGTGAGCGGGTATTTGGACAACGCGGACACCACGATGGCCAACATGCGCATGTCCTGGATCATAAAGATGGGCCACGGCATACAGCTGAGCTATGTGCGCGAACAGTACGAGCAGCGGTTCCAGCAACAGCTCAAGCTGCTCATCGCTGACATTCTACAGTATCCGGAGAGCTGCAGTAAGCTGCAGCTGGATCAGCTGTTTGCCAAAATGCAGGTCTTCATTGTGGCCACCAATCATTTGGGCTGTCCCCGGAATCATGTGCTGCTCAAGCTGACCGCCATGGCACTGAACAGCGTCATCGGGCGCAGTGATCTGCAGAACTATGTGCTCAAGAAGAAATACCATCGACAGGAGTATCTGCAGCGACTGGCGGACACTGTGGCGGGTATTGTCATCTACAACAACGACGGACCCGACGGCGATCGCGAGAATGTTCGCTATGGTGAGCTGGCAATTACTCCTGTCCTCATATACACTCTATAAAACTGCCCACAGTGATTGGTGATCTGAAAATGGCGCAGAGCAACACAAACGCCGGCTTTGATGCAGCATTGGAGCGGCTGAAGAACTTGTGCGACAGATGCCAGACGGCAGTTAGCGATCAGTTGCAATTCAACTGCAAGGAGACACAGCTACTGTATCGCGTGCCGCTGGAGCAGCTGCATCGCATCAATCAATTTACTGTCACATTCTACATGCTGCAGCGCTGCCTGAACGCACTGAAGCGCAGCTATGAGCACACGGCATATCTGGTTAGCGTGGAGACGGGTCGCTATGAGTGCGTTGTGGCCAAGATCAATGATACGCTGAGCATGCGCACCTCCATCCAGTCGGAATTGATCTTTGTAAGTACTCGAGAAATGGGCAAAACTGAAATATTGTAACTGCTGTGTCCGCTTCCCGCAGCCGCACTTTGTATACCTGTCCAAGGTGTGGAGCAATCTGAATCATTACTTCAATCACATTGTCGAATTGAATAAGCTGCGCGAGCAATTGGAACAGCAGGTCACAAGGGAGATGGCGCATCGTGCCAAGGATACCATTACGCAAATACAAGATTTGGCTAAGCGTCGAAAGGATTGGTTCGAGTGCAGCTTCTTTGAGCGCATGGACGCCCTCAAGCCATTCCAAACTGATGGCAATTTCTGCAGTCTGGCCAAAGCGGACATCAAAGAATTCTGCGGCCTGACGCTGGCCGTGACAAACGGACTGCTGCTGCCGGCAAAAGTGCAGCGCAAACTGTGCATGAATCTGGACATTAAGTTTGGCTTCCAGGACGAGACATATGCGCGCATTGGCGAGCTGTGGTTCGAGCGTTTCATCAGCGCGCTGAGGCAGGCCATCTTCAACAGCGCCAATCTGGCGTTACTTTTCAAACTGGATGATGCGCTGATTGAAAAGGAATTACAACCGGTGCCCGTGGAGCCGCCAAAGACAAAGGACTTTAATGGACAGACCGAAATGGTGGTTACCAACGATCACTCACCCTCCAATTGGATTAACGTGACGTGGAATGCATGGGACTATCATCGCGAGACCATACATCTGGCCGAGATACGCAAGCGTCAAACGCACGACGTACAGACCAAGGTCACCTATGGCCAACGCAATGCCCAGAATCAGACCTATAACACAAGACAACATCTGTGAGTGTGGGTGCAACTTGCCTTTGTGGGGCTGCTTGCAGTCGTAGATGGCCAGCACACGATTCACAATGCAGAAGATGTAGTCCGCCTGCCACATCAGCGAGTAGATCTCCTTTTTGTACACCGGACGAAACGTTGTCTTCACCCGCATGCGATCCACATCCAGAATGCCCACCTGCACAAATAAATATGCTTGTAATTCAATTCGATTCGTTTCTCACAATAAAATCTCAGTTAAACCTACAATGCCGTCGTAGGTGCCATAGGCGAGCTGCAGACAATCCGGACTCCAGGCCAGCGAGTAGATGACGCTGCCCACATGGACGTTCTGAATGAATATGTAGCGGGACGACTGTTTCGATATGTCGAACAGCGCCAGACGTTTGTCCGAGCAGCCCAACGCGATTCTGTGGGAATGGATTAATTAATTATATTGTAAACTAGCAATCAGTGAGTCAACCAGTCAGCCAGTCAGTCAGTCATTCGGTCACTCAATCAATATCATTTACTCACTTATTCATATCATCCGGGCATTCGGCAATTGCCCGCACACCAAATGCCAGACAGAAATAGCTGGCACTTAGTTGGTTGCTTAGCGGATTCAGGATGCCCACATGATTCCGCTTGGACAGCCATATTTGTGGCTGATCGTCGCATTTGACTGCGCACGTGGCAATATCCCGATTCGTACACTTGTGCAAGTGATCCTTTTGAATTTTATAGCGATGCGATTTCGAATCGTATTCAAATGACCAGAAGAACAACTGTTGGCGAGTCTGCGAGACAATGGTCTGATCATTTAGCCAGTGCACCTCTCTGGATTTGCCTATAATTGAGAATGTCCTTAAGAATGTATTGATTACTCTACCTGAGATTTCACTTGCCTGCTGCATTCATTTTGATGTAGTTCTTGGCGCAGTGTTCGCCCGTTAGCGAATTCCAAACCGTGATGACATCGTTGTCGTTAATGGACACCAAAAGAATGTCGGGTCTTCCGCGCGTCTCAGTGGAAATCAAACTGAGCGCATCCATGCTGGCTTCCTTGGTCAGCTTAGGATTGGGCCTGTTCTGAGTCAGTGGCTTTGGCGATTCGGGTGCATCATGCACCTCGGCCTGGTGATAGATGTGATGAAGAACCTCACGCTTGGGCTTTGGCGGCTCGCCATCCACAAGGACGGCATCATCACTGGAGTAGCTAAACTGTATGACCTCCAGACTGCCTTCGCTAGAGCCGCTGACGAGGGTGCCGCTGCCCTTCTCCGAC